>CM063245.1:7435126-8635126 GCA_032158295.1 Pycnopodia helianthoides | reverse complement strand
CTGACTTGTGTAAAGTCTGAGATAGCGATTTGAATTCAAGGTAGCAACAGACCTGACTAACTCCCTCAGGTTATTTACCATATGAAAACTTAACTACTAAACCGTTGGACTCTGATTATGGTGGTATGCCTGATCCCATGTAAAGCATAATCAGTTTACTAGTGCAGTCCTCAGTCCAACACCATTCAGTAACCCAACATCCAAACAGTTGGACTCTGATTATGGTGGTATGCCTGATCCCATGTAAAGCATAATCAGTTTACTAGTGTAGTCCTCAGTCCAACACCATTCAGTAACCCAACATCCAAACAGTTGGACTCTGATTATGGTGGTATGCCTGATCCCATGTAAAGCATAATCAGTTTACTAGTGTAGTCCTCAGTCCAACACCATTCAGTAACCCAACATCCAAACAGTTGGACTCTGATTATGGTGGTATGCCTGATCCCATGTAAAGCATAATCAGTTTACTAGTGTAGTCCTCAGTCCAACACCATTCAGTAACCCAACATCCAAACAGTTGGACTCTGATTATGGTGACCAGTACATGCATGCCTGATCCCATGTAAAGCATGATCAGTTTACTAGTGTAGTCCTCAGTCCAACACCATTCAGTAACCCAACATCCAAACAGTTGGACTCTGATTATGGTGACCAGTACATGCATGCCTGATCCCATGTAAAGCATAATCAGTTTACTAGTGTAGTCCTCAGTCCAACACCATTCAGTAACCCAACATCCAAACAGTTGGACTCTGATTATGGTGACCAGTACATGCATGCCTGATCCCATGTAAAGCATGATCAGTTTACTAGTGCAGTCCTCAGTCCAAACACCATTCAGTAACCCAACATCCAAACAGTTGGACTCTGATTATGGTGACCAGAACATGCATGCCTGATCCCATGTAAAGCATGATCAGTTTACTAGTGTAGTCCTCAGTCCAACACCATTCAGTAACCCAACATCCAAACAGTTGGACTCTGATTATGGTGACCAGTACATGCATGCCTGATCCCATGTAAAGTATGATCAGTTTACTAGTGTAGTCCTCAGTCCAACACCATTCAGTAACCCAACATCCAAACAGTTGGACTCTGATTATGGTGGTATGCCTGATCCCATGTAAAGCATAATCAGTTTACTAGTGTAGTCCTCAGTCCAACACCATTCAGTAACCCAACATCCAAACAGTTGGACTCTGATTATGGTGACCAGTACATGCATGCCTGATCCCATGTAAAGTATGATCAGTTTACTAGTGTAGTCCTCAGTCCAACACCATTCAGTAACCCAACATCCAAACAGTTGGACTCTGATTATTGTGACCAGTACATGCATGCCTGATCCCATGTAAAGTATGATCAGTTTACTAGTGTAGTCCTCAGTCCAACACCATTCAGTAACCCAACATCCAAACAGTTGGACTCTGATTATGGTGACCAGTACATGCATGCCTGATCCCATGTAAAGTATGATCAGTTTACTAGTGTAACCCTCAGTCTAAAACCATTTGGTAACTCAAGACCCAAACTGTTACACTCTGATAAGGTTAGTATGCCTGATCTCATGTGAAGCATAATCAGTTTACTAAGTGCAGTCCTCAGTCAAACAGAATCCAACAAATCATGCAGTTGTGTTTTGTGGTGCTGGGGATAATTAGGGTTTAAGGTAATTAATCAATGGTTTTTTGAAGAATAAATACGCATACACTAGTTTTTAATCAGAAGTTAATCTATTGAGACTGGCCCGTGATGCATGGCATCTATAATTTATTTAAGAGGAACAATCAGCATTTTCAAGTACAGTGGAGTGATTTAAAGCTAGCAATAATACCAAGAATAACATAAAATGTATACACACTTACCATAACTCAACTGCCATTTTACCTGCAGCTCCCAAGGCATGATTTGCTACAAACAAATAAATCAATAAAAATTGTTATGAAAAACACCAAAATCATATAACATAACACTCACACAATCATTTTATCAACTTTTCTAATGAACTATAATGTGAATATGTACTACTAATGTTGTATTGGGACTGCCAAGCAAATACACCACACAAGAGTTCATACAGAAAATGTCCCAGGCCACTAAAACTCTAGAACGCAGCAACTCGTAGGAAAATCAGTTTCTGCAAACAAAAGTGACTATTACAATGTATTAATTGGTAAATAAATTTGTACTGCTTTTTCTCACAATGTGTTGTTTTGAACTAACACATGCAAAGACTATAATTTGAATTTAATTTAAAAAAAATATTTAAAAAAAGTTTGAATTTTGAATGAACACATGACATCCTTAATTTGAGTCTCTTTAAAAGTCCTATGATACATGTAGCCCCTAGGGCCTTACACTTAACCCTCTTACTGTCTGACCATTCAATACCATTCACTGTGGTTTTGAATGATAGATAAACTATGCCAGCCTGCAATATGATACCATGGGGGAATGCATGTACACAGTACACAGTTAGTTCTGTGCACAGTTGTGCCACCATACACAACCTTGGCAGTCGAATGGTTTCAAATGGTTGGTCAACTCACTGGAAAATGTTGCCAAGAGTCACTGACAGTAGGAGGGTTAATGGAGGCAACTGCCCCCTGGTCATTGCCATGGTGCCCGTTGAATTGGTCCAGTACAAAGTTTACATTTCCCTCATAGACGTGCCCTTTGCTGAAGGAATATATGCCTTGTATCACTCAGGCACAAGTATCAGGCCCAAGCCTCAGTTATAACATATGATTTCAGATTTCATCTCAAAAAAAAATATAAGAGTAACTAAAAGCGTGTCAGAGTGACATTGTCCCATAAGTTAAGGAAAAAAAACACTGGACAAATATGGGTGCAATTCAACTGAAACTTACCTAAAAACTCATATGAGTGTTTTCTGCTGACTTTGGAGGCCCTTAAGAGCATATAACACGTGACTTTGGTTAAAAAGCCACCCATGGCTAACAAAGCAATACCAAAGATTACTCCACACTGCAAAACAACAACATCATAAAGTCCATCATTAGTTTTTTGCTAATAGTAATACATCGATAGGCCTAATGTTCGTTCAAGATCACCTTTACAGAGTTGATCTGGTGTAGCTCTGTCCATCTCTTTCTGGGTTTATTTGTTTATTTATTTTTATTATATTTATTTATTTCATTTTCCGGGATAATACAAACAGTGAACTACAGACAAAACAATTACATGTACAAATAATACTGAGTAGTAAACATAACAGAAAACAACACCCCAAAAGCTCCCGCAGGATTACCCAAAAGAAACAAGTTTCTGTCGAGGGGCTCTCCGAACTAATAGGATAACAGTGATCAATACATTTAGGATAAAATTCATTAAATAAAATATCTGTAAAATTGGGTTGTTAGCTTCTGGCCATTAGCACCAATTATGCGCATCAACTGTCCGTATGCCCCAGTTGTTTACTGGTTAATCATGTGAAACTGAAAGTTGGGCAGTAGTTTTCGTAACCATCCATGTAGCTAATATGGTTAATCAGGCGATTCCCTATACGGTGCGCCCTAAATGGTTTGCCCAGGAGAGGTCACTTTTGTATTGCATCATGGGAAAAGGTCGACAAGTATTAAGTTGTCTCGCAACACCTGCCACATAACCCATGATTGTTTAAGGTTATTGTGGTTTACGGAGCAGCAAGGTTGTATTTTTTTCTGTGATTACAGCAGAGGTATTTTTTGTGAGGCTAGTAAATATTTCGTCACATTGATTTCAGCCTTTTAAAGGTCCCAAACTGCCCACAGGTGCAAGTGTGATTGGTTTTACTAAGTAAACTACTTTTGAAGAAAAGGGACTGTAGAGGGCGCACTGTAATGTAAATCGCCTGTATTGGACAGGTTTGGTGATAGGCTAACGGCACAATTTCATTCCTGATCTACTTAATCTAGTTGCAGCTTCTTCATTTCACTCTGAGAAAACTGAGGCTAACGAAAGTCTGGTTACCCATTGTCCGGTTTAGTCAGTTTACCAGGTATATTATTTTTTTTGAATACCCAGGTGTATTCAAGGCATAAGATATTTAAACAATGGTCAACTAGGAATATGGCACATAAACTCCAATGTAATGCTGCAACAGTTGTTTATCTTTTTCCTTTTTAGGGATGGGAGTGTTGGTGGAGTGGGGTAAGACTCACTCTGCAAATTGATTTAAAAGAAGCACCCACAAGATTTGATCCACCACGAGGTGCATACTGCCTCTGTGTTGGCCAACCTCAACACATCAGTCAGAGCAGTCGCTAATGAGTCTAACATACACATGTAACTCACCTCCCTGAAACACCATGGCATTGCCAGTATACTAACGCCAATGATGCTGTTACTGAGGTTGATCACAGCGGACCAAGGCACGTGACTCGCCATGTCTTTCCTCTCGCCGTTCTCCAAGGGATGACTGCCAGCTACAAAGTCAGGGTTAACGTTCTTTGTTGGACTGTATGGGTCCGTGGAGGTTTCATCGGAGGGGATGGTGTTTTGAGGGAAGTGCTGCTGATCAGATAGGCTGGGTTTTAAGAAACTCAGGGTGGAGGAAGAGACAACGACTAAGAAAACAGGTGATATGGCATCTCAGTGTACATGTACAAGCAGCAGACTATGATCCCGTCCAATCTGGTGCATCCCTAAAACAATACAATGATTTAAGTTTACAATTTATTTTGATTATGAGCCAACTGGTTCCCCAGAACTGTGAATATGAACGTTGAGACTCTCCTATGTACTGTAACATTGTGCCTCCGAAATGACCAACCATCCAAAACCATTCAAGCACACAGGTTGTGTGCCGTGGAGCAACTGTGAGAGAATGATGCCATACATTAACTCAGGAGTGAGAGTCAATCTTGACAAAAAACAAACTTGCAGTAGATCCAGATCTTAGGAAGGGAAGTTTAAAGGAACATATACAGAATTGGTTTTTAACAAAACAGTTGCTGGCAGTGTAAGCACTTTATGTAATCCACCATATACATAAACTGACAAACCAGAAGTTTGAGATCGATCGGCCATCTGGGTCACAAGAAAATAGTGAAAACCGATTACACATTTGCATGAAATCATATAGCTTCAACAAATGAATAAAACGCTCACTGAGCAATAAACTCCAATCGGAAAATTAGTTTATTCATTTCTCATCAAATATGGCATTTCAGACAGAAATATTTCAAGAGATGTTTTCTACTATCATCATCATTAGACCGTGTAAGTTTTATGTAAATCTGTGATCAAAAAGTACATTTTACAAGTTTTGTTCTTACCAATTCTGTAATGTTCCTTTAAATAGTACTTTTACCTTTTAATACCTTTGAAACTTACCGATCGAATGCTAATATCCTTGTACATAGCCGGTACTGCTGGAATTTGTTTTAAAACATTACACGTTTTGGTGAAAATCAAATGATTTTCGAGAGTGAACTTTTAGAACTATCTCAACGATCTTGACAACTTGCTCATTGAGAAGTCGTACGCATTCTAAATTACGTTCTCATAATTACGTTAAAAAGGTGCTTTTCAGCATTATTGCATGACGGGATCGAGCACCAAAGCAATACAAACGTTTGGGTTCGAAAACTAGGTTTTGTCAGGCTCCATCAACAACATTAGAACAACGATACAATAAATTGCTACGATTGAGTTGGTACCAGACTGATTTACTTGCAGATGCCACGAGTGCAAACAATCAAGATTGTTGAAATGTTCTAAAAGTTCACTCTCAAAAATCATTTCATTTTCACAAAAAACGTGCGATGTTTTTAAAACAAATTCCAGCAGTCCGGCTATCTACAAGTACATTGGCATTCGATCAGTAAGTTTCACCATTAGATCTTTGCAGATTAAAAATATCATGGGCGAAAGAATAGGTTTGCAGTGGTGCTGGGGCCAAGGATAAGGAGTGGATTGGCCCTATTCATGGTGATAGCTTTTTGTACATCTTTACATGTAACTATACACCTACTAGAATTATGAGGTTCGATCCGCTATGGGCTCCATGAACCTCATAGAGGTACATGTAGAAATTCCTATACAAAACTTTTTGTCATTTACGTTTCTGCACCTGGAGTTCTCATTTGAAACCGTATCTCGCCAAAATTAGGCTCTACGTGTTCTTGTACTCTCATTGAGCGTTGCATGGGTCAAAAAAATCCATTCCGCAAATTTAAAATTGTTAAAAAGCAATAAATTCTTACCGTAATTCCGTTCACAATCATGGCGCTGGAGTCGCATGATTTGTGTACAAAACCATGTGCGTGCGTAGTCTTGGTTCAAGACGTTCCTTGTTGAGTCACTCAACACTACACACGACGCGACTATTCCACCGATAGTCATGCACGGCAGCGGAGCGCGCTAAATCGCGATAGTTGGGTGATAATGAACAACAACGTCTTGCACCAAGACTAGTCCGTGCGCTGCTGTGAAATGTTTTTCCAACAAACTGGTACTCCGCGCGCAGCAACGCTGGTCCCGGCAACTGTGGTTTAGTTTTGTACACACATCATGCGACTCCAGCGCCATATTTGTTACAGCACTGTTTGAATGGATAAGTATTTATCGGTAAGAATTTATCGCTTTTTTAACAATTTTAAATTTGCGGAGTGGATTTTCTTGACCCATGCAACGCTCAATGAGAGTACAAGAAACACGTAGAGCCCATTTTTGGCGAGATGCGGTTTCAAATGAGAACTCCAGGTGCAGAAACGTAAATGACAAAAAGTTTTGTATAGGGATTTGTACATGTACCTCTATAATAACAATAATACACAGTTCTTTTATAGCGCATAACACATTACAGGATAGCATGTCCCTATGCGCTTTACATAGAAAGAAAAAAAAAAAAATACAAGAAAAAGTAATGCAGATAAGAAAATCCACTTAGAAGCAAAACAGTACATGTAGTGTTGGACACTGAGTTCATGGGTGTACACTTTTAACATTGAATAAATACGTTTTAAGAGAAATCTTAAACTTGTTTAAATCATTGTGATTTCTCATGAAATCTGGAAGTGCATTCCATAAAACTGAGGAGGCGTGGGTAAAAGAACGCTCACCGTAAGTTTTAGTTGAGGTGGGAGGGACAATGAATAATGCTTTTGAACTTGATCTTAAAGTACGAGTAGGCCAATACAATGATAATAGTTCACTTAAATATGAAGGGGCAATGTCATGAAAGCATTCGTATGCAAAAACTAATAGTTTAAACAAAATGCGGGAGTGGACAGGAAGCCAATGTAGATTTCGTAGCACAGGAGTGATTGATTCATATTTTCGAGTTCGGGTCACTAATCTCGCCGCTGAATTTTGAATAGTCTGCAATTTTCTGATTTGTCGCTGAGGAAGACCGAAAAGAAGACTGTTACAAAAATCAATGTGGCATAAAACGAAAGCATGAACTAATTTTTCAGTGGTGGGCCTATCCAAAAAATCACGAATTTTTCCAATTTTATACAAAGCATACGAAGCAGCGCGGCATTTTTGAGATATAAAATTCTCAAAAGTCAACCGACAATCAAAAATCACTCCTAAGTTTCTACAAGATCTGTTTGCATGTAACAATGTTCCATCTAGGTCTATAGACTGAATTGATTGTGTTTCTCGAAAACGTGAAGAAATGTGGAGGAACTCTGTTTTACTACTGTTCAGCTTCAGGCTATTCAGCTGGGACCACTCCTTGATAGCATGTATACAACTTAAGATTTCAGTAGTTGGATCAAAATTATTAGACTTTTTAAAAGAAACATACAGTTGCGTATCATCCGCATAGAACATCTTTTGTATATGATACCCATCTATTATGGACTCCAGTGGAGAAATATAAAGCGTAAACAAAATGGGACCTAACACAGATCCTTGCGGAACACCTTGAGTTAAAGAGTGGGTGGATGATCGTTCATTTCCAATAATAACACGATGGCTTCGGCCCAACAGATACGATTGGAACCATTTCAAGGCCTGGTCACAAATTCCAAATTTGTGTTCCAAACGCTTCAGGAGAATGTCGTGCTTTATGGTGTCGAAAGCCGATGAAAAATCTAGTAATATGAGAATTACTTCTTCACCCTTGTCTAATGACATCAACATATCATTTGTGACCCGAGGTTCTATGAGGTTCATGGAGCCGATTGCCGAACCTCATAATTCTAGGAGCATCTATACACCCAGAACTGGCCCGCAGAGCATTATTTTACAACCCCTGCAAGATCCCGGCCCTGGCATTTGTCACGACCCCCCCCCCCCACAATTCCAGCCATTGCATGTGATGTGGCATTTCTTTATCACAATCCCAGCCCCCCCCCCCCCCCCCTCTGCGTGCAGGATGTTTGTCACAACACTGTACACTTCCACAACAATCCCAGCCCCCATGTATGGGGCATGGCAGAAAATGATACAATGTGGCAAAGTCTCTGCTTTGAGTATTGCTCTGGTGGTAGGGCAAGGCAAAACATTTAAACAACCTCGACCAAGTCCCCGCTATCGTCCCAGCTATCGTCCCAGCTAGCGGGACACAATTTTGTGCACATCCCTGTCTATAATATTAATATATCATATGAGTCGACCTGGCTACTTCTTCAAAAGACCCAGGGCTGGGACTACAATCGATAGTGACATGGAAATTACACAGCGCCTCAGCGGTGCTGTGACACATGCAATCCGACCAATGTCAATGAAAATGATCAGCTGATCTGACCTTGTTTGAATTAAGTATCACAGACAAAACAAATATTTTAATTTGCGGTAATTCAGAACTAGAAAATAATTCTTAATTTGGAGAAACTCCATCAACATTTACTAGTCAACAGTCTGGGGCAAGGTTACGTACGGGAAATAGCCCTGGATCGTTGGTGCACCACACATCACAGTCCGGAAAATGGGCCACCGAAAACTACTCTCGGCCATCAACCACCATGGAATTTCCCCCTTCATTGGTACAGTTGCACACTGTTATATACAAGATACTTACCAAGACAGTTTATACAGCACAGTGCCACCTTTTTATACTAACACTCCCAGACAACATGAAATCACAGATATTCTGTCGTCAAAGCTCGACATTTGTTGTTGTTTTTAACGAGCGGAGCATTTTACTTTCAATGACGTGTACCGAACGTTGGTGAGTGCACCGTGCGACTTGACGTGCTAACTTTCGCTGTTCATAAAGAAAAGGGAACCAGTGAACAACACAGATTGTATATTGTTACACGTACACGTGGCAAGATTGACAACTACGAGGGTTGAATGAAGAAAGTGCTTCTCACAGCAGTAAGCAACGTTCTCCAAGTATGGTGGGGGGGGGGGGGCGGGGACTTTCAAATTGAATTCAAAGGAAACGGACAAAGGTTTTTTTCAGTAATACAATTCTGAGCATTTTTTTCTGTAGGCCAGACTTATAAGATATTTTCTATTCTATGATTTTGTACCTTGATTTCACCTTCCTCCATGATTTCACAGAGAGCTATTATGGATCCTACATGCACACCACATTAGCAGGGGCGTCTGGGTGTCAGTGTTGGACACCCCGTTTTACACCCTGTTTTATCTGTCATTTACAGTATGCATACATTGTAAGTGAACAATTTGGACACCCAGGTTTTAAATTTCCTACAAATTTGGACAGCCATTTACCAAATCCTGACCAATCTTTGCTAAGCAAAGTGTGATGGCACAATACAAATCACTATGGCAAAACTCATATACGTGCTTTGTGAAATCGGCAGTGTTAATATTGAAGGAATTAAAATTGATAAAAATAAAACATTGGCTGCCCATGGAAAAAGTATGGACGGTTTTCACTGCAAAAAATTACAACTATGTTTATCATTATACAATAATGGTTGAATGCACAGTCCCTAATTGTGAAAGGAACTGTGCTTTGATTCATGGGTTGCCGGCCTAGGCCTACTGCAATGGCGTCCAAAGCAATGCATACTTTACATCCGAACATCATTCAGCCGGACTTTTACAATCTTAAAAGTATACAGCAATGCATCTTGGGTAGCAAAAAATAGTCACGACTAGTGTCGAAGTTGCGACTAATTGAAGCGCGACTAGTTGGGTAGTGATCACAAGTTGCCCAGCCCTATAACTTGCTATGAATCAATGGTGTGCTATCAAATAGTATAGCTAGGCCTACATGTAATGAATTATTTAAAATAAATGGTTTCAGGTGTTTTATTAAAGGAGGTATATAGGCCTAGGCTTATTTATAAGGCCACCCATACTAAATAGGTGCTAAATTTAAGTATATTTATCATGCCTTTTTTTCATAGTGTCTATTCAAAATTGCCAACAGTTGCTAAAAAACACCACAATTTGGTATCCGGGGGAAAAGCTTACAGCCAAGGCCTCCGGTTGTTGATTGCTTTCTCAAAACCTTAAACAGAATACTAGGTCCTAATAATTAATAATTTATTGGTGCTAAATCAAATAAAATGGTCAAGTGTGTCTTCTGTTAAGGAGAATGGACGAGAAAGTGTAGATTCGTGAATAGAATGTACGAGCCGAAGGCGAGTACATTGTGTTCACGAATCTACACTTTAGAGTCTATTCTCTGACTTAAACTATTTCCTGAATAATTGAGTATTAATTGAGTGATTAGCTTGTTAAAAAAGCTTTTACAGGTTATGTATGTGTGATGAGTTGTTTATTAGATTCCTGCATGTGATACAGTTTCTATGGTAAAGTACATTAAAAGCTGTGTTTGGTGCACATCATGTTATCCTTTCAATTTGGAAAGACAGTCATTTTCCCGTCGAACATTTCACTTTAGTTTGTAACGAATCCACTCAACTGTAGATTCGTTACGAATCTACAGTTAAGTGTAGATTCGTAAAAATAATCTACACTTTGAACAATAGAGTGACGTCACAGAAATAGTTTAAATATAGGGTATTCCGAACATGGTTTAAAATTCCCTGTAGGCCTACCGCTGCCCCACCCAATCCAATGATTGCCCAACACTCTCCCCATTTGACAAAACTGTTGTGGCCTTCTTTTTCCGTAAACTAGTTGGGCAATTTTTGTGATAATAAGTAGCAGAAAAATGTGCTTAAGCGTAAGCGTATTTAACAAGTTATTAAGAAAATTAGGCGACCAGCTTGCGCGTTCACCATGATGGATTTGGATTTGTCATTCATTTTCATACAGTATTAAGCACTGGAAGGTTAGCATACCGTTTCGTACGCTTACGGTTAGCAGCGCTATGAAATGGAAACCCACACAGTAAGCACAAATCGGCCGTTAAGCAGCTATGATTTAGCATGAAAATTTGCTTACCGTCAAGCAGCGCTACGAAATAATTGTTCATGGGCACACAGAAGTAGGGCTACATTGAGCATGCACTCTCAAAACTTTCAAATGTTTCAATATCGTTTTCAATAATTTGTGTGTAGACTAGTACCTACAGCATGCACGGAGAACCAGCTGAGAGCAGCATTGCGCACTGGGCCCAATTTCATAGAGCTGCTCAAGCACAAAAAGTAGCTAAGCACAACAAAATTATGCTTACCAGAATAAGGTTACCAGCCAGACTACCATGTCACATGTACAATTTGTGGCTGGTATCCTGCTCATTTCTGCTGAGCAGAAATTTGTTAAGCAGTATTTTCTGCTTAAGCAGCTCTATGAAGTTGGGCCCAGGTCCTAGAGGCAAGGGACGACACGAGCCGGGCGACGCCGATGGACGACGTGTTGTTACGGCCGACGGGCGAAGTTGCGTGACTGGCGACAGTGACAGCCGACATGCAGATGTTACCACCCGCTTACTTAATGATCAATAAAAGCGGAGCTTTTTCTAGGAAAAACGCTTGCTTGCTTTAAAGAAACACCGGTGTTAATCCCTACTCTTCCACGTCAAGTGTTATGTGTTATTTTACGTGCACGGCTTAATGTCCAATCCGAAGGACAAATCAATTTTGGTAAAGCATTTTGTTCAAGGACACAAGTGCCACAGCCAGGACTCGAACCCACACTCTGCTGGTCAGAAGCACCCGTGAGCTTGAGCGTCCAGTGCTCTTAACTGATCGGCCACGACACGTCCCTAAAATCAAATCCTTAAAATAAATCCAGTGTTTTACGTATATAGTGCATACTTTGATGCGATTGATTATTTTCTTGCATTTGTATCAACCTACATGCATAATAATTGATTAAAGGTACACGTTGCCTTGAATCGGCCGAGTTGGTCTATAAAAAGCGTTTGTAAACCGTTTGCTATGAAATGCATTGGTTAGAAAGATGTTTTTAAAAGTAGAATACAATGATCCAGCAAATATGCCTCGAAATTGCGTTAGTTTTCCTTTCACATTTGAACTAACACAGTCGGCCATTTTATGGAGTCAAACTTTTGACTCCACAAATTGGCCGACCGTGTTAGGTCGGAAAGTTCAAGGAAAACCACGCAATTTCGAGGCATATTGTGTGGATCATCGTATTCTACTTTTAAAACATCTTTCTAACCATTTGCATTTTATAACAAACGGTTACAAACGCTTTTTATAGACCAACTCGACCGATCCAAGGCAACGTGTACCTTTAAGGAAAGTGCCGGATTCTAGAATAACAAGTTACCGGTAAGTATAGTAAATCGATGTCATGTACGCCAATTATTGACATTTTACGTCAGATGATCGCTTCGTCTTCAGAATCTGAACTTTAATAAATGGAAACGCGGGCGTAGTCCATTGCTGTCAATTTCACTGAAAATTGAACCAGTATTGACTGTAAGTCAGATAACGCAATCAAAACGCCAATTCATATTAGACCACGCAATATATTAGCAGACAAAGTATTTAGTGCATTTAGCCTACCTGTCGAAAGAAGGAAATATCACTCACTTTGTTAGAAATGGTCCAGTTAGGATCTATTTATTGACGACTGGTGGCACAGTTCATCTAAAATGTCGTAATAGGGCTGAAAGCTCGGGCGAGGGGGGGGGGGAGGAATGCATCAAACATGCAGACAATACCTCGATGTTTGATCTTATGTCTTGCCCAGGAGATTCACTGCAGTGTTACAACGAAAAGTTACTATTTTATTCACTGTTGTGCAGAAAACTATACCTTTAAATTAATGTGAAGAAAACAAAAGAACTTTGATGGTTGATTTTAGAAAGGGCATGCCCATTCCGACCGTCGTTATTAATGCATAATATGACGTCAAAGGCTGAAACAGAGCCCCCACTGAGGTCACTGAAGACCTATCATTGGCTGAGAGTTGAGCGCGGTGCATACAATAATTGCGTGCACGTTTCCATTGTTTGATCTCAGCAATGGCGGCCACGGCAAGCAAGGGGTCTATAGACCGATCCATTAAGCTCCGCCCCTTACATTTTGACCAATTACAACCTTGGCGACGCCACCGAAAGTCCGACAAATTTAAAGTCCGACACGCTAAAATCCCACTATGGAGAGATGGAGAGATGGTGATGCAGCCAATGCTGTGATTGGTCAATATGTTAATTAAGGGGTGGGGCTTAATGGATCGGTCTATTGACAGAGTATCAGAATACGAGTATCAAGGAACTGTAATTTAGCTGAAGTTTGATAAAAACACAATTAATTGTACAATCAGTATACGTCAAACGACTATAATTATTATGAAGCCGAACTCCATAGCTATGATAGGACTATTAGTATTACCATAACAAAAATTATCGCACATTAAATTTTCACAAATTGTTCTATCGTAACTGGAGCTCAACTACAAAACCCAGAAGCACTTTACCATGATCAAGTGTGTACTAAAGCGAACATGATTCTGTCTGACCCATCCCACACATGTATCCCTAAAAGTCAGGGTGTTGTCACTTGCAACGACAAATGTTAAATCACAACGTTACACCAACTCCTTTGTCCCAACTACAATTTGTTTCTATACAAAGATTTAGCTGTTCTATTTTGTGACTTTTAGTAATAGACTAGGCCTACCATTTGTGAATCTTAAAGCGTGTAAGTTTTCTATTAATCTTTTAAAATTTAATCTTTAAAAAACTATTATCTTACTATTTTAATGGTTCAATTTATCTGTCAGTATTTAAGTATCTTATTTGATTCCAGACCAGTTTAAATACCCCAGTGTGGGAAATTAAAGCTATTATCTATATATCCATCTAAAATGAATTCCTCATTAACCAACATTGGTCCTCACTACTTCACAGGTTTGCAAAGAATGCAGACCACTCGTGCTTGGTAACAAGATTTCGTAAGCTTGAACATAATCGTATATTAGGCATGCACAGCGTATACGAAGTTTGTTTGAACGCTCCACTATCTTGATGTAGCACAGGGTGTGGTGTCATTACTACACACAATAATGACAGTAAAGTTCAACTTTTTATACCTGGCGTGTTTATACCGGAGGCGTGGCGTGTTTATACCGGAGGCGTGGCGTGTTTATACCGGAGGCGTGGCTGTTTATACTGGAGGCATGGCGTGTTTATACCGGAGGCGTGGCGTGTTTGTACCGGAGGCGTGGCGTGTTTATATACCTGTGGAGGCGTGGCGTGTTTATACTGGAGGCGTGGCGTGTTTATACGGAGGCGTGGCGTGTTTTACCGGAGGCGTGGCGTGTTTTACCGGAGGCGTGGCGTGTTTATACTGGAGGCGTGGCGTGTTTATACTGGAGGCGTGGCGTGTTTATACTGGAGGCGTGGCGTGTTTATACTGGAGGCGTGGCGTGTTTATACCGGAGGCGTGGCGTGTTTATACGGAGGCGTGGCGTGTTTATACTGGAGGCGTGACTTGTTTATATTAGCTGATGTTTTCGTGTAGTATACTGTGAGTGCCACGTCATATATTGGCAAATGCGATGACATGTAGTTGACCAGTGCGTCAATTAATCTGCTTGATGTGTTGATTTACTTTGTCTGTATTTTGTCATCACAAAATAATTGTTCTTAAATTGATAAACCCCGTATCCACAAACATGTACATGTAAGTACGTTATCCTGTCACCCGATGACTAGAACTCTTCTTCGAAAACTGTTTTGCTCTATAATCTTCTGGATTGTTATATTTCTAACCCAAAACACAAGCGACCTATCTTTAATGGTCCAATATCTTGCATCGAGGAAAGTCTCTTCAGCTCACAGTAACGACCCTTTTCAGTTCTTGTTTGAATTCTTTGTTGCGCCAGTAGTATATCACAACATTTAACCAACTATTGGAGTAGGTCAGCAAGTCACATATCATGTAAACATCGTTGTTGATAAACATAATATTTGTATGGTGTACTAAAACTGCAACTCCACGAGCGATCGCACCTATCAGCATTGCAGCCATCACGATAAACACTGTGGTCAAATATTTGGTGCTGATTCTCTGAGGGGCAATGGGTTGATTTTCTTGAGCGATGCGACGGGCCTGATGCCTTGCAATAATCAGTATGTGGATGTACATCACAGATATGCAAATAACTTCAATACTAACGACGCAAACCGGGAAAAAGACGTATAAATCATTAAGTTGTTCTAAGTAATAGCCATCAGTGTTCGGTAATTCGTCTTGAAGCCTGCTGATCAGGTACACAATGCAGGAACCAATGGATAGCAGCAGGCCAACAACTACGAGAGCTATTGCTCGAGTCACAGTAATTAAACGGTGATAATGTAAACCCCAGCGCACAGCGCAGTACCGATCAATCGCCAGTAGCAGTAGCGAATATACACCCATGTGAAACACCCAAATCCCGAGAGAGTCTTGTAAAAGGCGCGAGAAATATCCGAACGGCCAATACCCCAGTATGTGACGAACAAGAATCGGCATAACAACAGCTAGGCCAACAGCGATATCGTTCACAGTCAGTGTTGCCATGAAAATCTTGGTTGTTGTTTCAAAATTAGCGACACGGCGAAGAACAGTCAGGCAGAGTGGGTTGAGGGTCAAAATCAAAATAGTCGTCAGGACATACAGTGCGGCAGTTGTAGCATACAATGCAACGTTGTAGGTAGTTTCATCAAGTGTGTTAGTTGTAGGTAAGAAACTGATGGAAACATTTGATGTTAGTAAGCTGTCGTCTACCAGCGATTTTCGGGTAGGTTCCATAATGTACAATAGGTCTAACGGCCTTTACTCTCTGTAGAAAAGTATGCAAAACTTTAAACATCGTGGCAAAACTCTCCCTCCATCCCCATTCTCTAACCCTCGTCTGGTTTCCAATTTGAAAATAATCAGCTATAATAGGCTCCCTACTATGAAACTGTTAATACTGCCGTCACGGCTTCGGCAGTGGCTAATGCGGCCGGGAACACCGAAAAATCCTTTTCTTCAAAGTTGTCTTTGCAGTCAACGGCCATAGCCGTTAGCCTCGGTCTCTTGATTCGGCCGGACACGGCTTACCTTTGTTAATCAAGAGTGATTGAAGTTCTGTAACACACTTTTGGTGGAGAAATTGTTTTTTAATTTTGATAGACTATCTTTTCATCTAAAAGCTAATGATTACTGGCAGCTAACGCCGTATAAGGCAATTAGTGTCACTTCAAAACATGAACAAGTTCAGGCATGATGATGAGGAATATTAGGTTGAGAAAATTACTCTATCTGTTTTAAATACTGCGATGCCATAATTGTTAAATTGTCTTTGGACGCCCTAGGGTACAGCAGCGTGATGTACGTTAGGAAAACGTGTATACCTCCTTTACAATGTTGATTTCATAATTTTAAGCTAATAACGTTTCAACGTAAGAGATAGTTTAGGAAAACAAATTAACCCTCAAGTCCCTGCACCGCCCGGGTTTGCTGAATTTGTTTTTAGTTATCAATAATAATAATAATAGTGGCTTCTTATATAGCGCTCATATCCGTCACTCAGTGACGCTCAAGGCGCTTCAACAGTCAGTATTTTCCTACAAGGTATATAAATGTGGAGCTACTTTTTGAAGTTTGAGAGCTATTCCTTTACATAGCACAATGTAATGGTTTACAAGGTGCTGTGGCGCAATATGCTGCCAATCAAACCAGGAACACCGTGGCGAACCCCTTCTCTTTTCGATAAGTGCACTGGGTTCTTTAACGTGCATTACACAACACACGGGACCTAAAGGCTTTACGTCCCATCCGAAGGACGCAGCAATAATGGTTAAGTGTCTTGCTCAAGGACACAAGTGTCACGACTGGGACTCAAACCCACACTCTGCTGAACAGAAACAACAGAGCTTAAGTCCGGTGCGTCTTATCCTGTTCGTGCCACGCCACGCCACAAAGACTCTTGCAACAAAAATTGCTAGAAACTTGGTTCAAAATTGTAAAATTTACCCAAGGCTAGGCCTATACTGTTTACGAAAACAATGTTTTGACCTTTTCGTTAATATTGTCATATAATAATTACAGCTTATTTTAATTCAGCAAGTGATAAGCCCTCTGATGGGAACAATAAGTGCCTCTCGTTAACGGTTATCGGTCAATTTTATTGGCGGTTATTTTTAGTGCAATACACAATATACTTTTGTGAAGGCTTTTACGTGCCATCAATTGCTCATACTGATTAAATGCTAAGGCATTACAATTTTTTACAGTATCATTGTGGTGAAAGAAAATTAAAATTTTGGGCTACCAATTAGCGTGGTGTTGATGAGAGCCACAATTATGTCATTATCATTAGCGTTAACATTTAGCAAGGCAACTGTGAAAGGGGGAAATTAAAAATGATTGTCATTGACTAGACCGATATAGTTCATTTTGATGGACAGTTTTATGTCTCCAAATAAAACACAAGCTGGTAAGCGATTTCTCCTACTGCGTGTAACAGTGTACCGCTTTGGGCGGCTGGGCGGTTCAGTGGCTAATGGGTTAAGAAAATTAATTTGTTTTTACACTGCAAAACCTCAATTTTTGTTGTACACTAAACCCTATAAAAAGTGTTTTATAACGGGGAATTCGGAGTCCATGTGTCATACTGCCTAAAGGGTCATAAGCCATGTCAATCGGGCCTGTCTGAGGATAGAACATGTTTGACCTGTTTGTGCTTAAATATTAACAAGTAATTAAGGAAAATGTGTTTTCGGTCTATAGGTGTTCTAAAAGTAGAATACAATAATCCACACAAATATGCCTCGAAATTGCGTGGTTTTCCTTTAACTTTACGAACTAACACGGTCGGCCATTTTGTGGAAAATGGCCGACTGTGTTAGTTCACAATGTAAAAGGAAATCCACGCAATTTCAGGCATATTTGTGTGGATCATTGTGTTCTACTTTTAAAACATATTTCTAACCATGCTTTTATATACCAACTCGGCCGATTCAAGGCAACGTGTACCTTTAAATGAGCAGAACACCGGTCACAAATGATGTGTCACTAATTGCTGACGGAAGACGCGACGGGTGACGCGATGGGCGACGGCACGACGCGACGGACGACGACCCGACGCGACGGACGACGACCCGACGCGACGGACGACGACCCGACGCGACGAACGACGGACGAAGCGACAGCAGCACGACGCGACGCACGACGCGACGGGTGACAGCACAGGCGATGTGACGGCACGCGACGCACATCTGTCGTCTTTAGAACACCATACACCATACAAATACAATGTATTTCAATACACAATGATCTAGTAGTGTGCAGAAGTGAAATAAAAAGACAAGAAACATTCATATCTTTCAACATTTTTTATTTCAACATTTTAAACACTTTTTCCTGACACTTTATTATTTTTTTTTACAACTTTTGTGCATGTTTACAATAAAACTAACCTGTAAACATTCCATTTCAAAAGGTGAAAGGTTTTGGAGTTATCGCCGAATATCTAGAGCGGCTATGTCCACGCAGGAATAATACTCTGTAATAGACCCTTCCCATGAAACATGTAAAGTACATTCACGCATGCGTACAGACGCTGCTGGTTGGCAAACGCCATAGAGTTGTGCACAAGGCAGACGCACAAACGCGTGTGCGTCACGCCACCATCAGTCCATGCAAAAAGGCGCGATGTTCACTCATTTGCCAACAGTAGGGAGAGTGCGCACGCGCGATGTTCAATTTGCATATTTCTGGAAGGGTCTATTGGAATACACAATCTGAGAAACACTTCATGCAAAAAACGTTTCTCAGATTGAAATGTTTTCTGAATCACTTTCTCTTAACTGTGAATATTGCATGCAGTTTTCGAAACCACGGACAGGGTAAAGTCATCCATTTTGCATGTTGCTACTGCGTTGATGATGCGAAGCCAATGCGCAACATGTGATGGTTCATTCGATTTAAAAACGTGTAGATTGAGTCATGGGTAATTGCAACCTCGTTCCCAGGTGTGATCGATCTCGCCGCGCCATTTTGTCCAGCATGCCTTGCTCGCGGAGAGGTACTGATACGGTGCGCTGCCCATAGCGAGGCTGGGGTAATTGGATTCTTCTTCTTCCTTTTTCAAATGATTGAAGATAAACGCACTGCCAGACGCACCGGGGCGAACCCCTTCTCTTAGCGATAAGTGTGTACTGGGGTCTTTTACGTGCATCGATGATGGTTTTTACATGGAGGTAGCCATGTTTTTTTTTTAAATACAACACGTCCCATCCGAAGGACGAAGCAATAATGGTTAAGTGTCTTGCTTAAGGACACAAGTCTCACGACTGGGACTCGAACCCACACACTGCTGATCAGAAGCAACAGAGCTTGAGTTCGGTGTTCTTAACCGCTCGGCCACGACACGCCACAATAGACTGGGTTGTATTGGCGATTCGTTTTCTTTTAAAGTATCTGCTCTATATACCTGCAAGAAAGCAAGTATAGAGAGATGGGCTTCACAGTATTAAAGACTATGGAAACCCAGATCATGGCTAGATAAATGTTATCAGTACGGGGGACACACACACGCGGGGACAAAATCCCCTATGAAACTAGTACGCTTGTAATGCGGTTCGTAGCACCTCGTCAAACCTCATTGGCGGTGGCTATTTGGGTAAAGCAATTTCAGCATTTCATTATTTCAAGCATAACTTATTTAATCATCTCTCCCTCAGTGTCGGCTGTTTCATGACCGTGATGGCATTTGATGGAGTAGAATTTAATTTTTACAGCCACGAGGACGCAAAATTATGTTTCGGCAAGAGAGAGGCTATTATTAAATACACACCAAATTGATAGTTTTGAGTCCAAGGCAACCTGAATATTATTTAGGCCTACATAGCAACCAGGATCATCCCGGTCATGGTCTTTAAAAAAGGCGACATTTTTGCATGGGCAGGTTTCAACCAGGCTAAACAAAACCAGAAGTTTTCCACAAGGAAAGATGGGATAACACTTGTCTTGATGTGTTTTCATCAGGACTTTACTGTTGGTCACGTGGTCATTGTGTAGATCACCATTAGATAGTCGACAGTGCATAATGAACAGACCAATTATTAAAGGAACATTACAGAATTTGGTAAGAAAAAACTTGTAAAATATACTTTTTGATCACAGCTAGATTTACATAAAACTTACACGGTCTAATGATGATGATAGTAGAAAACTTCCCTTGAAATATTTCTGTCTGAAATGCCATATTTGATGAGAAATGAATAAATTTATTTTCTGATTGGAGTTTATCGCTCAGTGAGCGTTTTATTCATTTGTTGAATCTATATGATTTCATTCAAATGTGTATAGTCGGTTTTTCACTATTTTCTCGTGACCCAGAAGGCCGATCGATCTAAAAACTTCCACAGGTTTGTCAGTTTATGTATATGGTGGATTACATAAAGTGCTTACACTGCCAGCAACTGTTTTGTTAGCAAAAAACAATTCTGTAATGTTCCTTGTGTGAACAATTTAGGTGAAACTAGGCACTAGCCATGATCTGGGTTTCCATTATAGTCTTTATAACTGTGAAGCCTATCTCTATACTTGCTCTAAGTGAAGAATAATCATATCCAATAACCTTTGTTGTTTTAGACAATTATTAAAAATTATTTAGTTAAACGGCCGTGAACAGGTAAGGCCAGACTTCAATTATCCATAACTGCCTATTGTTCCCGTCTGGTGGCCGTTACTCAATTATTGACAGCATTGAGTGAGCCAGCTAATTGCTGTAACTCCTCATTAACACAAGTTACACATCCACGGACAGACACATTTTTGCTCAAAGACAAAATATAGCCAGCAGTGTCTCACCGATCCGCTTGTCTTTTGATCTGCTTGTTTGTTGCTTGCTCTGACCAACTGACTGCACACCTTACCGAGGTAAGAATATGGTTGATATAAGTTGATTTCGACTTTACAATACACTATTTTGTCTTGTGTGGTTTTTAATTGAGGCATACTACCCTTTGTTTTGGAATCCTTTGTTGTTGTTTTTTATTTGCTCGTGTGGCCAGTGGGTGCCAATTTGCTATGTTTTTACTGTGGAAAATCAGTCGAATTTTTTCCATCTACAAAAGGACGTTTTAGAAGACACGTACATAAAAAATACAGCACAAAGGAGATAAAATAATATGGGAATACGTGTACTACTTTTCACCGGGTGTTCTTGGGAGGACATCAAGACAGGTAATTGACAAAATGGGTACATGAAAAAAGCGACAGATCATAAGCACTATAGATAGATTTATTTATAGATAATGGACAATGCATAACTACATTGGCCAGAAGCTTCCAGCGCCTTTTACTAGTGATTTTCTACCTCAAGGCTTGACGCCTCTCGAAATATGGCAAAAGAAAGGTTTTTTTATAATACAGTTCATGGACAGAAATCGTTTTCGATACCAGGGATGAGACAAGTTTATAACCACCCATTCATTCATTTATTTATTTTATCCCCATGTTATACTATAACCGTTGTACTCTTTCATCTCCAGTTTGAGTTCATACAAACATCTGGTAATGTTACCCAATAGTTTAAACCCTCTTTTCAAAACGATTTCGCCAATTGACCTTTTAGCCACTATACCGCCCAGCCGCCCAAAGCGTAACCTTGTCCAAGGCTCTTTACGCAAGCACCCCGCTTTGAATTAACCAGGTAGCATAACAATACTGGCACGGTAACTGCAATACCTGATATACAGTATACCGTGGGGTCGAAGTATGGTTTTTCAACCTCGTATCAAAAACGAAGCCGAAACAGAGCCTTAATTGTTCATACTGTAAAAAGGTCAGATTGTGGGCGGAGTTGCTTTATGATAATATTTCCCGAAGGTGTATGCTCATCGGTTAATGTATAGTGGCAAACACACATCAATACGTCGCAACGAGAGTTTACGATTGGACGATTATCCACCCAGTACAGGAAATGAATATTCAACATCCGATTCCAGCATACGTAGTTGCGCTGGAATCCATGCGCAACGATAAAGAAAAACATAAGCTGCCGTTTACGGGTGCACCCCACCACATAATCTCCCATAGCACACAGTGCAAAAGGCTAAATATTCAAAAATACACGAAAAATACTTAAAAGTCTCACAGCTTTTAACTTGAAAGGGAAAAATTATTAATTGACTCTTGAAATTTTATTCTCTGCTCAATTTTATATGGGGAGTCCCTTGGCCCGTCGAGTTATTCTCCCTCCAAGTAAAAACACCCCTACACATGTGTAATTTTCAAAACATCCGAGCATCAATCTTGAATAATGTCCCTACACCTCTCAGCAAATAGGACGTTTTATTTCAGGGCCTATGTCATCCAAAATACCTCAAGCTGGAAGTCAACAACCCCCAGGTTACAATTGGGCAACATTTTTACACTGAAACACTTTCTCAGGGCTCTCAAATCTGTCCAATATAGAATATTTTGCTCGACGCTCCGTTTTCTCCTATTTGGTGGGGTGCACCCTTACAGAATGAACAAGGCTCTGTTTCGGCTTCGTTTTTGATACGAGGTTGAAAACCATACTTCGACGCCACGGTAGTACTGTTTATCAAGTACTGCAGTACCGTGCCAGTATAGTTATGCTACCTGGTGAATTCAAAGCGGGGTGCTTGCGTAAAAAGCCTTGGACAAGGCTATACCCAAAGCGATACTCCATAACATGTAGGAGGAAACGCTCACAAGCTCGTGTTTTGAGAGGGAAAAAAGTAACATCATTATAAAACTAGATAGTCATTGGTACGCGTTGGTGTCAAGACAATGGTGATTTTTAATTTTCGCCATTCACAATTGAATTGTAAACATGTTAACGCTAATGATGATGAAATTCTGTAGCTCCAATACTATTACCACGCTCTTTTGTTACAAAATTTAATGATGCTGTCAAACCTAATGCCTTAGCAATTAAACAGTATGAGCAATGATGGAGGCAAAATCCTTAAAAAATCTAATGTGTTCATTTTAACCTTATTAAAAATTAACTGCCATAAAAATTACCGGTAGCCGTTAACGGGAGGCAATTATTTTTCCTTTTGGAACTTGAATTAATATGTTAATCAATGGCAATAATTACGAAAATTTTAGGTAAAAACAAGCCTTTGGGTATCTTTTGAAATTTGAACCACGATTCTAGTAATTTACTGCAAGAATCTTGAAAACTGAAAATAATAAGCAGCAAACTCGTGCGGTGCAGGGACTAAAGGATTAAGCTTCATTTGACCCGGGTCGTGCAGTAAAATGGAAACTCAACAATGACTGATTTCTTGGAATAAGCTTTGCTCATACAACAAAGAATTTACACAACTAGCAGTGTTTATAACAAAATGCAAGTCTTTGTTACTGCAGTCAAATATTTACATTTTACTTGGAATTCACGAGCTATCTACCATTTTGTAAATAGGTGTTTTTGTCAAATTTCTTTTGTATAGGTAGTCCTCTCAATTTCGTATAATAAAGATGAGCACAAAGACAATTATTGTTAAAGATCTTCTAGGTTTTTATGCGCTCATTATCAACCTGTGTTTTCTAGATCAATTTCATTCAAATGTGTTTAATATTTATGATTCTTTGTTTGTATTTGTAATAGCGTGAATCCCACGTCACACGGAGGGGACGACTATTCGAGAACGAGTAGCCAGGTCAGGTCAGGTCAGGT
Organism: Pycnopodia helianthoides; assembly: GCA_032158295.1. Taxonomy (NCBI): domain Eukaryota; kingdom Metazoa; phylum Echinodermata; class Asteroidea; order Forcipulatida; family Asteriidae; genus Pycnopodia; species Pycnopodia helianthoides. The sequence continues at coordinate 8,611,171 of CM063245.1, read as the reverse complement.
CAGGTCAGGTCAGGTCAGGTCAGGTCAGGTCAGGTCAGGTCAGGTCAGGTCAGGTCAGGTCAGGTCAGGTCAGGTCAGGTCAGGTCAGGTCAGCGTGGGCTGGGGAGGCCCTTCAGCAACACGGACCCTACATAAGCAACTACAACTGTATCTCCACTCCAGGAAAATGTCATTGCTTGTGCAACCTATTGGGATCGTGATTGTTTTTGCACTGCTTTCAATCCACACAGACGGTAATTCTGTTTTATGTGCAAACAGTTTAATTAAAATTATAAACAACTCAAACAATTTGTTTTCATCCTTGTTTACGTCAATACATGTTATAATACCTCAATTTTAAAAACAACTAAAAACAGTTCATTTTTAACTGCAAGTTTTCTTTTTTTACAAATTTACAGCATAACATTTTCTTTATAGTCCGAATATTACAAACTTACAAATTTTTCGTTTACCATTTTTCTCTACGAAATTGTGAAAACATGCTCCAGATTTTACAAATAAATCTAATTTTGCAAGGCTAACAATTGAAATTCTAGTTATTTGTAAAAAATATTATTCTCATTTTGTGGTGTTTATATAAACATCAACACAGTTTCACAAGAAATCTTTCCCATCCTCTTTTTAGCTTGGTTTACCAAACAAAGGATAAAACAATGTACCCCTCCTTGTTACTGCTGGGTTTAAGGAACAAGGAATACAAAAAATCTATCCCCACACTTAAATTCGATATTATGATGCAATAATATTTTGGAGTATAACATTTGGCCAACAAAAGGGTAAACATTAAAAGCACGTTAAAAATATTTTTCAAAAGTGCACCGATTTCTTATTTTGTTTTTGTAGTAATATTTTATAGAGAAAAAAAGCATAGTTTTAACATTTTGAAAACAAATTCAAGAAAGTTGTAATACATTTCAAAAACAAGTGAAAAATTAAAAATCGTCGTTAAAAATTAACCCGTTAGAGACAGATGTAGCACAAATCAAACATTTGAGATGTTACGTGTAGGGCACTAGATTGCTTATAATTTTTCAGTGTTTCATTTTGCACAAAGTGGCTGAAGTCACCAAGAATGAACCAGGCGCAACTGGTAAAATCAAATAAAGCTGGATATTGTGATTGGCAATAATGTATGCTGAAGATGTCCTAAAACTTCATTCACTGTTGAAGAAATTCCCATGAATATAAATGGGCGGAGTGGACGGAGAGAAGCTCACTGTCTGATAATAATAATTAATAATTAAGACATTTGTAAAGCGCCTAATGCAAAAGCCTCTAAGCGCATAAAGAGAACAATAAAAAATACATAAGTGAAAGAAACATTACATTGCTGCCACCTAGCGTCCCAAATGTCCCCCATTAGATTGCTGTTTTCTTCATTTTCAACGGCGATTGTAAAAACGTCAAATATTAATAATATGGATTGTATTATGATTTCTTTCATGCAGCGATGGTGTGTCAGATGGGACAAGAACCGGATTCGAACGCCGCCCATAGATACCGATGGGTCATCCCGGTGGAGGACCCCTGCAAGTGCACCAAGATTCGACTAGGTGGTATAAACAACCGTGCACCCGGCCGCAACTTCAAAGTCATCTACTTTGATACCTTCAGCAACTCTGCAATTGAGATTCGCAAATGGCTCAATTGTTCCGGTAAAATTTCTTCTGCAGACTGAAATAAAAAACATTAATGCCATGAAGAGAGTTTTAATAAGTTTAATTAAATAAACTCTGAGGTAAAAAAAAAACGTGTCGTGGCCGAGCGGATTAGAACACCGGACTCAAGCTCTGGTGTTTCTGATCAGCAGAGTGTGGGTTCGAGTCCCGGTTGTGACACTTGTGTCGGCGCGTTTAGCAAGTCACTTAACCATTATTGCTGTGTCCTTCGGATGGGACGTAAAGCCGTTGGTCCCGTGTGTTGTGTAATGCACGTAAAAGAACCCAGTGCTCTAGGTAAAGAGAAGGGGTTCGCCCCGGTGTTCATGGTTTGATCGGCAGCATATTGCGCCACAGCACCTTGTAAACCATTACATTGTGCTATGTAAAGGAATAGGTCTCATTACTTCAAAACGCAGCTCCACATGCCTTGCAACAAAAATACTGAGCGCTTTGAGATGCCCATCGGGTGTGATCGCTATATAAGAACGACGTATTATTATTTATTATAAACAACGTATTGTTATAGTCGTAAAACACTACACTCTATTACGGAGCTCTGGAAGTGCCATCCGACTTAATGTTGTGTGTCGTGGCCGAGTGGTGTAGTTCAGCGGACCGAATCTGCTGTTGTCAGCAGCAGGGTGTGGGTTCGAATCCCAGTCATGTGCCCTTGAGCAAGGCACTTAACCATGCTTCGTGAAAAGTTGGGAAGGTATAGTGCATGCTGCTCTACCAGCCAGGCTCCTAAAAATAGGATGATAGTCATGCCTACATCCTTACGGCTTGTGAAGGGGCTAACATTGTTTCAGCCCCAGTAGGTGGCAACGCGCCCCCAGTGTCAGTTGATTTGGGTCGACAGCCAAAGTCAGTTAAGTGTAGCCCTCACCTTGGAGTGGCCGTCCGGCCTTGACGTAATTAGCTATTTCAGAAAGATAACATTTTGTTGATTTTTGAGTGTGCAAAACAATTACAAGCTAGCCTTAGACGTACCGAGAAAAATGAGCCAGAAGTAGGTCTGACGCGGGGAACTGACAAAGAAATGCACTGTTGGTGTATTTTAATGAAACTTCTTCTTATGAAGCTTGAGTGTCAAACAATCTACTCTTAGTATATTCCCACTATCTGCGGAGCCGTATTTGGAAATAGCGCAAAGAAAGCAGATATGAACGGATTTTGGCGCTGTTTGTCGCGGATTTAGGTTCATCTTATGGTTCATTCATAAAATACAAGAAATGTTAGTACTATTTTGTGTTTTTTCCCCCAGATGCTTTTCCGGGCAATCAAGTAAACACTACAGGATTATCCACAGCCGAGGTGACTGGCAGTGTACCAGCTTCTCAATCGGCAGTCATTACTACTCATGCAACCGGCAATGCACCGGCAACCAGCGACATACCGGTAACCAGCTCCCCCTGCCTGGGAAGAGTTGAAGGTGTAAGCTTTGCCGACCCCAACAACTGTACGATGTACTACCAGTGCGTCCATACTGTATTACATCACAGGCAATGCGCACTTGGCACACACTTCAGCGTAACTGACTTAATTTGCATGTTTCCAATCAACGCAAATTGCAACTTGTAACAAGTTGCCATTTGGTAATCAATGTGAACACATTGTAACTTTAAGGCTGTTCTCTTTTCGGGTATGCTCGAGACTGGAATCAAGTTTTTAAATGACTTAATGTGAATGTTGTGTTTTTATTGTCATTTGAGAATAATTGTTTGACAGGGCACAGCTTGAAAAGGTTTGTTTATTAAACAAATGTAGTTGTTCAAAATTTGTTTTTGTTACCGAAACAAGTAATGTAGATTAGATTTAACGATGTGCTAGCGATTTTATTTCCTTTGAGTTTAGAGTGTACCAAGTAACTTTGACCAAATTTCTTTTTAAATTAACCAATTATATTTAAACACTCCAGACACGTTTTACTCTTTTTCATTCCCCCAAAATATTCAACAGAATTTTCCATATGTAAACTTATGGGATGACTTTATAATACACATTGAGTGTCGTCTTTCTATAAATCATTAATACAACAGAAACATTTACATTTTTTAGCTTCGTAGCTTAATCATCTTTTTGCGCCAGAAAGGAAATACACAATTTGCATGATTAACACGTCTTTTGCAGGTAACACCATACTGGCAACCAGCGACATACCGGCAACCAGCTTCTCCTGCGTGGGAAGAGTTGACGGATGACTCTATGCCGACCCCAACAACTGTGCGATGTTTGACCAGTGCGAAAAGCAATCAAAAGCAATGCCCACCTGGCCTAAACTTCATTCAAACTTGTGACATTACTTTTTGCGCGTGGCCAGAGGAAACAAATTGCAACAAGTTGCAATTTTAGGGAAGTGTATAAAGGACATGGTAAAAAAGGATGCTATTTCGCCCGGGCGGATTACTATTTCGCCCGGGCGGATTACTATTTCGCCCGGGCGGATTACTATTTCGCCCGGGCGGATTACTATTTCGCCCGGGCGGATTACTATTTCGCCCGGGCGGATTACTATTTCGCCCGGGCGTATTACTATTTCGCCCGGGCGTATTACTATTTCGCCAGGGCGTATTACTATTTCGCCCGGGCGTATTACTATTTCGCCAGGGCGTATTACTATTTCGCCCGGGCGGATTACTATTTCGCCAGGGCGTATTACTATTTCGCCCGGGTGGATTACGATTTCGTCCGGGCGGATCACTATTTCGTCCGGGCGGATTACTATTTCGCCCGGGCGTATTACTATTTCGCCCGGGCGCGTTACTATTTCGCCCGGGCGTATTACTATTTCCCCGGGCGTATTACTATTTCGCCCGGGCGGTATTACTATTTCGCCAGGGCGTATTACTATTTCGCCCGGGGGATTACTGATTTCGTCCGGGCGGATCACTATTTCGGCCGGGCGGATTACTATTTCGCCCGGGCGTATTACTATTTCGCCGGGCGCGTTACTATTTCGCCGGGCGTACTACTATTTCCCCCGGGCGGATTACTATTTCGCCCGGGCGTATTACTATTTCGCCCGGGCGTATTACTATTTCGCCCGGGCGTATTACTATTTCGCCCGGGTGGATTACGATTTCGTCCGGGCGGATCACTATTTCGGCCGGGCGGATTACTATTTCGCCAGGGCGGATTACTATTTCGCCCGGGCGTATTACTATTCCGCCCGGGCGTTTACTATTTCGCCCGGGCGCGTTACTATTTCGCCCGGGCGTATTACTATTTCGCCCGGGCGTATTTCTATTTCGCCCGGGCGTATTACTATTTCGCGCGCGTTACTATTTCGCCCGGGCGGTTACTATTTCGCCCGGGCGGATTACTATTTCGCCCGGGCGGATTACTATAATATAGCAACACTAATAGCTGAAGGTAGAATTGACGGAGACACAATGAAACACGTGTTTCTCTCTTGCTGCCAGGTGGCTGTCTGAGGTAATCCGCCCGGGCGGAATAGTTTTTGTTAAAGTTTTTTTACCATGTCCTTAATACACTTCCGTTCTACCATTTAGTAATCAATGTGAATCAATAGTAATTGTAAAGCTGTCCTCTTAATGGGATATGCTAGAATCAAGTTTTTAAAATGATTGTGGATGTTGCGCATTTACTCAAATTTAAAATAATTTTTCAACCCGAATACAGGTTGAAACGTGATTTTTAGAAAATAATTAGTTAATGAAAATTAGATTTTCGTTACCAAACAGGTAATTTCTATCAAATTTAACGATGTAACTGCAATTTTATTTCCTTGGACTTAAACATATGTACTTAGTAACATTGGGGGGGGGGGGGAATGGACACGATATTACGCAATTCTTTCCCCAATGCTGTGTGAACGTACCATTACAAAAATAGGGGTGTTTCATTTTTACACGAACACGAATGGATTGAATTAGATAAAAGTAAGGCAGTATTTTACCAATTATATGTGTATAGTTTATTTGTCAGGTTTTTGGAGTAGAATAAATTGCAATTATTTGAAAAATATCTAGACAAGACTATTTTGAAAATTCATTCGTCCTCCAACATCAGGCAACAGCACCATACCGTTAATCAATGTGTAATAATTTTTGCTTTGAACGAAAATTTCGACACCCCTAAAACAGTGTCACAAAACGCGAAGAAAGTGAAAAATTTACCATTCTACCCCTGAGATCTTTCAAGTTCTTGTTTAAATAATAGTTTTCTAACATTGTGAAGTTTTTTTTAATCAACCCATTCTATCCAATCGATTTGTTTGATTTTCAAAATGTAACGTTCGAATTAAATAGTAACTTCCGTTATCGGTTGCATGTGTGGACCAGTCGGCGTCCGGAGTTTGTGTGTGTTGGTATGGTATACCGAGCAGTCAGGGTGACACACAAAGGCTGCGTTTCCTTGCATGAAGCCTGGGTCCCAGCCTGCTGCGACCTGACTGCATAAATAGAGATCAATGACTGCATGCGTGTGAGGCATGCTCCTGAATAAGACGAGTATCAACGTTGATGGCGCCTTTTCCTTTTTCCGTGTCCGCCCCCCCCCCGAGTCCATGATGCCATCACTCTTTCAGCACAATGTTTCGTTATTGTATTCTGTTTTTAAAACTGTTGAGAAATTTGCACGAGAATGTCAACACTAATTCTGCTCGACAATTAGCAGTTGCCTTACAATTAGCATTATCTAATAAATTAAGGCACATACATCAAACCATACACCAATAATATATGGAACACAGAGACCAGAAGAGGGTTCTATTTCCCTCAGCCCAGAGACCAGAAGAGGGTTCTATTTCCCTCGGCCCAGATACCAGAAGAGGGTTCTATTTCCCTCGGCCCAGAGACCAGAAGAGGGTTCTATTTCCCTCGGCCCAGAGACCAGAAGAGGGTTCTATTTCCCTCGGCCCAGAGACCAGAAGAGGGTTCTATTTCCCTCGGCCCAGAGACCAGAAGAGGGTTCTATTTCCCTCGGCACAGAGACCAGAAGAGGGTTCTATTTCCCTCGGCCCAGAGACCAGAAGAGGGTTCTATTTCCCTCGGCCCAGAGACCAGTAGAGGGTTCTATTTCCCTTGGCCCAACTAGGTCCACCTTCTGGTCACTCACAGGCCCGAGGGGCGATAGACGTGCACTAGTGACCGAATTATGCCAGTCCACATGTGTGTTTTTTATTACACCTCGGACCAAAATATGGTAATATAAGAAAATAAACTTGTTTAGGGTCTTATAACTGAACAGTGTTAATTCAACAATTAACCCATAACAATTAAATCATCAGCAATTCAACAATTAAAGAAACACTTTTAGTTGCCGTAGATTCCGTTTTTTACTTGCTGTTCACTGTTCACATCATAAGAGGGCGCTGTAACCAGTAACAAATTGTTGTAATACTAACCAAAAGGCAAAGGCTGCCGGCTGTAAATAGGGCGTGACCCGTCAACATTCTAACCTTTTGTGTCTGGATTTTCCACCATATGTTGCTACCAAGGGTGGTACCAGGGCGGACAACCGAACAAAAAGGAAGTTGACAAATCAATTTCTGGGTCCAGAGGTTTTATTAACAAACCACATGTTGTACAGAAGTCACAAAATGAAATAAAAAATAAAGGAAGGTGTAGGAGATGTTGATGGCATCACGCCGGAGAACCAACTGCCCTGAACAAAGGCAGAAAGCTAGTTTACATAACGAATTGGTTACGTAACCCGTAAACGAGTTAGAGTACAGCTGGAGGAATTTGTAATCCTACTGTACGTAAAATGCAAAACAACATTGGTAATAATACAAAATGAATGACGTGAAGCTGAAGTGAAGGAAAAATGTACACCAACAAATTATAAATAAAGGTTCTCTTCATTTGACAAAAAAAAACTCGCAAATTAAACATGTCTGAGCCCTCAAGCAGAGGTTTCCGACAGTGAAAAGGTTGTTAAGGTATGGGAACTAGTGATGGAGGTAAGAGCATTCTTATCCTGTGTGTTTATTTCCTGACAGCTTCGAAATATTCGTCAACACAGTCAACAGTTAAGAGATAGGCTGTTCTAATTCCCTATCCCTTAACTGTTGACTCCATAGCCGACGTGTGCTGCAGAAAATAAATTTGCAGCCCGCCGCATGCTGGACAAAATGGCACAGCGAGATCGATCACTCCGGGGAACGAGGCTGGGGCCTCGGCGCCCTGTAACCATTGCAAGACCATGATTAAATTACAGCAACGATTCTTGGGTGTTCTTGATTATTTTGTTGAATTGATTTTACTTATAGGTCCAACCAAACGTTATTAATTCGACGCATTATGTCACTGCAAAAAACTCCGGTGTTAACTACTATCTTTGTACTTAATTGTGGACAACACCAACACGGTGCATGTTTATTTCACCTAACATGATTATAGCAATGGGTAAGTTACTATGGTCGGACCGCCGAAAACCACTTTTGTTTTTGTTTCAGCGTTGTCGTTGCAGCCAATGGCCAAAGCCGTAGAAGAAGTCGTTGGATTCGGGGCACGGTATCAGTTAGAGGTCTAGAGGCCAAGACGCACAACGGGCACTATCATCCCGGGTGTTATGGGGAATCTCGCACATGGGCAACTGGGATACAACTGGGCATGGTCAGCCATGAGGGGTGTAGACAAGGCCCAATTTCACATAGCTGCTCAGGCAGAAAGCATCGCTTAATAATTTCCTGCTTAGCTGAAATGAGCAGAACACCAGTCACAAAATGGTGTGTCACTAATAGTTGTTTATAGGCGACGCGACGCGCGACGGCGACGCGACGGATGAAGGCACGATGCCACAAACGAAGCAACCGGGCATGGTGGCTATAAAAGCGACCTATTTTGTCGTCTTTAAAACACCATAAAAAGGGCAACGAGCAACAAAATTGCTGTCTTACTACGGATGGTTTTTATCGCACTTACTGGCTAAATACGGTTGTGGAGAAATTTCGTCTGGTAGCGCCCTCTTTTGATTCAACTTCTTTCGGCTGATGTTAATATCAGTACGGGGGACACACACATCGGGGGACAAAACCCCCTATAATACTGGCATGCTTGTAACGCGTTTCGTAGCATCTCTTCAAACTTCATTTGCGTAGAAGTGGCTATTTGGGTATAGCAATTTCAGCATCTCTTTATTTCGAGCATAACTTAATTGATCATTTCTATCGCAGCGCTGACTGAGTCTTTACCGTGATGGCATTGGACGGAGTAGAATTAAATTTTTACAGCCACAAAGACGCAAAATTATGTTTCGGCAAGACATATTCTTAAAATTTAACTTGATAGTTTTTAGTACAAGCATGTGGTCAATGGCGAATTGAATATTATTTAGGCCTACATAGCAACCAGGATCATCCCGGTCATGGTCTGAAAAAGGGGCCAACCTATTTGTATGGGCAGCCACCAGACTATAAACAAAACTAAGTCTTCCACAAAGAAAGACGGGATAACACTTTATGTCTTCATGTGATCTGTTATCATCCGGACTTTACTGTTGGTCACGTGGTCATTGTGTAGATTATCATTAGATAGTCGACAGTGCATAATGAAGAGACCAATTTTTATGTAGAAGTGTAAACAATTTAGTCGAACTAACCGCCAGTCTGGGTTTCCATAGGCCTAGTCTTTAAAGTTGTCAAGCCTATATCTCTCTATACTTGCTTTTAGTGAAGAATAATCATATCCAATAACCTTTATTGTTTTAGACATATTAAACATTATTTAGTAAAACGGCCGAGAACAGAATGTTTTAAAGGTATGGCCAGACTTCAATTATCCATCACTGCTTATTGTTCCCGTCTATTTAAATGGGTGGGCCAAGGTGGCTATTATTCAATTAATATTAACAGCTCTGAACGAGCCAGTCAGCTGTGACTACTCACTGACGAAAGTCACACATCCACAGACAGACACATTTTTGCTCAAAGACAAAATATAGCCAGCAGTGTCTCACCGATCCGCTTGTCTTTTGATCTGCTTGTTTGTTTGTTGCTTGCTCTGACCATCTGACTGCACACCTTACCGAGGTAAGAATATGGACAAGATATAAGTTGATTTTGACTTTACAAATCTATACTTTGCCTTTTGTGGTTTTTACGTGAGGCATAGGCCCCTCTACTACCCCTGTTTTGAAATCCTTTGTTGTTGTTTTTTATTTACTCGCGCGGCCTTGGATACCAGTTTGCTATGTTTTTAATGTGGAAAATCAGTCGAAGTTCTCTATCTACAAAAGGAACTTTAAGAAGATAAGTACATAAAAAATACAGCACAATGGGGTAAAACTATTATGGGAATACATACTTAATTTTTGTCCCGGGAGATTTGGGAAGACGTCAAGACAGGTACTTTGTTTTGACAAAATGGGCACATGTTAAAAAACAGACAGATCAAAAGCAATTTATATTTATATATTTATATATAGATAATGGACAATGCATATTACATTGGCCAGTAGCTTCTAGCGCCATTTAGTGATGTCTATACCTCAAGATCTGACGCCTCTCGAAAAGGGCACTCAAGCAAAGTGAATACAGTTCATGGACAGAAGTCGTTTTCAATACCAGGGATGAGACAAGTTTATATTTATATAACCACCCATTCGTTCAATTATTTTATCCCCATGTTATACTAATCGTAACGGTTGTACTATTCTCCAACAGTTTGAGTTTATACCAACATCTGGTAATGTTACCCAATAACTTAAATCCTCTTTTCAAAATGATTTTGCCAAATTAGGCATCATTTGACCCGCGGGCCGTGCAGTAAAATGGGAACTCAAACTTCATCAACAAGGACTGATTTATTGGAATAAGCTTTGCTCATACAACAAAGAATTTCGTAACTAGCAGTGTTTATAACAAAATGCAAGTCTTTGTTACTGCAGTCAAATATTTACATTTTACTTGGAATTCACGAGATACCATTTTGTAAATGTGTTTTAGTCAAATTTCTTTTGTATACGTAGTCCTCTCAATTTCGTATAATAAAGATGAGCACAAAGACACTCTTTGTTAAAGATCTTCTAGGTTTTTATGCGCTCATTATCAACCTGTATTTTCTAGATCAATTTCATTCAATTGTGTTTAATATTTATGATTTGTTGTTTGTATTTGTAATAGCGTGAATCTCACGTCACACGGAGGGGACGACTATTCGAGAACGAGTAGCAGGGTCAGGTCAGGTCAGGTCAGGTCAGGTCAGGTCAGGTCAGGTCAGGTCAGGTCGTGGGCTGGGGAGGCCCTTCAGCAACACGGACCCTACGTAAGTAACTACAACTGTATCTCCACTCCAGGAAAATGTCATTGCTTGTGCAACCTATTGGGATCGTGATTGTTTTTGCACTGCTTTCAATCCACACAGACGGTAATTCTGTTTTATGTGCAAACAATTAAGTTTTGATAGAATTAAAATGAACTCAAACAACTTTTTAGGCAACTACATGTTATAGTACTTCAATTTAGAAAAATACTTAAAAACAGGGACAGATGTAGCACAAATCAAACATTTTAAATGTCATGTGTAAGGCACTATTGCACAAAGTGGCTGAAGTTACCAAGAATGAACCAGGCGCAACTAGTGAAATTAAAAACAAGCTGGATAATGTGATTGGAAATAATGTATGATGCGCATGTCCTAAAATTTCCTTCTGACTGTTGAAGAAATTCCCATGAATATAAAATGGGCGGAGTGGACGGAGAGAAGCTCACTGTCTGGTGTACGCATCATGTCCCAAACAACAACTTTGTTTCACAATTTCTCATTGATAAAGAAACATAACAATTATGCCCTAACAGAGTGGCCCCAACCTGTCTTTTCCCGGTGATTTGTCAAGTCCCATTTGTGCAGATCCTTACACGGGATTTGATCATCTATGAGCCAAGTCTCACTGAAGGCCAGGATACCATAGTCTCTGTAATCTTGAATGTAATTAATTGAGGCTTGAAGCTCATCCATTTGGGGCAAAGGGAACAGACAGTGGACATTAAATTGGCGTAGAAAACAATCTGTTGATTTTTTGTTGTTGACTTTCTCCTTACACCTTTTTTCTAATATCTTTATTCTTAAAGATATTCACAATAGTACCAGTAGTACTTAATGTTTGCAGCTAACAAACACCTATACAAAGTTATGACTTCTTGTGCTAGAGACTTAACCAATGGTAGACTTTTGAACACTAGATGGCAGCAGACATACCAGGGCCCAGTTTCATAGAGCTGCTAAGCACAACAATTTGCTTAGCATGAAATTTCTTCATTGATAAAAACAGGATTACCAAACAAATTTCCACGTGATTTTCAGGATAAGCAAACAACAGCTGAATACCAGTAACAAGCAATATGCAACACATGGAAATTTGGTTGGTAACCCTGTTTTTATCGAGAAAGAAATTTCATGCTAAGCAAATTGTTGTGCTTAGCAGCTCTATGAAATTGGGCCCAGGTAAATTGCAATTGTTTACGTAGTTCTAACGCATGCGCAAATTACCAAGAACGATGGACTTACCTGGTCTCCTGCCACCTAGCGTCCCAAAAGTCCCTCCTTGGATTGCTGTTTTCATCATTTTCAACGTTGATTGAAAATACGTCAAATGTTAATAATATGGATTGTATTGTGATTTCTTCCATGCAGCGATGTTGTGTCAGATGGGACAAGAACCGGATTCGAACGCCGCCCATAGATACCGATGGGTCATCCCGGTGGAGGATCCCTGCAAGTGCACCAAGATTCGACTAGGTGGTATAAACAACCGTGCACCCGGCCGCAACTTCAAAGTCATCTACTTTGATACCTTCAGCAACTCTGCAAATGAGATTCGCAAATGGCTCAATTGTTCCGGTAAAATATCTTCTGCAAACTGAAATTAAAACATTAAGGCAATGAAAAGAGTTTTGTTAAGTTTAAAATTATTTTTGCGGGTAAAAACAACGGGGCTGCTCTATATTCCGACACCCCTAAGTTCCGACACCCCTATTGTTCCGCCAACTCAACCTATGTTCCGACAACCCTATGTTCCGACAACCTATGTTCCGCCAACTCAACCTATGTTCCGACAACCCTATGTTCCGCCAACTCAACCTATTCAACTACCCCTATTATTCCGACACCCCTATGTTCCGACAACCCGCAAAAAATGTTGTGTTAGCCATTTTCTAAAGAAAAAAAAGGTTTGAGAATTCAAACCACACCAGCCCGCAATTTTATCCATTTATTTTAATTGATTATCATTTTAAAGTAAATATTATTTGTATTTTTATTCTTAAAAAACAGATTATTACGCCTATTATCAATATTATTTTTTTTAAGTTTGTTTTTGTCAGTGAGACAACTCGAGGAGCAACAAGACGAGTTGTCTCACCAGTCGACGTGAATGACCATCACCCCGACGAATTTCACCAGTTTAGCATTTACTGGTCAAATAAAGTCATTCAATTTCATTAGGTCGCAAAGATCATTCAATTTCGTGAAAACAAGCTGCAAGAGGCTGGTCAATAATTCAATTTTAGATTTTTGCTATCTACAGCAATAAAACAAATCGACCTCGGAAACTTAAAATAGAAACAAAATATAAAACAATATAAAAAATGCCGCGATGGCACATTGAATTTTGTGATGCGTGTGCTTTTTGGTGGAAAATAGATACTTTTATCAAAGTAATAATATTGAAAAATATCGTGTCGGAACAATGGGGTGTCGGAACATAGAGGTGTAGCCAAAACAATGTATATTGTTAGTAGAAAACACGACACTCTTATCCGACTAATGTTGTGTGTCGTGGCCGAGCGGTGTAGTTCACCGGACCGAGGATCTGGTGTTGTCAGCAGCAGGGTGTGGGTTCGAATTCCAGTCATGACACTTTTACCATTGAGCAACCACAATTGCTTCGTGAAAAGTTGGGAAGGTAGTGCATTCTGCTCTACCAGCCAGGCTCCTAGTGGATGATAGCCATGCCTACATCCTTACGGCCTGTGAAGGGGGTAACCTAGTTTCAGTCCCAAGAGTAGGTTGCAACGTGCCCCTGGTGACAGTTTATTATTTAGGCCGACGGCCCATATCAGTTAAATGTAGCCCTCACCTTGGAGTGGCCGTCCGTCCTTGACATTATTAGTCATGTCAGAAAGACAATTTTTTGGGGGAAGTTTATCTATGTAGAAAGAAAACCATTAGAAATTTCCAACATTCCTATAAAAACAAACAAAATACATAAGCATACATTTTTGCGGCTAATTTTGTTGGTTACATCTATACGTTTCGGATGAAATAAATCCGTTGAGCCGTCTATTTCAAACTGTCTCTTAAACGATGTTTGAGCGTACAAAATATCTACAAGCCAGCCTTAGACGTATTATACCGAGAAAAATGAGCCAGAAGTAGGTCTGACGCGGGGAACTGACAAAGAAATGCACTGTTGGTGTGTTTCAATGAAACTTCTTCTTATGAAGCTTGAGTGTCAAACAATCTACTCTTAGTATCTTCCCACTATCTGGAGCCGTATTTGGAAATAGCGCAAAGAAAGCAGATACGAACGGATTTTGGCGCTGTTTGTCGCGGATTTAGGTTCATATGGTTCATTCATAAAAAATTATAAAAATGTTAGCACTATTGGTTTTTTTTTGTATTACTATTTTTTTCCCCCAGATGCTTTTCCGGGCAATCAAGTAAACACTACAGGATTATCCAAAGCCGAGGTGACTGGCAGTGTACCAGCTTCTCAATCGGCAGTCTTTACTACTCATGCAACCGGCAATGCACCGGCAACCAGCGACATACCGGTAACCAGCTTCTCCTGCGTGGGAAGAGCTGACGGTGGATTATCTGCCGACCCCTGCAACTGTACGATGTACTACCAGTGTAGCAATGGTGTAGCACATCACAAGCAATGCGCACTTGGCACATACTTCAGCGTACATGATGGCGTTGGCAGTTGCACGCATACAGCTGAGGACGCACATTGCAACTAGTAACAAGTTGCCATTTGGTAACCAATGTGAACCCATTGTAACTTTAAGGCTGTTCTATGGTGGCCCTGAAGGGACATCGCATATCGCAAACGTGTGCGCATGTGAAAACAATTCGCGATTTATGTGCGCATTACTATTTCGCCCGTGCGGATTACTATTTCGCCCGGGCGGATTACTATATAGCAACACTAAAAGCTGAAGGTAGAATTGACGGACACACAATGGAACACATGTTTCTCTCTTGCTGCCAGGTGGCTGTCTGAGGTAATCCGCCCGGGCGGAATAGTTTTTTTGAAAGTTTTTTTTTTTTACCATGTCCTTAATACACTTCCGTTTATAACGGGTAGTTTTGTGGAATTTTTATTTCTATCAAGTGCACGTAAAAAAATTGACATGAGTTCATATTCGCCTTTTTAACCCAAAGATGAACGGTGAGCGATTTATTTCAGAAATATACATGCCTACATATTCTCGGATACAACATCCACGCATTGGGGTAAAAATACAATATTATGAAAACTACCATTGGTATAAAACAGATTATGTAACCCTGATACTTTAAAATATCAGGTCGATTGTTTCATTTGTTTGGTCGCCATTGACTGGCACAATACAATGACCTACAGGCCGAACGTTACAGTTACTTCCGGCCGTTGTGCTTTCCATTCCATTCTAGCGCCGTTGTTTACGTGCACTCGGTAGAAATAGAAATTCCACAAAACTACCCGTTATATGACGATTCCAGTGTTTACACGGGTTCCACAAGGCCTATTCGTTTGCTACAATTTGAACATTTATAAACTACACGATAAAGCTTACCTCTAGAGACATTAAATCACATCAAATGATCGTAGTACATCCACGGCGTTAACGTAAATCAAGCATGACTGGAGGCCATTTTGAATATTGCGTCACGGCATCAAGCCGTCAAGTATCCCGACCCCTACTATGTTTATCTGGTGTTAAACGGTGATCGGGTACCTGTTGTTTTCGTTGGCTGGTTCCAACTACATGTGCCTATCCAAGACCACAGGGGCACGCAACTGGCCCCCGTAAGATTTCGCGGTAATGAACTAAAATGCCGAAAGTCTGAACATTCAAGGCTGATTAATATTTAACGATAAATAACATGTAACATGTAACAAATATCGTTAAAATACAAATAATCTAACCTTTTGGGATCTCAATACACTTCACCCCCCCCCCCCCAAAGGGAGTAAAAGTGTGATCGAAAAGGTTTACGATTTAGAGTGGAAACTGCTAGGTTGACCATGCGCGGATCAAGGGGGTTCAGGGGCACGGGGCCCCGAGTAAAATTTGAGGAAAAAAGTTGTTCACGTTGGATGATAAGTTTAAACAGGGATTCTGTTAATTTATTTCAAGTATTTGCATAACTTTTTGGGGCAGTCCAGGGACTAGAGGGTTAAGAATAAGAGTGATACCTCCTGACTCCATAATTATCAAGTTTAGAAAGTAGAATTAAATGTTTGAAAGGTGGCTAACTAGAGGTGTGGGTTGATGCCACCACCCCCACCGCCACCCACCCCCCCCCCCGCTCAGAATGCTTGTCCCCCCGTGAGATCAAAAACATACACAAAATGAATGGCTCGATACATTACATAGCCACCCCCCCCCCCCCGATGGTCATTGATTAAAAGGAAGCCAGTCTATGTTTCCCTGTTTCTTTGGTTTGGTTTAAATGTCACAAAATTACTACACCATGATGTTTGTTAGACTTCAAATTCTTTTAATGGCTTTGAGATCGTCTGAGACCAATTTTTCACAATGATTCGTTAGAATTTAATATATACACTGTAGTCAGATGGGCATCCCATACAATTTAATAAATTATTAACACATATTTAAAAGTAAAGTACAGGGTTTGTAAAAAGAAAATTGGGGGAATAATTAATTTTAATCTGAAGTTCACTGATAAGTAAAATAAGAGGAGGATGAGGGCCCTTTTCCCTTACTTTCTTTCTTTCAAAGAGAAAAGAGCCAGACTAAACAATTTCTGGCTTCGTAGATTTTAGAAATCTTAATTATGGGTAAATTAAAGATTAATTTAAAAACACTATATTTTCTTTATAGCGATCTGACCTTTACCGTTAAAAATGATCACCCTTCACCAATATCACTCCGCATTAATGCTAAAAAGAGAAGCTCAGTACCCGGATCCCAGACAAATGAGACAATGTGTCAAATGTCGCAAATAGATCTTGGCTATAGTGACCATGTTTCAACTCAAATGTACAACACGTTCAGAACTTTTATTTCATTAATGATTTATTCAATGAAAAAATAAGTGAAATGGTATTGTGAATCTGTTTTCCCCGTTAATGCAAGATAAGTCTTTTGGGGTAAAATACTTTGTTACAAAACTAAACTTCCCTCATATGCAGGCCTGATGTTTCGTTTTTGAAAGGTCAGATAGGGGCACTAATGGTTTTCTCTTTGGTAAAGGTCACCTCTATGGGCAAAATGTCAAATTGTGTAAAAGTCGAAAATTTCAAGTGGCATCAATTAAATTTTATAATTTGGTTTCATCTAGCATTGACAACTGACAGACCGATTTTGAACACAAAGGATACTGGCAGAGTTTTGTCCTGCCCCTTTTAACCAAATCACTGTCCCATGTTGATTGATACCACCGTCTAGGACATGTGGCATGGTCCAGCTTAGGACATCATGGCAAGATCTCCAACTTTGTGAGTTGAAGAAACGTCCATGTTAACTATGGTGCACTTACTTACAAAATCAGATACAAGTATGTAGTTATCATTAGCAATGTCAAGATCTTAATAGAAATATAGCCAACTGATTTCTCGGTTGATGAGCAAGACGTCTTGAAGACATTTGATGTTTCCATAAAGGTGTTGCTGTCTCTGTAACTCTGAATCCCTCTACACATCAGTGAAGGATGTGCTCCAGCGTGGTTTTATGAAACCAACTCATGCTATGAAAGGTTTGATTGAGAGAAGAAAATATGTTTAGGTAACATAAGATCGTACATGATCCTTGGTAAGAGAGACTACCATAAAGTGCCCCCCCACCCCGCCGGGTTCACATGGAACAGTGAAACGATTTATGGCTTTCTTTATGAACAATTTCAAACCATTTGTTGCAATATCAAATACAATTGGTGCAGTTGTCTTCTGTAGGATTACTCTGGACGAATGAAAGGATTATTTTACAGCATGCAAAAATTTCAGATTTCACTCAGTGATCATCGCAATGGACTCAAGCAATAGCAGATAAAGCGCATTGTTAGATAAGACGCAGTGTTTTTCCATGGGGTTAGATTTACCAATCTAATCGTTAACTAACATGATAGTACATTGAATTTTTGTTATTTTTAATTGCCTGGAATAACTCTTAAGTAAAAGCATTTGTGTTTCAAAAATGATTTGTGTATTATAAGTAACTAAAATTATTCGGAAAAATTGTGTTTTAAATATAATTTTTTAGAGCCATTGGTTTTGTACACAGATAGAAAACACGCAAAATAGTGACGTCATGTCATGATGACCTGTTGGCAAATGTTAGGCCAGGATGCACATTTACAATACAAGACAAGTCCATAACTGAACAAAGTTTGAGGATCGGATGTATACTTCTTGAGATATGATGGACACAAGATTGACTAATTAAATATTCACACCGCTGTAACGTGGATAATTAATTAAGAATTTTATTACATATAATGTTTAAGTCAGGGCATAAGCTTCAATATGTTATATTATTTGACTACTTTTCATAATTCTAAGGGAAGACATATGACAGACACAAAAGTCACATGTCAAGTCATTAGGGTTTCAGGGAAAGACGGAATGAAAATAGAAAGAAAATAAATCTTGACGATTACAATAGCTATTCCGACTACCACATCGGAGCAGCTAATAAAAAGTAATCCATTGTACTCCGAACTCGTATTCTAATTTATCAAATTAAAAACGAAACATGGAATGGTTATTGACAAAAAAAATTGAGCTAATAAAAAGAATGACTTTCAAACAGACAATGTTTGAAGACGTTTCAAGACATGATTATAAAGAGTCTACCCCAAAAATTCTGACCCAAATGGACGCACCAACAGAGCTCACCTCTATTCTGAGAACAATCACTTGGTGATCTGGTGCTTTTTTGAGGCTAAGTATGCCTCTCAAAGTGTGTTCCACTATGTTACCCCTTTTCAATCCAAGTTGTGTGTGTCCACCCACTGATTGCTGGCTGATTGAACCACCCGCTGCAGATGGTATGTCATAACAACAGGCCAGTCTCAGGAGTGAATTATTGAGTGAAGCATTTTGTTTTTTACCATATGTGACCTGATCTGTCGAAATGAGGAATGTGTCAGACAGAATGTATTGCTTGTAATTTGCGTGTAAAGTTGGTCACAATCGAAAATCATGAAAAAACACTACAAAAAACGATTCCGCGATTTTGGTGGTATTAGGTTAAATAAAACTTGATCTTTCTTGTCGTGGTCTTACCTTTAATTGAAAAGATGAATAAATCCACAAAAAGTACGTTTTCTTGAGCATGTTTGTACACAATTGATTCTCTTCAAAGTTAATTAAAACGAGTATCTAAACAAACACGTCAGAAAGAAATGGAAGTGGCCTTGTCTTGTAGACTTTCTTGATTTCCCGATAACTTTGGACTGGAATAAGCTACGAAAAAATAATGGTATTGCTGGAAAGCCACTGTGTTACTTGTTAACAGGCTATGCACAACTCAATTTTATTAAGGGGTCGATATATTCCTCATTTCGACAGATCGGGTCACATATAGTTCTGAGTAATTGCATTGAACTGATAAATTGTAGAGCTTCTGACAAAGTTTGGCAACCCACCTGACACTTCGCCCTACCTAACACTTCGTACTAACTTCCCTGAATCGGCTTACACTGAAAAAAATTCAAAATGAAAACTTACAATCTCGCCGTAAAAAGCTTTAAAAATATACTCAAATCTCCGTTATCCTAAAATAGTCTCTTATCACATGATGTTTGTGGGCGTGTCACGATACTGCAGGGGATATGTTTGAGACAGTCAGTAGGCCACCAGAGGGCGCCCTTTCATCATTAGTGTCTTCCACAACATCATGTTCACTTTCAACTCTGTCCTGGGTCACTCCTGCTGTGAGGTCACTGGGCATGTCTGTTGCGGTAGGTGTGGGGTCATCGGGCATGTCTGTTAGGGTTGCTGTGGGGTCACTGGGCATGTCTGTTCGGCTTGCTGTGGGGTCACTGGGCATGGTTGTTTTGGTAGCTGTGAGGTCACACCTTGGATGCTCCGTTGGTAATTGTGTTTCTAGTGCTTTGGCAGCTTGCTGAGCCTCCCAGTATTTCCTGCGTTCAATCTTTGTTTTGAACAAAAATCTGTGACCTGAAAACAAACAAGAAGCCCAGTAACAGTAATAATTACAATAGTTGAGGCAAACAATTTGCACAAGTTTTTCTGGCTGCAACACCTTGAATAACAAAAGCGACCAATCTCAGCTTAATAAAAGGGTGTGATTGTACTTGTAACAATAGTAATAATAATACTGACTTATATAGCGCTTTATCACACCGATTGGCATCTCAAAGCGCTCAGTACTTTTTCCTGCAAGGTATGCTGAGCTACGTTTTTGAAGTATGAGACCTGTTCCTTTACATTGCACCATGTAATGGTTTACAAGGTGCACTATGCTGCCGATCAAACCAGGAACACCGGGCAAAACCCCTTCTCTTTACGATAAGTGCACTGGGTTCTTTTACGTGCATTACACAACACACGGGACCAACGGCTTTACGTCCCATCCGAAGGACGCAGCAATAATGGTTAAGTGTCTTGCTCAAGGACACAAGTGTCACGACCGGGACTCGAACCCACACTCTGCTGAACAGAAACACCAGAGCTTGAGTCCGGTGCTCTTATCCGCTCGGCCACGACACGCCAAGCAAGTGACAATCAAACTCAGGACTTTTTCAAACAAAAGGGACAATATGTCCACGATTGCAACCGCAAAGAAAAACAATTGATAAGACAAAGAGTTGAACAAAGGAGGGTCCACAATTAGAGGCCATTACACACTTGTGTGTGTAAGTTTACAAGTAGTTTCACTCATTTGAAGCCATCACTAAACAAGGATCCTTTTCTCAGGGTCATATACCCATCAAAGGTCACAGGTCAGAGTCGAAGAGGTAAAATTGCCATCCCAGAGATGCAAAACGTTTTTTTTTGTCATGACCAAACGTTCACGTATATATGTTTTTGAAATGCTGCATAGAGTCTGTAAACCTCTGAAATGTAAATTGAGGAAAGTGTTATCTCATGTTCAGGATTCTCTGTTTGCATACAATCTCACCCATGATGTATTCAGTGACAATTTAGCCTTCAAGCAATCCTGAGCCGCTTCAAAGGGCAGTCACGTTGGTGTAGTGGTATCTTTCCTTGTCTTCCACCTCTGGGACCCCTGTTGGAATCCTGCCGGGGGCACTATGCGGATTGGGGTTTTCAGTCCCTACCTGATTGTTTGGGTTTTCCTTGGAATAAATCTCTAGGGTTTTTCCTCCCACATCTAAAACTGAAACTTCTTTCCGTGCCTTCTCTCCACTGCGTTTTTATAACGATTAAGTTCACTTTTCTGAGAACCCTCGGCTTCACAACCAGAATTAATAAATAAATCACAAACACAGACACACCTTTACTCCATTAATAACCATTTATAATAATCATGACAAATAAATATTGAGAATCCTTCAAACTTACTTGGGCAGTCTTCCACAGCTTGCCGTGCCTTGTCTTTACAGCAAGCTCTGCATAGCTTGAACACACAACTTAGACCACGAGGGTTAGTACACGTACCACAGGGGTCAAACTTCCGTCCTGTAAACATGCCAAATGATTGCACTGTGTTCAACTTCAAATTCAGAAATAGTATCACCAATGATTAATCCTTATTTATATGTACATAATCTTATAATAATATGAAGTTCTTATATAATGCTTTACCACTACCAAGGGCGTCTCAAAGCACTTGTTATTTTGTCTACAAGGTATGCGAAGCTCCGTTCTACAATCAGACACACACATGTTTGTGAATCCCATAAATCAAGGACTTCTATTTGTTCTCCCATTGTTTGGATTTTTTTTTTAAAGCAATGTCCTGAATTTTTTTTTTTTACACAAAAGCGAAGCAAGGACGTCCTCACTCTGTCAGAACACCCGGATCCCTTATGTTAAAATCCTCTATTTCAACAGGTAGACACGCTCACAGCACCACGTAACGATTAACAAGGTACTGTGGAGCAATCAGCAGCCAACCTTACCAGAAAACACTGGGGTGAACCCCTTCTCTTAAAGGCACTGGACACTATTGGTAATTACTCAAAATAATTGTTAGCATAACAACTTACTTGGTAACGAGCAATGGAGAGCTGTTGATAGTATAAAACATTGTGAGAAACGGCTCCCTCTGAAGTAACGTAGTTTTTGAGAAAGAAGTAATTTCTCAGTAAAATATTTGAATTGATTTTTAAGACCTCACGCGTGAGGTCTCGAAATTGAAATCAAGCATCTGAATGCACACAACTCTGTGTGACAACATGGACAAGGGTGTTTTTTCTTCCATTATTATCTCGGAACTTCGACGACCAATTGAGTTCAAATTTTCACAGGTTTGTTATTTTGTGCATATGTTGAGATACACCAAGTTAGAAGACTGGTCTTTGACAATTACCAAAGGTGTCCAGTGTCTTTAACAGTAAGTGTACTGGGCTCTTTTACATGCAATACACAACACACGAGACCTACAGCTTTCATCCCATCCAAAGGACGAACCAATAATGGTTAAGTGGCTTGCTCAAGTGTCAAGATGGGGACTCATACCCACACTCTGCTGATCAGATACACCAAAGCTTGAGTCTAGTGCACTTGACCGCTCGGCCATGACACGCCATCTACCTGGTAATACATCCAAGCTGAGTGTTGTTTGAAGCTTTGCATGGTGGGGAAAATAGAAAGGAACTATAAATAAATAGTAAACAAATATGTGTGAATCTCTTTTGTGAGAGTGTTGGCTCTGAAAAGAGCAGGTGTATTCTTGATGTTTTCGAACAGTATACACTGCTCATCTCCTGAAGACGAGCAGAGTGTACTGTTCGAAATGTCGGGATCACCACTCTCACAAAAGAGATTTACACATGGTTGTATCTGCAAGTTTACTATTTACTTACAGTTCCTTTCTACATCCAAGCTACATATTTGGTAGTCCATTTCTTTGTAAGTTCCAAATCTTAGGGGTCTTGTCAAAATTAATCCAGCACAGGTTGTCGAATAACAATTCTCCGATGTCAAATTTTTGTTGGATTTCCTTCGGACTGTATTTCTATGAGAGACATGGTTTTACAGGAAAGGCACACAGTTCTCCAATATAGCACTAAAGTCATGCCCTAATGTCAATGCATCCAGCTGAGCGCTCTGTAGTTCGACTGGCTGATTAAATGGAGTGCAACCAAACTATCAAGGTTTGGAGGTCATTGTATTAAATTCAGATGTGTAGTGTATATTTTTTAGTGACACATGTAGAGACCCCCTGCTTGTTTTCTAGTAGATAACGACCTAAGTGTGTGGTTTGTGAACAGATGTAACCCCATGCACTGTGAACTTCTCCCATGTTTTCTCCGGCACGCAGTTTCAAACAAGGTGAATAATGGCGGGTAAAAAACCTTGTCCCGGCTGGTACTTATCTGCTGGGTATCCTGGACTGACTTTGACAAAATTTCCTTACCTTTCTTGTTGGGTACTTTTCCCCATTGCTTTAACTTCTTGAGAGCTTTCTTGGACATGAAGGGAACTTGGTTTTCCTGCTCATTTTCCTCACTCAAGGGTCGCTTCAGACTCTTCTCCAACTTCTTTTTCTCCGTCTCCTCGGGTCTTCAAAGAGAATGGACAAACTAACATCACTGTCAAGTAACAAACTACGAGGGGACTAATAAGTTAGTAACAAAATAGGGAGATCGCCACACTAGACTAGATAGTTCAGTTGGTAGAGAATCGGGGCCCAATTTCATAGAGCTGCTAAGCACAACAATTTGCTTAGCATGAAATTTCTTCATTGATAGAAATAGGATTACCAAACAAATTTCCACGTGATTTTCAGGATAAGCAAACAACAGCTGAATACCAGTAACAAGCAATATGCAACACATGGAAATTTGGTTGGTAACCCGGAAGAAATTTTATGCTAAGCAAATTGTTGTGTTGACTGTAAGTCAGATAACGCAATCAAAATGCCAATTCATATTAGACCACGCAATATATTAGCAGACAATGTATTTAGTGCAACTAGCCTACCTGTCGAAAGAAGGAAATATCACTCACTTTGTTAGAAATGGTCCAGTTAGGATCTATTTATTGACAGTGGTGACACAGTTCATCTAAAATGTCGTAATAGGGCTGAAAGCTCGGGCGAGGGGGGGGGGGAGGAATGCATCAAACATGCAGACAATACCTCGATGTTTGATCTTATGTCTTGCCCAGGAGATTCACTGCAGTGTTACAACGAAAAGTTACTATTTTGTTAACTGTTGTGCAGAAAACTATACCTTTAAATTAATGTGAAGAAAACAAAAGAACTTTGATGGTTGATTTTAGAAAGGGCATGCCCATTCCGACCGTCGTTATTAATGCATAATATGACGTCAAAGGCTGAAACAGAGCCCCCACTGAGGTCACTGAAGACCTATCATTGGCTGAGAGTTGAGCGCGGTGCATACAATAATTGCGTGCACGTTTCCATTGTTTGATCTCAGCAATGGCGGCCACGGCAAGCAAGGGGTCTATAGACCGATCCATTAAGCTCCGCCCCTTACGTTTTGACCAATTACAACCTTGGCGACGCCACCGAAAGTCCGACAAATTTAAAGTCCGACACGCTAAAATCCCACTATGGAGAGATGGAGAGATGGTGATGCAGCCAATGCTGTGATTGGTCAATATGTTAATTAAGGGGTGGGGCTTAATGGATCGGTCTATTGACAGAGTATCAGGATACGAGTATCAAGGAACTGTAATTTAGCTGAAGTTTGATAAAAACACAATTAATTGTACAATCAGTATACGTCAACGACTATAATTATTATGAAGCCGAACTCCATGATAGGACTATTAGTATTACCATAAAAAAAATTATCGCACATTAAATTTTCACAAATCGTTCTATCGTAACTGGAGCTCAACTACCCAGAAGCACTTTACCATGATCAAGTGTGTACTAAAGCGAACATGATTCTGTCTGACCCATCCCACACATGTATCCCTAAAAGTCAGGGTGTTGTCACTTGCAACGACAAATGTTAAATCACAACGTTACAACAACTCCTTTGTCCCAACTACAATTTGTTTCTATACAAAGATTTAGCTGTTCTATTTTGTGACTTTAGTAATAGACTAGGCCTACCATTTGTGAATCTTAACCCATTAGCCACTGGACCGCCAAGCCGCCCAAAGCCGTAGGCACTGTACACGCGGTAGGCGAAATCGCTCACCAGCTTGTGTTTATTTGGAGAAATAAAACTAACATCAAAATGAACTAACATCAAAATTGATTCCACGTAAAAGCCTTCACAAAAATATATTGTGTATTGCACTAAAAATAACCGCCATAAAATTTACCGATAACCGTTAACGAGAGGCACCAATTGTTCCCAGAGGGCTTATCACTTGCAGAATTGAAATAAGCTGTAGGCCTAATTATTATATGACAATATTAACGAAAAGGTCAAAACATTGTTTTCGTAAATAGTACAGGCCTAATAAGCCTTGGGTATCTTTTAAAATTTGAACCAAGTTTCGAGCAATTTTGTGCAAGAGTCTTGATAACTAAAAACAAATTCAACAAACTCGGGCGGTGCAGGGACTAGAGGGTTAAAGTGTGTAAGTTTTCTTTTAATCTTTTTAATTTAATCTTTAAATAACTATTATCTTACTTTTTTAATGGTTCAATTTATCTGTCAGTATTTAAGTATCTTATTTGATTCCAGATTAGTTTAAATACCCTAGTGTGGGAAATTAAAGCTTTTATCTATATATCCATCTAAAATGAATTCCTCATAAACCAACATTGGTCCTCACTACTTCACAGGTTTGCAAAGAATGCAGACCACTCGTGCTCGGTAACAAGATTCAGTAAGCTTGAACATAATCGTATATTAGGCATGGACAGCGTATACGAAGTTTGTTTGAACGCTCCACTATCTTGATGTAGCACACGGTGTGGTGTCATTACTACACACAATAATGACAGTAAAGTTCAACTTTTTATACCTGGCGTGTTTATACCGGAGGCGTGGCGTGTTTATACTGGAGGCGTGGCGTGTTTATACCGGAGGCGTGGCGTGTTTATACTGGAGGCGTGGCGTGTTTATACTGGAGGCGTGGCGTGTTTATACTGGAGGCGTGGCGTGTTTATACCGGAGGCGTGGCGTGTTTGTACCGGAGGCGTGGCGTGTTTATACTGGAGGCGTGGCGTGTTTATACTGGAGGCGTGGCGTGTTTATACTGGAGGCGTGGCGTGTTTATACTGGAGGCGTGGCGTGTTTATACCGGAGGCGTGGCGTGTTTATACTGGAGGCGTGGCGTGTTTATACTGGAGGCGTGACTTGTTTATATTAGCTGATGTTTTCGTGTAGTATACTGTGAGTGCCACGTCATATATTGGCAAATGCGATGACATGTAGTTGACCAGTGCGTCAATTAATCTGCTTGATGTGTTGATTTACGTTGTCTGTATTTTGTCATCACAAAATAATTGTTCTTAAATTGATAAACCCCGTATCCACAAACATGTACATGTAAGTACGTTATCCTGTCACACCGATGACTAGAACTCTTCTTCGAAAACTGTTTTGCTCTATAATCTTCTGGATTGTTATATTTCTAACCCAAAACACAAGCGACCTATCTTTAATGGTCCAATATCTTGCATCGAGGAAAGTCTCTTCAGCTCACAGTAACGACCCTTTTCAGTTCTTGTTTGAATTCTTTGTTGCGCCAGTAGTATATCACAACATTTAACCAACTATTGGAGTAGGTCAGCAAGTCACATATCATATAAACATCGTTGTTGATAAACACAATATTTGTATGGTGTACTAAAACTGCAACTCCACGAGCGATCGCACCTATCAGCATTGCAGCCATCACGATAAACACTGTGGTCAAATATTTGGTGCTGATTCTCTGAGGGGCAATGGGTTGATTTTCTTGAGCAATGCGACGGGCCTGATGCCTTGCAATAATCAGTATGTGGATGTACATCACAGATATGCAAATAACTTCAATACTAACGACGCAAACCGGGAAAAAGACGTATAAATCATTAAGTTGTTCTAAGTAATAGCCATCAGTGTTCGGTAATTCGTCTTGAAGCCTGCTGATCAGGTACACAATGCAGGAACCAATGGATAGCAGCAGGCCAACAACTACGAGAGCTATTGCTCGAGTCACAGTAATTAAACGGTGATAATGTAAACCCCAGCGCACAGCGCAGTACCGATCAATCGCCAGTAGCAGTAGCGAATATACACCCATGTGAAACACCCAAATCCCGAGAGAGTCTTGTAAAAGGCGCGAGAAATACCCGAACGGCCAATACCCCAGTATGTGACGAACAAGAATCGGCATAACAACAGCTAGGCCAACAGCGATATCGTTCACAGTCAGTGTTGCCATGAAAATCTTGGTTGTTGTTTCAAAATTAGCGACACGGCGAAGAACAGTCAGGCAGAGTGGGTTGAGGGTCAAAATCAAAATAGTCGTCAGGACATACAGTGCGGCAGTTGTAGCATACAATGCAACGTTGTAGGTAGTTTCATCAAGTGTGTTAGTTGTAGGTAAGAAACTGATGGAAACATTTGATGATAGTAAGCTGTCGTCTACCAGCGATTTTCGGGTAGGTTCCATAATGTACAATAGGTCTAACGGCCTTTACTCTCTGTAGAAAATATGCAAAACTTTAAACATCGTGGCAAAACTCTCCCTCCATCCCCATTCTCTAACCCTCGTCTGGTTTCCAATTTGAAAATAATCAGCTATAATAGGCTCCCTACTATGAAACTGTTAATACTGCCGTCACGGCTTCGGCAGTGGCTAGTGCGGCCGGGAACACCGAAAAATCCTTTTCTTCAAAGTTGTCTTTGCAGTCAACGGCCATAGCCGTAGCCTCGGTCCCTTGATTCGGCCGGACACGGCTTACCTTTGTTAATCAAGTGTGATTGAAGTTCTGTAAGCACACTTTTGATGGAGAAATTGTTTTTAATTTTGATAGACTATCTTTTCATCTAAAAGCTAATGATTACTGGCAGCTAACGCCGTATAAGGCAATTAGTGTCACTTCAAAACATGAACAAGGTTCAGGCATGACGATGAGGAATATTAGGTTGAGAAAATTACTCTATCTGTTTTAAATACTGCGATGCCATATATTGTTAAATTGTCTTTGGACGCCCTAGGGTACAGCAGCGTGATGTACGTTAGGAAAACGTGTATACCTCCTTTACAATGTTGATTTCATAATTTTAAGCTAATAAACGTTGACAAGATAGTTTAGGAAAACAAATTAACCCTCTAGTCCCTGCACCGCCCGGGTTTGCTGAATTTGTTTTTAGTTATCAATAATAATAATAATAGTGGCTTCTTATATAGCGCTCATATCCGTCACTCAGTGACGCTCAAGGCGCTTCAACAGTCAGTATTTTCCTACAAGGTATATAAATGTGGAGTTACTTTTTGAAGTTTGAGACCTATTCCTTTACATAGCACAATGTAATGGTTTACAAGGTGCGGTGGCGCAATATGCTGCCAATCAAACCAGAAACACCGTGGCGAACCCCTTCTCTTTTCGATAAGTGCACTGGGTTCTTTAACGTGCATTACACAACACACGGGACCAACGGCTTTACGTCCCATCGGAAGGACGCAGCAATAATGGTTAAGTGTCTTGCTCAAGGACACAAGTGTCACGACTGGGACTCGAACCCACACTCTGCTGAACAGAAACAACAGAGCTTAAAGCCCGGTTCATACTTCCTGCGAATGCGAATGCGAAGCGAATATTGACGTCACAAATTCGCAACGAATAGTTCGCAGCAGTTGAGCTGTGCTCAACTCTTGCGAATTATTTGCAGCGAAAACAGAGTTGTGACGTCAATATTCGCTTCGCATTCGCATTCGCATGAAGTATGAACCGGGCTTTAGTCCGGTGCTCTTATCCGTTCGGCCACGACACGCCACAAAGACTCTTGCACAAAATTGCTAGAAACTTGGTTCAAAATTTTAAAATTTACCCAAGGCTAGGCCTATACTGTTTACGAAAACAATGTTTTGACCTTTTCGTTAATATTGTCATATAGTAATTACAGCTTATTTTAATTCAGCAAGTGATAAGCCCTCTGATGGGAACAATAAGTGCCTCTCGTTAACGGTTATCGGTAAATTTTATTGCGGTTATTTTTAGTGCAATACACAATATACTTTTGTGAAGGCTTTTACGTGCCATCAATTGCTCATACTGATTAAATGCTAAGGCATTACAATTTTTTACAGTATCATTGTGGTGAAAGAAAATTAAAATTTTGGGCTACCAATTAGCGTGGTGTTGATGAGAGCCACAATTATGTCATTATCATTAGCGTTAACATTTAGCAAGGCAACTGTGAAAGGGGGAAATTAAAAATGATTGTCATTGACTAGACCGATATAGTTCATTTTGATGGACAGTTTTATGTCTCCAAATAAAACACAAGCTGGTAAGCGATTTCTCCTACTGCGTGTAACAGTGTACCGCTTTGGGCGGCTGGGCGGTTCAGTGGCTAATGGGTTAAGAAAATTAATTTGTTTTTACACTGCAAAACCTCAATTTTTGTTGTACACTAAACCCTATAAAAAGTGTTTTATAACGGGGAATTCGGAGTCCATGTGTCATACTGCCTAAAGGGTCATAAGCCATGTCAATCGGGCCTGTCTGAGGATAGAACATGTTTGACCTGTTTGTGCTTAAATATTAACAAGTAATTAAGGAAAATGTGTTTTCGGTCTATAGGTGTTCTAAAAGTAGAATACAATAATCCACACAAATATGCCTCGAAATTGCGTGGTTTTCCTTTAACTTTACGAACTAACACGGTCGGCCATTTTGTGGAAAATGGCCGACTGTGTTAGTTCACAATGTAAAAGGAAATCCACGCAATTTCAGGCATATTTGTGTGGATCATTGTGTTCTACTTTTAAAACATATTTCTAACCATGCTTTTTATATACCAACTCGGCCGATTCAAGGCAACGTGTACCTTTAAATGAGCAGAACACCGGTCACAAATGATGTGTCACTAATTGCTGACGGAAGACGCGACGGGTGACGCGATGGGCGACGGCACGACGCGACGGACGACGACCCGACGCGACGGACGACGACCCGACGCGACGGACGACGACCCGACGCGACGAACGACGGACGAAGCGACAGCAGCACGACGCGACGCACGACGCGACGGGTGACAGCACAGGCGATGTGACGGCACGCGACGCACATCTGTCGTCTTTAGAACACCATACACCATACAAATACAATGTATTTCAATACACAATGATCTAGTAGTGTGCAGAAGTGAAATAAAAAGACAAGAAACATTCATATCTTTCAACATTTTTTATTTCAACATTTTAAACACTTTTTCCTGACACTTTATTATTTTTTTTTACAACTTTTGTGCATGTTTACAATAAAACTAACCTGTAAACATTCCATTTCAAAAGGTGAAAGGTTTTGGAGTTATCGCCGAATATCTAGAGCGGCTATGTCCACGCAGGAATAATACTCTGTAATAGACCCTTCCCATGAAACATGTAAAGTACATTCACGCATGCGTACAGACGCTGCTGGTTGGCAAACGCCATAGAGTTGTGCACAAGGCAGACGCACAAACGCGTGTGCGTCACGCCACCATCAGTCCCATGCAAAAAGGCGCGATGTTCACTCATTTTGCCAACCAGTAGGGAGAGTGCGCACGCGCGATGTTCAATTTGCATATTTCATGGGAAGGGTCTATTGGAATACACAATCTGAGAAACACTTCATGCAAAAAACGTTTCTCAGATTGAAATGTTTTCTGAATCACTTTCTCTTAACTGTGAATATTGCATGCAGTTTTCGAAACCACGGACAGGGTAAAGTCATCCATTTTGCATGTTGCTACTGCGTTGATGATGCGAAGCCAATGCGCAACATGTGATGGTTCATTCGATTTAAAAACGTGTAGATTGAGTCATGGGTAATTGCAACCTCGTTCCCAGGTGTGATCGATCTCGCCGCGCCATTTTGTCCAGCATGCCTTGCTCGCGGAGAGGTACTGATACGGTGCGCTGCCCATAGCGAGGCTGGGGTAATTGGATTCTTCTTCTTCCTTTTTCAAATGATTGAAGATAAACGCACTGCCAGACGCACCGGGGCGAACCCCTTCTCTTAGCGATAAGTGTGTACTGGGGTCTTTTACGTGCATCGATGATGGTTTTTACATGGAGGTAGCCATGTTTTTTTTTTTAAATACAACACGTCCCATCCGAAGGACGAAGCAATAATGGTTAAGTGTCTTGCTTAAGGACACAAGTCTCACGACTGGGACTCGAACCCACACACTGCTGATCAGAAGCAACAGAGCTTGAGTTCGGTGTTCTTAACCGCTCGGCCACGACACGCCACAATAGACTGGGTTGTATTGGCGATTCGTTTTCTTTTAAAGTATCTGCTCTATATACCTGCAAGAAAGCAAGTATAGAGAGATGGGCTTCACAGTATTAAAGACTATGGAAACCCAGATCATGGCTAGATAAATGTTATCAGTACGGGGGACACACACACGCGGGGACAAAATCCCCTATGAAACTAGTACGCTTGTAATGCGGTTCGTAGCACCTCGTCAAACCTCATTTGCGGTGGCTATTTGGGTATAGCAATTTCAGCATTTCATTATTTCAAGCATAACTTATTTAATCATCTCTCCCTCAGTGTCGGCTGTTTCATGACCGTGATGGCATTTGATGGAGTAGAATTTAATTTTTACAGCCACGAGGACGCAAAATTATGTTTCGGCAAGAGAGAGGCTATTATTAAATACACACCAAATTGATAGTTTTGAGTCCAAGGCAACCTGAATATTATTTAGGCCTACATACCAACCAGGATCATCCCGGTCATGGTCTTTAAAAAAGGCGACATTTTTGCATGGGCAGGTTTCAACCAGGCTAAACAAAACCAGAAGTTTTCCACAAGGAAAGATGGGATAACACTTGTCTTGATGTGATCTGTTTTCATCAGGATTTTACTGTTGGTCACGTGGTCATTGTGTAGATCACCATTAGATAGTCGACAGTGCATAATGAACAGACCAATTATTAAAGGAACATTAAAGAATTTGGTAAGAAAAAACTTGTAAAATATACTTCTTGATCACAGCTAGATTTACATCAAACTTACACGGTCTAATGATGATGATAGTAGAAAACTTCCCTTGAAATATTTCTGTCTGAAATGCCATATTTGATGAGAAATGAATAAATTTGTTTTCTGATTGGGGTTTATCGCTCAGTGAGCGTTTTATTCATTTGTTGAATCTATATGATTTCATTCAAATGTGTATAGTCGGTTTTTCACTATTTTCTCGTGACCCAGAAGGCCGATCGATCTAAAAACTTCCACAGGTTTGTCAGTTTATGTATATGGTGGATTACATAAAGTGCTTACACTGCCAGCAACTGTTTTGTTAGCAAAAACCAATTCTGTAATGTTCCTTTAAGTAGACGTGTGAACAATTTGGGTGAACTAGCCACTAGCCATGATCTGGGTTTCCATAGTCTTTATAACTGTGAAGCCTATCTCTATACTTGCTCTAAGTGAAGAATAATCATATCCAATAACCTTTGCTGTTTTAGACAATTATTAAAAATTCTTTAGTTAAACGGCCGTGAACAAAATGTTTTACAGGTAAGGCCAGACTTCAATTATCCATAACTGCCTATTGTTCCCGTCTGGTGGCCGTTACTCAATTATTGACAGCATTGAGTGAGCCAGCTAATTGTTGTAACTCCTCATTAACACAAGTTACACATCCACGGACAGACACATTTTTGCTCAAAGACAAAATATAGCCAGCAGTGTCTCACCGATCCGCTTGTCTTTTGATTTGCTTGTTTGTTCCTTGCTCTGACCAACTGACTGCACACCTTACCGAGGTAAGAATATGGTTGATATAAGTTGATTTCGACTTTACAATACACTATTTTGTCTTATGTGGTTTTTAATTGAGGCATACTACCCTTTGTTTTGGAATCCTTTGTTGTTGTTTTTTATTTGCTCGTGTGGCCAGTGGGTGCCAATTTGCTATGTTTTTACTGTGGAAAATCAGTCGAATTTTTCCATCTACAAAAGGACGTTTTAGAAGACACGTACATAAAAAATACAGCACAAAGGAGGTAAAATAATATGGGAACACGTGTACTACTTTTCACCGGGTGTTCTTGGGAGGACATCAAGACAGGTATTCGACAAAATGGGTACATGAAAAAAGCGACAGATCATAAGCACTATAGATAGATTTATTTATAGATAATGGACAATGCATAACTACATTGGCCAAGCTTCCAGCGCCTTTTACTAGTGATGTTTACTCAAGACATGACGCCTCTCGAAATATGGCAAAAGAAAGGTTTTTTATAATACAGTTCATGGACAGAAATCGTTTTCGATACCAGGGATGAGACAAGTTTATAACCACCCATTCATTCATTTATTTATTTTATCCCCATGTTATACTATAACCGTTGTACTCTTTCATCTCCAGTTTGAGTTCATACAAACATCTGGTAATGTTACCCAATAGTTTAAATCCTCTTTTCAAAACGATTTCGCCAATTGACCTTTTAGCCACTATACCGCCCAGCCGCCCAAAGCGTAACCTTGTCCAAGGCTCTTTACGCAAGCACCCCGCTTTGAATTAACCAGGTAGCATAACAATACTGGCACGGTAACTGCAATACCTGATATACAGTATACCGTGGGGTCGAAGTATGGTTTTTCAACCTCGTATCAAAAACGAAGCCGAAACAGAGCCTTAATTGTTCATACTGTAAAAAGGTCAGATTGTGGGCGGAGTTGCTTTATGATAATATTTCCCGAAGGTGTATGCTCATCGGTTAATGTATAGTGGCAAACACACATCAATACGTCGCAACGAGAGTTTACGATTGGACGATTATCCACCCAGTACAGGAAATGAATATTCAACATCCGATTCCAGCATACGTAGTTGCGCTGGAATCCATGC
Source organism: Pycnopodia helianthoides (assembly GCA_032158295.1). NCBI lineage: Eukaryota > Metazoa > Echinodermata > Asteroidea > Forcipulatida > Asteriidae > Pycnopodia > Pycnopodia helianthoides. The sequence goes on along the minus strand of CM063245.1, from coordinate 8,577,216 downwards.
GCAACGATAAAGAAAAACATAAGCTGCCGTTTACGGGTGCACCCCACCACATAATCTCCCATAGCACACAGTGCAAAAGGCTAAATATTCAAAAATACACGAAAAATACTTAAAAGTCTCACAGCTTTTAACTTGAAAGGGAAAAATTATTAATTGACTCTTGAAATTTTATTCTCTGCTCAATTTTATATGGGGAGTCCCTTGGCCCGTCGAGTTATTCTCCCTCCAAGTAAAAACACCCCTACACATGTGTAATTTTCAAAACATCCGAGCATCAATCTTGAATAATGTCCCTACACCTCTCAGCAAATAGGACGTTTTATTTCAGGGCCTATGTCATCCAAAATACCTCAAGCTGGAAGTCAACAACCCCCAGGTTACAATTGGGCAACATTTTTACACTGAAACACTTTCTCAGGGCTCTCAAATCTGTCCAATATAGAATATTTTGCTCGACGCTCCGTTTTCTCCTATTTGGTGGGGTGCACCCTTACAGAATGAACAAGGCTCTGTTTCGGCTTCGTTTTTGATACGAGGTTGAAAACCATACTTCGACGCCACGGTAGTACTGTTTATCAAGTACTGCAGTACCGTGCCAGTATAGTTATGCTACCTGGTGAATTCAAAGCGGGGTGCTTGCGTAAAAAGCCTTGGACAAGGCTATACCCAAAGCGATACTCCATAACATGTAGGAGGAAACGCTCACAAGCTCGTGTTTTGAGAGGGAAAAAAGTAACATCATTATAAAACTAGATAGTCATTGGTACGCGTTGGTGTCAAGACAATGGTGATTTTTAATTTTCGCCATTCACAATTGAATTGTAAACATGTTAACGCTAATGATGATGAAATTCTGTAGCTCCAATACTATTACCACGCTCTTTTGTTACAAAATTTAATGATGCTGTCAAACCTAATGCCTTAGCAATTAAACAGTATGAGCAATGATGGAGGCAAAATCCTTAAAAAATCTAATGTGTTCATTTTAACCTTATAAAAATTAACTGCCATAAAAATTACCGGTAGCCGTTAACGGGAGGCAATTATTTTTCCTTTTGGAACTTGAATTAATATGTTAATCAATGGCAATAATTACGAAAATTTTAGGTAAAAACAAGCCTTTGTGTATCTTTTGAAATTTGAACCACGATTCTAGTAATTTACTGCAAGAATCTTGAAAACTGAAAATAATAAGCAGCAAACTCGTGCGGTGCAGGGACTAAAGGATTAAGCTTCATTTGACCCGGGTCGTGCAGTAAAATGGAAACTCAACAATGACTGATTTCTTGGAATAAGCTTTGCTCATACAACAAAGAATTTACACAACTAGCAGTGTTTATAACAAAATGCAAGTCTTTGTTACTGCAGTCAAATATTTACATTTTACTTGGAATTCACGAGCTATCTACCATTTTGTAAATAGGTGTTTTTGTCAAATTTCTTTTGTATAGGTAGTCCTCTCAATTTCGTATAATAAAGATGAGCACAAAGACAATTATTGTTAAAGATCTTCTAGGTTTTTATGCGCTCATTATCAACCTGTGTTTTCTAGATCAATTTCATTCAAATGTGTTTAATATTTATGATTCTTTGTTTGTATTTGTAATAGCGTGAATCCCACGTCACACGGAGGGGACGACTATTCGAGAACGAGTAGCAGGGTCAGGTCAGGTCAGGTCAGGTCAGGTCAGGTCAGGTCAGGTCAGGTCAGGTCAGGTCAGGTCAGGTCAGGTCAGGTCAGGTCAGGTCAGGTCAGGTCAGGTCAGGTCAGGTCAGGTCAGGTCAGGTCAGGTCAGGTCAGGTCAGGTCAGGTCAGGTCAGGTCGTGGGCTGGGGAGGCCCTTCAGCAACACGGACCCTACATAAGCAACTACAACTGTATCTCCACTCCAGGAAAATGTCAGTGCTTGTGCAACCTATTGGGATCGTGATTGTTTTTGCACTGCTTTCAATCCACACAGACGGTAATTCTGTTTTATGTGCAAACAGTTTAACTAAAATTATAAACAACTCAAACAATTTGTTTTCATCCTTGTTTACGTCAATACATGTTATAATACCTCAATTTTAAAAACAACTAAAAACAGTTCATTTTTAACTGCAAGTTTTCTTTTTTTACAAATTTACAGCATAACATTTTCTTTATAGTCCGAATATTACAAACTTACAAATTTTTCGTTTACCATTTTTCTCTACGAAATTGTGAAAACATGCTCCAGATTTTACAAATAAATCTAATTTTGCAAGGCTAACAATTGAAATTCTAGTTATTTGTAAAAAATATTATTCTCATTTTGTGGTGTTTATATAAACATCAACACAGTTTCACAAGAAATCTTTCCCATCCTCTTTTTAGCTTGGTTTACCAAACAAAGGATAAAACAATGTACCCCTCCTTGTTACTGCTGGGTTTAAGGAACAAGGAATACAAAAAATCTATCCCCACACTTAAATTCGATATTATGATGCAATAATATTTTGGAGTATAACATTTGGCCAACAAAAGGGTAAACATTAAAAGCACGTTAAAAATATTTTTCAAAAGTGCACCGATTTCTTATTTTGTTTTTGTAGTAATATTTTATAGAGAAAAAAAGCATAGTTTTAACATTTTGAAAACAAATTCAAGAAAGTTGTAATACATTTCAAAAACAAGTGAAAAATTAAAAATCGTCGTTAAAAATTAACCCGTTAGAGACAGATGTAGCACAAATCAAACATTTGAGATGTTACGTGTAGGGCACTAGATTGCTTATAATTTTTCAGTGTTTCATTTTGCACAAAGTGGCTGAAGTCACCAAGAATGAACCAGGCGCAACTGGTAAAATCAAATAAAGCTGGATATTGTGATTGGCAATAATGTATGCTGCAGATGTCCTAAAACTTCATTCACTGTTGAAGAAATTCCCATGAATATAAATGGGCGGAGTGGACGGAGAGAAGCTCACTGTCTGATAATAATAATTAATAATTAAGCGCCTAATGCAAAAGCCTCTAAGCGCATAAAGAGAACAATAAAAAATACATAAGTGAAAGAAACATTACATTGCTGCCACCTAGCGTCCCAAATGTCCCCCATTAGATTGCTGTTTTCTTCATTTTCAACGGCGATTGTAAAAACGTCAAATATTAATAATATGGATTGTATTATGATTTCTTTCATGCAGCGATGGTGTGTCAGATGGGACAAGAACCGGATTCGAGCGCCGCCCGTAGATACCGATGGGTCATCCCGGTAGAGGATCCCTGCAAGTGCACCAAGATTCGACTAGGTGGTATAAACAACCGTACACCCGGCCGCAACTTCAAAGTCATCTACTTTGATACCTTCAGCAACTCTGCAATTGAGATTCGCAAATGGCTCAATTGTTCCGGTAAAATTTCTTCTGCAGACTGAAATAAAAAACATTAATGCCATGAAGACAGTTTTACTAAGTTTAATTAAATAAACTCTGAGGTAAAAAAAAAAAACGTGTCGTGGCCGAGCGGATTAGAACACCGGATTCAAGCTCTGGTGTTTCTGATCAGCAGAGTGTGCGTTCGAGTCCCGGTTGTGACACTTGTGTCGGCGCGTTTAGCAAGTCACTTAACCATTATTGCTGTGTCCTTCGGATGGGACGTAAAGCCGTTGGTCCCGTGTGTTGTGTAATGCACGTAAAAGAACCCAGTGCACTAGGTAAAGAGAAGGGGTTCGCCCCGGTGTTCCTGGTTTGATGGCAGCAAATTGCGCCACAGCACCTTGTAAACCATTACATTGTGCTATGTAAAGGAATAGGTCTCATTACTTCAAAACGCAGCTCCACAATACCTTGCAACAAAAATACTGAGCGGTTTGAGATGCCCATCGGGTGTGATAAAGCGCTATATAAGAACGACGTATTATTATTTATTATAAACAACGTATTGTTATAGTCGTAAAACACTACACTCTATTACGGAGCTCTGGAAGTGCCATCCGACTTAATGTTGTGTGTCGTGGCCGAGCGGTGTAGTTCACCGGACCGAATCTGGTGTTGTCAGCAGCAGGGTGTGGGTTCGAATCCCAGTCATGTGCCCTTGAGCAAGGCACTTAACCATGCTTCGTGAAAAGTTGGGAAGGTATAGTGCATTCTGCTCTACCAGCCAGGCTCCTAAAAATAGGATGTTAGTCATGCCTACATCCTTACGGCCTGTGAAGGGGCTAACATTGTTTCAGCCCCAGTAGGTGGCAACGTGCCCCCAGTGTCAGTTGATTTGGGTCGACAGCCAAAGTCAGTTAAGTGTAGCCCTCACCTTGGAGTGGCCGTCCGGCCTTGACGTAATTAGCTGTTTCAGAAAGATAACATTTTGTTGATTTTTGAGTGTGCAAAACAATTACAAGCCAGCCTTAGACGTACCGAGAAAAATGAGCCAGAAGTAGGTCTGACGCGGGGAACTGACAAAGAAATGCACTGTTGGTGTGTTTCAATGAAACTTCTTCTTATGAAGCTTGAGTGTCAAACAATCTACTCTTAGTATCTTCCCACTATCTGCGGAGCCGTATTTGGAAATAGCGCAAAGAAAGCAGATATGAACGGATTTTGGCGCTGTTTGTCGCAGATTTAGGTTCATCTTATGGTTCATTCATAAAATACAAGAAATGTTAGTACTATTGTATGGTGTTCCATATGTGCCACTCCTTTGCCAAATTCCGTCGCGTTCTCAAAATTTCCGTCGCGTTTTCAAAATTTTCCGTTAGTAACGTTTTCAAATTTTCCGTCGAGTTTTCAAAATTTTCCGTCGCGTTTTCAAAATTTCCGTTGCGTTTTCAAGTCAAATCTGCTTTTCTGGTAACAGAAAAGCAGAAAAGTGGAAAACACATTTTCATAAAACGTTCAATCTGATTCTCAGGAAGCAGAAAAGTAGAAAAGTGGAAAAATTCATTTAAAAACAACGTTAAATCTGACTTTTAGATATTCTGATAGCAGATAAGCAGATGGCCACTTTTCGTCCTTCATAAGTAGGTTGATAAGTAAAACCTGCTTTCCTCGAAACTGAAAAGTTAAAAAGTAGAAAAATGAATACTACGAAAATGTTTAATCTCCTTTTCAGGGGGACGAAAAGCATAAAAGTTGAAATGCACCAGAAAACAACGTTCGATCTGGTTTTTCATAATTAAGAAAGCTATAAAAATCAAATGTCCATTTTTCGACCTCCATAAGGCATACCGCAGTTGCCAAAATGTATACGTTGCTTCAGCGGTATGTCTCCTTAATGTCGAATTTCCTTCGGAGTCATGTGATAGTCACGTGCACCCACGATGGAAAAAATGAAAACGCGACGAAAATTTTGAAAAGCGCGACGGAAATTTTGAAAACGCGACGGAAATTTTGAAAACGCGACGGAAATTTTTGAAAACGCGACGGAAATTTTGAAAACGCGACGAAAAGTTTTGAAAACGCGACGGAAATTTTGAAAACGCGACGGAAATTTTGAAAACGCGACGGAAAATTTTGAAAACGCGACGGAAAATTTTGAAAACGCGACGGAATTGTTTTTTTTTCAAAGGAGTGGCACATATGGAACACCATACTATTGTGGGTGTGTGTGTTTTTTTCCCCAGATGCTTTTCCGGTCAATCAAGTAAACACTACAGGATTATCCAAAGCCGAGGTGACTGGCAGTGTACCAGCCTCTCAATCGGCAGTCATTACTACTCATGCAACCGGCAGTGCACCGGCAACCAGCGACATACCGGTAACCAGCTTCTCCTGCGTGGGAAGAGCTGACGGTGGACACTATGCCGACCCCTACAACTGTACGATGTTCTACCATTGCGACAATAGTGTAGCACATCACAAGCAATGCTCACTTGGCACATGCTTCAGCGTACCTGATGGCGTTGGCAGTTGCACGCATACAGCTGAGAACGCACATTGCAACTAGTAACAAGTTGCTATTTGGTAATCAATGTGAACACATTGTAACTTTAAGGCTGTTCTCTTTTCGAGTATGCTCGAGACTGGAATCAAGTTTTGAAATGACTTAATGTGGATGTTACATTTTTAGTGTAATTTGAAATAATTGTTTGACAGGGCACAGCTTGAAAAGGTTTGTTTATTTAAAAAAAAATGTCATTGTTCAAATTTTTGTTGTTACCAAAAACAAGTAATTGAGATTAAATTTAACGATGTGCTAGCGATTTTATTTCCTTTGAGCTTAGAGTGTACCAAGTAACTTTGACCAAATTTCTTTTTAAATTAACCAATTATATTTAAACACTCCAGACACGTTTTACTCTTTTTCATTCCCCAAAAATATTCAACAGAATTTTCCATATATTAACTTATGGGATGACTTTATAATACACCTATAATGTCGTCTTTCTATAAATCATGAATATAACAGAAACATGTACATTTTTTGAGCTTCGTAGTTTAATTATGTTTTTGCGCCAGAAAGGAAATACACAATTGCATGATTAACACGTCTTTTGCAGGTAACAACATACCGGCAACCAGCGACATAAGCCCACCCCAACGACTGTGCGATGTTCGACCTGTGCGAAAAGCAATCAAAAGCAATGCCCACCTGGCCTAAACTTCAGTGAAGCTGGTGACATACTTTTTGCGCTTGGCCAGAGAAAAAAAAATTGCAACTTGTAACAAGTTGCCATTCTAGGGAAGTGTATAAAGTGCGGATTACTATTTCGCCTGGGCGGGTCACTATTTCGCCCGGGCGGATTACTATTTCGCCAGGGCGGATCACTCATTATTTCGGCCGGGCGGATTACTATTTCGGCCGGGCGGATTACTATTTCGCCTGGGCGGAGCACTCATTATTTCGGCCGGGCGGATTACTATTTCGGCCGGGCGGATTACTATAATACAGCAACACTAATAGCTGAAGGTAGAATTGACGGACACACAATGGAACACATGTTTCTCTCTTGCTGCCAGGTGGCTGTCTGAGGTAATCCGCCCGGGCGGAATAGTTTTTTTGAAAGTTTTTTTTACCATGTCCTTAATACACTTCCGTTCTATCATTTAGTAATCAATGTGAATCAATAGTAATTGTAAAGCTGTCCTCTTAATGGGATATGCTAGAATCAAGTTTTTAAAATGACTTATTGTGGATGTTGCGCATTTACTCAAATTTAAAATAATTTTTCAACCCGAATACAGGTTGAAACGTGATTTTTAGAAAATAATTAGTTAATGAAAGTTAGATTTTCGTTACCAAACAGGTAATTTCTGTCAAATTTAACGATGTACCTGCAATTTTATTTCCTTGGACTTAAACATATGTACTTAGTAACATTGGGGGGGGGGGGATGGACACGATATTACGCAATTCTTTCCCCAATGCTGTGTGAACGTACCATTACAAAAATAGGGGTGTTTCATTTTTACACGAACACGAATGGATTGAATTAGATAAAAGTAAGGCAGTATTTTACCAATTATATGTGTATAGTTCATTTGTCAGGTTTTTGGAGTGGAATAAATTGCAAATATTTGACAAATATCTAGACAAGACTATTTTGAAAATTCATTCGTCCCTCCAACATCAGGCAACAGCACCATACCGTTAATCAATGTGTAATAATTTTTGCTTTGAACGAAAATTTTGACACCCCTAAAACAGTGTCACAAAACGCGAAGAAAGTGAAAAATTTACCATTCTACCCCTGAGATTTTTCAAGTTCTTGTTTAAATAATAGTTTTCTAACATTGTGAAGTTTTTTTTTTAATCCACCCATTCTATCCAATCGATTTTTTTGATTTTCAAAATGTAACGTTCGAATTAAATAGTAACTTCCGTTATCGGTTTTATGTGTGGACCAGTCGGCGTCCGGAGTTTGTGTGTGTTGGTATGGTATACCGAGCAGTCAGGGTGACACACAAAGGCTGCGTTTCCTTGCATGAAGCCTGGGTCCCAGCCTGCTGCGACCTGACAGCATAAATAGAGATCAGTGACTGCGCATGCATGTGAGGCATGCTCCTGAATGAGACGAGTATCAACGTTGATGGCGCCTTTTCCTTTTCCCGTGTCCGCCCCCCCCGAGTCCATGATGCCATCACTCTTTCAGCACAATGTTTCGTTATTGTATTCTGTTTTTAAAACTGTTGAGAAATTTGCACGAGAATGTCAACACTAATTCTGCTCGACAATTAGCAGTTGCCTTGCAATTACCATTATCTAATAAATTAAGGCACATACATCAAACCATACACCAATAATATATGGAACACAGCATCATCTTCAATCAGGGACTGTGAGTGACCAGAAGAGAGTTCTATTTCCCTCAGCCCAGAGACCAGAAGAGGGTTCTATTTCCCTCGGCCCAGAGACCATAAGAGGGTTCTATTTCCCTCGGCACAGAGACCAGAAGAGGGTTCTATTTCCCTCGGCCCAGAGACCAGAAGAGGGTTCTATTTCCCTCGGCCCAGAGACAAGAAGAGGGTTCTATTTCCCTCGGCCCAGAGACCAGAAGAGGGTTCTATTTCCCTCGGCCCAGAGACCAGAAGAGGGTTCTATTTCCCTCGGCCCAGAGACCAGAAGAGGGTTCTATTTCCCTCGGCACAGAGACCAGAAGAGGGTTCTATTTCCCTCGGCCCAGAGACCATAAGAGGGTTCTATTTCCCTCGGCACAGAGACCAGAAGAGGGTTCTATTTCCCTCGGCCCGGAGACCAGAAGAGGGTTCTATTTCCCTCGGCCCAGAGACCAGAAGAGGGCTCTATTTCCCTCGGCCCAGAGACCAGAAGAGGGTTCTATTTCCCTCGGCACAGAGACCAGAAGAGGGTTCTATTTCTCTCGGCCAAGAGACCATAAGAGGGTTCTATTTCCCTCGGCACAGAGACCAGAAGAGGGTTCTATTTCCCTTGGCCCAACTAGGTCCACCTTCTGGTCACTCACAGGCCCGAGGGGCGATAGACGTGCACTAGTGACCGAATTATGTCAGTCCACATGTGTTTTTTTATTACACCTCGGACCAAAATATGGTAATATAAGAAAATAAACTTGTTTAGGGTCTTATAACTGAACAGTGTTAATTCAACAATTAACCCATAACAATTAAATCATCAGCAATTCAACAATTAAAGAAACACTTTTAGTTGCCGTAGATTCAGTTTTTTACTTGCTGTTCACTGTTCACATCATAAGAGGGCGCTGTAACCAGTAACAAATTGTTGTAATACTAACCAAAAGGCAAAGGCTGCCGGCTGTAAATAGGGCGTGACCCGTCAACATTCTAACCTTTTGTGTCTGGATTTTTCACCATATGTTGCTACCAAGGGTGGTACCAGGGCGGACAACCGAACGAAAAGGAAGTTGACAAATCAATTTCTGGGTCCAGAGGTTTTATTAACAAACCACATGTTGTACAGAAGTCACAAAATGAAATAAAAAATAAAGGAAGGTGTAGGAGATGTTGATGGCATCACGCCGGAGAACCAACTGCCCTGAACAAAGGCAGAAAGCTAGTTTACATAACGAATTGTTACGTAACCCGTAAACGAGTTAGAGTACAGCTGGAGGAATTTGTAATCCTACTGTACGTAAAATGCAAAACAACATTGGTAATAATACAAAATGAATGACGTGAAGCTGAAGTGAAGGAAAAATGTACATCAACAAATTATAAATAAAGGTTCTCTTCATTTGACAAAAAAAATCTCGCAAAATAAACATGTCTGAGCCCTCAAGCAGGGGTTTCCGACAATGAAAAGGTTGTCAAGGTATGGGAACTAGTGATGGAGGTATTAGAGCGTTCTTATCCTGTGTGTTTATTTCCTGACAGATTCGAAATATTCGTCAACACAGTCAATAGTTAAGAGATAGGCTGTTCTTCCCTATTCCTTAACTGTTGACTCCATAGCCGACGTGTGCTGCAGAAAATAAATTTGCAGCCCGCCGCATGCTGGACAAAATGGCGCAGCGAGATCGATCACTCCGGGGAACGAGGCTGGGGCCTCAGCGCCCTGTAACCATTGCAAGACCATGATTAAATTACAGCAACGATTCTTGGGTGTTCTTGATTATTTTGTTGAATTGATTTTACTTATAGGTCCAACCAAACGTTATTAATTCGACGCATTATGTCACTGCAAAAAACTCCGGTGTTAACTACTATCTTTGTATTTAATTGTGGACAACACCAACACGGTGCATGTTTATTTCACCTAACATGATTATAGCAATGGGTAAGTTACTATGGTCGGACCGCCGAAAACCACTTTTGTTTTTGTTTCAGCGTTGTCGTTGCAGCCAATGGCCAAAGCCGTAGAAGAAGTCGTTGAATTCGGGGCACGGTATCAGTTGGAGGTCTAGAGGCCAAGACGCACAACGGGCACTATCATCCCGGGTGTTATGGGGAATCTCGCACATGGGCAACTGGGATACAACTGGGCATGGTCAGCCATGAGGGGTGTAGACAAGGCCCAATTTCACATAGCTGCTCAGGCAGAAAGCATCGCTTAATAATTTCCTGCTTAGCTGAAATGAGCAGAACACCAGTCACAAAATGGTGTGTCACTAATAGTTGTTTATAGGCGACGCGACGCGCGACGCGACGCGACGGATGAAGGCACGATGCCACAAACGAAGCAACCGGGCATGGTGGCTATAAAAGCGACCTATTTTGTCGTCTTTAAAACACCATAAAAAGGGCAACGAGCAACAAAATTGCTGTCTTACTACGGATGGTTTTTATCGCACTTACTGGCTAAATACGGTTGTGGAGAAATTTCGTCTGGTAGCGCCCTCTTTTGATTCAACTTCTTTCGGCTGATGTTAATATCAGTACGGGGGACACACACATCGGGGGACAAAACCCCCTATAATACTGGCATGCTTGTAACGCGTTTCGTAGCATCTCTTCAAACTTCATTTGCATAGAAGTGGCTATTTGGGTATAGCAATTTCAGCATCTCATTATTTCGAGCATAACTTAATTAATAATTTCTATCGCAGCGCTGACTGAGTCTTGGCCGTGATGGCATTGGACGGAGTAGAATTAAATTTTTACAGCCACAAAGACGCAAAATTATGTTTCGGCAAGACATATTCTTAAAATTTAACTTGATAGTTTTTAGTACAAGCATGTGGTCAATGGCGAATTGAATATTATTTAGGCCTACATAGCAACCAGGATCATCCCGGTCATGGTCTGAAAAAGGGGCCAACCTATTTGTATGGGCAGCCACCAGACTATAAACAAAACTAAGTCTTCCACAAAGAAAGACGGGATAACACTTTATGTCTTCATGTGATCTGTTATCATCCGGACTTTACTGTTGGTCACGTGGTCAGTGTGTAGATTATCATTAGATAGTCGACAGTGCATAATGAAGAGACCAATTTTTATGTAGAAGTGTAAACAATTTAGTCGAACTAACCGCCAGTCTGGGTTTCCATAGGCCTAGTCTTTAAAGTTGTCAAGCCTATATCTCTCTATACTTGCTTTTAGTGAAGAATAATCATATCCAATAACCTTTATTGTTTTAGACATATTAAACATTATTTAGTAAAACGGCCGAGAACAGAATGTTTTAAAGGTATGGCCAGACTTCAATTATCCATCACTGCTTATTGTTCCCGTCTATTTAAATGGGTGGGCCAAGGTGGCTATTATTCAATTAATATTAACAGCTCTGAACGAGCCAGTCAGCTGTGACTACTCACTGACGAAAGTCACACATCCACAGTCAGACACATTTTTGCTCAAAGACAAAATATAGCCAGCAGTGTCTCACCGATCCGCTTGTCTTTTGATCTGCTTGTTTGTTTGTTGCTTGCTCTGACCATCTGACTGCACACCTTACCGAGGTAAGAATATGGACAAGATATAAGTTGATTTTGACTTTACAAATCTCTACTTTGCCTTTTGTGGTTTTTACGTGAGGCATAGGCCCCGGCCTCTACTACCCCTGTTTTGAAATCCTTTGTTGTTGTTTTTTATTTACTCGTGCGGCCTTGGATACCAGTTTGCTATGTTTTTAATGTGGAAAATCAGTCGAAGTTCTCTATCTACAAAAGACATTAAAAAAAAACAAAAAAAAAACCCGAACAAAAACAAGAGTCTTCGACTTTTGTCCGAACACCTAAAGATAAGTACATGCAAAATACAGCACAATGGGGGAAAACTATTATGGGAATACGTAATTAATTTTTTTTCCCGGGAGTATTTGGGAAGACGTCAAGACAGGTATTTTGTTTTGACAAAATGGGCACATGTTAAAAAACAGACAGATCAAAAGCAATTTATATTTATATATTTATATATAATGGACAATACATATTACATTGGCCAGTAGCTTCTAGCGCCATTTAGTGATGTCTATACCTCAAGATCTGACGCCTCTCGAAAAGGGCACTCAAGCAAAGTGAATACAGTTCATGGACAGAAGTCGTTTTCGATACCAGGGATGAGATAAGTTTATATTGATATAACCACCCATTCGTTCAATTATTTTATCCCCATGTTATACTAATTGTTGTACTATTCTCCAACAGTTTGAGTTTATACAAACATCTGGTAATGTTACCCAATAATTTAAATCCTCTTTTCAAAATGATTATTGCCAATTAGGCATCATTTGACCCGCGGGCCGTGCAGTAAAATGGGAACTCATAGTTCAACACAAGCACAATCTGTTAAAAATAAACGAGGACTGATTTATTGGAATAAGTTTTGCTCATACAACAACGATTTTCGTAACTAGCAGTGTTTATAACAAAATGCAAGTCTTTGATGTTACTGCAGTCAAATATTTACATTTTACTTGGAATTCACGAGATATCATTTTGTAAATAGGTGTTTTTGTCAAATTTCTTTTTTATAGGTAGTCCTCTCAATTTCGTGTAGTAAAGATGAACACAAAGACACTCTTTGTTAAAGATCTTCTAGGTTTTTATGCGCTCATTATCAACCTGTACTTTCTAGATCAATTTCATTCAATTATCGGTGTTTAATATTTATGATTCGTTGTTGTATTTGTAATAGCGTGAATCTCACGTCACACGGAGGGGACGACAATTCGAGAACGAGTAGCAGGGTCAGGTCAGGTCAGGTCAGGTCAGGTCGTGGGCTGGGGAGGTCTTCGGCAACACGGACTCTACATAAGCAACTACAACTGTATCTCCACTCCAGGAAAATGTCATTGCTTGTGCAACCTATTGGAATCGTGATTGTTTTTGCACTGCTTTCAATCCACGCAGACGGTAACTCTGTTTTATGTGCAAACAATTAAGTTTTGATAGAATTAAAATGAAGTCAAACAACTTTTTAGGCAACTACATGTTATAGTACTTCAATTTAGAAAAATACTTAAAAACAGGGACAGATGTAGCACAAATCAAACATTTTAAATGTCATGTGTAAGGCACTATTGCACAAAGTGGCTGAAGTTACGAAGAATGAACCAGGCGCAACTAGTGAAATTAAAAACAAGCTGGATAATGTGATTGGAAATAATGTATGATATGCGCATGTCCTAAAACTTCCTTCTGACTGTTGAAGAAATTCCCATGAATATAAAATGGGCGGAGTGGACGGAGAGAAGCTCACTGTCTGGTGTACGCATCATGTCCCAAACAACAACTTTGTTTCACAATTTCTCATTGATAAAGAAACATAACAATTATGCCCTAACAGAGTGGCCCCACCCTGTCTTTTCCCGGTGATTTGTCAAGTCCCATTTGTGCAGATCCTTACACGGGATTTGATCATCTATGAGCCAAGTCTCACTGAAGGCCAGGATACCATAGTCTCTGTAATCTTGAATGTAATTAATTGAGGCTTGAAGCTCATCCATTTGGGGGCAAAGGGAACAGACAATGGACATTAAATTGGCCTAGAAAACAATCTGTTGATTTTTTGTTGTTGACTTTCTCCTTACACCTTTTTTTCTACGATCTTTATTCTTAAAGATATTCACAATAGTACCAGTAGTACTTAATGTTTGCAGCTAACAAACACCTATACAAAGTTATGACTTCTTGTGCTAGAGACTTAACCAATGGGAGACTTTTTAACGCTAGATGGCAGCAGACATACCAGGGCCCAGTTTCATAGAGCTGCTAAGCACAACAATTTGCTTAGCATGAAATTTCTTCATTGATAAAAACAGGATTACCAAACAAATTTCCACGTGATTTTCAGGATAAGCAAACAACAGCTGAATACCAGTAACAAGCAATATGCAACACATGGAAATTTGGTTGGTAACCCTGTTTTTATCGAGGAAGAAATTTCCATGCTAAGCAAATTGTTGTGCTTAGCAGCTCTATGAAATTGGGCCCAGGTAAATTGCAATTGTTTACGTAGTTCTAACGCATGCGCAAATTACCAAAAACGATGGACTTACCTGGTCTCCTGCCACCTAGCGTCCCAAAAGTCCCTCCTTGGATTGCTGTTTTCATCATTTTCAACGTTGATTGAAAATACGTCAAATGTTAATAATATGGATTGTATTGTGATTTCTTTCATGCAGCGATGTTGTGTCAGATGGGACAAGAACCGGAATCGAACGCCGCCCGTAGATACCGATGGGTCATCCCGGTGGAGGATCCCTGCAAGTGCACCAAGATTCGACTAGGTGGTATAAACAACCGTGCACCCGGCCGCAACTTCAAAGTCATCTACTTTGATACCTTCAGCAACTCTGCAATTGAGATTCGCAAATGGCTCAAATGTTCCGGTAAAATATCTTCTGCAATCTGAAATTAAAAACATTTAAGCCATTAAAAGAGTTTTGTTAAGTTTAAAATTATGTTTGCGGTAAAAACAACGGGGCTGCTCTATATTCCGACACCCCTAAGTTCCGACACCCCTATGTTCCGCCAACTCAACCTATGTTCCGACAACCCTATGTTCCGCCAACTCAACCTTTGTTCCGACAACCCTATGTTCCGCAAACTCAACCTATTCAACTACCCCTATTATTCCAACACCCCTATGTTCCGACAACCCGCAAAAAATGTTGTGTTAGCCATTTTCTAAAGAAAAAAAAAGGTTCGAGAATTCAAACCACACCAGCCCGCAATTTTATCCATTTATTTTAATTGATTATCATTTTAAAGTAAATATTATTTGTATTTTTATTCTTAAAAAAATAAATTATTACGCCTATTATAATATTATTTTTTTTAAAGTTTTTTTTTGTCAGTGAGACAACTCGAGGAGCAACAAGACAAGTTGTCTCACCAGTCGACGTGAATGACCATCACCCCGACGAATTTCACCAGTTTAGCATTTACTGGTCAAATAAAGTCATTCAATTTCATTAGGTCGCAAAGATCATTCAATTTCGTGAAAACAAGCTGCAAGAGGCTGGTCAATAATTCAATTTTCGGACTTTTGCTTTCTACAGCAAAAAAACAAATCGACCTCGGAAACTTAAAATAGAAACAAAATATAAAACAATATAAAAAATGCCGCGATGGCACATTGAATTTTGTGATGCGTGTGCTTTTTGGTGGAAAATAGATACTTTTATCAAAGTAATAATATTGAAAAATATCGTGTCGGAACAATGGGGTGTCGGAACATAGAGGTGTAGCCAAAACAATGTATATTGTTAGTAGAAAACACGACACTCTTATCCGACTAATGTTGTGTGTCGTGGCCGAGCGGTGTAGTTCACCGGACCGAGGATCTGGTGTTGTCAGCAGCAGGGTGTGGGTTCGAATCCCAGTCATGACACTTTTACCATTGAGCAACCACAATTTCTTCGTGAAAAGTTGGGAAGGTAGTGCATTCTACTCTACCAGCCAGGCTCCTAGTGGATGATAGCCATGCCTACATCCTTACGGCCTGTGAAGGGGGTAACCTAGTTTCAGTCCCAAGAGTAGGTTGCAACGTGCCCCTGGTGACAGTTTATTATTTAGGCCGACGGCCCAAATCAGTTAAATGTAGCCCTCACCTTGGAGTGGCCGTCCGTCCTTGACATTATTAGTCATGTCAGAAAGACAATTTTTTTGGGGAAGTTTATCTATGTAGAAAGAAAACCATTAGAAATTTCCAACATTCCTATAAAAACAAACAAAATACATAAGCATAAATTTTTGCGGCTAATTTTGTTGGTTACATCTATACGTTTCGGATGAAATAAATCCGTCGAGCCGTCTATTTCAAACTGTCTCTTAAACGATTTTTGAGTGTGCAAAACATTTACAAGCCAGCCTTAGACGTACCGAGAAAAATGAGCCAAAAGTAGGTCTGACGCGAGGGACTGACAAGAAATGCACTGTTGGTGTATTTCAATGAAACTTCTTCTTATGAAGCTTGAGTGTCAAACAATCTACTCTTAGTATCTTCCCACTATCTGGAGCCGTATTTGGAAATAGCGCAAAGAAAGCAGATACGAACGGATTTTGGCGCTGTTTGTCGCGGATTTAGGTTCATATGGTTCATTCATAAAAAATTATAAAAAATGTTAGCACTATTGTTTTTTTTTGTATTACTATTTTTTTTCCCCCAGATGCTTTTCCGGGCAATCAAGTAAACACTACAGGATTATCCAAAGCCGAGGTGACTGGCATTGCACCGGCAACCAGCGACATACCGGTAACCAGCTTCTCCTGCGTGGGAAGAGCTGACGGTGGATTCTTTGCCGACCCCTACAACTGTACGATGTTCTACCAGTGTAGCGATGGTGTAGCATATCACATGCAATGCGCACTTGGCACATACTTCAGCGTACGTGATGGCATTGGCCCTTGCACGCATACAGCTGAGGACGCACATTGCAACTTGTAACAAGTTGCCATTTGGTAACCAATGTGAACACATTGTAACTTTAAGGCTGTTCTATGGTGGCCCTGAAGGGACATCGCATATCGCAAACGTGTGCGCATACGTATGCGATGTTGCGAAATTTATCGCGAATGAGTGCGCACACGTATGCAATGTCGTGAAACAATTCGCGATTTATGTGCGCATTACTATTTCGGCCGGGCGGATTACTATTTCGCCAGGGCGGATTACTATTTCGCCCGGGCGGATTACTATATAGCAACACTAATAGCTGAAGGTAGAATTGACGGACACACAATGGAACACATGGGGTCTGGTGGCTGTCTGAGGTAATCCGCCGGCGAAAAGTTTTTTTGAAGTTTTTTATAATCATGTCCTTAATACACTTCCGTTTATAACGGGTAGTTTTGTGGAATTTTTATTTCTACCGAGTGCACGTAAAAAAAATTGACATGAGTTCATATTCGGCCTTTTTAACCCAAAGATGAACGATGAGCGATTTATTTCAGGAATATACAGGCTACATATTCTCAGATACAACATCCACGCATTGGGGTAGAAATACAATATTATGAAAACTACAATTGGTATAAAACAGATTATGTAACCCTGATACTTTAAAATATCGGGTCGATTGTTTCATTTGTTTGGTCGCCATTGACTGGCACAATACAATGACCTACAGGCCGAACGTTACAGTTACTTCCGGCCGTTGTGCTTTCCATTCCATTCTAGCGCCGTTGTTTACGTGCACTCGGTAGAAATAGAAATTCCACAAAACTACCCGTTGTATGACGATTCCAGTGTTTACACGGGTTCCACAAGGCCTATTCGTTTGCTACAATTTGAACATTTATAAACTACACGATAAAGCTTACCTCTAGAGACATTAAATCACATCAAATGATCGTAGTACATCCACAGCGTTAACGTAAATCAAGCATGGCTGGAGGCCATTTTGAATATTGCGTCACGGCATCAAGCCGTCAAGTATCCCGACCCCTACTATGTTTATCTGGTGTTAAACGGTGTTCGGGTACCTGTTGTTTTCGTTGGCTGGTTCCAACTACATGTGCCTATCCAAGACCACAGGGGCACGCAACTGGCCCCCGTAAGATTTCGCGGTAATGAACTAAAATGCCGAAAGTCTGAACATTCAAGGCTGATTAATATTTAACGATAAATAACATGTAACATGTAACAAATATCGTTAAAATACAAATAATCTAACCTTTTGGGATCTCAATACACTTCACCCCCCCCCCCCAAAGGAGTAAAAGTGTGATCGAAAAGGTTTACGATTTAGAGTGGAAACTGCTAGGTTGACCATGCGCGGATCAAGGGGGTTCAGGGGCACGGGGCCCCGAGTAAAATTTGAGGAAAAAAAGTTGTTCACGTTGGATGATAAGTTTAAACAGGATTCTGTTAATTTATTTCAAGTATTTGCATAACCTTTTGGGGCAGTCCAGGGACTAGAGGGTTAAGAATAAGAGTGATACCTCCTGACTCCATAATTATCAAGTTTAGAAAGTAGAATTAAATGTTTGAAAGGTGGCTAACTAGAGGTGTGGGTTGATGCCACCACCCCCACCGCCACCCACCCCCCCCCGCTCAGAATGCTTGTCCCCCCGTGAGATCAAAAACATACACAAAATGAATGGCTCGATACATTACATAGCCACCCCCCCCCCCCCGATGGTCATTGATTAAAAGGAAGCCAGTCTATGTTTCCCTGTTTCTTTGGTTTGGTTTAAATGTCACAAAATTACTACACCATGTTTGTTAGACTTCAAATTCTTTTAATGGCTTTGAGATCGTCTGAGACCAATTTTTCACAATGATTCGTTATAATTTAATATATACACTGTAGTCAGATGGGCATCCCATACAATTTAATAAATTATTAACACATATTTAAAAGTAAAGTACAGGGTTTGTAAAAAGAAAATTGGGGGAATAATTAATTTTAATCTGAAGTTCACTGATAAGTAAAATAAGAGGAGGATGAGGGCCCTTTTCCCCTTACTTTCTTTCTTTCAAAGAGAAAAGAGCCAGACTAAACAATTTCTGGCTTCGTAGATTTTAGAAATCTTAATTATGGGTAAATTAAAGATTAATTTAAAAACACTAATAATTTTCTTTATAGCGATCTGACCTTTACCGTTAAAATTGATCACCCTTCACCAATATCACTCCGCATTAATGCTAAAAAGAGAAGCTCAGTACCCGGATCCCAGACAAATGAGACAATGTGTCAAATGTCGCAAATGGATCTTGGCTATAGTGACCATGTTTCAACTCAAATGTACAACACGTTCAGAACTTTTATTTCATTAATGATTTATTCAATGAAAAATAAGTGAAATGGTATTGTGAATCTGTTTTCCCCGTTAATGCAAGATAAGTCTTTTGGGGTAAAATACTTTGTTACAAAACTAAACTTCCCTCATATGCAGGCCTGATGTTTCGTTTTTGAAAGGTCAGATAGGGGCACTAATGGTTTTCTCTTTGGTAAAGGTCACCTCTATGGGCAAAATGTCAAATTGTGTAAAAGTCGAAAATTTCAAGTGGCATCAATTAAATTTTATAATTTGGTTTCATCTAGCATTGACAACTGACAGACCGATTTTGAACACAAAGGATACTGGCAGAGTTTTGTCCTGCCCCTTTTAACCAAATCACTGTCCCATGTTGATTGATACCACCTCTAGGACATGTGGCATGGTCCAGCTTAGGACATCATGGCAAGATCTCCAACTTTGTGAGTTGAAGAAACGTCCATGTTAACATATGGTGCACTACTTACAAAATCAGATACAAGTATGTAGTTATCATTAGCAATGTCAAGATCTTAATAGAAATATAGCCAACTGATTTCTCGGTTGATGAGCAAGACGTCTTGAAGACATTTGATGTTTCCATAAAGGTGTTGCTGTCTCTGTAACTCTGAATCCCTCTACACATCAGTGAAGGATGTGCTCCAGCGTGGTTTTATGAAACCAACTCATGCTATGAAAGGTTTGATTGAGAGAAGAAAATATGTTTAGGTAACATAAGATCGTACATGATCCTTGGTAAGAGAGACTACCATAAAATGCCCCCCCCCCCCCCCACCCCGCCGGGTTCACATGGAACAGTGAAACGTTTTATGGCTTTCTTTATGAACAATTTCAAACCATTTGTTGCAATATCAAATACAATTGGTGCAGTTGTCTTCTGTAGGATTACTCTGGACGAAAGAAAGGATTATTTTACAGCATACACAAATTTCAGATTTCACTCAGTGATCATCGCAATGACTCAAGCAATAGCAGATAAAGCGCATTGTTAGATAAGACGCAGTGTTTTTTCCATGGGGTTAAATTTACCAATCTAATCGTTAACTAACATGATAGTACATTGAATTTTTGTTATTTTTAATGGCCTGGAATAACTCTTAAGTAAAAGCATTTGTGTTTCAAAAATGATTTGTGTATTATAAGTAACTAAAATTATTCGGAAAAATTGTGTTTTAAATATAATTTTTTAGAGCCATTGGTTTTGTACACAGATAGAAAACACGCAAAATAGTGACGTCATGTCATGATGACGTGTTGGCAAATGTTAGGCCAGGATGCACATTTACAATACAAGACAAGTCCATAACTGAACAAAGTTTGAGGATCGGATGTATACTTCTTGAGATATGATGGACACAAGATTGACTAATTAAATATTCACACCGCTGTAACGTGGATAATTAAGAATTTTAATCTATGACATATAATGTTAAGGTCAGGGCATAAGCTTCAATATGTTATATTATTTGACTACTTTTCATAATTCTAAGGGAGACATATGACAGACACAAAAGTCACATGTCAAGTCATTAGGGTTTCAGGGAAAGACGGAATGAAAATAGAAAGAAAATAAATCTTGACGATTACAATAGCTATTCCGACTACCACATCGGAGCAGCTAATCAAAAGTAATCCATTGTACTCCGAACTCGTATTCCAATTTATCAAATTAAAAACAAACATGGAATGGTTATTGACAAAAAAAAATGAGCTAATAAAAAGAATGACTTTCAAACAGACAATGTTTGAAGACGTTTCAAGACATGATTATAAAGAGTCTACCCCAAAAATTCTGACCCAAATGGACGCACCAACATAGCTCACCTCTATTCTGAGAACAGTCACTTGGTGATCTGGTACTTTTTTGAGGCTAAGTATGCCTCTCAAAGTGTGTTCCACTATGTTACCCCTTTTCAATCCAAGTTGTGTGTGTGTCCACCCACTGATTGCTGGCTGATTGAACCACCCGCTGCAGATGTTATGTCATAAAAACAGGCCAGTCTCAGGAGTAAATTATTGAGTGAAGCATTTTGTTTTTTACCATATGTGACCTGATCTTCGAAATGAGGAATGTGTCAGACAAAACGTATTGCTTGTAATTTGCGTGTAAAGTTGGTCACAATCGAAAATCATGAAAAACACTACAAGAAAACGATTCCGCGATTTTGATGGTATTAGGTTAAATAAAACTTGATCTTTCTTGTCGTGGTCTTACCTTTAATTGAAAAGATGAATAAATCCACAAAAAGTACGTTTTCTTGAGCATGATTGTACACAATTGATTCTCTTCAAAGTTAATTAAAACGAGTATCTAAACAAACACGTCAGAAATCGGAGCGGCCTTGTCTTGTAGACTTTCTTCATTTCCCGATAACTTCGGACTGGAATAAGCTACAGAAAAAATAATGGTATTGCTGGAAAGCCAGTGTGTTACTTGTTAACAAGGTATGCACAACTCAATATATTCCTCAATTCGACAGATCGGGTCACATATAGTTCTGAGTAATTGCATTGAACTGATAAATTGTAGAGCTTCTGACAAAGTTTGGCGACCCACCTGACACTTTGCCCTACCTGACACTTCGTACTAACTTCCCTGAATCGACTTAAACTGAAAAAAATTCAAAATGAAAACTTACAATCTCGCCGTAAAAAGCTTTAAAAATATACTCAAATCTCCATTATCCTAAAATAGTCTCTTATCACATGATGTTTGTGGGCGTGTCACGATACTGCAGGGGATATGTTTGAGACAGTCAGTAGGCCACCAGAGGGCGCCCTTTCATCATTAGTGTCTTCCACAACATCATGTTCACTTTCAACTCTGTCCTGGTTCACTCCTGCTGTGAGGTCACTGGGCATGTCTGTTGGGGTAGGTGTGGGGTCATCGGGCATGTCCGTTAGGGTTGCTGTGGGGTCACTGGGCATGTCTGTTCGGCTTGCTGTGGGGTCACTGGGCATGGTTGTTTTGGTAGCTGTGAGGTCACACCTTGGATGCTCCGTTGGTAATTGTGTTTCTAGTGCTTTGGCAGCTTGCTGAGCCTCCCAGTATTTCCTGCGTTCAATCTTTGTTTTGAACAAAAATCTGTGACCTGAAAACAAACAAGAAGCCCAGTAACAATAATAATTACAATAGTTGAGGCAAACAATTTGCACAAGTTTTTCTGGCTGCAACACCTTGAATAACAAAAGCGACCAATCTCAGCTTAATAAAAGGGTGTGATTGTACTTGTAACAATAGTAACAATAATACTGACTTATATAGCGCTTTATCACACCGATTGCATCTCAAAGCGCTCAGTACTTTTTCCTGCAAGGTATGCTGAGCTACGTTTTTGAAGTATGAGACCTGTTCCTTTACATTGCACCATGTAATGGTTTACAAGGTGCACTATGCTGCCGATCAAACCAGGAACACCGGGCAAAACCCCTTCTCTTTACGATAAGTGCACTGGGTTCTTTTACGTGCATTACACAACACACGGGACCAACGGCTTTACGTCCCATCCGAAGGACGCAGCAATAATGGTTAAGTGTCTTGCTCAAGGACACAAGTGTCATGACCGGGACTCGAACCCACACTCTGCTGAACAGAAACACCAGAGGTTGAGTCCGGTGCTCTTATCCCCTCGGCCACGACACGCCAAGCAAGTGACAATCAAACTCAGGACTTTTTCAAACAAAAGGGACAATACGTCCATGATTGCAACCGCAAAGAAAAACAATTGATAAGACAAAGAGTTGAACAAAGGAGGGTCCACAATTAGAGGCCATTACACACTTGTGTGTGTAAGTTTACAGTAGTTTCACTCATTTGAAGCCATCACTGAACAAGGATCCTTTTCTCAGGGTCATATACCCATCAAAGGTCACAGGTCAGAGTCGAAGAGGTAAAATTGCCATCCCAGAGATGCAAAAACGTTTTTTTTCTCATGACCAAACGTTCACGTATATATGTTTTTGAAATGCTGCATAGAGTCTGTAAACCTCTGAAATGTTAATTGAGGAAAGTGTTATCTCATGTTCAGGATTCTCTGTTTGCATACAATCTCACCCATGATGTATTCAGTGACAATTTAGCCTTCAAGCAATCCTGAGCCGCTTCAAAGGGCAGTCAGGTTGGTGTAGTGGTATCTTTCCTTGTCTTCCACCTCTAGGACCCGGGTTGGAATCCTGCCGGGGGGCACTATGTGGATGGGGTTTTCAGTCCCTACCTGATTGTTTGGGTTTTCCTTGGAATAAATCTCTGGGGTTTTTCCTCCCACATCTAAAACTGAAACTTCTTTCCGTGCCTTCTCTCCACTGCGTTTTTATAACGATTAAATTCACTTTGCTGAGAACCCTCGGCACACAACCAGAATTAATAAATAAATCACAAACACAGCTAACCTTTACTCCATTAATAACCATTTTTATATAACACCCAAGCAGATCCTTGCCATTTGATTGGAGGATTGTCCGTCCCGTGATAGCAAATAAACGTACTATTGCACGCTACGTCATTCACCGTGCATTTTTCGTTCCATCCGATTTGTTCTATTGCACGGTGCGTACCACATCATTGCGTGCGCGTGTCTTTGATAATGCAGCAGTACAGTTATACTGCAAGGCTTACTACATTACGGTGCCCACATTTCTCAAAATAGCAGTACATAACGCACTTAGTCACTGGTGAATCCAAACAAGCCGAACCAAAAGAATTGGGTGTAATGTCACAATTAAATACTGTACGCTTTGTTTGTTTTGAAAGTTGTATCCTCCAATCAAAATTACAAAGATCTACCTAGATGTAATATAAAACAAATAATGAGTGATTTTCATTCGTGCAATAGTGAAAATATTTTCATTCGTTGAAAGATGGAATGTTCCATTCAACTCGGCTCCGCCTCGTTGAAAAGAACATTCCATCTTTCAACTCATGAAAATATTCGCACCATTGCACTCATAAACATTCATTATTTGTATAATAATAATCATGACAAATAAATATTGAGAATCCTTCAAACTTACTTGGGCAGTCTTCCACAGCTTGCCGTGCCTTGTCTTTACAGCAGGCTCTGCATAGCTTGAACACACAACTTAGACCACGAGGGTTAGTACACGTACCACAGGGGTCAAACTTCCGTCCTGTAAACATGCCAAATGATTGCACTGTGTTCAACTTCAAATTCAGAAATAGTATCACCAATGATTAATCCTTATTTATATGTACATAATCTTATAATAATACGAAGTTCTTATATAATGCTTTACCACTACCAAGGGCGTCTCAAAGCACTTGTTATTTTGTCTACAAGGTATGCGAAGCTCCGTTCTACAATCAGACACACACACCTTTGTGAATCCCATAAACCAAGGACTTCTCTTTGTTCTCCCATTGTTTGGATTTTTTTTTTAAAGCAATGTCCTAATTGGTTTTTTACACAAAAGCGAAGCAAGGACGTCCTCACTCTGTCAGAACACCCGGATCCCTTATGTTAAAATCCTCTATTTCAACGGGTAGACACGCTCACAGCACCACGTAACGATTAACAAGGTACTGTGGAGCAATCAGCAGCCAACCTTACCAGAAAAACACCAGGGCGAATCCCTTCTCTTAAAGGCACTGGACACTATTGGTAATTACTCAAAATAATTGTTAGCATAAAAACTTACTTGGTAACGAGCAATGGAGAGCTGTTGATAGTATAAAACATTGTGAGAAACGGCTCCCTCTGAAGTAACGTAGTTTTTGAGAAAGAAGTAATTTCTCAGTAAAATATTTGAATTGATTTTTAAGACCTCACGCGTGAGGTCTCGAAATCGAAATCAAGCATCTGAAAGCACACAACTCTGTGTGACAACATGGACAAGGGTGTTTTTTCTTCCATTATTATCTCAGAACTTCGACGACCAATTGAGTTCAAATTTTCACAGGTTTGTTATCTTGTGCATATGTTGAGATACACCAAGTTAGAAGACTGGTCTTTGACAATTACCAAAGGTGTCCACTGTCTTTAACAATAAGTGTACTGGGCTCTTTTACATGCAATACACAACACACGAGACCTACAGCTTTCATCCCATCCAAAGGACGAACCAATAATGGTTAAGTGGCTTGCTCAAGTGTCAAGATGGGGACTCATACCCACACTGTGCTGATCAGATACACCAAAGCTTGAGTCTAGTGCACTTGACCGCTCGGCCATGACACGCCATCTACCTGGTAATACATCCAAGCTGAGTATTGTTTGAAGCTTTGCATGGTATGGAAAATAGACAGGAACTATAAATAAATAGTAAACTTGCGGGTACAACCATGTGTAAATCTCTTTTGTGAGAGTGTTGGCTCTGAAAAGAGCCGGTGTATTCTCAATGTTTTCGAACAGTATACTCTGCTCATCTCCTGAAGATGAGCAGAGTATACTGTTCGAAATGTCGAACAGAAGAGATTTACACATGGTTGTACCCGCAAGTTTACTATGACTAATAACCCTTTGTCTTTGCCTTCTCCCTTTCCCCACAGATATCCATTTTTAGTCTGCTCTATTAACTAATTATTTACTTTTCTTCCAACCTTCCATTTTGTCCTTTGTGTTTCCAACTTCTTGTGGTCTAGCCATCCCCTTCCCTCCAACCCCCCCCCTTTGTCTTCATAATCCCTGCTTACCCCCTGCTTTTTCTGAATGCTTCTTGCTTTTCTCTCTCCACTCTCTCTATTCATGTTTTTCCACTTGACTGCTTTTGTCACCATTGTATGCATGTATGTGTGTTGTCTTGTCATTTAGCCTTCAAGAAAGACTCTGCTAGGGTCGAAATGTCAGGCCACTAACTATTTTTTTGCAGTTTACTATTTACTTATAGTTCCTATCTACATCCAAGCTACATATTTGGTAGTCCATTTCTTTGTAAGTTCCAAATCTTAGGGGTCTTGTCAAAATTAATCCAGCACAGGTTGTCGAATAACAATTCTCCGATGTCAAATTTTTGTTGGATTTCCATCGGACTGTATTTCTATGAGAGACATGGTTTTACGCGCGGAAAGGCAGTGGGCACACAGTTCTCCGATGGCACTAAAGTCATGCCCTCTGCCAATGCATCCAGCTGAGCGCTCTGCAGTTTGACTGGCTGATTAAATGTAGTGCAACCAAACTATCAAGGATCTGGAAGGTTTGGAGGTCCTTGTATTTAAAGGCACTGGACACTATTGGGAATTACTCAAAATAGTTGTTAGCATAAAAACTTACTTGGTAACGAGCAATGGAGAGCTGTTGATAGTATAAAACATTGTGAGAAACGGCTCCCTCTGAAGTAACGTAGTTTTATGAGAAAGAAGTAATTTCTCAGTAAATCTCTTTTGATGATTTGGCTCTGAAAGCAGTGTGGTCTCGATTTTCGAACTAATTCAAGCTCTGAAGACACAAACTTTCAATGTCGACAACTTGGAACACAGGGTTGTTTTTTTACTTCCATTCTTACTCTCCAACTCATTTGTACGACCAATTGAGTTCAAAATTTCAGCACAGGTTGTGATTTTGTGCAAATGTTGTTGGATAACACCAATGGGGAGGAAAGGACTGAGTCATTATGACAATTTACTCGAAAGGGTGTAAAAGTGTCTTTATAAATTCAGATGTGTAGTGTATTTTTTTAGTGAAAACATGTAGAGACCCCCTGCTTGTTTTCTAGTAGATAACGACCAATCTCTGTGGTTTGTGAACAATGTAACCCCATGCACTGTGAAACTTCTCCCATGTTTTCTCTGCACGCAGTTTCCAAACAAGGTGAATAATGGCGGGTAAAAAACCTTGTCCCGGCTGGTACTTATCGACTGGTTATCCTGGACTGATTTTGAAAAAATGTCCTTACCTTTCTTGTTGGGTACTTTTCCCCATTGCTTCAACTTCTTGAGAGCTTTCTTGGACATGAAGGGAACTTGGTTTTCCTGCTCATTTTCCTCACTCAAGGGTCGCTTCAGACTCTTCTCCAACTTCTTTTTCTCCGTCTCCTCGGGTCTTCAAAGAGAATGGACAAACTAACATCACTGTCAAGTAACAAACTACGAGGGGACTAATAAGTTAATAACAAAATAGGGAGATCGCCCACTAGACTAGATAGTTCAGTTGGTAGAGAATCGGGGCCCAATTTCATAGAGCTGCTAAGCACAACAATTTGCTTAGCATGAAATTTCTTCATTGATAGAAATAGGATTACCAACCAAATTTCCACGTGATTTTTTAAGGATAAGCAAACAACAGCTGAATACCAGTAACAAGCAATATGCAACACATGGAAATTTGGTTGGTAACCCTGTTTTTTATCAAGGAAGAAATTTTATGCTAAGCAAATTGTTGTGCTTAGCAGCTCTATGAAATTGGGCCCAGGGCTCAGGTTCAAATCTCGCTTTAGTCAATTTTTCTTTGTTCATTCCAATATAATAAAATTGTCATACTTCCGATGCTTCAGGATCTGAAACAAAGAGAATCCATGCTGGATTTCTATTTGTCTTTGATATCCAAGCACAGTTTCAAAAAAGTGCAATACAAAAAAAGGGAAACCAGCGACCTTGACACAAAGTCATGGCACACTTACCACAGAATTCTGCGCTTCTCACTCCACTGATCCAGGATTTTGTGAGCCATAAGCGCAGAGCTCTGTAGTAAACAGTGCCATGAGATGGGCGGGGTTGCAGTGGGAGCGTCAGACTCCAAGATTTGGTGGTGGGTGGGGGAAAGTGAGGAGCAAACTAATGTATGTGATTTTCAAAGTATCAACAACATTACAGCTAGTAAGACTGAAGAAAATAAAAATGGAAGCGCTCAAATCCGTCATTCAGTGACGCTCATGGCACTTCGACATTATTACCCCTGGTCACTGGGCCATTTATTTCATTCCTTAAACCATCTCAGCTCCTTGGGGAGTATACAGCCTGTGCTGCCAAATATGTAGCGCACCAAGCTGAATCAATCACAAGAACCTCTCTGCCCTCACAGGTACCCATTTACCCCTGGGTGATGAGAAGCAATTATAGTTGAGTGTCTTGCTCAAGGACACAAGTGGCATGACGGGATTTGAACCCACACCCTGTTGACTCAGCCACCGAACTTGAGTCCGATGCTCTAACCACTCGGCCACGACACTAAGTCACTCTAAACCAAATTGTTTGGACTTTATCAGATTAGTATGGCTAGCCCAGTGATAAACAATTGTTACTTGGGCCTACAGCCCTCATATTTGGCCCTTGGAAAAAAGTCTGAACATTTATTGAGTACAAAGGCTGACCAACATGTACATTTGTACAAGCTTTTCAGGCTATTTAAAGAACTATTTAAATTACAGAATTGTAGAAAAAAACTTGTAAAATAATCTTTTGATCACAGATAAAACTACACGGTCTAATGATGAGATGTACAAAACATCCCATGAAATATTCGTCTGAAATGCCATATTTGATGAGATTTAGGTAAACTAATTTTCCGATTGGAGTTATCGCTCAGTGAGCGTTTTATTCATTTGTTGATCTATTAGTTTCTGCAAATGTAAGTCGTTTTTCACTATTTTCTTGTGCCCAGAAAGGTCATGATCGATCTCAAGCTTCTACAGGTTTGTCAGTTTATGGGATACATAAAGTTTTTACGCTGCCGGCAACTGTTTTGTTAGCAAAAACCAATTCTGTCCCTTCTGAATCCTTTTGGCAAAGAGAATATAGACGGATCTGGGAGGGTAAAGCAATGTAAATAAACTCTGGAATTCAACAGCTGTTGAGTGGTTAGGATTTCAGGTGATACTTACGTTGGTCTGATGTAGGGTTGACAACGCCAGTGTGGAATGGCTTTACCGTCATCTTGTCCGTCTTGTCTAGCCTCTTCCTCGCAGACACCTCTCAAGTCTTTACTGACGCTAATGAAGTCATCTAGAGTCTTTGCGTTGGCCATCTTGGCACGAAGGTCATGGTGTACCGTCAGGCTAAGAGAAAAGGTTAAAAATAATATCAATGAACAGGGCTCGCCCTTAACACTAGCCCGGCGTACATTGTCTAGTAAAAATTGCCATGGGCTAGTAAACACCACCTCTTAACTTGCCCTGTTGGCTACTTAAAACTGTGCAACCTCCTTGTTTAAAATGTTCAATTCTTCCTTTTCAGATGTGAATAATTAATGTATAAAATGTGTTAAGCATTCTTTAGCGTGTGAATATAACTTCATTTAGTCATTAAACTGGTTGTGATTAGAACATTACATTTATGGCGATTCCTGTTTAAAATCTGGGCTACTAAAACTTCCTGGGGGCAAGTAAAATGCACAGTTTACTGGCCCGGCGGGCTACTTCACAAAAAGCTTAAGCGCAAGGCCTGATGAATATATTAAAGATGTCATAATAGTTTTAGAGGTTTATGAAGAGGTATATCTGGAATAAATTTGGTTGTGGTATTACTATTAACCCTCTAATTACCGATTTGTTTTCACATAAACAGCCGCTGGGGCCGCATTGTTTGACCACTCAAGCAGGAAGCAAACACTCTTACTCAATCAGAAAGCTGCCATTCAAAACTTAAGGAAAGGGTTCATTGCCAATCGTCCTGAACTGATTTAAAATGCTGACATCTTGAATTAAATTGTGGATAAATCAAATACTATAACCGTTGCCTAGTATAAGGAAAAGAGAAATAACGATATAAAAAATATTGTAGTCACTTTCTTGATAATGTGAACAAATATTTCATTAAATTAAGACAAATATCAAAGATAATAATAGACCCTTTCCTGGTAGTGTGAACCTTGAGCACTGTGGTGTGTTGTTTATTTCGAACGGGCATCTACACAATTCCTAATTTCACGCTCGCTTCTCACGCTGTAAGTCTATAGATGGATTGCAATACGCATCATCGGCCGCTATCTTTGATGAAATGTGCACGCCTGAAGAGCTGTGATTGGCCGAGAGTCGTGCGTAGGGCATACACGCGTGCACTTTTCCATTGTTTTACATCAAAGATGGCGGTCAATGACGCGTATTGCAATCCATCTATTGCGATTATCAAGTTGCTGAGTTGAAACAAACAATGCATCACAGTGCACAGGGCTTATTCAGTATGGCACATAATACCGCGAGAGGTCTTTTCATTATATCATTTAGCTTTAAAGATGGTTTAAACCTTCTTCTTTTTTGACGATAAGTTGATGTACAATTTAGAAGAAGTCAACTGCCCAGCTTGTTTATCGAGGTAGAGCTGCGCATAGAACTAACTGTGTACTGTGTAGATGGTGCTATATTGCAGGCTATTTTAGTTTCTCCATCATTCAAAACCTCAGATGGTTATAATGAATGGTCACACAGTAGGAGGGTTGACTGTGTACTGTGTAGATGCATTCACCACATGATGTCATTATTGCAGGTTGGCATAGTTTCTCTATCATTCGAAACCAAAGTGGATGATATCAAATGGTCGAACAGTAGGAGGGTTGACTGTGTACTATGTAGATGCATTCACCCCATGATATCCTATTGCAGGCTGGCACAGTTTATCATTCAAAACCACATTGGACGAGTTTTAATGGTTAGAAAGTAGGAGGGTTGACTGTGTACTGTGTAGATGCATTCATCACATGATATATTATTGCAGGCTGGCATAGTTTCTCTATCATTCAAACCACATTGGATGATATTGAACAGTCAGATATTAGTAGGGCGGCAATAAGGAATTTAAAGCCATGTATTTATTGACAGTGTTTAGAATTACCTGTGGTGCCAAAGCTTGAAGAGGTGTCCCCTGACAAATGCCATTGGGCATGGATACTCCTGTACAAGCTGTAAATATTCCTCAGCCATCTCCCATGCAGGGGGCTGCACTCCCTCAAAAATTGCGGGGTTGTACAGATTTCCCTCTGAGCAAAATGGTAAGTTATATTGAAGTTACTCAAAGTTTTTTATTAAAAACAGCTTAGGGGTATCCAACGGAGCGGATAGTGATGTATTAATGATTTGTTAGTAATTAATAATCAATCAATGATTAATCAATTAACAATGATTGGTTGGTTACTGAGCAATTACTGATCAGTCAATTGTCCAGTCATCTCTCTTTTATATCGATTCACATAAATACCTTTAACTTCCAAAATCATTTAAAAGTAGAGAGCAAATCCGACAGTTTAGCCTCAGCTCACCTCGACTCTACGTTGAATTTCTATCCATTTCTGAGGACTAAGTAATTCCTCTAGCAAGTTTAGAACTATCACACCTAAGTTTCGAACTTGCTAGTCAAATAAGTGACCTACCAACTTAATATGGGACGCGGAATTTGATAGCGCCCTCTTTTGACTCAATTTCCTTGGGTCACGTTTAAACACTTCACACTGTGTTTAAATCGCACATTTAAAAATGGCCCTGTGATCTCCTCTCGACATGGATGAACCGTCCCAGGTATTTATGAATTGAATGATAACTATCTAAAACATTTGTTGAAAATAACAAACCAAAAATATAAACAAACCTGCAGTCATGATTCCATCCACCCCCGTTTCCTCAATGCAGCGTTCCACATCACTCAGGTACTGGATGTTACCATTTGCAAATACGGGGATGCTCAGATTTTGCCTGTGGAAAAACAAGTGTTTCAAACATGGTTAAAAAATCAAAGTCTCCTAGTTCTTGGACATTCAACGCTAAACTGTTCGAACAGTGGAGTGTCTCAGCCGAGAGGTTTGCTTCACTGGTTCTAGCACTGTCAGAGAGTGGCTTCAAGTCCCAGTCACGTCACTTTGTGTTCTTGAGCCACTGAAGCAATGCTCCGTCCTTCAGACATGACGTGAAGCCGTAGGTTCTGTGCGCTGTGTAATGAACAAACAGGAAACCCAGTACACCTTTTGTAAAGAGCAAGGAAAGGCCTGGTGTTTCTGGGATGGTCTGGCAGCAACATGCACCACCTCACCTTGTATTCCTTTCAAGGTATCGTATTATGGTTGCATTGCTTTTGACTAAAAAAATCCTTTGTAATTATCTCCACGTGATTTTATAATTTGGGGCAAGGAGTGTCATTTATAACAGACAGGGCACAATAACGCATGACACATTAACCCATGGCGCATTAGCGCATGGCACATTAACATTTGTTATACCTCCGTCTTGAATGCTGTATTTTCATTGGCGCAGAACGATCACATGAGCGGGCAACAAATATCCATGTACCACTCTCCTCTCACGCGCGCGCGCGTCGTACAACTTTCTGTGCAGCAAAGGATCGAGATTATCATCGTTTCGATGAAATTGGAGTCCTTCAGATGAAGAAAATATTACTAAGAATTCAAGACAGAGGTACAACAAAACAATTGTTGCTGCTGTGACATGGTCCATGGGTTGTGTACACCCTCAGGGGGCAAATGGCACCCTTGGCTTCGCCTCAGGTGCCATTTGCCCCCTTGGGTGTACAAAACACCATGGACCATCTCACCGCAGGCAACAATTGTATAATAGCGCATTAAGGTATGGCTGATTATTGGTATGGATTGGCTTCTGACGCAGAATGGAAACTTATCAATGACTTACTTGACTGCCTTGATGACGTCCCAATTAGCCAAGCCAGTCTTAGGACCCTTCATATCTCTAGTCCTGCCATGTACAGTCAGCATCTGACAGCCAGCTCTCTCCAACATCTTAGCATACTCTACTGTCTTACTGACCTCCTCAAAGATGCGAATCTTACAAGTCACGGGGACGGCCAGACGTTTATGAGCAAGACTAACTGTATCAAGGACAACGATTGTAATCGTATAGTGATACATCATCAACCCTAGCTCTCCCCTGTAGTAAAGGCAGGGTGTACTTTCGGTAATTGTCAAAGACCAGTATCCTCACTTGGTGTATTCCAACATATGCACAAAATAACAAACCTGTGAAAAAACACCCTTGTTGGATAGAATTCTGTGCTTTCCAAGGCTTAAGTGTACAATTTCTGTGTTCTATTTCTAAAGATTTCATAGCACAGCGCCCTCTATGAGAGTATTAAGCACAGTTTGAAATATTCAACCACTACTACATTTCAGCACAAAACCATCTGTTGTTTTATCCACCCTCCATAGAACCTTAAATACAACTCTCTTGCATCAAATAATGAGTCTTACCAATATTGAAGATTGCATCCCAATCTTCTTGCAAGAAGGCTCCGTATTTACCTACAATGAAGAAAATAACAATCAAGCCTCATTAACCATGCCAGGCACACCGGGGAAAACCCCTTCTCTTTAACCCTCCTACTGTCAGTGACTCTTGGCAACATTTTCCAGTGAGTTGACCAACCATTTGAAACCATTCGACAGCCAAGGTTGTGTACGGTGGCAGAACTGTGCACAGAACTAACTGTGTACTGTGTACATGCATTCCCTCATGGTATCATATTGCAGGCTGGCATAGTTTATCTATCATTCAAAACCACAGTGAATGGTATTGAATGGTCAGACAGCAAGAGGGTTAAAGATAAGTGTACTGGGTTATTTTACATTTATTACACAACACACAGGAGCTACAGCTTTACTTCACTTGCTCAAAGACACAAGTGGCGCTATTGAGACCCGAACCCATACTCTGACAACACCAGCACACAATTTCATGGCACTGCTTAGCGTGGAATTCTGCTCTTATGACCCCATAGAACTAGTGCATTATTATGTGAGGTAAGCGCAGAATTCTGTGGTTAGCAGAGCCTTGAAATTGGACCCAGCACTTGAGTTCGGGGCACTACAGCGGTCGCCCGGTCGGCCACTAATGTTTATCAGTGCCCCTTCCATTCCAAAACCCGACTCGAAGATTTCCCAGTCCCTGGAAATGTCAATCTAGCCACCTTTCTTGGCATTTGCTTGAGGGCATCCAAGGTTCAGATCCACAGCATCGCAGTGATCTTGAGCCAACAAAGCAGCACGCAGAAAGTCATCGGGATCATTAGCACTAAACTGAAATGATCAAAAATATTCACAACTTTAGAAACATACAACAGGGATGACATTTAATAGTAAAAGGGATAAAGAATATAATACATATATATTTTTACCCTAACACCGGTGTATGTGAAAGCACTGTATACTCAGTACTTTCCAGTGTGCTGTGAACAAAATCCACATGCCTGTTACTCGGGTGGGATTCGAACCCACGATCTTGGCCATTCTAGAGCAGAGTGTCTTACCAACTAGACCACCGAGATTACCCAGTAGCTAAAGGCAGTTCGAATCCTATGTTGTAGCAGTGGGTACCACAAACAATTTAATAGAAGATAACTTTGCATCAGGGAGAAAGAATACTATTAATGTTTTTACACCTTAATATTGATGTTTGTATTTACATACATAGATGTTAGGGATGAGATTGTATGAAAATAAAAAGTCCTAAAGATTTGGTAATAATTTCCTCTTGGTGTGGAAACAAAGCTCCCTGAATGCACAGAATGTTACATTTGTAAAGTTTACAGACTCTCTACATCATTTCAATTAGGTATCTGAAGGGTTGTTCATAACAAGGGCGAAGTCTTTTCATCTCTGTGATTGCAAGTTTTTCTAGTATGGGTTGACATTTATTAACAAATATGTTATTAACAAGAACTAGTTTTACATTTAAAAAATTGGCGTAATTTACACATGAATAAGAAAAGAGGATGGACAAGACTTTTGTTAACTTCATGATGATTTGCTACCTGCACAATGAGTGGCTTATCTTCTACGCAGGACGCCAGAGCCTCGTTGCGATAGTGAGGATCCCGCGAGAACACCGCTGCATGAAACATTGGTGTGTAACAAAGCTGAGCCCCATGGCGTCGACTGAGAAGTCTCCATGCCAACTCGCTCTGATCAACCATGGGCGCCACCAAGAGGCGAGGTTTGCCCAGGGTCTTCTCCCAGAAGTCATATCCTTCACGCTTTGGAGATATTGGCATCGTTGGTTTCTCTTTCTGTGTTTATCTGTGATTGAAAATCGTAAAACAAATTATTATTTACTTTTTATCAGAACACCACACACTAACACTAACAGTAACCTGCCAACATACAGTAACACTACAGTAACACTAACACTGTGCTGTTAGTAACAGTCAGTACTCAGTAGTAGTAGCAGTATAAACACTATCAGTACACACAGACACAGACCATGTGCAGCACCCTGTCCCCTGTGGCTTACTTTGTACACAATCCTAGGCGACTTGGTATTGGACTATTCATGAATTTCAGGGTTTATTTCCCTTTAGAAGTGGAGAAAGTCCACCGTACTGGCACTATACGAGTATAGTATTAATTAATGGGGCTAGGTTAGTATTAAACGCAAGTCCGTAGTCTGGAGGAGACATAGGTCTGATTCGACTCGTCCTCTTTTCTGTCCTCCAACACTGATCATGCGTGATGGAGTAATACAATTACCTCGATCAGATCCACTCGCTTTGTTTTGCTTTTTCTTTTAAATTTCGATGTCTTTGTCAACGTTGATTTACCAATCCAACTGAACTTAAAATAAATATTAAGTTAGAAAAGTGTTTCTATGACAGTTGCAAGTTATACTCACCTTCTGGTTGTTAATACAAAATAATAACAAATCGTAAACAAATGTTAAATTTCAGAGCGTCAGCAGGATGAATTTCACAATGCTGCTGCGTGCTTACCTTAAGAATGTCTTGTCACCTGTTCATTTTAACAGGTCTTGTCACACTGAAACTACACGCAACCTGGAACCCGACTGTCTGGCGGAACCATACCTCACATGGTGGCGCCCTTTTCATTTTATGGGGGACATTAATTTGGACTTCGAGATTAAATGTATTATACAGGATTGGTGGAGCTGACAAAACAGTCGCAAACAAAGTTCATGTTTTGTGTGATTAACCATACATGAAATAACAAACCTGTGAAAATTTGAGCTCAATTGGTCATTGAAGTCACGAGAAAATAGTGAAAAGAAACCTTATGTGTTTTCTGTTTTTCAAACAGTCGAGTTTATTATCGCGCGCGATAAAAACTATTGTTTTATTCATTTCTCAGAAACGATAGCATTTCAGGCAGAAATATTTTAAGGAACACTTTCTACCCTTTCTTACTTTAAATCATGTAAGTTATGGTGAATCTGTGAACATTTGTTTTTTCGATCTTGCCAATAATGTACAGGGCTTTAAAAAGTGTGTTTTGTGTTCGGTGCTTGGATGGTACATGTATATTCTTTGCTCTATGGTTTATTCGTTTCAAAACCCGCCAAAGATTACAGTCAGATGGATAAAAACAAATTACAAAATGAGTTTGTCAGGATCTCAACATTTCGGATAAAACATTAATTATAAGAGCATATCATAACTACTCAGGTCTACACATTATTCTGCAAAAATCATTGGAAAAGGGGACCAATGGTGTACCAGGCATTCAAATCATTATTATTATTATATTATTTGATTTATTTATTTATCTATCTATTCATATAATTTTTTTTAAAAGTATTATTAATTTTAATGTTTAATTTTTATTTTTTTTTTTTATTTTTTATTTTGGGGGGGGTGGATGGGGATAATGGGGGCAAAGGCATTTTTCTGTTGGGGAGGACATTTTATGTTTCGAACCATTCATTTGTGCATTTTGTTGATGTCATTATGGGGACAAGAGCTGGGGGGACAAGGGTTCTTAGCGATCTCCAGTTACGCCACCGCATGAACCATGTCGGTGGTTGTATTTGTCGAAAAACATGGCTACTGAATTCGATGGCGTCATTGTTATTTGGTTTTATGTTGTGTGTTATTGATACTTTTGGTAATTGTCAAACACCAGTATCCTCACTTGGTGTAGCCTACCCCCAACAAATGCAAACATTAACAAACATGTGGAAATTTAAGCTCAATTGGCAATTGAAGTTGCAAGAAAATAATGAAAGAAAAAACCACCCTTTTGTTGCAAAGAATTCTGTGCTTTCAGATGCCAGAGAAAGACTTCATGCCTTTCGCAGATTCATTTTTTCAAACAGAAAAATACCTCTTTCTCTTAAACTACATTACTTCAAAGGGTTCGTTTCTAATCATGTATTAAAGCATCAACAGCTCTCCAGTGCCCTTTACCAAGTAAGTTTTCATGGTCATTAATTTTTTTGAGCAATTTCCAAAGGTATACCCTCCCTTTAAGCTCTGATTTCACAACTTTTGAAAATAAAAACTATTCATTCTTTGTTCGTTTTGCTTGCCAATTTGAAAAGATTTTTGTATCCGAAGGCAGACTAGAAACCAGTGATCCCACCTAAGCACTGTTGGACCAAGCGGTAAACATCCAGTGGTAGACCCATTGAGATTTAAATGAAGAAGTTTAATGCAAAACAGAAAACCAGTGACCCCCAGACTCGCCAGGGTAGCTATAGTATTTTGTATGAATTTACCCAGGCAGCTGCGCAATGGAATAATCGCACCCTATACCTCCGAGGCTCTATGCACGGCAACATTAGTGAGCTCAGTGCGAGATCACCGAAGACGCATCATGTATTTCGTGGTTATCTTCAGCATTCTGATCGCTGTGTCGGCCGGGAAAAACCTGCCGAAGTCCGGCGTGCCAGCCTACCCCCAAAAGGCCGGTCCTACGGCTCCTGAACCCTGTTGTGCTCCAAAACAGTACACGTACCATATCGGTAAGTTTAGTTTGTCATGGATAACTCTTTGGATGGATTTCGCACATTGCTCACAAGTTTCATCAGTTTAAAAACAATGAAGTTGCTTCGTTAAAACCTAATTAACAATCGTGTTTGTCGACGTGCCCATCTCAAAACAATAGCAACGTAAAATAACAAACATGTGAAAATTTGGGCTAAATTGGTAATCGAAGTTGCAAGAAAATAATGACCGAAAAACACCCTTGTTTCATAGAATTGTGTGCTTTCAGATGTCCGAGAAAGACTTTATGCCTGAGGCTTTCTCAAAATCAAATTTTGGGGTGAAAAATTACCCATTTCTCTAAAACTACATTACTTTAAAGGAATCAAAGGATGTCGTTTCGAACAACGTTTTATAGTGTCAACAACTCCCCAGTGCTCCCAACAAAGTAAGTTTTTAACTTGTGGAGTAACTATTAGGTACACACTGCCTTTTAGTGTGTTTTTTCCCCTCAATAAGTACACAATCACCCTCAAAATGTGAACCTGCGAATTGTTTTGTGTGTTCAGGTGTCAGTATTGTACAGTTAGACTTGGGCGAACTGTTGACTATATTTGGGAAAGGTCGTGGGGCTTACGACGCCGTCAACCAGATACTCGGGGAAGAAGCAGTCGTGGATGTCTCCAATGGTACGGAAGATATTCGCCAACGAATTTTGGACTTCAAGAAGGTATTCTGAGGGTTTTGTTTCTTCTAATGATTATCGTTATTTGATTGTGAAAATAATTATGTCGATGAAAAGTAAAAAAGACAAGGAAAAAGAAAACAACATCGGCAAGTTGCCTGCTACATTTGGAGCACTTCCCAAAATTGATTACATTCGGATAAAGATAATATATTCTTTACAAACTACAATGATTTGGAAAAGTCATAGCCCATTTATTAACATAGAACCACCGAGTATCAGAGGGGCAGATAGAGGGGGGAATTTGGGCAAACTGTGCCTTTGATAATAAAAATAATAATACAAGGCACAGAGTCCTTTGAACAAATCAAGGTAGATTACAAGCTGTTTTCAAACTTTTTCAAAGTGGCTGCAATTGCTGGTTGTTCTACCTCATTTTTTTAAAAGGACCCCTTTTTCCCTTTTTTCCCCCAAAGAACACAATTACCTTTATATTTTCAAAGGACAAAAGATACGCGATGGCCATAAAGGTACATGTTATCTTTCTCGTGACATTAGTCTGAATGTGTGCTACATTCCATGATTGCATCATTAAATGCAAAAGTACACAGCTCATTCAATGTAAGAAAATAATATAAACAGATTGTTAATGTTATCGAAATTTCATTACGATTGTCATCAACTTTTTGACATGAAGAAAGGGTTCCTCTCACATCTTGTCCAGCTGTTATTATTACACAACTCTTGATGTTATGCGGTAGTTGACACAATATGTAACATTTCTTACGTGACAAGTGTAGTATCGTGCCTGCCAGGGAATGCCCTGGAATGTATTGACCTGGTCCCAATTTTAAAGTGCTGCTTAACGATAACTGACACTTTTGTCTTCTTCAAATATCTACCACTCAGCTTAAAGGGTATGACATTACTAAGGTAAAAGGCAACGTCCAGTGCAAGAAGTTCGCGATTCCAGAAGGAACATTTCGTGAAAACTGTATTCCAGGTAAATAAATATAACATGACTAATGACTAATTTTGATACCTTCTTTTAAAAACATTTCTTGAGTTACTACGAGTTACATACTCGTCAGAGTTTGATTTTGAATGTTTTTGCATCACCTCGGCAGAAAATCCGTATTTAAAATACATGGACAACATTGGTCATAATTTCCAAAGACCAGTGTCCGCACTTCATGTGACCCAACATGTACATGAAATAACAAACCCGTGAAAGTTTAAGCGAAATCGGTTGTCAGGGTCACGAGAAAATCGTGAACATCCTTATTTTATTATGTCTTCATTGTTTTCAAAGGAAAACCGATGATTAAACAATGGAAACGGGCAGATTTGTATATGCGGCGCACTGCGTCGATGGATTGCAATAGACGTCATCTGCCGCCATCTTTGATGAATTGTGCACGCGTTAAGAGCTATCATTGGCTGAGAGTCGTGCGTAGCGCGTACACTCTTTCATTGTTTTACATCAAAGATGGCGGTCAATGACACGTGTTGCAATCGATCTATTTGCCAATGACCAGCCTCCTTTTGACCCCCCAGGCGAGGGCGCCCTACTCAAATGACGTCATGTGCATAAGGTCTATAGGAAGCCATGGCGAAGACGTGAGCCTTTGTAGCCGATTAATAACAAAAACTGCCAAATTTCATGAGATATCTTTTCCATATCTATTATATTCGAGATAATGCTAAGTTCACCGGTTCAGCTACCGTGGGTGACAGGGCTCTTAAATCCGACCAGTGGTACGTCACTCGTAATGACAGCAGCGCCCATGAAACATTTCACACTGTGTATTCCATCAAAGCAGAAGGATGCGTGGATCTTGGCTCAGTTCGACGAATATTCGATTCGGATACGGGTAACTAATAACGCATTCGAAAATTCAAAGCATTAGAATAATCGAATATATCTAACACAATGTTCCCATACTGAGCAAATCTGAGATTTCTAAAATTTGAATTCATAAAAGAAGGGATTTCCAATAATATTCGACAAACAAGTGGGTCCAGAAATCACATTATTTTATACTTAAAGTTAGAATAAATGTTTATGTTTGTATCACACTTTATAATTTTGGTCTTTTAGCCACCCACATGCCCGCAACTGTAGCCCCACCCCATCTCGATTGTGTGTGTCATTCTCAGATCACAGTTCAACATAAAAAAGGTTGGTTACTGCAACCACTACGACAGATAACAAAATAAACTGCAACCGTTGACATCTTCTGTTTTAAAGGTGCGGAGATAAGATTGGAGACGGCGAATTGGTACAACTTCAATTTGGGTATCGTTGATCCGGACCGTTGGTTTAAGCCCCCCTCAGAGTGCGAGGTCAGTATTTCAGTAATTCACTCATGTTTTTGTTTAATGTATTGCGTTAAAAATTTCAATCTAAACAAACTGAAATTAGATGTCATTTTTATTTGTTGTTAATTGTTGTACCTAAGTTGGTGTATCCTGTTTTTAAAATGAAT
Source organism: Pycnopodia helianthoides (assembly GCA_032158295.1). Classification (NCBI taxonomy): domain Eukaryota; kingdom Metazoa; phylum Echinodermata; class Asteroidea; order Forcipulatida; family Asteriidae; genus Pycnopodia; species Pycnopodia helianthoides. Next base: position 8,536,427 of record CM063245.1, on the reverse strand, counting down.
ACGACTTTGCCCGAACACACTGGTGGAACACTCGTGTTTTTAATCAAGCTCGTGTTTGTGTGCATTTTTAATTTAAATTTACCATTAAACTTGGCCAGTGATAGTGGTCTAGAGCATCAAACTCGAGTTCTGATGACCGAGTCATCAGAATGTGGGTTCGAATCCCGGTCGTGACACTTCTGTTCTTGGGCAAGACACTTGACTATAATCACTTCGCATCACCCAGGAGCCTCAATAATTGTGAGAGTAGAGAATGTTAATGTGAATAATTAGCAACCTTTGCGCGTACTTGGCTTTCGGTTCTGCATACTCCTAAGGAGTTGAGCTAGTTTAGGAATGCTTAAGGTCAAACCGACGTGATTATTCGCTAGGTTGATTTGGTATAATTTGACAATTTATGGGATGTTGTGATTTTTTTCCCAGGGTGCCAAGGTGACTGCAATACCAGCTGGGCTTCGTCATAGCCCGATGTACGGTGGGAAGGTGACACTCTTTAAATAGATCATCCACATCTACGCTGACATTGTTTCCAGTGATGCACACTGGAGGTTTTCCTAAATGAACCTTGGCGAAAGTTCTGCATTAATATCTTAGAGTTTAGGTTGTTTTTACGTTTTGGGGGTTAGGTCAGCTCCCGCCTCGCCCAGCCTTCCTTCCTCCATGTGATAATTCCCAGTTTCTCTCTGTATAAACCATGTAACCCTTGTTTCCAAAAAAGTGACAGTGTACATTCCAGGGCCTTTATGGCAGGCAAAGACACTTCAAAGGATTTTTTTTCATCTTGTGTCATAATCTACCTAAATTCAGTTATACAAAAAAAAACCAGCTGAACAAGTTCTTCATATCAAAAGTTGAATAAATTCAGACAGCGAAGTCTCCATAATTGTATCAGATTAATATTTTTTTCAAATGGGCTAGTGTACAAATCGTGCCGACAGGAAATCCAGGCTCTGTGGCACTTTTGTAAACATGTGATGTCACAGGTTACATGGTCTATAGGTAAATGACAAAGATAGCAGGCCCAGATGGGGTGTGCAGTGGAGTTGGCAGGGAGGGGGGGGGGGGGCTCGAGCCACAACCCTGCTTGGGTGCGCCACTGGATCATTCTGTACATCAAATTCAAGTTTAATGAAATATAATTTCTTTAAAATTGTAAAAGAAATTCTTGGATTTCGGGGAAACAGTGTAAGTTAAAATGAAATAAGAAAAACTAGTAACATTTAGTTCATCACTACTGTGTCTGTTCAGAATATCAAGGTTACTTATGGTATGTGGCATTTATAGTTTTGGGAGTTTAAAAGTTTAGTATACTATCCAGCTTGTCTAAATCAAATCTTGTTCTTGTGTGACTGTATCTTATGTTATACTGAGTTCATTAAAATTCAACAACTGCCATTTTGGTCTGATTCCCTCTAGTACACAATAGATTGTCCACGTACATCGCAAAAGGGACCAGTCTATAATTGCTCCCATTTTTGGTTTGGTTTATTTGTTTTAAAACATTTAGTTATCCCCTGATATTTTATCTCTTTGCACTGGGCTTGATGCTACCTTCTATTAAAATAATTTTAAACTTAAAGGAATAGATTACTTTGTGTTTTGTGTTAAACATTTTTGCAACAATAGGAAAATTAATGATTCGAGAAGTTAATAAATGAAATGATTTTCGGCTGGTAAAAATCGCGGCTATTTTAGTTTTTCAAATTTCCAAATGGCCCCACATGGGTAGACCAATCATAATGCAAAATGTAATTTTGTATCAAAGTTTGAAATGTACTACTTTGTATGTGCCCCACAATATTAACAACCAACTTCGTGAGAATAAATTGTAAAGCTTAATGTTTGACTTACACGCGTATTCCACAACTTCCGAAAAGTGGCTTGAATAAATCAAATGTTATGTAATTTGCAGTCTAATGTGTGTCATGTGTGTATTATTGGTAATAATTATAGGTCAAATATATACATAGAATATAGCCCCCCCCCCTCACTGCAGAGTTGCATTTTTTTTAATTATAAAAGAGAAATGGTGATAGGGGAAATATTTGGGTTAATTGCGCCTTAGTGAATACAGGCAGAGGGGCACGGAATTTGGCCCACAGAGTACCATGAGAAAAATATTTGGCTATTATGGCCATCGCATATTTGTCATCTGAAAATAATAGCTGCCATTGCTTGTTATTCTAACTGTATTTCTTCAATGGACAAATCTGTGGTGGCTTTATTAGACGAATGTCTTTCTCGTGACATACTCCGACTATGTGCCAAACTCCATGCTTGCATTAATTTAGGCTTATCCCAAACGAATCTTTCTGTCATAGTATTCTGTCCATTAAAATAGCATTCAAATTACTGGCTGTCATCAGAACAAGTTTCAATACCACGTTAGTATTGCCCACGTTGGTTACCCTACGTTTTCCACGAGTCAAGGTCTACAAAATGTTGCCTGGTACTACAGGCTGTCATCGGGCTGTTAGGAAAAAATGTGTGGTGTGTGTGGGAGGGGTGTGGTGGGGGGGGGGGGTGGGGGGGGGGGTGTGTGTGTGGGGGAGTGTGTGTGTGGGGGGGGGGAGGATGGGGAATGGCGCAAACGATCAATCCGTCTTGAGCTACACAACTGGTGACGAAGGATGAGCGCATATGATTTAGGGGGACAGAGGGTTGGATTGCCCAAAATTTAACACACACAAATAAGAACACATTTCTTATACCGGGAAAAAGAGTATTTTTTGCTTTCTCTGCCCATTTTTGTTTTTCCTTAACTGTGCCCGAATTTTCCCCACTTTTTTGTCCGATTTCGGGGGCAATTGCCAGTCCTTGCTCCCTGGGTCGCACGCCGATGTGAGGAAAAAGGTATCACATGCGAGAACTGATGGTTTATTTAACTGCATGTAAAGATACTTCCAATCCCTTCAAGTGGCGCAGTTTGTTCACGTTGAACTGATTGAAAACATAATAAAAAAGCTGTATTATGAACTTTACGAAGTCCCTCGGGCTTGTCTAGGAAAGTACAAGCCTCGGCTGAAATGAAATGGATCAATGCAGAATAACAACGCTCTGCAACAAGGACAATACACGATGCAGTCCCTAGGTTTTCAGCTGAAAATAGCTGCAGCCACTCAACTCGGGGCACTCAAACAGCCTGGCACCTCACCCGTACTCCGGAGTCTCTACGCCGCGTTGAAACCGAGTTCCAGTGTCGAAATCAAATCAAGATGTGGTCTTGTGCGATTGTTTGTATGTTTTTGGTGGGAGCGACGGCCAAAGGTCTCCCCATTGATCAGAGTGAGCCATGCTGCTCCCTCAGTATTTCACTTTCAGAGAAAGTAAGTGCGTCATATTTTTTATGATATACATTTTTTTGTTTACAGGAAACTAAGATAATGGAAGAAAACTGACATATTAATTGTGTATTCTTGAAACGTAGCTAACATCGTAACTACTGCACCCGATGGCGACCTGATAGTTGAATTTGAGGGTATCGAGGGTGCGTATGACGCAATCTCTGAGCAGTATTCTGTTTTCTACGATGCTGAGTTCTTCAATGGTACTGAAACGCGTGGCAGATTCATAGCAGACTTTAAAGAGGTATATTCAGTTTCAAAATTACGCTCCAAATTTATTTGATTGTTTTCAACACATATACTTTAATCACAAAAATATACAGACTTTACAACAACAAAAATTACATTAGTAGACTAGAAAAATATTTTACGTAATATAGAACGGTAAGGTACACCTCTGGGAACAAAATTACATCAAAATGAATTGAAATACAATTCAGTTAAAGGAACATTACAGAATTGGTAAGAAAAAACTTGTAAAATATACTTTTTGATCACAGATTTACATAAAACTTACACGGTCTAATGATGATGATAGTAGAAAATATCCCTTGAAATATTTCTGTCTGAAATGCCATATTTGATGAGAAATTAATACACTAATTTTCCGATTGGAGTTTATCGCTCAGTGAGCGTTTTATTCATTTGCTGAATCTATATGATTTCATGCAAATGTGTAATCGGTAAACTTCTACAGGTTTGTCAGTTTATGTATATGGTGGATTACATAAAGTGCTTACACTACCAGCAACTGTTTTGTTAGCAAAAACCAATTCGAGTGATTGATTGAGTGATTGAAAAGTTTATATATTAAAAACACTTGGAATTCCTCGTACTGTTTTTTATTATTTTTATGAAAGTCACACAACTTGAATTTGAACTTTAATTTGAAGCTTTTAATAAAGTTGTTATCAAAGCAATTGTTTATATATCTTATGATGTTATTTTGTTGGCGAAATTTCTCTCCTAGCGTACGCTGTACGTAATCATTACGGTCGACGATAAGGAACATTGCTATATTAGAACACTTGACAATCGCTTCCCTGAAGATTGCATTCCCGGTAAGTTTCACAACATCAAAGTAATATTTTCCATGACTCTGTTAATTTTGTCAAACTTGAGTTTAAAAAATTAAGACAACGGCAAACTCCCTGTGTTGTTTAACTATCGTACTTGTTTCAGTTGGCGTGTATTTGTTTTTGTGTGCATTTTCTACGAACACTCACTTACTTCTTTACGAATGCTTCTTTTTGGGGTTCTAATTCTATAGAAGATGCACATGCTGTGCAGGATGCCTGGCTAGGCGAGCAAGATTTGCTGGTGGATTCATGGTACCATACTCTTGAACAGTCCTCTGACGAGGAAGCTCACGTTGTCTTGACGGTAGGAAATAAAGAATGTGTGCCAATCAGTCGAGTAGCTACCATAGTCGACCCTAATACAGGTAACTCAAACAACACCCTTCAAGTATCCTTAAAGGCACTGGACACCTTCGGTAATTGTCAAAAACCAGTTTTCTCACTTGGTGTATCCCATCATGTATGCATAAAATAACAAACCTGTGAAAATTTGGACTCAATTGGTCATCGCAGTTGTAAGAAAAAAAAATGAAAGAAAAAACACCCTCGTTACACAAATTTGTGTGCTTTTAGGTGCATAATAAAATACTTCTGACCAGAAGTCTTTCAATACTTTAGTGAGAAATTACCTCTTTCTCAAAAACTACGTTACTTCAGAGGGAGTCGTTTCCCACAATGTTTTATACTATCAGCAGCTCTCCGTTGCTCGTTACCAAGTAAGTTTTTAAGCTAATATTTGTTTTGAGTAATTACCAAACGTGTCCAGTGCCTTTAAAATAGATTATCATATACCAAGCAGTACCCACGCAGGCGCCTTATTTTTGAACTGTGTGTTGATGTCTTTTTCCACAGGGGAAACGCGGGGAGTATATGACTCGCGTACTCTTGACTTCAATCTTGGAATCTGTGACCGGGACAAATATTTCAAAGTTCCAGGCGCCTGTCAGAAGGTAAATGTTAATTCTTGTCATGTATATATATGTGTGTAGATAGGCTTACAAAAAAAACATGAATTAAAATGGATTCAGAGGACCTTTGGGTTATCTGTGTATAGTGCAATTTATAATCGCAAATAAATTGTGCCGGTTTACATTTGCTTCATTTCCCTGTTCAGTTTCAAATTCTACACCGAGAAAAGCAATAGAGATGTACATGTCTGGAAGCATAAAGTGAAGACTGTCAGACTAAATAGCGTTAATATGTGTAAAGTATATTAAAGGGGTTATTTAATTCGCTCAATACAAATCCAAACTTTGCAAACTTAACGATTGCTAAGGGTTACAAGGCAACAATCTGACAATGGCTTTCGCCACTTATCAGTCCTGACTAAGTTCAATCTGGTTTCGTTTCGATCTTAAACTGATATAAAACAACAACTTAATAAACAAAAAATACATAGCAAAACATAACCATTTCAATAATGTTCGTTTTTTTTTTTTTTTTTTTTACAAAATGAGAGATTCGCAGCAGCTATGGCTCTGGAATGAACCGGTGTGGCAGGAGCCTCTCTCTGTCCCCCCGCCCCGCCCCGCCCCCGGAGATTCTGTCCGATATGGCGAACTGTGCAAAAATGTCACTGATACAGCCATCTTTTGAATCAACTTCCTTTGGCCCACATGTAGCGTACAGGGGACACCATCCCTCTTTGATACCACTTTCGTATATCGACATACCAGAGTCTTTGCATTTTAGACAGTGAACTGCGGACCTCAGTACCTCACATCTCCATGCATTTTTCCTTTTCATAATGAATTTACTCTCCCTGTCATTTTGTTTCAGGGCAATGCTTTGAAGAAGCCTACCAAGGAAGTGCGGAAGATTCTGGGCACGATTTCGCGTCGACGCAAGTTCTTTGGCCAGTAATGTAAACCATTCTGATGCGAGGATTGTTTGAATTCTAAAAAAATCTCACAGAAGCAACCTTGAAAGATGAAGTCAAATTAGTTAATAATTTCGTACAGTTTCTGTTTATGTTAATCGATAAGACGTTCAATAAGATAGCACAACAATGTTTTTTTTTTTTTTTTTTTGGGGGGGGGGGGCAGAATAAAGTCATTTCCTTTCTCGTTTTCGATAAACACATCTTACAACCAGCCCGTGAAAACAACGCAAAACGGTTGACGTTCTGTACGGATTTTGCACACGTTTTTAAATCAGTGATTTAGGACGCCTCCAATGCAAATCTCCCGACCATGTCATTATTTCAGATTGCAATTTTTGTCTTGAGGATTGGTGATGGTATATGCGTTTTAAAAATCATCGAGCTTTCAAATTGAAATGAACCCTTTTTTCCCGGTTATTACTGATGTTGTGTTTGTTATAACTCCTTCCTCTAATGTAATATTCACAGTCCCTAAAACGAGGCGACTGTTATAGGGACAAACGTAACTGCGAATACGCTGTCAGCACAAGCTCATAAGTTTTTCCTGCATGCTGACAGGGTTTGTTTTGCATTTTGTCAATGATTCCTTTATCTAGGTGTGTTGTTGACGTCAGGTATTGCCTGGGTAAATTTAAGCTTATTTGTTTGTCTAATTAATCTGTATAATTTGGTTCATCTTACAAAGATAATTAAAAGATTGACAGACCGATTGCGTACACAAAAAAGTTTTGTCCTGCCCTTTCTAACCAAATCATTACCATGTTGATTGACACCCCCCTCTTGGACGTGCAACATGGTCCAGCTCAGGATCTTGTGGCATATGAGCTGACCAGTGTGTACGATGTGGGTTAAGACAATAGAAATTATTAAAATATGTCAGCATGTGCTGACAACGTAACACGTTTGAGTGTTTTCATGAAACTTTAAAGGTGATATAAGCGACTGAGAACTTCAACTGAAGTGATCATTATTATACATTGCAATCCGAATAAAGTACTTAAAAGATCATCTAAATTGTGGTAGTTGGGTATGTTTCGCTATGAATTTTTAGGATTTTAGTTTAAATGTCTTTTGAATGAAACATCCAGCGATGTCACAAGACCTGTTAATCGGGGGAGGAGCTTAAATTGAAGGGGGAAAACATTAAACTTGAATGTAATTTTGAAAAAGCATGATTTATCATGTCAATGACGGACATCAGTTTTTGTTCTTGAACTGTGGGGTAACGCGAACAACGAACATAATTGCACTAATGCTGTTGCAATGGTTTGGGTTCAGTTCAATTTCGGTCATCGTAGAAAAATTGAGATGGGAATTATAGGTTAAGAGGGGGCACGCCCCGCCCCAAGCACCGCCGCTGGTAACAGAATAGTATAACGAATGAGTTGCTATAGTGTATTGTGTTTATTTCTTAATTGAACAGTACAAATGGTAAGAATTTCTTGAAAATAAATACACGAAATGCATTCAAAATGTTGTTTATCTGTTAACTTTTCCATTTGTTATTGATATTTAAAGGCACAGTACACGTTTGGTAATTGGAGTCTACTGACTGTGTTAATCCTATATGTAGGTACACACAATAAAATTAACTTGTGGAAATTTCACTTCAAAAGGTAGTCGCGTTTTTGAGATATCACCGAAAAACCGGAGTGAATATTTCCACGCAGGAAGATTATTCCCATAGAAATACACAGTCTGAGTAGCGTTTCGACATTCAAATTTTGGAGAATAAAAAAAGATATATTTTCCATTACCGGAGTACTTCGAAGTTAAAGGAACATTACAGAATTGGTTTTTGCTAACAAAATAGTTGCTGGCAGTGTAAGCACTTTATGTAATCCACCATATACATAATTTGACAAACCTGTAGAAGTTTGAGATCGATCGGCCATCTGGGTCACGAGAAAATAGTGAAAAACCGATTACACATTTGCATGAAATCATATAGATTCAACAAATGAATAAAACGCTCACTGAGCGATAAACTCAAATCGGAAAATTAGTTTATTCATTTCTCATCAAATATGGCATTTCAGACAGAAATATTTCAAGTGATGATTTCTATACTATCATCATCATTAGACCGTGTAAGTTTTATGTGATCAAAAATTATATATTTTTTTCTTACCAATTCTGTAATGTTCCTTTAAAAGTTTCTCAAAATTAGTTATACTACCAAAGGCTGTACTTCTTACCAAGTAAATGTTTTATTGCCATTCATTTTCAGAGTCGTTATCAGTGTAGGCCTACTGTGCCTTTAACAGCAGCTTTCGCATTATACGGTAAAAAGAAATACACTCCACAGTGAATCACATTATGATAAGTTTATACAATTGGGCTCTTAACTCTCCAAGTTTCCATATGTTTTTTTCCCGTAAATATGTTTATAAGTTTCGTGGAAGGAAGACAAACGAAACGAAAAAAGCAGAGGCAGAAGATTATTTTTGCGCAGTTTGACCTCAGTGCGCAACGGAGCGTTTTATGCCCTCCGCATCAGTGCCGAGTTCGAGCACAATTAATATCATATCCAGCCTCTCATAGGGTTGACTTAGTTTTTTGTATATCTAGTTTTTGCAATTAAGATTGTTCGTCGCTAATTGTTGCGTTGTTTTCAGTCATCTGGTTTTTCACGAAACACCACAAATTTATTTATTGAGCTGTCTGCCTTGAGAAAATGATAAGGAGTAAGATTCCCCCTAAAACAAATTGCATAACTGTTTTCACCGTACATAAAATATACTGGTAATCACTCCCTACCGTAGAATGGTGTGGAAAGTATATAGCTCCAATAAATATGTGTTTTCGATAATAATATGAAGAACCATCGAACCATTTTTTGTTGACGGTAAATCCAGGGTCCCAATATATTAATATAAAAGGAATATGCAAAGAATGAGAGCCGTGGAGCAATACTATTAATATCATTTTGAGCGGCACTGGCGTATAGAACACCAGCATTGTTAGACCGGCACTACTGGCTCATGCATGGCAAGGCTGCCACAAAACAAAATGTCAGACGATTTGTTGTGTACCAGACAGTGTCATGCTGCTAGGCCTCCAGACATCACCTCTACCTACAATTACAATACGACATTATATCTTAACATATCTTCACACGTATGTAAACTTTGCCAAATAATAATCTTAAAGGAACATTACAGAACTGTTTTTTGCTAACAAAACAGTTGCTGGCAGTGTAAGCACTTTATGTAATCCACCATATACATAAACTGACAAACCTGTGGAAGTTTGAGATCGATCGGCCATCTGGGTCACGAAAAAATAGTGAAAAACCGATTACACATTTGCATGAAATCATAAAATGAATAAAACGCTCACTGAGCGATAAACTCTATTGGAAAATTAGTTTATTCATTTCTCATTTCTGAGAAACGTTTCTCAGATTCAAATTTTGGGGGATAAAAACTGACATTTTCCCCCATAATTCATTATCCACAGTATTTTGAATTGAAATATTTCTCAAAATACTTTATACTATCGAAAGTTGCTTTACTTCTAACCAAGTAATTTTTTATTGTCATTAATTTTTAGAGTGATTACCAATTCCTTTACCAATACCAATACCTTCCCTTTAATATTGTGTGAATAGGACCGACGTTTGGAACTTCATACCCTATTGGGTAATTCCGCGTCGACACACCTATATGGGTTGACCGTGACCGACTCGGATTTTGTTCTTCTTAATTTTTGTTAAGAATCCTTTACAGGTGTCATGAACACACACACACAATTTTTTCTCTCCCAAATCCCTGTCGTTTTAAAGGTACGACCCCTTGAACAATTTGGCCTTGCTCCCTTTGTTCACCCACTACGTTGCATCGGTGAGTTTTGGGCTATTTCAGAAGGCCATATCTCCCAATCGAAATAAGATATACTCCTGATAACTTATATGTATGATGTCTGCATGGTAACAACATTATTAGCATATATTGTCACAAATGCTTTATAAGACTTCCTTTTTGTGCAACAAGTCCTAACAAACAGAAATTGTACTGACGTGGGGGACTTTTTGTAGATTGTCAACATGAATTGCGGGTTTGCCTTTACATGAGACATGGGTAATGTGTAGGTACATATGAGTACTCACTGGGTGTTTGGCAGGGTGGAAATTATTGGTCAAGTGTTAAAAAACGCCTAAAATAGCCTTTCATGCTGGTGGTTTTTTTTTGGGGGGGGGGGCAATGTGGCACATTACTTGTCGTTGGTTGGATATATTATAATAATCTTCTGTGTCTGGGTGTGGCATTTTATATCCCAATACGATTTGTTTTTAAGTCATACTTTTAGTACCATGTCAATTATATGGTTTGTTTATAGCAGCTGAGAACATATTGCTTGAGGTTGCTGGGTCTGGTTGTGGTGAGGATGGGTTGGTTGGGGAGGTTGGTTCATCCGTCTGGTTCTGGGATATCTATATTCAATTGTTTTTGTATTCGTTTTTATGTGTGTTCTTTGTACTTTTTTACCTAGTCTTAATTGCTTTCCTTAACTAGCTTCCTTGGACAGTTATATTGATTGATTGATTGTTCATTATATATTTATTGGGGTGTTTACTGTTCACTTAATTTCTATTGTGTAATGTTTTGTATTTGTTTATTCGTCTGTGCTAAGTTTATATTGTATCCCATTTTTATATCATAGTGCATCGTTTGGTTAGTTTTTCTAGCTTATTTTTTAATTTATCGTTTGATTAGCTTTATTACTATATTATTTTTATGTAAATTGTTGGTTTGTAAAGCACCTGGGAGCATTTTTTCTTAATATGGATTTGGCGCTATAGAAATGTACATTATTATTATTATTATTATTATTACTCAGGGACTTATCACTTTTTGTTAAATCTGAGAACAATGTGTCTAGGCTGTGTCTGTAAGAGACCCTTTTTGGTTAGTTTTATTGAAAATCATATGGTTTGTGTCCCCCAATACTGTAGCCTGCAGTTTGATTTTATAACTCAGGGTGGCTGATTCAATGACTTCCAACTCGAAAATGATGCTTTAATCATGATCTTGATAAAACAAATTGGTTAAAGAGGTCACATATTGCCTGAGATCGCACCACAGAGCATCTAAAATCAAAATTGTCTTTGCCCCCACGCCGGTAGGGCTTCACGCTACGTGCTCGCAGGCGCCATTAATTTGCTGCTTGAGAAATTTCACGCCCCCCCCCCCCCCTCCCAACCATTTTGCAAAACCCTTGATCCGCGCCTGGACACTAACCATAAGTGAAAGCAAAACCTGTAGCGTGAGTCGCCATCAACCAATGAACGTTCAGCATACGACCCTATAGGTATGAATGATAGACAGGGAGTGTCACGTCCTTTGTTAAAATGCGCCCCCATCCAGTACCTGTGTCTGTCATTTTTCCGCACCCCTTTGAGCTCACGTCCCATAAAGTCGAAGTTCATACCTGAATGGTGAGGTTTTTCATCAATGGGAGAATACTATAGCTGAAAGCAGTTCGTCCTTCAAAAAACCTAGAATTATTTACGTAAACATTTGTCCTTTTTAGAGGTATACTGTCGATATATAACAATGACAACAAATACTCCCGAGAACACAGTATTCTGTTCACATTCCAGTCGCGTAAGGGCTCGTCAACACCTTTTGAAATAGTTCACGCAACACTGACGGGTCAAATCTTGGGCTTTGTCCATCAAACTCGTTCTGAACGACTCCAAAACTGAGATCTTATTTTTAAGATCGCGTTTCACAAATAAGATTTCTCCGCCACCCTTACATATTGCCCAGTCTGTTATTGAACCATCTGAATTTGCCCGTAACCTCGGTTGTAACCATGGATTCTTCATTGTGCATGAGTGGACATGTTGCTAATGTTTGCAAATCATGGCTATCAGAAAAATAGCACAGATTCGCCGCTACCTGGATGAAGCTACTACTCTTCGTCTTGTTCACGCTTTCGTCACAATTAGACTTGATGCCTGCAATTCTCTTTTGTATGGCCTCCCTGATAAAGATCTCGCTAAAATTCAACGTGTACAAAACACTGCTGCTCGCCTCGTTTCTTGCTTGCCTCGTTCTCACCATATCACACCAGTACTAATGAAATTGCATTGGTTCCCAGTTAAGTTTCGTACAGTTTATAAAATTCTTTTGTTAACTTTCAAAGCTCAAACATGTCAATCTCCTGCTTATTTATCTGAACTTGTTCACCATTACTCCCCTGCTAGGACTTTACGTTCATCACAACAATCATTGCTTACCACTACTACTAGGGCTTCTTCCATTTGTTATGGTCAAAGATCATTTTCTTACGCCGCTCCATTTCTTTGGAATAGTCTTCCTGTGCGTATTCGCCAGGCTAGTTCTTTACATTGTTTTAAGTCTCTGTTAAAAACTCATTTGTTTGAATGTGCTTATTTGTAATCTGCTTACTAGTAATGTTTCTTTCACTTATTGTATATTTTATTGTTCTCTTTATGCGCTTAGAGGCTTCTGCATTAGGCGCTTTACAAATGTCTTAATTATTATTGTTATTATAAGTTTAACATAACATTACATTGTATTTTTAAATGAACAATACCCAAGTTGGCTGTGGTCATCAATATTACTGGTAAAAGGGATGAATTCAAAATGAAACAAGCGGTAACTCGGGGTGTTTTTTCTCCCCCCCCCCCGAGGTTTTCCAGGGTACAAAGAAGATGGGCTATAATGAGCTCATTATCTACAGGTCAATGAGCAACACTCTTGCAGCCACAGAACGCCAGGTTTACTTCTTTGATATCTCCGCCGGCCAGGCTGCGGTTTTGCAAGCACTTGGTTAATCCGTAATTAATAATAGTTTAATAATAGACAAGAAGAGATTGCATTCTATTGTTGTTGTTTTTAGGCATCTGAGAAATTATAGAGAAACGGAAAATTCACCAAAGTACGATCTTGTTGTCTTTCTTTCCCCAAAATAGTGAAAACTGACGAGATGTTAGGGTTGTTAATGTCTTCAATGAAGAAAAACGTCCATGTATGAGCTGAAATATGCTGATGGTTGCTTGTTGCTGTTTTATTTCTGATCAAAATTATCAATCACCAACACTTAAATAGGTAATAACTGAAATATGTTCCGTAACCCCTAAACTTAAGAAATACATCAAATAAAACTGCAAAGATTCAACAAAGGCTGTTTATAATTACAAACAAATAATTTTTAAAAGTTCCAAACAGGTCGAAATTTGTCATTACTGTATACAAAACATTTGCAAATAATGGGCTTCTCCTTGCCTGTATTAAATTAAATTATACGATCCTTTATAGCTTATGGTTGCTTTCTTCACACTGGCCGAATAAGTAAAACATGCAGCTGACGGTTGACAGTTTTGAAGAGGAATAAAAACGCAATAACCACAATCTACATAGTTACTTTCTTTCGACATTTATATATGTCACCTCCTGTTCAACTTCTCTAACAAAACTCCAGCTTCTGGTAAAATAAAATTAACCAAAACAAGCTAGTGCGTGACGGTTTTCTAGCTTGGAAAACATGTCATGATAATAAATTGCTTGGGGTTGAACACAGAATAATGAAGTGAAGTGCAAACTTTCAGAATAGTCTGTTGATCAAAGAGTTTTTAGTAGCGTGTAAACATGCATACTTTTTGTCTATATAGAAAGATTCGTCAATACACTTAGAAGGGTCGGTTACGCCATTGTTCTTTTTTTTGTGGGTGTTGATTTATTGTTTTGCTCCAAAGCGTGCTTTTGCGGTTGACAAGTTAACAAAAAAGGTGATTTCATGTATTGTAAGTTCCTAAAACCCTGCGATGCCATTTATTTTCAAAATGTCTTTGGATGCCCTATAGAGTACAGCAGCGTAATGTACACTGGGGTAACGTACCCAACTCCTTTATATTATCATTGTTAATGGTTGAGTGTGAGGGTAGGGGAGGGTGGATGATGTAGGGAATGGGTTCGAGGGTAGGGGTAGGATGACATGTTTGAGTGTGAGGGTGGGGAGGGTGGTGGATGTAGGGAGTGGATTCGAGGGTAGGGGTATGATGACATGTTTGAGTGTGAGGGTGAATTGGAGGATGTAGGGAATGGGTTCGAGGGTAGGGGTAGGATGACTTGTTTGCGTGTGAAGGTGGGGGAGGGTTGAGGATGTAGGGAATGGGTTCGAGGGTAGGGGTAGGATGACATGTTTGAGTGTGAGGGTGGGGGAGGGTGGAGGATGTAGGGATTGGGTTCGAGGGTAGGGGTAGGATGACATGTTTGAGTGTGAGGGTGGGGGAGGGTGGAGGATGTAGGGATTGGGTTCGAGGGTAGGGTAGGAATGAACATGGTGTTCATGTATTGTAGGTTCCTAAGACCTGGATGATTGATTTAGTTTTGGATGTGAGTTCGAGCGGTAATGGGGTAGGACTGAATCCATTTATATGTGAAGGTTGAGTGTGAGGGTAGGGAGGGAGGTGTGGATGAGGTAGGGAATGGGTTCGAGGGTAGGGGTAGGATGACATGTTTGAGTGTGAGGTGGGGAGGGTGGAGGATGTAGGGATGTGGTTCGAGAGTAGGGGTAGGGTGACATGTTTGAGTGTGAGGGTGATTGGAGGATGTAGGGAATGGGTTCGAGGGTAGGGGTAGGATGACTGTTTGAGTGTGAAGGTGGGGGAGGGTTGAGGATGTAGGGAATGGGTTCGAGGGTAGGGGTAGGATGACATGTTTGAGTGTGAGGTGGGGGAGGGTGGAGGATGTAGGGAATGGGTTCGAGGGTAGGGGTAGGATGACATGTTTGAGTGTGAGGGTGGGGAGGGTTGAGGATGTAGGGATGGGTTCGAGGGTAGGGGTAGGATGACATGTTTGAGTGTGAGGGTGGGGAGGGTGGTGGATGTAGGGATGGGTTCGAGGGTAGGGGTAGGATGACATGTTTGAGTGTGAGGGTGAGGAGGGTTGAGGATGTAGGGAATGGGTTCGAGGGTAGGGGTAGGATGACTTGTTTGAGTGTGAGGGTGGGGAGGGTGATGGATGTAGGGATTGGGTTCGAGGGTAGGGGTAGGATGACATGTTTGAGTTGAGGGTGGAGGATGTAGGGATTGGGTTCGAGGTAGGGGTAGGATGACATGTTTGAGTGTGAAGGTGGGGAGGTTGAGGATGTAGGGATTGGGTTCGAGGGTAGGGGTAGGATGACATGTTTGAGTGTGAGGGTGGGGAGGGTGGACGATGTAGGGATGGGTTCGAGGGTAGGGGTAGGATGACATTGTTTGAGTGTGAGGTGGGGAGGGTGAGGATGTAGGGATGGGTTCGAGGTAGGGGTAGGATGACATGTTTGAGTGTGAGGTGGGGAGGGTTGAGGATGTAGGGAATGGGTTCGAGGGTAGGGGTAGGATGACATGTTTGAGTGTGAGGGTGGGAGAGGGTGGAGATGTAGGGATTGGGTTCGAGGGTAGGGGTAGGATGACATTGTTTGAGTGTGAGGTGGGGAGGGTTGAGGATGTAGGGAATGGGTTCGAGGGTAGGGGTAGGATGACATGTTTGAGTGTAGGTGTGGGAGGGTGGATGATGTAGGGATTGGGTTCGAGGGTAGGGGTAGGATGACATGTCTGAGTGTGAGGGTGGGGAGGGTGGTAGATGTAGGGATTGGGTTCGAGGGTAGGGGTAGGATGACATGTTTGAGTGTGAGGGTGGGGGAGGGTGGAGGATGTAGGGATTGGGTTCGAGGGTAGGGGTAGGATGACATGTTTGAGTGTGAGGGTGGGGAGGGTGGTAGATGTAGGGATTGGGTTCGAGTAGGGGTAGGATGACATGTTTGAGTGTGAGGGTGGGGGAGGGTGAGGATGTAGGGATTGGGTTCGAGGGTAGGGTAGGATGACATGTTTGAGTGTGAGGGTGGGGAGGGTGGTAGATGTAGGGATTGGGTTCGAGTAGGGGTAGGATGACATGTTTGAGTGTGAGGGTGGGGGAGGGTGGAGGATGTAGGGATTGGGTTCGAGGGTAGGGGTAGGATGACATGTTTGAGTGTGAGCGTGGGGTAGGGTGGAGGATGTAGGGATTGGGTTCGAGGGTAGGGGTAGGATGACATGGTTGAGTGTGAGGGTAGGGGAGGGTGGATGATGTAGGGAATGGGTTCGAGGGTAGGGGTAGGATGACATGTTTGAGTGTGAAGGTGGGGAGGGTTGAGGATGTAGGGAATGGGTTCGAGGGTAGGGTAGGATGACAAGTTTGAGTATGAGGGTGGGGAGGGTCGAGGATGTAGGGATTGGGCTCATGGATAGGGGTAGGATGAAGTGTTTGAGTTTGAGGGTGGGAGAGGTGGATAGTGGGTTCGAGGGTAGGGGTAGGATGACATGTTTGGGTGTGAGGGTGAGTAGAGTGGAGGAGTTAGGGATTTGTTCGAAGGTAGGGGCAGGATGGCATGTTTACGTGTATGGTTGTGGTGGGGTAGGCTGGCGGATGTAGGGATTGTGTTCGCGGGTATATAGGGGTAGAATGACATGTTTTAGTGTGGGAGGGTGTACGGATTGGTTAGATGGTACGGGATGGTTGCACGGTTCGAATGGAGTGTGAGGGTGCGGATGGTGAATGGTGTAGGTATTGGAATTCAGGGTATAGGGGTTGTTTGCATGGTTTAAGTGTGAGGACTAGGGGAGGGTGAAGAGTGGGTATTGGTTTTAGGGGTAGTGTTTGGTTGCAGGATTCAAAGTGAGGGCTTTTGGGAATGGTGCATGTTGTAGGTATATGGTTTAAGGGTATGAGTTGTTGCAAGGTCAGGGTTTATAGTCGATGGATGTCAGGTAGGGTATTGGATTTAACATATTTTTCGTAATAATTTATAATAAAGCAGAATTTTGTATACGTATCACCGAATCGCCACAGCTGCAATTTAATCACACTAAGAGATGTTTGAATAATGAGATGTAGAAACGTTAAGTTTGAACCCATGATGAACTGCATAAAATCTAGTATAAGTGCCCAAGGACTTTGGAATAAAGGTGCAAATTTATTATCCAAGTTGAAATAGGGTGGACACTATAGGGGCACACTGCCCTCGTGTCCTTATCTCAAAATAGGCTGATCATCAGTTGTGCTTGAGGAGTTTAGACTAAAGCGCCCTCTATAGCCTAGCTTCATTTTTTGCTAAAGTTTGTCACTGCTGTGAACCAACGCGTTCCGGTCATTATCACTTTGTGACCTTGATAAATTCGACGAGACCCAGACACTTTCACAAGTGAGTATTTTTTTGTTCAGTAATGCTTTTGAAAAAAGGTTTAAAAAACCAGACATCGGAACACCAAAATAATTACACAAAAGAAGAAGATTGTGGGAAAAGGGTCGTATGTCTGCCATCTATAGACTTGTGTTGGCTCGTGACGCGCTTCCTTCCAGTTTCGCTTCAGCGAGCGACAGCATCCTTTAATTTACAGGAATTTTATGTGTTCGCTTGGTTTGTTACAAAGTACGCTGGCAAGGTGAACCTGCGCCAACCTTGGCCTTTCATGAAGGCTTAATCAAGTGTTCTGACTGATGCAATCCAAACGTAGTTCACTTAATAGTCACTGTTTTTGAGATAAGGTCACTATGCTCAGTTTATACAGTAATTTAGAATGATTCAAGGGAATACAATAGCAGTTCCTTCTCATCACACTTTCATGAATATTTCGTAAGTCTCAAGCACGTGCGAAGGTTTATGTATTGACAGTGACATTTAATCCTTTATAGGAGAAGCTGATGTGTCTACAATTTTGTTCATTATATTGCTCTAAAAAATGTAAAACGCTAAACATAATGTACTAAAACGAAGCAAATCAAATCAAATAGTCGGCAATTAAAATGTCACCTCATTTTTTGAACCCGATGTAACCAGGCTGGCTGATCCATGGCTGACCAAGGGCTGACCTGTGACCCAGGGTTGACCCGTGGCTGACCCATGTCCAAAATCAAATAACAAACTCAAATGATTAGAATTAAAACATGTGAAAAAATGTTAACGTAAAAATGATATAATGAGAGTTTCCTGATAGTTATTTCCTTTCACAAAACAACTTGAATGTGTAACTCTTCCTATACGAAAACTTCCAAATGGAATACACTAAATTCTGAGATTTTTGTTAATGTTATGACAACTAAGCCAACCGGTGTAGAAGGCTCGTGTTTGCTGGTACAGTACTCTGACATTAGCCTTAACCATTTAGAGGTTTGTTATTGTTGCTGATTTTTCTTTTGTTTCAGAGCTCATTGTTACAGTACGTTAGAAATATTGTTTACGAATACAAATTCGGCTTTCTGGGGAAATAGCGTTACAGTATTCACTTGTTGCAGTGACTACGCTGGGTGCGGGGCGTGGCATCCTCCATTTTTTTTCAGTTGACCGAGCGCCAGTTATGGCAAACAGCTAAATCGAAGAACGAGGGCATTCATTCTAATTCCAGTCATTTGCCAACTACAACATCATCGGTGTTTGTTGCTCCGACCATTATTTATTACAATACTGGATACGCTCGTCTGTATTTTATATTCTGGGAAGTATTGTTTGTCAGTGAGTCAACAAAAAACTGGCTTCCATACACCATGAGAGAAAAGTCCAATCGGCAAATTGGTTCCCATTGCACCCTCCCCAAAACTCTCTTGCCATAACCCCATTAAAAATCACTTCTTCGAAGAAATAGCTTTCTGGAAATAAAATGTTGAAACATTACGGCAAAGCATCCACAAGGCATGAACGTTTCGAATCATTTGTATGCACTACATGCTACAGTGATTTTAGATGGGGAGAGTGCTGTGGGGAGGTCGGCCGTTAAACTAAAGAGAAATATTTCTTATGCTGAGCGCAAGAGGGGGTATGCCATTTTCTGTACCTGTCCAAAATATTCCCTTTGGCTTTAATTTTAAAGGTACACGTTGCCTTGGATCGGTCGAGTTGGTCTATAAAAAGCGTTTGTAACCGTTTGTTGTAAAATGCATATGGTTAGAAAGATGTTTTAAAAGTAGAATACATTGATCCATACAAATATGCCTCGAAATTACGTCGTTTTCCTTGAACTTTGCGAGCTAACACAATCGGCCATTTTGTGGAGTCAAACATTTGACTCCATAAAATGGCCGACTGTGTTAGTTTCACGATGTAAAAGGAAAACCACGCAATTTCGAGGCATATTTGTGGATCATTGTATTCTACTCTTAAAACATCTTTCTAACGATATGCATTTTATAACAAAAGGCTACAATCGCTTTTTAGACCAACTCGGCCGATTCAAGGCAACGTGTACCTTTAAACTTAGCAAACAAAAAGTATGCCTAACTTTATTGTACAATCTAGAAGCATAGAAGGCCACTTGTTGTGACAAAAGTATAAACGAATCATTAAAAGGTAAAGTGAACTCTGAAAGCTTTCTTCGCCGATTATCATCTGCCAAATTAATGAGGTGTAAATATGATTGTTTAGCTGAATCTGAACCTAGTAACCTATACCATATACTAAGAGACACGGATATAGCATTTTCCTGTCAGACGATTGTGCGTGTCCTAACTGTTTCCGCTATAAATACGCGATTATTATTCTAAAAAACTTCCGGCACAAATACACCTGAAATTCTCTCTGACGACGTGTGTAAACCAACCAGGTCATACTTAGTTGGGTAATCGACGAATGAGGCTGTGTATCCAATTCACACGCACTAACCTAGATGTTATACAAGGCACAATTTTGTAAAGCTGCTTAAAGAAGTAGATATTGCTTATCATTCTGCTAAGCGAAAATAAACTGGGAACAAGTAAGATGGTACATGTGATATAATAATGGTATTTTGGCTGGTAATCTTATTCTGGTAAGCATTAATTATGTTGTTGTGTTTAGCTAGTTTTTGTGCTTAAGAACCCTGCGATGCCCCACCCCTGTCAGATATACACGAGTGTCATTGGGTAGCCTACTGCAACGTGCAGTACGTTGGGAAAACGTGTAGGCCTATACCTCAATTATAATGTTGATTAATTCATACTTTTTTCAAAGTTATAAACCTTTCCAGACGTTGTAGTGATAGTTTGGCAATAACAATTTATAGCTGTTTTAATTACTATGTTTTTACACTGTGAAACCGCAATTTTTGTTGCACAATACCCCATATAAAGTGTTTTTCATGCTACTTCGCTGCGCTCATCATACGCATAAAAAACAGTTTCACGTTATAGGACGACATGGGGAAAGGAAACACAGAGTACTGAAAATTCATTACAAGAATTTTAATCAGACAGTATGGGATAGGGCTGCATGCACGATATGCAGATTGAAATAACAAAGTATGTAATGATGGGTTTACATACCTCAAAAAAGACGACGAGAAGCAAGATCTTGCGGGGCAGGCTGTGGGTAGAACCTTGCGCCATACTGGCTGTCTCTTGTCTTGCGTTTACGGCTTTCAATTTCCTTTAGGGCCTCTTCCTCTGCGACTCTGACGCCTTTGAGTTGCTCTACAGAGAGATGGTCCGCGCCCTTCTTGTCGAGCTGTCCCACCGTGGCCCAGCCGGCCTTGCTCCCGTCGGCTATTCTGAGTTTTCTCGTCTTTTCTGTGATTAAGTCTTCGGCCTCCTGCACTGCTTCGATTGCCGAGTCAGTATCGGATTTGCTGAATAGAGCGAGTTTGACTTTGTCCAGCGCTATTTCTAGCTTCCCGCAAAACTCGAATTGGGCAATATTGCCCGTCTTGGTGAGATCTTTGGACTCGAGCTTGCTATTCAGCTCCTTCACCGAAATTGAATCTTGTTTAGGTGTAGCAATGGCGTTAAATCTTTCATCGAAATAATCTTTGTGTCAGAAGTTGACATAGCGACAAGTTACTCTTAAAATATACTAAAGAGTGTAGGCCTACAGCATGCGTGCTGGAGCCCGAAGTGAATGGACAAAGGCAAGGAGACTCTGAAATACTCCTGTTCAAGAAAGCTCGAACATTCCTCAGACCGCAGGAATAATAGTAGGGCAACGGATAAGGGAGTTATGTAATCGGTAAAGCATAATAGTCTCTCTGCCAAATGAAACTACATTTATAACTGGGGGTTCGGAGTCCATGGGTCATACTGCCCAAAGGGTCATAGGTCATGTCAGTCTGGCCTGTCTGAGTATACCTAAAGGGTTCACCTGTTTTTGCTTAAAACATAACTAAAATGTGTTTTTGGTCTACTGGCTGCAGACCGGTACAGGCCATCGGAGGGTTAAGCAGCTTTATGAAATTGGAACGAGTGTCCAATTTCAAAGAGCTGCTTCAGCACAAACAGTAGCTCAGCACAAAACAATTGTAATTACCAGAATAAGGTTACCAGCCAAAATATCACTAGTCTTTGACTAGTTTCAGCAGACGTTGTGAGGCAAAATTTTCTGCTCATGCAGCTCCATGAAAATTGGGTCCAGGTCGGTTATGTTTACCCGGTGATGCAATTTGAACAGATCAGTTTATGGTGTCTATTAAAAACTAGAGGAAGTGAATGAATAGTCTGATTTCATCGATCCAATGATGGAGGGGGCGTTAACGCATTCAGACTTTGTAATATAATCTTAAACTTCCCCGTACAATACCATATTATGTCAAACCGTACAATGATGGAGCGAAAAGTATCACTGCCACACCTAACGTTACCCTGGTGATATCATAAACTCCACTCACGCGAAGGGTTGATTTGACAATATCCGTCCGCTGCGTGGTCGAACAATCCCAGTATAAAAGCACCAACAACTGAACTCTAGAATAACAGCAGACAGCGCACTGTTGAGAATCAAACTTTTGTGTTCTTCCGTTGTCTTCAATCATGGAATTTGGTGCAGTGTTGAGCGTTCTGTGCCTCGTAGTCGTGACGAGCTCCGAGGCCAGAGCTTCATCTCGTCGGGTGAATCGGCACAAAACATCCCCTGTTGTTGTGTCAGAAACTGTGGTAAGGACAGCAACATAGTGCCAGATTGGAAATTGTTTTATATATTATTCCTGAAAATGAGTATTTAAAAAATTGGTTACGTTTGATATACTCACCCTTTCTACTAATTGATATTTCTTTGTAAACTCATTGATTACCAAGGATTTTTCCTTGAACTGCATGTTGCTGAATGTATATTGTTACAATATTTTTGTTAAAAAAATAAATCAAACTAAATCAAGAACCTTTAAGATGGGCTAGGCTTTCAGGTATCAAATGAGCCGACCGTGTAGCTTCAACAAATGTGATTCTTTTGTAAAGTCCAATGCCTGAATAGATGTATTTTTTTCTTTTTATAGAATTACTTAAAGAAATATGGATATTTGAATGAAGATGGAGGGAGTATCATCATTCACGAGGAAGATCCACGCTTGATTGCCGCCCTTCAGCGGATGCAAGGATTCTTTAACCTACCACCTTCAGGACAACTCGACCCCCAAACCCTGAAGTTGACCCGCAAGCCTCGCTGCGGATGCCCGGATGTGATTAATACCACAGCGCTGCAGGGCCTCGATAACGACATGGTACCCCGACAGCTTAACGCTGCAGGATTGAGCTCTAGATTTCGCTGGTTCCATACGGATGTCAACTACAGGTGAGCTTTTCGTTTCTCTCAAAGAACAATTTTGTGAAGTTACTTCGTATGTTTCGGGAAAACAAGTCCAAAGTATTTGTGTTTAGCTTCCCAGCATAGGCCCTACCGATAATTGCTAGCAAAATTGACCTAACTTGTAGTTTTTCTTAACTTTTGTTTCTTTTTAAATTAAAAAGCGCTTTTTATGATAAAAAAAGTAAAACAATGAGCTTGAATTTTATAATTACGCTTGTAATATTTTGTTTTACTACAAAAAATCAAAACAAATGAACATGAGTTCGATCATGTCGGTTCAATCTGTAGACCAAGACCTACACGACGATTGTGTTTGTACTTTAACATCACTGAATCAATATACTTCGGTTTTCCGATGTTCAAACTATCATTTCTTGATTTGCAGATTTCTTAATTTTCCATCCGGCAAAGGTGCTTTAACTCCATCTACTGTCCGTCAAATCACGAGGAAAGCCTTCAAAAAGTGGAGTGACGTCACACCTTTGACCTTCAAGGAGGTGTTAGGTTCCTCCCATGAGGCCGATATTAAGATCCAGTTTGCTCGCAGGAGGCACAACGACGAGGAACCACCGGTGAGGTACTTCGATGGACCGGGAGGCGATGTTGCCCACGCCTTTCTCCCTAACAGTAACTGGGGGGACTTGGATGGTGACATACATTTTGACGATGAGGATATGTTCACAAAAGACGGCATGGAAGGTGAGCAAAAACATATTGAACAACTTCCTTAAGCATGAGTTGTCTATAATGCTGATCAATTTCGCAGGTCTTAAATTCAACTCAACAATTACAAAAGTTTGCAATCTCTTGCTAAAAACAAGTTTGTAATATTTTTGGCAATTAATTTGCATAAGACCTTTTACAATTATTTTGAGAAGTATCTGTGAACTGTTTTGATGTGAAGCCACCACAAGGTCCAACCCAGAAGAAAAATATGTGCCCACATAAGTTGATTTTGTTGTTAAAAAATTCAACCACAGAATGAATAAATTTTTCTAAATTGATGAAGTTATACATGGTCAATACTAACACCAAAACCCAAAACATAACATGGTTCTTAGAAATGAACCAAGGAAAGGGTCTTAATACTTACAAGATACTCATTATTAAAATCATTCTTGAAAACTGGAAGATTACAATGTTGTACTTATGAAATGAATTATTTAGGTTATGCTTTGCTTCTGGTCGCCATTCATGAGATTGGACATAGCCTTGGACTAAGCCATTCCTACATGGAGCATAGCGTGATGTGGCCTTACTACAACTATGCCCCTACCAAAGGCTATACATTACCAGAGTATGACGTACAAAATATCCAAACAATCTATGGTAAGTTTGTACACAGTTTTTTTGTTAAAGTTCAATGTGTGCGGGAGACTATGAGGCGCCAATTGTAAATTTATTATTTAACGCAATTATTTACAAATAATTCATTATATAATGTATAGTTCATTATTAAAACATTATTAAAATTTTAATTATAAATAATCCATTTTGCACCACACAATTATATATACATATAATTGTTGCAAAGCTTTTATTTATATGTATTAATCTTACACACCATTTCATTATTTAAAAATGATGTTGACGGATAGATTTTTATATGTAAATAATTAATATCGCTATCGTAATTATACTTTTTGTACATATAATGAACGCTTTGCAACAATTATATATATATATATATATAATTGTGTGGTGCAAAATGGATTATTTGTAAATATTATATAATGATTTATTTGTAAATAATTGCGTTAAATAATAAATTTACACTTGGCGCCTCATAGGAGACTTCGCCTTTGGCTAATAATATAGAAAAATAATTTCAAAGTTTCCTTGAATGTTAATTTCATTATGTAAATGTTGTTTGACAACTATGAGGTAATATTCTGACTTTGCCGCATGAACTGATCTGAAGGTTTAAGATACGGTTCCCTGTCTGAAACCGAGAGGGTTGCAATGAGCAACCCAGTGGGGCGAGTTCAGCCTAAAGACGGCGGAGATGACAAGCAACTGCCGGATGCTGCAACCGTTTCCATGTGCAAAGAACCTTTCACCGCGTTGCTTAAAATGGACACAGAGTTGTTTGCCTTTAGAGTAAGTATAAATCCTCTCCAACGTTTTCTTTAAAGTAAAACTTGTCTTATTTCGATGATTCTATTCAAATAAAACGGAGATTGTTTTTCAAAAGATTTTTGAACTAGTATACAAGTTTTAAAATGCGAAGAACACTTGGCGCGCCTTTTGGTCCTGTGTCTTCCATCTACACGAGAAAAAGACGAAGGCGGGAAAGAGGGTAAAATATAGGTCGAGTTTCATTTCCTGCTTTTGTTTTTGAAGGACAACATGGTATGGCGAATTCGTATCAAGGATAGACAGTTGTTGTCACCAGCGAAAGGAGAATCAGCCAAGCGCTATTGGAATGCGATGCCGAGCAAGATCACCGCCGCATACCAGCGACACGATGGCAATGTGGTCTTCTTTAAAGGTATTGTAGGGTTAAGGTTTTGGTTATGGTTGGGTTAGGGTCTAGGGTTAAGGGTTATGTTTAGAGTGGTGGTTAAAGTTGGGTTAAGGTATAATATGGTACGGGTAAAATATTATATTGGCCGATTATTTTATCGAGAGAACTCCTTTCAGAGTGTGCTTTCGATACTCTAACATATTCTCGTATCAATTTCATAAAGCTACAAAGCACAGAAATCCTTAGCAGAAACTGGTTACTTGGCAAAATAAAACGCTTTATGTGCACGGTGTGTAACTGGTACTCCGTTAGTTGTTTTGCCTTGAGGGTAAATTTGCTTAGCTATTCTTTCTTTTTCGAATCCAAAGGGGACAAATATTACGTGTACAGCGGCAAGAACCGAGTGGGTCGTCCAAGCCAAATCAGCACCATGGGTGTAAAACGGCCAATGGCTGCACTGAGGGCCAGCCACCTAGCACCCAATAAGGCGTATCTATTGCGAGGTACTGAGGTGTGGCTGTATGACGAAGGAGTCGGGACTGTAGACCTTGGGTACCCCAAGGCAGCTAGCGATGTTTGGGGAGACCTACCGGCGGGAGTCACGGCAGCCGAGATGCTTGATTCCGGTAGGTTTTTAAACTGTTTCCAACAGCACCATATTATTGTTACAGATAAAACTTTGGGTCACAATGCGCACTCCACTCACATGTACAGACTTAAACGTGTAAGAATGACAGCAGAACGGTTTTGAGATGTAACCCCTTTTTGCATAATAAATAACTGTTCAAAAAAATTAATATACGGTGCAATCTCACGTAAAAAAAAATGTGAACACATTGTGCCTGCAGGAAGTCCAGACTGTGTGGACCTTTCGTAAACATTGTGATGAATACAGGTTTGCCAGAATGTCAATTTCAGACTTCAAGGATAGCCAACAACGATTATGTTTGCTTTTTTTGTGTCAACCAATTTGCTCTTTTGCTCTCTCTCTCTGCAGAAACCACGATATTCTTAAAAGGAAGCCGATATTTTGAAATGGATAATAACAACAGAGTGACGTCACCACGCGGGAACCAATCAAATCTATTTAGTGTGCACTTTCTTGGCTGTAAGAAACCTTAAAACAGAACATCACTAAGAAAAAGGTACCTTAAATTATTGGTGTCAAATTGAACCACTGTTAACAAAACAATTTGATAAACGATGTATGCTGTAAAGGCTATAGTGGGAATAGGATGATGCTTAACTCAAAGCCTTTGTGCTCTGGTAAGTTTGACCATAGCAATGACCAGACCCAAGTTTTATTTATAGCTAGCGGCCGGTTAAAGGTACACGTTGCCTTGAATCGGCCGAGTTGGTCTATAAAAAGCGTTTGTAAACCGTTTGTTCTAAAAAGCATATGGTTAGAAAGATGTTTTAAAAGTAGAATACAATGATCCACAAATATGCCTCGAAATTGCGTGGTTTTCCTTGAACTTTGCGAACTAACACAGTCGGCCATTTTATGGGGTCAAACTTTTGACTCCACAAAATGGTCGACCATAGCAAAGCCGTCATTTTGAATTTTTTTTTTTACTCTTACATTATCGTTTTGTATATTTGTAGTCTCTGATAACCATTTTTCTTCCGCTAATTGTCTTTCCTTTTTTATTTAGTTTCAAAGGTTTTCAACTATTACTATTTATATACGAGTATATGTTTTGTCTTATTATCTTCATTGCCCCCCCCCCCAATTAAAGGGGGGGTGTACGGTAACATATGTCTATCGATTTGCAACAAGACTAAGGTCGGGGTGGGGCGAATAGGGAACCCGATTGCTCCAAACATAAACACACACAAAAACTGTGGGCTTCCATCCCTTTAGTTATGATAAACATTTTAGGATAAAAAAGAACAAAAATGGAAACCACATA
Source organism: Pycnopodia helianthoides (assembly GCA_032158295.1). NCBI lineage: Eukaryota > Metazoa > Echinodermata > Asteroidea > Forcipulatida > Asteriidae > Pycnopodia > Pycnopodia helianthoides. The sequence goes on along the minus strand of CM063245.1, from coordinate 8,509,209 downwards.
ATTCAACAGACACGCCCCTATGGAATGTTGAATACTGTACTGACTAAACGACGGTAACCGTTGGTGGCGGTATACTTGGGGATGATCGATGATCAGCAGAGACCATCAGTATTGGCTTCCGAGTGTTGAAGGTGCTCGTATTGCTTGTACAGGATCAACGCAGATATGATTACTCTAGTCATTGTTTTAACACCCGAATAACAAAATGTTAGGTCATTTAAATCCTTTACGGTGGTCATCCTATAATTGGTAAACTTAAATTCTTGTAAAGCTCAAAGAAACCGTTGAAGGAGCCGTTGAGTATAATGTAATTTCAGGATAAAGCAAAAAACGATACAAAAAAACTAACAGCTAAAGGTCCAATCCACACAGTGGTACGGGACTTCAGGGAAACTCTTACAAACGGGAATGTATATATTTTATTAATGTTAACACGCAAATAAATAAAGCTACAAAATAGGTACTTAATATTACTGAAGTAATAAAACAGATTTACACATGACTTCGATACTCTTGTTTTCTTCTTCACGAATCCCAACGCAGTTTGTTGTGCAAGCCTAGCTGGTTCTCTTTGCGTATATTGCTCATGGGGGAAAAAACCAAATCTTGCACTTAAATTGACAGTACGCGCGAGGTGTAAGGTCTGATGCAGCCAACTCCACCACCCCAAAATTGAAAACTAGGCCTATACGCCAAAACTTTCGCACTTGCCTGCGCGAACCCAATTTTTGTCTTCTTCTAAACCTCAAATTGGGTTCCGGCTACGGCCCCACAAACTCCGTTTGATGTACGAACCACAGTACAGTATGCACGCTGCTCCAAACTTGATAAACGGAGTCATAGTCAGAGCCGGAACTTGATACGAGGTCTGGACACTTCACCTAGGAGCCAATTATGACGTCAATCCTGGGAATCCCACAAGCTGGTTATGAAAGCATCTGTTGAATTGTTAAGTTGTTATGGTTTTTTACTTAGGCTCTCAATCGCTGGATCATCTATAAAAAGACAACAACGTTTAAACAAATTATATGACAACCATTATAAAATACAACACTATAGAGACACGGTGGTAACTCATATCATACGTGAATATTTAACATAATAAAAATCAAAGTAATTAAAATAATAATAGGCCTAATCAATGAAATAATAAATAAGATAATAAAATAAACAATTAAAACAAACTAATAAGTTGAGCGTTAAAATTCAAACGATCAAACACCAATAATATCAGCTAAATGAGATTAAAACCTGATAGCCTAACTTAGAATACTGAGCGAAAACAAATTACAACATTTACAAGAGCTGTTTTGTATGGATACAAATTGGTCAAATAATGATGGATGCAAAACGTCTGGGTTAAAGTGACGGTGTTAGCTGTTGACCGGCCCAGGTGAAAACAAACGAAGAACGTAGATCATAACCCTAGAAACTGAGTCTGGTATTAAACCACACCAACTAATTAGCCGACTAGAATAAGAAAACAGAAAGCAAATTCGGCCATTGGCCAGTACCACATTAATAAAAAAGTTTATGAATATAACAAAAACACACCCTTCTATTGAATTAGTTAGGTTTATGTATATAGACAACGGGCAGGCAACCCCTCCAAGATTATTCATTAACAAAATATAACAACTACATGAGGAACACAACTTCCCGTTAGAGTGGTTGCTCCCTCTATTGGCCAAAGTAACATTACGCACTACTCACTTTAAATGCATGAACTAACTGAAAACGATATGTACACACTGATTACAATTATACCGGTACAAAGCATACTTATTCACACCCCCAAATAAAGATTTAAAAATAGTAGTCCTTTCTTTCTTTTTGAGATGTGAGACGTACCAGAACAGAATGGTTTTACGTAACGCCATAATGTCAAACAACTTTGGCGGGTCTTTCTGTACATTTTTCATTTTGCAAAAGTCTTCAGGGATTAACGTTTAGACCGCCCACAAAATTAAGCGACGCCATCAAATTTCAACACTAAACCGTTTGGTATTCGTTCGTCTTTTTGAACGAAAATTGACAAAATATTTCACTATGACGTCAATGATAGACTCGAGCATTTGACTCATGTCTGTGAGCGTTTCTAGAGACTACTCTTGACCCTTAGCGCCAATCTCACTCGAGGCTACGGTCTGCCATTAGGCGAGTCATAATGCTTGATACGGGGCGCGTCTCACTGCACGCGCGTTTTCTAAAAAAGCGCAATGGGCATGCAGATGGCACTCGCGAAATCATGATTTACCATGATGACAGATATTCAAAATAAATAGGAAAAAGAATGTTACCTTATTATTGCTAATGAGTACACTGCGTTTGCATCGATCTTAAAGTGGGAAGGAACAGCATTTCGTTTAAATAATATTATTTTCTTGTGAAAGAAACTTCGTTTCTCCAGGCCTTCTGTTTGCTGTTCGCGAATGCTTTGTTAATTTATCTATTGGATTGTTGGCTCCAGCTGCAACCACAGAAGCTACTATCGGACTCATTTCTTACGTACCTAAAGCACGGTCTGCCTATAAGTTGAAAATTGTGGTAGAACCGCAGCTGACCAATAACAATTGAGAGGACTGCATCAAGTCTATTTGACGCAATAGCCTATGGCGAAAAGGTTCTTTTTTTAAATTGTCACATTCAATAATGTGCTATGTTACACTCCCAATATTATAGGGCAAAGACCACTGCTCTATGGCCGTACATAATGATACATTTTGTTTAATCATGCGAACAAGTCCATTATTGTGTATTGTGTCTCACACCATGACGTCTACAAAAGAAAGACAATCACGGGCAATTGCCTACCACGGCAGTGGTGTAGTACATGTCCATAGCAATCCGGACCTTAGAGTTTCAACTATAATACAAACATAGATTAATAACAACAATTAATATACATGTACCCATCAACATGTACCAGTTTCACAAAACTGATATTTGATAAAAAGCTTCGATATAATGAAGTCAGTTTTTGACCGAATCACATCCCATAAAGTCCACTGTAAATAATCTTGGGGAGCTACTGTCGACTCGACGAACTCTCCTGTTGACCTGGTAGTACTTTTTACCACTCAAAAAGTACATTATACCTGCAGAAGAAACAAAACATAGTAAAGGTTCACAAATACATTACTAAAACTACGAAAATGCGTCAAATCGTGTTTACACTACAAAAGGCTCGATAGAGGGCGGTGTTTGATGAGTAATCTGTTGTACAATAATACACCGATTGCAAGACCAATAACTTTACATGTCAGCACGTGACTTATAGAGGATGGCAAAGATGCGCAAAGACTATGTTCTGACAGAGCGAGTACACCGACAGTCGGCTTTATTTTTTTGTAAATTATAACACAATTACTATAGCCCTTTCTATTTAACTTGTATGGTGTGACGTTGATTTGAATAAACACAACCTCAAATGCCGCTTCTCGTGTCTAATAAAGTCCTTGATAAGGTTTGGGAAATTAAAAATTGTTCGCCGACTCCCAAAATGTAGTGCATAATGTACTCTAATGAGACTGGAAAAAGTTGAACTTGAATATTTTGAACCCTGCCCAATTTATTGTCCAAGGCTATGAGGCAATCTAAATTTCCTGTTATGTATGCTGTAAAGCCTCCAGGAACGTTAAGTAGGATTTAGCAACATAGCTCAATGTGATGATTGACAAGTATGATGAAGAATAGCATCGATAGTGGGGAGAAGTCTTATCGTGACTGATGCAGCAGAAGGCGGTTAACCGACTCTATTCTAATCAAACCGCAACCACTATTACACATTGTTCATACCAGCTAGATTACCACGCACCAGACATGACAATGCATGTTCCTACATTATTATACAAGATCGATGCCTTCAGAGGTCCTAGTACCAGGCACAACCAAAACTGTGTCTGCAGAAATTCCTTAAAAATAATTTGTGATATTTTAGGCAATGTTATACACCCAGTGAGCCATGTTGATTAGGGCTTGATTTATAACCGGGAAATGGTTTTAGAGTTTGTCCTGTAGAGATTACATCGTCAATAATTAGAGGATTACCTCAGTGATTTATCTCACATCTGATCTGAAAGGCAATTATGATGTTAAGTAGGGATCGTCATTAATCCTTATTAAGTAGTCAAACTGTTGAGCTCGTCTAAATCCCTTTTAGTTCAAGATGGTTCAAGGCTGTTTCAAATGTGGATTATACAAGACGTTCATTTAGCTGTCACTAGCTATCAATTGAAAACTTACCCTGATGATGTTCGCATGTGTATCTATATTTGTGAGAGATTATACAGTCTCAATGGTAAGTGTATCCCATCGAAATTAGAAAACAACGGAAATGAAAGATTTGGTGTCTTAACTCCACCTCTTGCTTGCGACTCTCTTCTTGTGTAACAGATCCAATTGACCCAATTCAACCCACACGTCATCACCCACTTAGTGTGCAGTGTGTAGTCTGCAGTGTGCAGTGCGCATTTTAGGCGATGCGCGCGTGGTTAGACGCGCACGGTACCTTTAACTTTATTTGATTCCCAAAATAAACCCTTCTCAGGTGACGAAAACCATTGTATTGCTCCCCAAGCTTATACTTGCGGGCGTCACGTGCACGAACATTTAATAAGATTCGCACATGTGCAGAGTAGTCCATACCAGCTAGCACAGTGGAGGAAACTAACGGAGTGCGCAATGTGAGATTTACTTGACCCAAGCGCTTAGATGATTAGATGATAGTCGTCCAAAATGGCAGACCTTCCGGTTTGCCATAGAAATGTGACGTCAGTGAGAAGGGTCCATTCAGACCAAAGGCAGACAGAAGCCGTGTGTGACGTCAGTATACAACTACAAGGGGGTTTGTCCATTGAACTGGTTATAAGGTAAGCTTACCATCACTATGTCGAAATGCAGAATGCATCTTCCTCGGTAACCCCCTGAAGATCTTGCGGACCTTCTTAGGATACCCAGGATCAACCGACTGCCGCTTCTCGTCAAATCGCCAAACCTGGCTCTTTTTGATGAAGAACGTCTTATCGGAGTTGTACGTGAGTGCCGCATCTACGGCGGTAGGCAGGCCCAGATCAGCTAGACGCCGTGGGTATCCAGGCAGGGGGTATTGCCCATGATACACCCAGTACTTAGTACCTGTCAGATTAGAAACTTGTATTAGATTAAAGGTCGCCACTGGAATTACACTATGGTCTGGGTTACATCAAAAAAACACTTGGGGAACGGTGGCAATTCTTAACATTATATACTAACTGTGAATCATAGAAACCAGTAAGTTGAGGACACAGGGGACTCTATTCTATGCTTTGGCCTTGAGGGAAGTAAAAATTGACCCAGAAAAGTTGGAGTATATAATAGCATCGAATTTTGATCAGCAATTTTTTTTGAAATTGAAAGAGATTTTTGATGGGACGCAGAAACAAGGCTAATCCCTTTAAAAGGGCTTGGCTTCCTTGACAATATGACACTTAAAAAACTTCAAGAAATGTGACTTTGGAAAAGATTATATTACTCTTGCCAAATTTAGTGTAAAGGAAACGGCCTGGGTTTGGAAATTTTGTACTTTATAACTTTTATAACTTTTCTCAAATCCATTCTGTCGAAATGGGTCCTTAATAGACAAAATAAGAATCCGATCAGTGACCCTTCAACCCCTGTGTTTTGTGAGTGAAAACCGTCACCTTAAAGAAGCACAATTGATGTCTACTGACCTTTTAAGAAGACTGTTTTGCCGTCGCTCCTGTAGTAAACAGCGTTGATTTGAGATGGAAGATGATACCAGTAATCATCAGTCATTAGACCATCTGGGTCAGTAATGAGTTTCCCGTCGGCGATCTCCCAAAATCGCCCACTCTGAATCAACAGAATCAAGACACTAAGTCAATGGCATTTAGAAGCTATTACCTTCAACTTAGATTAGTATTTTTAGATAATTTGTGTTGCCTCTGCTAATATTTTGAACTTGTGGAAATGTCAGCCGTTTAGTGTTTTTTTCGTTTTTGAAGATGCTGTGCAAACCATTTTGATATAAATTCTCAATTGAAATAATCGGACAACAAGGTTAATAGATTTCCATTCTGGGAAATAGTTACATATTCCACGTATGTAGACACTGTAGAATAGACCTAATATGCATTGACGTCATCCCACCGCCATCTTAGAGGTAATACGATGTACGCGCGGCGCACAGGATGGGCCAATGAGAAACCCTCTTTTGACCTCTAGCCGAGGGTGCCCGACTGAAATGACGTCATGTGCATGTCATGATATCATTGACCAATATCTTTGATGGAAACCAATGGAAACTCGCAGCCAATGATATAGCTTTTCACGAGTGCACGTTTCATCAACGATGGCGGCCAATACAAGGGGTCTATAAGTATTAGAATCATTGATCTCCATTAAACTGACAGTATAGTGGAGATTCAATGATTAGAAGAAAGTGACGCACACGTATAAAAGAGTTACCTTGAAGGCGTAAGTAATGCCCCCCATCGTCGTGACGGCGTCGAAGACTAAAGTACAATGTGACGTCTTCTGCTTTGGTGTTTGGCTTTGTACTTTAATCACATTAGGACCTAATGACGGAAACAGTTGCAGAAAATAGTTATGCATACAGACACTCATACTGTTTTGATTAAAACAATCAATAAAATATATCTGAAAGGGGTAGACAAAGATATTTAGAGGGAAGTGTGCAGCTAATGTGTTGAAAATGTATTGATTTGGTGTTTCAATTCACATCCAATACAATAACTCCATATTTCTCATTTTGCCGTGTGTTATTCTTTATAAGCTGTTCTACAGTGGACACAGACTGTACTTCTCGATGTATTCCCATACGTTTACACTGCATGGCGGGACACATCAATCTTCCATACCCATCAATCTTCTCATTAAAGGTGAAGTGAGGGATTTGTGGAATTCATAACAAAAACAGTCAAGGCCTTGGTCAAGTTTTGGACAAACAGAATAATCTGATTAGAGTGTGGTGTGATCCACTTAGGGTCGTGATCTATCATACCTCTCTCTTGAGCAGACATCATTCTTACATTGGTACAATGACATTAATAATGAAAAGACTGACAAAAGTTTACAAACAGGGTACTCCAGTACCGTAATATGGAGCTAGTTGTCTTGATATATGACTTCAAACAACTATCCAACATGGTTTCACGAATAGTGTGAAGGATGAACTGGCTTTAAAAACCAAGTTACCAAGCTCAGTATTTATAACAGATTAAGAAAATGTACCGTATATACATGGCAGTCTTACCATATAGTGATTGTATTCCTTGTATATCATCTTTTGGAAGTTTGAAGTTTCGTACGTAGTGATAATGAGGCCACATGAGCGCTTTGGGGTCCTGGGAGTGATCTAAACCGAGGCTATGACCTATCTCATGAGCTGCGATCTGGTAAAAGTTATACCCTGAAATCCAAAGGTGAATAGAACAAACCATTAAGGGAAGGTTGATGATGGAGTAAACAGGAAAGACTGTCAATCTAGGTATGGCCAAATCGGGCTTAAAGGGCAGAAAGTTTATCACTAAGCAAAACAAAATATATAAATTTATAGTATTATATAAAATATGCAGATTTGTTTTCCCTTGTCGAAGTACAAAGTACTTTCCCATTTTCATTAAGTTTGAAAAAATGGAAGCTATTTAAAGGCCAATCAATTTCTTTGACTTGTAATATATATTTATATTGAGCCCCGATGCACAGCGCACGTTACACGCGCCTATCCTGTCCGTCTTTTTTAGAGACAAAACGCTCACAAAGGAATTGACTCCCAAAATGGTGGAATTTATGGACTCGCAATCTGCAGAGATGCGTTCCGCATCTACACGGGGGTCATTTAAGCCTGCATTTAAACGTAACAGCCTTTTGTATACTTCCCCGGCGACCTCAATGTCGCAACATGTATTTATGACCCCTCGCACTGACGTCACATGAGCTACTGCCATTTTTGGAACTCAAATAGCATGCGTAATGGTACGCAGCGCGTACAACCGCGTGCAAGTCACCTTCACTTCGTACCACGAAGTAACCACCAGGGAAGTGCCTCCCTAAATGGTGCAACCACGATTTATAGAGGACGATGACGTCACGGTGAACTTGGTTGAAAAGGGGGAAACATTGTGATAAATATTTGTGTACTATACGAGTACATCACCAGTTTATCCAAACAGGTAGTCGATAATACGAGGCCAGTTCAAAGGTGTTATCCGCATTACGGTCAGCCCCTCCGTGGGGGTCACCTACTGTTTTCTTTCATCACACCCAAATAGTTAACCGCGAAATATAAATACAAAATTAATACGCTTTTCTTACTTTAATATAAATGGCCTATTTACACAAGCCTTAAGTTCTTGTTGGTACAAGGCAAAAATTAGGGGTTTAAAATGCGGTCAGATTGTCCAATAAATGTGATCATAATTGTAATTGTCAATATAATGCGGTTGGGTGCGTGCTTGGGTTTAATTTTACAGGCGGGTCTTTATTCCTGACGAAAAAATGATCTGGTTTGAAAGAGGCAAAACGTAGCCTAAGGGGGTAATACTGGCTTTGAAAGTAAGCAATTAACTAATTCAAAGGTGCGTCTATAAATCGGATTAATCCAGAAGCCAAGAAGCAAACAAACAATTCAAAACCACCCCAGTAGAAATTAGCTGAAGTTTATGAAAGCCGCGGGTCAACATTTGTATTTTTGTAAAAGAGTAAATGCAACATCAGCAGACAGCTACGGCTTCAGTTCAACGCGTGAAAAACAACAACAACAACAACAACAACAACAACAACAACAACAACAACAACAACAACAACAAACATATATCAAATAAATTCTTGAATATGTGTGACCTGCATAAACAGCATCACTTTTTTTTGGCCTCGTAAAACGTTTATTTCACCCCGAAACAGAGATTTAAATTGAGATTCAAAAGAAACAGAAAACCAAATCGGCCAAATCTTTTAGCAAGGGGTGTTTCAATATTCTTGTTGAACTTTTCCGCATTAGCATTAACAATGATTATGTGATATGGTTAATCTTATCCTGTACAAGTACCGGTACACCGTGAGAGAAAGTTACACCTTCTTGGGTGAATATTTCCATCCACCAAAACTAAGATCTGGTTTTGCCTTTGGGTAAGTATTTGATCTAGGAATGGATTAATATTCAACCCGAGGTGCTGTTTCATCAGTTAAAGTCAGTTGATAAACCCAAGGGAAAGTATTATGGTGAAAAGAATATACCGACGCGGTGCAAGTGGGACTGTACCAAACATTGGTTTGGGTCTTGCTGCCAAAGTCATATCGAGACGTTCGATGTCTCAATTTCGTTTTGCTAAAATTTGTTTTGAAAGAATGCAAAGGACGGACCAGCTTTTGTTTTTCTCGAAACAGTTTTATGTGTCCCACTTTGGTGAATGTTTACGAAGAGTCACATTGACATGAATTGCACTTGCTGTACATTTGTTACTGTAATTTTGTTGTGTATACGACTATGAAATATAGGTCCGCGTTTCATTATGACATGAGTATTTAAATGGTACCCAGTGGCAATGATTCATACTTTCACGTCTGGTCTGGGAACCACACAACGCGCACAACATGGAATAACGTCACACATTCTGGCTCACAAATTTTAACATTCCGTGTTGGTTCCCAATAGAACGATTGCAACGGTCGTAAACCTTTAATGTAACGCTGTGATTGATTGCAAGCCTCTGATGCAGAGCCCAAACAGAGGCACTCCACATCTCGAGTGTTTTTATTGTAGTTCATGGACTCTTCTAAGGGGTTTATACGATTGGTCGTAAGTTGTCTGCCTTGTGCTGCATGTAATGAAAGCATGCCCGGCTTTCAGCAGAAACGAACATGTCCCATTTCCACTGATTTGTAGTGAGGATGATCGATAACCAATGACAGTAATTTGTTTAAATTAGATCAAGTCACATCGTAAACCATCGGAAACAGGTACTTTGTACTACTGTTCTTTATGAATGTAATATAAACCCCGGTCCAATCACATGCATCACTGAAACCAAGAGCAAAGTAAACCACCATCTTGAGATGTGCCAAGTTAGTATCAAAGGAAAACATCGACATTTATTCTAAAAAACAACTGGCGAGGTGATTCAATTACGGTGAGTAGCCCGTACAAGAACCATAACATAGCATGAAACTGCCAGGTTTGTCTCGAAAACGTGTTCGTCTTTTCATTCAACTTTTTACAGGTTTGGGCGCCAAGTGTACGTTTTCAAAATAGCTGACGGATCCCTAAGCCGTGATTTCGAAAAGGCCACAGGCTCCAGGGCCGTAAGGCGCATAATACCGCGGTAAACAGTTCCATGAAAAATGTGCACTGATTTTCTCTAGGGTTGGAGCGAATGTTCCCTTTTGACAACCAATGTTATGCCAATGTGTTGGGGTGCTATAGGTTCTGTTTACTATGTTAAGTCACGACCACAACTCCTACCCAAATCGCGTAATAATGTCGTTGTATAAAGACAGCTGTGCACACGCCTCGGGGCTTAATGTAAAAAGCTCTCAAGATACGCTTTCAACACCCTCGAATGACTTTCTTTGCCTTGCTGTACAGTTTACTTTTCATAGCTTGACTACAGAGCAAATCATGCGGCATCCCTTCTTGAATTGGTTAATTTATTTTTCATAATGTCAAAATAAATATAGCGAAACATAAAGGATACCGGGCCGGAGCGTTTAAGTAAATAGCGGCGTACATTTTCAAAGTGTTCTAGTTCAGTGCTAAACAGCAATGCTGACCGCAACTAACGGTTCAAGCAAGAGTCAAAAACAATTTGTCAAGTTCAAGTTGTTTTGACACTGGGTGAAATGAAATAAACTTCTCTTGTATAAACAAGAGAGATCCGGTCTACTTGAGGTTTAGATGCGAAATTGAACAATAAATTTATATTTTTCTACTAAAAGCATGTGGTTTATGAGAACGAATGAAATCAAGTTTGGAGGAGACCTACTAAAAACTGTTTACTCTAGTCATGGTTAAGGTCGTTTGAGGCATACTTGACACGTACAGGCCAGACTGGTTTGCACTCACGAATGATGTCAGCCTAGAAAAATCAAATACAGGCTACCAGGTGACTTGGACAGTATAGAAAGCCCAACTCAGAAAACGTGACAGTTTTAGGTTTTATCGAACTACTCAAGTTTGGATGGTATTCGCTCGGCCTGCAATAATTGTATGCACATGCCACATTATCAACTTTTTAACAAGAAAATATGCGTCATAATGTATAATTATTAGTAATGCATAGCTCGTGACCTCATCAATTTCAGCGGTTACCGGTCAAACATTAACACTTGTTCGTTTTACTTTTTAACGTTGAGGTTAAAAGCTTCATTTTATCCTCTATAACTTTGGAAATGAAAACGAGAAATTCTGTATTTTCCTTCGCCTAAAATAACGGATAGTCGCTTGAACGGTACATACAAGACTTCGCCAGTGGTGCGTGAAAATATTATAAGTAGTGGGAAGATAGGGGAAATATTTGGTGAAAATGTGCCTTTGGTGTAACATACATCATAGTGGGTCCTTTCTCTATGCATACATGTATGTTGGATATAGGGCCATCGCAGATGTGTCCTTTAAAATCAATATAGGTAGGCCTAGAATAACAAGAATTTCTTTCCAAAATTTAAAAAGGCTGCCATTGCTGTTGTTCTAACTGTATAATTTTTTTGCAAAGGACGAATCTGCGATGGCCCTACAGCCAAATATCTTTCTTATGGCATACTCTGACTGTGTGCCAAATGTCATGCTTGTATATTCGAAGGCACAATCCCATCACCTAAACCTGACGAACTAAAAACTCCAGTCACCTTCAATGAAGGAATGGTGGGAGTCGAGACGTATCATTATTTCCAAATCAAAACTGATAAAGGCCAACTCCATACTGACCCTGCGAATCACATAGAGCTTTGTAGCACCAATTTCCTTTTCTTACTCCCACATGAGAGGTTTAAAAAAAGTTTAATCACTGGTCCGTCCTTTCCGAGCCATGGTGAATGTCAACGAGTTAAACAGTTATAACATGGACTTACATACATTTCTCTAAGACTAAGGTTGATTTGGGGATACAGTGCCCACTCCATTCAGAGAGATTTAGGGGAAACACTTCCTTATCGAATGAAAACACAACTTGATTCGTTTAGAGTTTAGTGGGCGTGGTACGGGTTGCGAGTGTCGGGTACAGTGTTGGATAGAGACTAGATGGTGCGGTATCGCTGCATAGCAGACTGGCATTGATCTCGTTAGTGGAGACTATAAGTCTGCTATCGAGTAAGCGAGGGGGTGTAATTAAGGGCCTAGACCCTAAGAGAGGATGATTCCTCCAGAAGAGAGGTACGTATTATAGCTCCATGGTAATCGTGTGACCTTGTTTATGGACAGATTGACCTTGAACTATCTAGAGCACCTCCTGGCAGGCAAGATACTGCACTGGTCATGATGAGAAATTTCACAACTTCCATCATAATTATTAGTCGTTAAATCAAGAGTAGTAAAAATAGTTGTACAAGTTTTGAGTGAAGTTCCATTTTGTTTATCAACAGTAGAAGAAGAAAAACAAATTACACGATGCAATCTTCATAAACTGTAAGAGTTTACGTTTTCTGACACTGAGCTGTGTACAAATTGTGCCTGCAGGAAGTCTGCGGGTCTTTCGATTAAAGTTACCCCCCAATACCAAGTTATTTTTTTCCCTGATGCCATTCTTACCATTTTCGTTTTCATCTATACTAAAGACCTCAGCATCATCAAAGTGTACGTCCCCGTCCACGTCGCCCCACCCACTATTAGGCGTGAAGGCGTGAGCCAGCTCCCCGTCGGGACCGTCAAACATGGGGTGGTCTTTATCTGCGGCGTGGCTCCCCCGGAGAAACTCTATACGTATGTCAGCCTCAGAAGATCCCTCTAGCTGTTGGAATTCCAGAGCGGTGACATTGCTCCACAGCTCAAAGGCCCGTTTGATGGTGGCACGCACCTCGTAGTGTTTGAGTTTGCCTCTGGACGGATAGTTTACAATTCTGGAAAGATTTTAAAGTAAATTGTTCAGAATACTGAAATAATTACGGATACAGAATGATTGATCATAAAACGCCAAATGATATGACTTAACCATTTAGAAAGAGAATATGGCCAATATTGAGTAATTAGTGATGTATAACAATGATGCACAAGACACAATCGATTAAGTGACACATGAGAGAAAGAGAGAGGCATTAAGACAAGGTTAACCTTCTCCACTTCAGCCAACATAAGCTTAGATTTGCAGCACTTAAATACAGTTGTTTCTTTGACAAACTGGCAGTGATAGCCTAACCATCTATACAGGGCCTATATAATATGTAGCCTGAACTGAAATGTAGCCAAAATCGTATCCCTACATGTAGCTAAAAACATAAACGCAGCCCAAACCTAATTGTAGCCCCAACCCTGTACCTAGTATAGGTAGGTAGGTCATTATGGTTGGGGCTTTAGTTAGGTTCGGATAACATTAAGGTATCGGGTCACAGGTTACCACACACAGAGACGTTTCTATGTGGATTGTGGAGTATGAATGGGTAAAGGTATATCTTCTCACTTTAGGTTTCATCTTCAAAGGCATGCAGGTATATACTTTTGGTAATTGTCAAAGACAAGTATCCTCACTTGGTGTATACCCAACATAATATGTATGAAAAAACAAACCAGTGAACATTTGGGCTCACTTGGTCATCGCATTATCTTGTGGAGTAATTACCAAAAGTACACCCTGCCTTTAAAACCTTGGATCTTAGATACTGACAGTCGAAGTTACTTTCTTTCGAGTCTTGTCACATCTATGGTCACATACAGTGTCCTCGTGCAGGAAACATCATTGTACGTTTCAGACATTCCCAAAGACTGCCTGCAGCTGCCTATGGGGATGTGTTCATCCTGCGTCATTGCTGTCTGTTAACACATGATGACAGAGCAGAAAACAACAATCAGATTCAGGAGAAGGGTCGCTGTTATCAAGTTTGAGCAAAAATCCCGGTATATTGTTAGTATTGCCAACATTTTAATGGCTTATGGGGACGGCTTATTATTTTGTTTCAGGTGCACTGTCCCCTAGATTGGACAGGGTGACAGGTGTATTTCCTCTTGGTATGAGGTCCGGGAGAAAGGGGAAGTCCTAGCGCCTAACAAATTCGAAAATGAAGCTCACCCACCCCCCCGCCCTTCCCCGCTGAAGGAAACAATGGCAAGCTTCAGACAAGTCAAACCATATACTATTCCTGCAACGTGTGAGTTTACAATACTCGTGTAAATCAAAGAAAATATCCTTTAGAAAAAAGTAGGACATCTTAGAATGATCGATTTTGTCTTAATCTCTGGAATAAAAAAACAACAATAAAACAAAAATAACCCAGATTTTCAATTCACCTTCTGGCTTTTCCGAATAAACAGCCATCGTGTATTTCAAAAGAGTAACGTAAAATTATGAATTCACCGGCTTTTTACTGCCATCAAAAAGACAAAGGCGGCCTGGCAGTAAACTGTCGTTATATAGAAGATTCCGTTTTAGAATTTCAGCAAATGGTATAGTGTAAATACCTACATTGACAATGTCATTGTAAATAAAACGCACCCACAGCTGTGACAGCTTCGTTTATGATAAAAAAACAAATCAGGAGATTATGGCTTTGAATAATCTTTGTTTCTGCATTTCCGTTTCATGACACGCACGCAACATTAAAAGCTGAATGGAATTTATGATAACATTTGATAACAAATGTCTACTCCCTTTTTCACTGTGAGCGACAGAGACATTTACTGGTTCATTAAAAACTAGTTCAAGGTTCTTCCAGGAACCTACTCAATATTACTGGAGTAGGACAGTGACGTTTTATCAGGGACCAACCCCTCACATAGCGCTGCTAACCGTAAGCAAACGAAAATGCATGCTAACCTTCCAGTGCTTACTGTATGAAAATGAATGGCATAACATTGAAATTCATGGTGAACGCGCAGGCTGGCTGCCCAGTTTTCTTGCTAACCTGTGAATTACGCTTACGCTTAAGCAAACTTTTATGCTACAGTAAGCATGAAAATTTGCTTACCGTTATAAGCAGCGCTATGAAATTGGGCCCAGGCTGCATCTGAATCACGTGACTTGGTTTCGGATACAGCCATTGGCTGTTGGGGCGATGTTGAAGAGTAGGAATTTCGCCGTTCCGGCCATAGAGCACTGCCGAATGATGTTAAGCACTTTGTATATGAAACATTTCCCGGTATCACTTACGAGTATGTGAGCTTCGTTTTATCCCATTTATACCATCCCCCTGCTGTGTTGTATCGCCTCCTCCTCCTTTTAGCTTCTCCCTCGTGCCCCGCCCTTTCTTCCTCCTCCTTCTCTAGGACGGCTACGTCTGGGAAACCACATCTCGGCATCCACATTGCTGCTTTTGTTTCCGTGTCCATCGTTCCCGTAACAGGAAGTTTGTAGAACTCTTGGAAGGATTTTATGGCCATTTCAGCATCCTCCTCGAAATGATCACCGCCAGGTGGCGTCCTTTCCGGATTTGTCATGTGCCCTGTGACGTAACCATTTCTTTCAAGATACTCAAATTCCTGCGGGATAACAGATATCCAGTAAACAGTCTGCAATCATTATCTGACAAGTATTAATGTACACATGGGTTACTTTGAAATGTTGGGACACATGCATGGACATGTTAAGTATAGTGTCATAACCTCCCAAGGCTGGGAAACGCACATGAGTTTCATTTACACGCACATGTACATACTGGTTTGTCATGTCATTAATTTCATGTCAACTGCACACTTCGTGTCAATCATGTAGATTAAGTTTTGAGGATAAGCAGCCAAAATGCTCTTGGACCATATCAAGGAAATCCTTATCATTGTTAAGAGCGTAATTGAACTGTTTTATTTCCCAAACTTCGTTTATGATGTTTCATAGACAATGACTTGACATTGTGCCGTTGTGTCACACTGTTCCGTCGCAACACGTCACCCCGTGCACTCATTCGCGTCGCGTCGCGTCGCCGCGTAGGTGTCCATTATAGAACGCATCACCTGCACAACCCTTATGTTTGGTGAAACTGTTTTGGTTTCTGAAAAATACCTGTCGAAGTCTTCCACATCTAACAATACTAACCCCGTGCGGACACCCTTAAATTTTCCATCTGAACAATTTACACCATTATGTATTTGTGTAACACGCTTTCACAAGTTGAGGTATTGCATGAACAAATCCGCCATGCATGTTACATGTATCGTGTATTGGGTCATTGCTTATGCGAAATGTTTTTTTTCTTCTCTCGTTTTGAAACAGCATCATCTGTCAAAAAATGTTCAACAAAAAAAAATAATTAAAACAAATCTGAAATCGGGCCATGACCTTTAAAACATAATATTCTTTGCTGACAAAGAGCTGGATTATTGTTTTATAAATTTCTTTAAAGTGTAATAGTATTAGGAATGTGATCTCCTGTCAGTTTTCGATATATTTTGTTCAGAGCGGGACACCAAAGGTGTATGAAGCCACACACAAATACACTAAGAACAAGTACTGCCAATTCAATGTCTTATTTGGTAAAGATACTGCACCATTTATCCTGAGTTTTAAAATTCTTAAAAGGAACATTACAGAATTGGTTTTTGCTAACAAAACAGTTGCTGGCAGTGTAAGCACTTTTTGTAATCCACCATAACTGACAAACCTGTAGAAGTTTGAGATCGATCGGCCATCTGGGCCACGAGAAAATAGTGAAAAAACGATTACACGTCTGCATAAAATCATATAGATTCAACAAATGGACAAAACGCTCACTGAGCGATAAACTCCAATCGGAAAATGAGTTTATTAATTTCTCATCAAATATAGTATTTCAGACAGAAATATTACAAGGGATGTTTTCTACTATCATCATCATTAGACTGTGTAATTTTTATGTAAATCTGTGATCAAAAAGTATATTTTACAAGTTTTTTCTTACCAATTCTGTAATGTTCTTTCAATTTCATTTATTAATTTACTTTTTTTCGGTCTGAAATGCATTTGTATTTTGTTAACACTTTTATAACGCAGGACCAGACAGATAAAACATAATCGTTTAGGGCCAACACCGAAGACTAACTGGTAAAACCTCTCTTTAAACTGTAACATTTTTACAAGGATAATAACCCATGAATCCACAGAAAAGTTACTGATAAAAACCTCTCTTTAAACTGTAACAGTTTCACACGGAATAATAACCCAAGGTTCCACAGAATAGTTACTGATAAAAACTCTCTTTAAACTGTAACAGTTTTACACGGAATAATAACCCAAGGTTCCACAGAATAGTTACTGATAAAAACCTCTCTTTAAACTGTAACAGTTTTACACGGAATAATAACCCATGAATCCACAGAAAAGTTACTGATAAAACCTCTCTTTAAACTGTAACAGTTTTACACGGAATAATAACCCAAGGCTCCACAGAATAGTTACTGATAAAAACCTCTCTTTAAACTGTAACATTTTTACACGGAATAATAACCCAAGGTTCCACAGAAAAGTTACTGATAAAAACCTCTCTTTAAACTGTAACAGTTTCACACGGAGTTAAAACCCAAAGTTCAGGAGAATAGTTACAGTACGGGTCATCAAATGAGATCTCAGAGGTCTTTATACTCTCCCCGAATGAACCAGACAATTTAGCTTCTGTTTGAAACATGGTGGAGATAGTACGTGACAGCCACCTTTTTAAAAATAGAACTCGCAAACGTGAGGTAGCACTTAAAATAGTTTAGCGTTTGCCATGTGACATAAGCAACCCATCTTAAAGTAGGGCG
This sequence comes from Pycnopodia helianthoides, assembly GCA_032158295.1. Lineage (NCBI taxonomy): Eukaryota > Metazoa > Echinodermata > Asteroidea > Forcipulatida > Asteriidae > Pycnopodia > Pycnopodia helianthoides. Next base: position 8,491,337 of record CM063245.1, on the reverse strand, counting down.
AACTTCAGACGAACGCTCAGCTCCCCTGTGGGTTATCTTTCCCACTTGGGACGTGTAACGGAACATGGGCGCCGGAATGAAAACAAACCCCGCATGCAAAGACCGCTTGAACGCAACGGTTTCAAGACTTCGGGTGTGACTTATTGCACCATGATTGGGAAATAATTAATTATGTTGAACCCCCTGCCTTTGGTCACGGGTATAAGAAGTGGTGTTTAAAGTGAAGGGAGGGTGCGTTGTAACGGGGTGCATCACTCCAAAGCACGTGTGAATAATCGAGCTAGAACTTGTTTTTCTTCTATAATGCAGGAAGAAAACTTTGCGGAGACTGGCGCCAAAGCCTGTTTTGGGGCTCGAAAAAACGTCAAAAGATACCCAGGTCCTCTTTTACAAAACTGAAAATTACATTCGATCTGATATTGTGATCAATGCAGTAAAATGCTTCATGTAAAATCAAACATTTAACCTGGCAGCCACATCAATCTTTTCGTATGTTTATTGGCTCGCAGGAACTAAACGCATTACGTGGTAGGATGCAGAGACGATGGTATCATGGAACTGGGGCAGCAGTGTTGGATCCTAAATAATGGTGCACATTAGAGCCTGACGCCCGAACAGTCAAGAAGGTATCAATGTCCCCCATGCACAATAGATGCATCTATACAACGTGAATATGATTTATAACAGGTACAATTCCAAAGGCCTTAATATTGTACAGTTCCTCTATGAACTGACCATTATGCTCTTTGTCCGTTCAAGGTTATACTTCAATCATTGTTAGATCGTTTGTACATCAATCACCGCAGAAACAAATTATAACACGTTTTAAAAGATTGCAAAGCAACCTTCTGTCTTTTATCAATGGACCGGACTGATATTTGGGGATATATCGGGTAACTTTTTCCTAATTGGGTCACCGCAGCAAAGGGGGGGGGTCATAAAGGTTGTCAATTATATGTCATCAGTTAAGTTGTAAGCGCTATTATGCGTTGGTATGATTAATGCGATTCCGGTTTAATGAGTGTTATAAGAATAAACAGTGAAGGCCGACGATGAAGCACGTGTTGATGGGTCTCCCGGTAAAAGTCTGAGCCTGTAACTGAAATATCTCTGTTTGCCTTTCGTATTCCCCGTGCTCTAAGCCAACAGATTTACTGGCTGTTTTGATTCCTAAGTTATACTGAATTCAAGCTAGTGCCAAAAAAACCCCTAATCTTCACATTAATTCAATCTGATAAAACGTAACACTTGATAAACAGACTGCAGTAAACGGTTCTTTCTGTATAATGTTGTAAAACCATATTTTCAATAACATTTCACGTTCTTGCGTTATTTCAAATTAATAGCACCGATACTTGTTCCCATTTGGTATAATTTTATCTATTTAATTAATATCCCAGCATCCCTGAGCTTGGGTTAGGCATTCTGGTCTGGCACGTGGTAAGGCATATTCCGGTGGGGGGGGGGGGGTACACGCTAAAAAGTTCTTAGGCAACGTCTTATCTTAGACCGGGTTAGGCATTCGGGTCACAGAATGTAAGGTACACCTCATCTTCCAGGGAGGTACACCGTCTGAGGGTCTTCGCTATTAACAATGTGTGTGGAAAAGCTCCATGAGAGTTGGTTAGGGAAGACCACGTGCGAGGGTAAACGTACTCTGATGGTTATAGGTGTAAGGTATCACCTCATTTCAGGGGGTACACCCCTAGATGCATTGACAACAGTGTAATATAACGGAACCCAATAGAGTGGGTTATAGGCGTTCTGGTCACAGACGTAAGGTACACCTCATATTCACGGGAGGTAAACCGTCTGAAGGTCTTGGCAACAGTTTGGTATTTTTTAGGATCCCTGGAGTTATTCAACTCATACACTTTTGTTAATTTATATATTGAACAAGGTTATGAAGAAAACTTGTGTACAATCATACATCATACATACATCACACATCAATAAACCTTCAGTACATTTAACAAACATGTGTTATTTTACGCGGGAAGAGTGAGCCACGCAGTCAGCAACAATCAAAGGTTGCGTTGTGGGCAAGACCGCAGGCTATGAGGAACAATGATGACAACCTTGTCAACGAGCCAATATTTCATGCCCATTGGTGTAATAATTGAATCGGTGATAAAGAAGGATATCATTTAGGTTTTACCCTGAAACTGATGTGTGATAAACACTATAAATCATTGCATTCCGGGTCCTATGTGGCGGGAAAAAAAATCTGCAGGTTCTTCGCACCAACGACCTCCGCATTCTAGAGCATAATGTCTTACCCGCTAGACCAATGAGCGTGCCCCAGTGACGAGGCCAGTTCTGCTCCTGCAGTCAGCAGGATGGCAGTTACACACTCAAAACTCCCGGGTCAGATTTGACCCAGTTTCCCGTCCCATGGTACCCGACCCGATGGGATTTTGACCCGGGATCTGCGTTAGCTTGACCCATTTCGGGGTCATGTCGACACAGATTCGGGGTCATACTGACCCCGAAGTGAGTCAGACCCCACGGGTCCCGGATCGGGTCAACTTTTTGACCTGGGAGTTTTTAGAGTGTAGTGAGTCCTTTGTTTTACAGTGCTTGGGTAAAACCAAAATAACAAAATACTATCTATTCGTTTCATATTTGAAAATGGGCGTCTGACCGAAATATTTTGTTGGACAAATTTTTAATTGCAATTTTTTAATTATAAAAAAAGAAACAGTTAAGGGCGGGTCTCAAATATTACATTTAAATTCTGTACCTATCTTATACAACTTAAGATTGTTTTCTTAATTTCATAAAGAGAAAAACAGTGCTTCTTTTTCGAACCACTTTAGAGGAAAAAAATGTATGATTTTGAAATCCATGCACAGAGGGCTTGATGGTTGAACTCATAGTTAATTTGTGCGACTCATTGGACATAAATGTCGTCGTGTTTGGAGATTTACAAGACTTTTTATGGAAACACCTGTGTTAATCCGCGACATAAACATTAACATGACTCCGAACGACCTCAGTGCAAACCAAATTGAACTTGCACAATTTGAAAAGAGAATAAAAAACCTCAATAGACGGATCACACAAAAGCTTTATGTCGAAAATGGTTCTTTAGGATTAATTTGCGTAAAGAGCTAAGTAATAAAATGGTCCCGGCGGGCAACTCACTGCAACCCAAAAAACAACAATGATAACTTTCTTGCACAGGAATAAAACTGTTTCCTGTATGATGCATTTTCGCTGTCAATGATTTTTAGTGTAAAGCGGGAAACCCCTTAGGTTCATTGGGGGTCAAAAAAGCAACCCAAAGCGTAGACAGACAAACGGGGCATTCATTCGCGGCATTTTGGTAGTGTACCCCTGGTCATCAGCTGTTGCACCCATTGGAAACAGCAGCAAACTTGGGGTAACTAACCCGCGGTCTGTCCCGGTGAATGACGGCCGTCGGCGCCGTGGTAATACAGCGAGGTGATGGGATTATTGGCCCCTTCTGTCCACTTGTTCACCTAGCGGATTTATCTTCAATTTTGATCGGATGTAATTAATCAGAATAAGCCTAAACATTATGGAGGCACAGGGGCATAAACGGGGTCAACCCCTGGGCCATGAACAAACAGTCAAAGAAGTACGTGCCGACTCTGATTTGAAATGAGGTTGTTACGTTAAATGCAATCGTCCATGCACAAACCATGTGGCTTTAACATTTCACATGGTTCCGAGTGAGGCGTTCTTGACTAACCTCTACCCAAGGTGAACCTCGAACCCTGTTTTATACAAACAGCTTTCTCCTGAAGACGAGCAGAGTAATCGAAACGTCGTGACAACACCGGGTTTTTTCAGAACCAACCTCTCCCACAAAAGACATCTAATACATGGTTGTACCCGCAAGTGTACTATTTATTTTAGGTTACTTCTTAGCTTTCAATGAGCACCACAATCAACCTCGTCCCAGGTGTGCGACATACGAGGTTGACGCTCTCTCACCCTGGTATTGGATCATTTGCATATCCATTTTTTTGGATACGTATGCAAATTAGAATAGTCTGGCTGCTTTAGGAAATTCACATCTTCGTCATGGTCTCGTGGTCCGGTACCAGATTTAATAGCCTGTTGGTACATTGGTTGCCGGCCGGCTGTTTTGACAAAGGTTAACATTTGGTTTTGTCCGATCAGGGTCCAAGTAAGGAGTTTCCCTCCCAGGGTTGACTGTTGTAAACATGGTTGAAAATAAAGTAAACCATGGGGACGATGTTGTACCACAATGTATTTTTTTAAATGGATGTTCCAACACTGTAAAAATGAAGGGCAAAGAAGTTGATGGGTAATCTGAAAATGGGCAAACTAGGTAATAATTCATTAGTTTGTTGGTTTATACTTTCTCCAACATGTGTGGCATTTTCCCTGTTGGTTAACTGAAACAAAAACACTCAACAAATGGTACATATACTACATCAGTTGGGTATTATTTATCAGTCTCAGAAAGCGAAGATGGGTTTACCCATTATATATAGCAAGAAAATATTCTTCTGCCCCATCGTTGGGCATCTTTCCCTAAAACGAGTAATAAACACATACAGTTGGGTAAAATTAAACCACATTGGGTGAATACTTCAAAGCGTTGTGCGCCATTGCTGCTCACAGATATGGCGGCGGACGGGAGTATCGAAGAGCTGTTGGAGAGCAGGGGGCTGTACAACGACCTTGGGGAAACTTTCAAAGGTGAGTAAAAGTTGTCATGTATTAATTTACACAATTTATTGTTATCATGCAAATAACTGGGAAGTTATCAATTCTATGAGCCTAACACTTTCACAAGAACCCGAGAACTGTTGTTGCTGTTATACTATTACTATAGGCCTACACGTACATAGGGCCTAAGTAATGGCTGCGTCGTCGCTGTTGAGAACTGTTGTTGCTGTATGCCTACAAGTGTGTATGTACATACACTGGACGCCTCGCTCGCCGTTGCGTTCGCGGCATGCATGTGCCAAACCGTAATGTATTGCGCAATCCCTGCTCCGTCTGGCAGCTTGGGGAGAACTGAAGAATCCACAGCAATGTTTCCGTCATAGCAACAACAGTTCTCAACATAACTTCCCAATTATTTGCATGAGAACAATAAATTTTGTAAATTAATACATGACAACTTTTACTCACCTTTGAAAGTTTCCCCAAGGTCGTTGTATAGCCCAATAAATGGGTAATTAATCATTATTATATACCCCGAAAATGGTTAAACCATTTTAACCAGATCATGGATAAAAGCAACACCCAATAAGTGGGTAATTGATAATTTATTAAATGCCCAGAAAGTGGGTAAACAAAAAATTACCCAACTGTTGGCTACCAAAATATACCCAACTATTGATAAGGAAATATTATCCAATTATTTGGCAATCAGAATGCCCAACTGGATGGGGAAAAAAGTACTAAAAGATGGGCATGTTGATAGTTTAAGCAACGTTGGGTAAAAAATTGGGTAAATTTTTGCCCATTATTTTTACAGTGAAGCTTAATCCCAATGATCTTCCATGGCTCGAAAGATCCATTTAAAATTCCCAGGTTATGGTTTGGCATAATTTGGAAATCCGTAATTAAATGTTAGCACATTTGTAACGCACGCACTCTTACTATTAAATAATTCAAGACATGTTTTGGAAATTGGTGATTAAATTTGATGCCTATTAATGTTTGCTACGTTAGGGTTGGGTTCTGCTTATCATGTGCCTGCATGAGTTGAGTTGGACCGTATGGTATGAACGCAGCTTCCCTTGGTAATGTCCTTCTAGCGGTTATCGCCATAGCCACATTGGGAGACGTAAAGCCTTGTGTATAACTAAACCATGTATTGGGCAATATCAAGATGAATGGAGGCAGAGTTTACTCTTGGGGTATGTGTGATCAGCCCATCCTCACGTCATACTGTCTTGACCTTCTTGAATTACTCAAGATTCCATAACCTAAGGGAGTTCCACTGATATGAACTGCATTTAACCACACAGGACTTTGAAAGAACATTTTCAGGGACAGTATTTTCGTGGAGCTGCGTCTCGTTTACCACTGGGCCTAACCAAATCAGTACAACTGTTGCGCTCGTTAACGAACTCAAGTGGGACACAATGGGTGACCCTGCCCCCTCCAACAAACTGAGCAGAATGCATCCAATGGGCAGCATTATGAACTCCACTTGGGGAATGGAAGTGGGAATTCAGAAGAAGAAAAAGGTTCTTGAAGTGTAACCCTGGGCTAGCATTCTAAATTTGGATAGTTACCGCCTGAGGCAGTAGCGGTCAAAAGAGGGCACTCTTCACAAGCAATTTCCTGATCCCAAGATGCCGACCCATTGCTGATCCTATTGATCCTAGAAGCCTCAAAACAACGTTCAAATCTGAGAATGAACTAAAATAGATCATTCGATAATAAAACACGTATGTATGTCTATTAGATAGCTGGATACGCTTTGATGAGCATTCGAGAAATGATTTCAAATTAAATCCTCCATCAAAAGTACTGATTTTGTGATCAGGTGCGTCATGTCAATACAAATGTAGACAACGTGGATTCCCAGTTGGCCAAAACAGCCGATGGGCCAATCGTCCCAGTGACGTTACGATTGTTCCATTATGTCAAGAGGTTAGCTCATTAACTTTGTGAAATTGTTACACTTGGTATACCATAAGGTCTTGACAAATCCAATTCTATAATGTTACAAAGTGGATGCTCCAAATCGCATGACCCCCTGGCTATTTGGTAGGAATTAGGTCGACAGACGCGCCCTCCCATTTGGGTAGTAACGCCTCCTTCCATCCACCCATGACATGATCTGGAACATGGCTATATACACTCAAGACGGGTCCGTTGTGAGTGAGGAATTTTAAGTACAATTTCGCTCACAGTTAGTCGTGTTAATAACCTGATGTTATCATAACCTTTTAGCCTCTTTGAGTTGGGTGTAGACAAACAGTTTTAGCCAAACCGAATAGTGTCCTCGAACTGTGTCCACCATATCTCAAAATGGCTAATTGGCTCAAGATCATTGGATGAACAACCCCAACTCATCTAAAGATGGTTTAGAAACTTCATAAAACACAAATCAAGAAATGTGCACACACAAAAACCTGGGAATGTTTCACTTGACTCAATCGTGTAAGTCCATACTACAAAATAATGTGTCTGTACTGTTTCCAAATGTTGAAATAGACTACCGGCAGGTGATGCAATCCGGTTTCTTCACACATGTCAAGAAAAACGAAAACACGTCAGAAAGAGTTAATCCTCAGGATGTAGATGATAATTTTGTCTATCATCTGAGCAACCCATAATAACTAACAAATCTATGTTTTTAAGTAAAACGACACATATGCATGCATTTGCTCAGGGTAGAAATATTGTTAAAGGCAGGATACACTTTTGGTAATTGTCAAAGGCCAGTATCCTCACTTGGTGTTTCCCAACACATGCATAAAATTACAAACCCTATGAACATTTGGGCTCAATTGGTCATCGAAGTTGCAAGAAAATAATGAAAGGAAAAACACCCTTTATGCATAGAATTGTGTGCTTTCGAATGCCTGAGAAAGGCTTCCAGTGGGTAAGTATTTTAGTGAGAAATTACCGCTTTCTCAAAAACTACATTGATTCAGGAGTCATTTCTCACAATGTTTTATACTATCAGCAGCTCCCAGGTGCTCCTTACCAAGTGAGTTTTTATCATAATGTATTTCTTGAGTAATCACCAAAAGTTTCCACTGCCTTTAAACAGCAGGTGCCTCATGTGGCACATGAATCCTCAGCCTATATGTTATGTATGTTCTATAATGTGAATGTTCCGTGCAGGTATGTTACAACTGAAACCGGTTATTCAATTATAACTCAGTTGACTATGTCCTGATCGGTCAGGGAAGGGACATGAAGCCGAACGGTTACCTGCTTGAATCTTAATGGAACATACCAATTGTTGAAAGACATGGAGGGGACTATGCTGTAGGGCATGGTCACTGCCCCTGGGTGGACCAACAACCCGTAATTGAGTCATCAGCCACCATCAACTGATACAAATCTTTCTACACTAATCTTTCTATAGGTAATAAATTACCCAATGTAAAGTCTAACAATGAAACCCGGAGGAAAAAAACCAGCTAAACTGGCTGAAGGTGAGTAGAGTTGATCAGATCAGGTGTAGAACACACTGGATTGGCTTTAACTCAACGCTCAAGGATACCACTCAATTAACACAAGTTTGATAATGCATTCACGACACAATTTACGACATTCGCAAATGTACGTGAAAGAAAACTTTCAAAATAAGTGAGTAAACTTGCAAAGCACCGTGTTTGAAACCTTCCTACATACAAGTATATTTAGGCCTATATTCAATCTTACAAAAAATTCAGCATTTCAGATACCAGCTGTTGTATCTTAAATACACAAACACTCACAAACAAGGATTTTCCAAGGTACGATCGTGTCAAGGGCAACACACCCCTGGACCCTATAAATGGACCCCATTATAGGGACGGTGGTAAGTGTATAGTTGTCGCTGTGATATTTGGTTTGTTTGGTTTTTAGCTACGGGAAAAAAACTTGTTTCAGTCAGGACACAAAAGTGCATATAATGGGTATTAGGTCTACCGTCTTAACCTTGAAGCTATGGATAAATATAAGATGAAGAAAATGAAGAAACTATGGATAAATATAAGATGAAGAAAATGAAGAAACTATGGATAAATATAAGATGAAGAAAATGAAGAAACTATGGATAAATATAAGATGAAGAAAATGAAGAAACACACAGTTTACTGATTTAAATTATGGAATAATAAAAACAGAACACTATAGCTACCTACCTTTTCTTCCAGGTCCAATCTTGGCAACACTACAGCCGAGCGAGGTGCCTGTCCATTCCCCGTCGATAGAGGCATCGCAACGGGTACAAAGGAGCAGAACGCCGCGGTGAAGAGGACTGCACGCCGCACGGACCATCGGAACTCCAGCAGCATCATGTCTCCCCTGTAGAACCCAGCGGGAAAATAAACCATTCAAGTGTTTGAAACAGTCATCAAAATACACCCCTACAATGTTGGAGCGATGGACAAGGGTTGGCTACAGGTCACTGCGCATGCTCCAGTATCATTACTTTCAACCAATCACATTCGTCGTTGACCAAATTTGGTGTTGTTTATGTTTTTCTTAACATTTCAGGATCAGCCTGGTTTCCTTGAAAACTTAAGACAGATGGGTAAATAAACAGCAGGGGACAATGGATCGTACAAGAGGAAATCAAGATTGCATTGATATCATAGTTGAAGGGACACGTTCCTAGTTTCCGACCCGCACAAATTGTATAAATCTATTTAACTGAGAAGGTATCTTTCTAATGAAGTCACAAATTAAATATAGGCCTATCTGTCATGTCTGACTGTACGGGAGGGTGGGGGTTTACGTCAGACTGTTTCTTTTTCATTGTTACTCTTGTTTGTTCAGATTGCCGCTCGGCGAAACACTTTAATTGTTCGATGTTTAAGTTTGATTTCTTAAGATCCCATGCGTAAAATTTGCTTTATTGCTTGCTAGAATGTAACAACACATTTCGTTTCGCTCAGACGCTTCGAGAAGAATGGGTTGATATGTTTTTTAAACATACTACCGGCAACCGGTAGTTCTTCAATTAAAACTATGGGCCTTACAAATTGACATTCGACAATGAAAAGAAACAATTGTAAACATCGCAAACTTGAAATGCCACCAGTCTACAGTATACTTGAAAGTCAAACGTGCTAATAATACGATGTTACCTTTACCTATTGGCCCTCTGGCCATTCCTGTTATGTAAACTAAAACTCGTATACCGGGTCGATTTCCAACAAACAGTTCCGCTTTCCCAAGACGATAAAAAAGAAACAAACAAATTGTTGATATGAAATGTCACAATTCAGCCTCAGTATCCGACTGCTTTTAGACCATCTGTTCAAGCATGCCGGCGAGACTCAGGGCGATCACCTGCCTCAGCTACTAGGCGAATTAGAAGCAACCCTCTATTTACATGGATACGGTTTCTCATTCCGTAAACCAGACCAGACGATAGTATTAATGAACGCGCTACCGTCAGTCAATGGCCCGAATTTAAAGTCACGGGTAAGGTCAGGGTGCATCCAGGGCATTCACATCTGTGTCATACCACACTACCCAAGTTGGCTAACCTCAATACTTTAAAAACCGAGCACCCAAATTTGTTCATAAATCTCGTTTTACATTTGAATCGTCTCAAACAGTATTTACACTGCGAGGATGCCTGCAACATTTCTCGTGGCTTTCTCCATATTGCTTGTTTGCGTAAATCAGTCTTTGCGTATTACCTTTTGATTTGACAGACAACGCGTTTACTCTTTCAGCTCTTTAATTAATTGCTGCTTATCAAAAAAAACTATGCAATTAAGCGTTCTAATACAGAAATAGATTGGATGATTCATGCTTATCAACTCCAGGCAGTAACCAACTGTGCTGTGCCTGTCGTGGACATTATTTTGTCACCTTCGATAACAAGTTGTCCTTGTGGGCCGAAGAGGTAACCTTGTGGTGTCACTCACAATCGTAACATTATTTGCAGTTATCGAAGCGAGTGTAGACATGTACATGAATATTATTTTAATGCATTCATCGATACAGTGGGTCTATCAAATTATGAAGGCCAGCCTAAGGCCTTACCCTGCTCAGACCACACAATGCTATGGTGTACTATGCAGTGTACATTCCAATGGTTCCAACCCAGTTTTCATACAATATTTAGCTTACCTTTCAACGATTTGCGAAAAAACAGCCTTCGGGTTACGATTTTTAGTTTAAGAGCCATAATTCTCTTCTTAAGGGGGCCAATTAACTGGGTCCAACTGACCAACAGAAACAAGCCGGGTAAAAAGATGGCAAAATAATGGCCGTCCGGCTGGTGCTCATCGAAAAATGATGTACGTAATTTGATCAAAAGCAAAACTCGTTCTGAAGATTGCGATATGCACGACCGTTGTTTACCCACCATTTTCTGAATGTGAATGTTTGATTCGAATAAAAACCACATCAAAATAAAGCCTTCATTTATGTTTCCTGAAATACAATATTTATAATATTTGATCCCAAATATTGCAATTTCTACGTAACAATTCCCCTATATAGTCTCTATTTCTCGAACCTTGCCTGTATTACACGTCTTTTCCTACAGACCTTGAAACGGTGGCAATTTCATGTTTGCAAATGGCTTCGTTTAGCAGCGCATTCAAAAAGATTTGACGTGCTACACCGTCAGAGCTCTCAACACGAGTACACTCGACCTCAATGAACATTTGGTTTGGATTTGCAGAAATGTGTCTCGTCTATATACGCAAGCTAGTTTCCAACCATAAGCGTATAATTAGTTTTCCATCCAACATAAGCTATCAACCAAGTTCAGGTTTAAAGTCTGGCAACACTTCCGACAGTAAAATGTTTCGTGTATGCAACAAATTTTCCTTTGATAATGTGTGCCAAAACTGGAACACTTGTGTTTGGATAACGCCACGTGAACCTGATTAATTTTGTAGAAGTGTTTTTGAAACTTGCATAAAGGCGTCACCAAGCATGAACTCAACAACAACAAAAATTAAGCGACTACATCCAGGTATTCTCGAAGCTTAACCGAAATGACTAGGTTAGTAAAGTTAGACAAAACCAAAACTGCCGAATTATATTGAAAAACTGACATTTGCCACTTAGTTCCACTAGTTCAAAAATTACTTACACGGTTGGCGATAACTTCAGTAATGACCTCAGTTCACCACGCAAAACTAGACGGAGTGTCGATATGAACAGTCCTTCGACTCCGGGAGTTAAGGACTATATGATCGGCCGTCAGGGCAGACCATTGGTATCTGTGTGTGCGAAGTTGACTGCAAGATCAACCTCTGCCTTGGTAAGTTCTAAGTTGCAATGGTCCTCTCACTAAAGGTGATGCAGTCATTGCATCCTTCTGTACAGTGACATTAAAGAAGAACTCCTGCTGAGGGCTTTAGCTTATCTACCAAGTGGCAAGTATCCGATTGGTGACTAGTACAAGTCTATACGTTAATTGGCTGGAACCAAATGAAGCGCCAATTATATAATTAACATATCTGTCTCCACATTTCGGATCCTTCCACTGACTTAAAGATTTGTTCGAATCCTGCCCAAGGTTAACCCATAAATATCATGGATTTCACTTGAAAGCTTTTGGATTGAAATGAATTGATCGTTTACAAAAGTGTCAACTTTACTTGTTGGACATCGGCGGGAGGTTGAGCGGACCTTTCCAGGTGGTAAAGATTCAATGAACAGATTTATTGACGGAGTTATAATAAAACAGCCGGTGGACGATCATAGAAGGTCATTACATCTTAATAATTTGCATTGGTTCTATAATCTGTGTGAGTTATGTATCGTCACGTATCTTATTATTAAATTCAATGTGTCTGGCGTAACGGCTGTTTCGTGTTTCAAGAAAGCGAACAGTTAAAGATCATTAAAATATAGCGTGCTGGACATTGAACAGAAATGACATTGATTTGACAAATAAGGAAATTAACTGGATTTAAATAACGTATGTTCATCCGCACATCGGACCAAGTAACACAAATCGTGGAGAAAATGATGACTGCAGTTGTCACAACAGCTTTCCAAGTGACATAGTAATAGCCAAGATGATAAACGTGCAAATATATTTGACATGGCAGCGAAACCTAATTGTGGTTAAGTTGGAACTTTAATGTTGCTGATTGGAAAACCCGTTTGATGTATAACTTTTATTCTTCAACTCTGCATCATTTTTAAAAGAACGGTTTAACGTTGGCCCTTTTCGAAACAATGGCTTCCCAATTGGGCTCCGGCTGTGGCTCTGTAACTTGTCTTGTAAACGTGTACTTTAGGTGGGACTTCCAAACAGGCAGACGGTGCCACGAAGCCTGTGAGCCGTGGTTTCGAAAATGGCCACAAGGGTAGTAGAGAATGCGGTCTATACATGTATTCATTCAGTTTGAAGGAATACCGAAAAGATAACACAGGAAGTGCCTCTTTAGTTTTTAGAAAACAGTGTTTACATTTACACCATTTAAACTTTGATCTTTGATTGGTTTAAAATTTGCCACAGTCGGGACTACTTTTGTAATTTGGCATTTTCAAGCACCATTTTTCGAACATCAACCAATGAGTCCACAAAGACGGAAGATATTCACAAAGATGATTTGTCTCGATGGGTGTTACTACCTGCTGCACGACCATTTATGTAAATACAAAATTTACATAATTTCGGGTAAGAACTAACTTCATGACAATATGTCAGTAGGCGTTCTAATCCATATTAATCTGCTATCAAATTACAACAGGAGTTTGCCACAATAAACCATCACGGGCTTGGGATTATGCAATTAAAACAAATTTTTATTGTATTATTATATTATTTTAAATATTTTGTTTAACATGCAAACGCTTCCCATGAAAGTAATGCCTCAATGCTATTCTGACTATTTTGGGGGGATTGATTTTCTATTTATTTATTTATTTATGTTTTTATTAAGAGCGATTCAACAAACATTCTCTATACATGGTCTACCCTCTATAACAGTTTTCACATGGGCTGCTGTATTACTCAAACAACATGTGTTTTTTAAAACTGGCAATTCGGGTGCATACCGGCAGCTTGTGTTGGTTGTGTTTAGCTTTATGATCACCTTTCCTTGAACCTCACTAAGCTTCTTATCTTTCACCTTTAGCCAAAGAGGAGGCTGCGTTTACACTTGGCTCGCGATCACGTCCGAGATGGTACGATTATATTAATCCATATATATCCCATATCAAGACATACTGCAGATGCACGAGATCGACTACTAAAGCAAAGCTATCCACCACTCACAAAATGCAGACTACAAATAGCCCTTTTCACACAAGAAAGAAGAATGAACTCTTTGAGACAATTTTTGAAGAAAAGGCAGACACACAAGACGGAAACAAAATCCTCTCTTAAACCACTTGCAAAGGGAAAACATTACACCCACAATCATGGTGTACAAACATTTTTTCGATCCGACGTCCTCGGTCGGCCACACCACCGTAACCCTTTTTTACTAACGTCCTCGGTTTAACGGGTAGACACGCTCACACGCACATGGCACAGCAAATAAATCACAGAAAGGAACAATAATAAACAGCGTAAAGAAACATCACGTCTGAAAATGATTACAACGTAAACTTTGGCTATTATACTCTGTACCAATGTGGACCGACTGACTCTCAAGCCCCCCCCTCCCCCTCCCCCACCCCTCCTTTCGCTCTCTCTCATACTTTGTGAATGACCCCGTGAATGACCCCGAACAAAATGTGCATTTTTTTATCCAAAAGCCTACTTGTTATAAAGATGGTAATGGTAGTAAGCATCATGCCTACTTGTTATAAAGATGGTAATGGTAGTAAGCATCATGCCTACTTGTTATAAAGATGGTAATGGTAGTAAGCATTCATGCTACTTGTTATAAAGATGGTAATGGTAGTAACCTTCCTGCTACTTGTTATAAAGATGGTAATGGTAGTAACCTTCCTGCCTACTTGTTATAAAGATGGTAATGGTAGTAACCTTCCTGCTACTTGTTATAAAGATGGTAATGGTAGTAACCTTCCATGCCTACTTGTTATAAAGATGGTAATGGTAGTAAGCATCATGCCTACTTGTTATAAAGATGGTAATGGTAGTAAGCATCATGCTACTTGTTATAAAGATGGTAATGGTAGTAACCTTCCTGCCTACTTGTTATAAAGATGGTAATGGTAGTAAGCCTTCCATGCCTACTTGTTATAAAGATGGTAATGGTAGTAACCTTCCTGCTACTTGTTATAAAGATGGTAATGGTAGTAACCTTCCTGCCTACTTGTTATAAAGATGGTAATGGTAGTAACCTCTGCTACTTGTTATAAAGATGGTAATGGTAGTAACCTTCCTGCCTACTTGTTATAAAGATGGTAATGGTAGTAAGCATCATGCCTACTTGTTATAAAGATGGTAATGGTAGTAAGCATCATGCCTACTTGTTATAAAGATGGTAATGGTAGTAAGCTTCCTGCCTACTTGTTATAAAGATGGTAATGGTAGTAAGCATCATGCCTACTTGTTATAAAGATGGTAATGGTAGTAAGCATCATGCTACTTGTTATAAAGATGGTAATGGTAGTAAGCATCATGCTACTTGTTATAAAGATGGTAATGGTAGTAACCTTCCTGCCTACTTGTTATAAAGATGGTAATGGTAGTAAGCATCCTGCCCGTTGATTAGAAATCAATCAAAGTATATCGACAAATTTGAATCTCCAAAGATCGCCTTCGGGCGTTTTTCGGTGATTCAAATTTCAGTGGTGTTCGCTTGTAAATGCTGCGGCCAGAGATGCGGTTGGTACCCGCTGGTCACCTCGCTAATTAAACGTGGATGGATTCGACGTTCTTGATTAGTTTGTTTTCCCAACAAGTAGGCCCTGTATTCAGCTGCAAATTTCAGAAGTGATTTATGTATCTATTATTGATCATTTTTGGCCAATAAATCACCATTACGTTGAAAATTTTAAACCAATCTATGATGACTCCATCTTTGGCTAATAACAGGTAATAATGTTGGAAGCGCTTTGAGACATGGTGTATAAAGCGCTACATAAAAACCGAATATTAAAAGAAAGTATCGAGCACGGACGGCAGTGAGGTGAACAACTTAAGGAAATGTCATCCAATGTAATGGTTGATATTCCAAGGTTATGAATTGAATTGAAGAATGTTTTAATTGAGTGCATTCCTAGGGCTACTTGAATGAGATACCCATGCATCAACTGCATGACCAATGGATGCGTATCTCAGCAGTCATTTTGAACATTGACGATTTTTTACCATTTCGGTTTCATCGTAATAGTAGACTAGACTCATGGACTGATATTATGGGTCTGAGGATGCACTGTGTAGTATGGTGGCCGAGCACAAACCAACTGATACAAAATCAAGTGTTATAATCATTGTAGCCCCAGGCCACCTGAAATCCGAGAGAACTTTCACTAAACTAAGGTTTGCTTCACGCGAGATTCCACTTTCCCAGTAATCCGATGATCTGTCGGGTTACATTCAACCTGAAGAGTGCGCTCTTATTTGGATAGTCATTAATGTGACCATTACAACCCTAGCTAGCGAGGCCATGGCCTTGTCTACGGGTATCAGAAGGAGCCACCACTGATGTGAGACAGGGAGCTGAGTGGAGTTCCATGAACTGCAGCGGTGCTTGACTTCGGCTTTATCGGGCTGTACTCCACACCCTGGAGGGTTTCTGGTGGTCCCTCCCCGGTTGACACACGATCGTGCCTTTGAAAATACCTCCTGACCTCGGGGATACTTTCTCACGTACGCCTTTAAACTAGTCTGTCATTTTGGTTACTTCAATGAAGTGCTATTAATTTGAGCTATTGGTAAATTTAACCAAAGTGTTCACACTTCACTGAGAGTTACTCCAAGTCCAAGTTTCTCACCAATTATACGGGCCTGGAGTATGTAAAAGAGACTAGGTTATCAGCAAATTGATATCAAGACCCGAAATGTGTCCCTCTCGGGTCCTCGGACTAAGCCTTCAATTATAATGTTTTTTATCATGTCATGACAGGGCGTTAAGATGAGCTATACAATGATTTACGATAGCAGAGTGTCATCCGGATTATTGATATTGTATGTAAACAAAATTTTACTTTTGCTGAAGACAACTTTAAAAATGGTATCTTGAGTCAGCCAGCAGCAGCAAGATAACCGGCACTTTGCAATAATTGGAGAATATGTCTTGGGCTTTTAATAGCACTGTCTAGAAAACTGCGGGGATGGGAGGTAAACAAGATGTTTGTAAGCCTAGATGTTTGTACATTAGTTTGCAGCTGTAATCCACTTCAATAAACAAAATAATATACAGGAAGGCCGTGGCACCATGCTTTCTGCTTTTTACTTTTAGGAAGGTTCTTTCGAGGCTGCGTGTTGACCTCGGACAGGTGATTAGTTCGAAAACGGTGCAGGTACGGGATGCATGGCTTTTCTGCATTGCGGGCCAAAAGGCTAAGTTCGCAATTTTCCTCGATAACTTACGGCAAGGGGGTCTCTTAATGAACCACATATTTTTACGAATTTTGGGTATAGTGTGGAGATACTGTTAATAACGTCATAACGACGTCCTTCGTTGCAGAGCCTGCCCCAAAAAGTCCTCGCCCGTTAGATCTTCTAGTATAATATATTTCCTTATACACTTAACCCTAGTCACTGTGCGCTTGTGGACCCTATTGATATTTGAAGATATTTTCATCACTATATCACTGTGTTTCTTTGTTCTTTATATCAGTGTGATCTTGTTTGATTGAGTTGTTGCATATGAGAAAATACAGGTTTGTTGAGTAATTAACATTCACGAATAGTTTTGAGATTTTCGGATCGTAAAAATGATCAATCCTGTAGAAAATGATTCAATTAGGTCCAAAAACTGTTAACTTTTTTTTAAGAGTCAGGAAACACAACGCGAGAGGGCGCTCACCAAGTATGGCGGAAGGAATGCCCCCACCAAGAACACTCTCACCAACACCAAGAAGTTTCTTGGAACTTGGTATAATATGGCCATGGTACAGAGTGCCTCCATGGAAAGTGGGCTCCATTGCTTCTCCAATGGACGTGGTACAACGTGTGCCACAATCAAACACTTCGGCAGTCCTTTACTTTCTGTCTTATCGCAGTCGCCAGGAAAAAGTGTCGCCCACTCACTTACTGCGCAGACAGATAACATAAACTTCAACATCGGATATTGCACACATTACTTCATCTTTAGAAACTGAGCATAGCCTAAAGACATAATGTATCCTTTACTTCAACACTGCGATGGATACTACCTAATACGGATGTCCGACTAATCCTTTTGCAAGTAAGTTATCTCCTAGGATCCGATCGTAACAATGTGGAAATTGGGATCAGGAAAGGATATAATTTAAAGTCAAGGGCAAATCCCATATTCTTTGACAGATTTGCGGCTATTGTGCTTTTCAGCATTGATTCTATTTCGAGAGCCGTCTAGTTTTCCTGTCGACGAAAAGCATTAATTATGAGGTTGTCAATAGAGGTTGTGACGACTCGCTGGTTATTGCCCAGGCACTTGGCAGTTTCGTTTCCAGAAGATAAGATATAGTTTCCTGTTGTGAAGTACTACAACCCTAGGAAGGGACAGTGTGGCGACGAAGGGAACGCACGAACAGTTCTTTCTTCTGTCCTCTGTCCCCTCTTCCCCGCAACGGTTTCAAAACCGAGCATTATTCTTGTGCGAAACCCCACACGACCCAAGAGGTATGATTTTCGCAGTACATGAATTATGTTAAAGTCAATGCAATACAGAACTTCATAACAGGTGTAGGGGTCTAAAAGGAAATTGGATGCAACCAATACCAACAAATAATCAGTGTGTAAGATTCGTGCTGTGATGCTTTCGACCTCTCGGTTTCATTCATGCACAGCATCAGTAAGATAGGATCAAGTCTCTGATGTAGAAGAGTGTTCCATCTTACCTATACCCCTGATTTATAAAGTGACCCATCATCACATGCCTCAACCCAACCCCCCCCCCGGTCACTTCTTTCCTGGGTTGGTTGGTAGCTAAAGAATGTCACACGACAACGTTCGAGTTGCCTTCATGCCTTCATATAGGGCCCCTAGATTGTAAGAAACTGGAAAGGTACGAAAACGTTTATAAACAACAACATTACCCTCATGGCTTTTCAATTTAACGAAGGTCACCCACTACAAGAAACTCGTACGCGGATGCGCATTATAGACGGGCCAAACAAACAGGACAATTCCACAGAAAACACCCTCCACAACAAAACAATCATACATGTTTTGATTTCAGTTCGAACTGTGACAGATAATTGGCAGCAGGTGAGGAAATCCACGGCCCTTTAAAACGTTGCTTGTGTGTATAATTTGTCATTTCTGATTTCTTAAAATTGTTCCAGCTGTGAGGTAAAACGTTATGAGAATCCAAGTCGGAGGATGCCATGCTTTCAGCCACACTATAAAAGCTTTCAGATTGGTGTTAATCATTCTTAATTATGTATACCGATACAACACGTTCTTTTTATCAACGTTGGCGACCGATGTGAGCCATGTCTACCTGTTTCTTGACTTCGCGTGTATGTTCATGCATGGGGGAGAATTCGCCCACGCAAATTTGATTTAATCTCTTGCGATGACCATACGGTCGTTCACCGGGCGGGACCCAGTCATTTTTCCCGGGCACTTCCTTGAACAATTTTGGGAGAACAGAAAGGAAAGGTATACCCCCTATTTCAATTTGGTACCTAGCCTTGCTCAAGGCGGTCGCATTTTCACTCCGAGCGAAAAACACGCTGTAAATCCTGTCCGCATACGGAGACCGTAGAGAGAGCACGTACTAACGCAGCTCAAACCATGCACACACACGCATGCTGTACAGTTGTATGTGCTTGCGTGGACACACAGGCATGCACAACTAGCTCAGGTGGGTAGCGCGGCGTAAAGACAAATAATAATAAATGAAAACAAAACTCCAACGCCTTTCAAAATCAGAACAAAACATAGGATTTGTCTTAAGTTGCAATAACATGTAATATGAAAAGCGTAGTTCTTTTATCGCATATAAGTCCTTACAACAAGATTAAGGCGCCTCTCAACATTATTTTCCATGTTCCTCAGTCATGAACCAATCTCAAATTTTTCTAAATTCATTGGTTCTCAACTCCCTCACAGGTTCTCATTATTTTAAACATCTGGGCTAAGAGAGGTAATTATGGTTAAGTGTCTCGCTCAAGGACATACCGGTAATGACCGGGCATCGAACCCACACTCCGGTGACTCCATTAGAGATCGAGTCTTTACACTAGACCAGTGTTCTCCACAGACTTTTTCTTTGGGAGGGCGGCATGACGTAAACAAAATGGCGCCCGCCGATATGACCTCATCAAAATGGCGCCCGTTGGTATATGACGTCATCGGACGGGAAAGCATGTTATAACCCCGGGCCCCAACACTATCTAAGGAGAATTATTGACATCCATTCCGGTCGAACTACAACCTTATTGTAAAAACTAATTCAAAAAGTAGACCACACGGTTACGACACGTAAGCTTTCAGATTAAAGCCACTCACCGACCCACTCCCCCTTCCCCCTACCATTGCATGACACCTTTAACTGTCCAGGTAATCATCTTTACCTCACAATGATACCGACCTTCTTTACCCCCTCAGCACTGTCCATAACAAGTCATCAACAATTTCCGTTTTAACACCTTGTAACATTCTTCTCGTTGCTTTCTAATAGCCTCTTGGGTCTCACGAGATCTCAACCAGAAATTAGCATCAGAAAAGAAGGTTATAAACGCGAGGAACCACATGAGTTCTAGGTCAGGTTAGGTTCACCTGTAAGTAGGTGAATTCAATAAAACAAAATTTACAAAACCACCGTTGAAAACCACCTCCTAAGAGTTTAACTGATGAACCATACATGACAGTTATACCGGAAAATATGACGCGTGGTATCTGGGGATACCATGTTCCAGGGTTGTTTTCCCAACTCTTTCAGCGTGTCACATCCCCATGGAATGGTAGCAGGGGTGGACTACAAATCATGAAGAGGGGGTAACGGGTGAGCCATGGAGTCAGCCCACGCAGGAAATCTTACTTAATTTCCGCCCGATTGTAAGTAGGGTCTCCTGGCCTAACTCCGGTTGATAATGTTGTGCGGTTTTGCACACAACATTCCCACTTTCAGCAGCTTTGGTGTATGTACATTGTATGTTATACTAACGTCTGGTGAGCAACTAGAAAGTCACACTGTAAGTGTATTACTGAATCGTGAAACTTACCTTAGAGTTAAATAAATCAATGAAATTAATATAATGTCCACAGCTGTTTCCATCAAGGGTGATACTAAGCAGTGAGGTTGACCTTCCAAACACCTCGGCTACACAGCGTTAAGGATCTCAGACTAAGAAAAGCTGTAGCACGTGCGACACCTGCCCCGTCACACACAACCATAAGCTCCAGTTTAATCTAGTCAGTCCATACAAAATATTTACGAATGTTCAGCACTGTTATGTTTGTTTATAATATTTTGTTTCTTTAAAACCAATGGTCCTATCGTTTGTAACCAATGTGTTTTTGTCCCTGAAACTGTTATCAGACACGTAGCTTTGCTGTCCGAACCTGCAAGTTCGTGCAGCACATAGTTCTGTCAAATGTGCCTTGGTTTCCTGTGTCACAAGAAGTGACGAATGCAGCTGATCAGCTGAGAAGGGGCAATTCAAAATGGGTACTGAATGTACTACATGCATCACCTATCAAGGCGCTTCCAACATCATCCATCTTCTTCAAACAAACTCATAACTATTCCACAAACTTCCTCGTGCTTCTATAAAAGCGATAAGGGGGTTAATCCAACGCAGTAATGTCTCGGCCCTCTTAGACTCCTGTTTATACACCTAGGTCAAGAGAAGCAATTTATGGTTAAAAAGGTATTATGCAGGATTGGCAAGGATAACAAATTACCATCGATTAACTTTAGTCTGAAGGCTCACTGATGAAGTTCATAGCAGGACCATTTTTCTTTCCGAGAAAAAACTGTATCCGAAAACCTCCAAAACCCCAGCTGATTTTGGTTGTTAAACCAAAATCAAGGACAACGTGTTTACATGCTGAAAATTGTGCATCATGGTTTTCACTATTTTCTCCTCACTAGCACAACGCATTTATTATTTCATGTGGTTGATCACACAAAACATGTCTGCGACTTTTTTGTCAGCTCTATCCTGATGAAGTGTTTCGCACAAGGACACAATGTACCGATTGCGCTCTCCAAGTCACGTGACCTATATTAGTGGGTGGCAAACATCAACAAACAAGGTGTCCTTCATAGGAAAGTGCCGTTGTTGTAAAGTACATGATGATTGTTGCATTTGTTTATTTGATCAGGGGTTTTCTTTCTCGAAATCTGTGAAGAATATTCCAGTGTTTGTACCAGAGACCTTACCGGAGTGGTTGAATATTATAAAGACAGTTCCATAAGGACAGTTCCAGCAAGTTTTGGAAAATCTACTGCAAAGAACGTAATGCTATAAACGGTATTGTGCTCGTGCACACGGACGATCGCGATCACACACTTTTCAACACAAGAATGTCGCAATTTTGAAGCTGAAATTATCCAAAAGGAGGAAAAGGCTTTCCAAAAGTTTGATTCTTTTGGCTATTTGGAAGTCCGCAAGGCTAAATGTTAATTTTTCCAAGACTTTTAATACTGCAGTGATTTACATTACAATCAAAACAAAAGACCGGTGGCTACATCGTCGTTCGACGCCGGTAGTGCATAACTCAAATCAACTTGAGCTCCACATTCGACCTTTGTATAGTAGAATACTTGTAAGTTCAGTGAGTAATTATTTACAAAAATAAAGCCGACTGTTGGTGTACTCGCTCTGTCACAACATGGTCTTTGCACGTCTTTGCCATCCGCTGAGATGACGTAGAACCCACTATATAAGTCGCGTGGTGACATGTAAACATTAGTCGCGCAATCGGTCTATTGTCATGACCGGGATTCGAACCTACACTCAAATGACTACCGGTATAGGTCATCAGAACTTGAGTCTGATGCACCAGACCGCTCGATTGGCACGCCAAAGCTTCGTTAAAAAAAAAAAAAAAAAAAAAAAAAAAAAAAAAAAAAACATTAGCCGGTATTTTTCCTCTTCCGTGACGTCATTATTATAGCTTTAAGGTTTCCACGAAGACAAACCTTATGACGGTCCGCGAAAAACATACATCGTTTATGGCATATAACTATTAATCACGGTCGCCCGTGGTTAAAGTTACCTCACGGGGACGTGTTATTCATGTCAATTAGTCGTTTTAAGCTGAACAAATTTACGCTAAAGCTTCAAGTGGAAACTCAAACAGCCCTTAATTGCATAACATCTTTGTCTTTAATCTTTTTATTTGTTCCGGACGCCTTTACGTTGTGACTCGTAGTCTTTGTGTCTTCAATTGTTGTTGAGGTTGAGAGGACATGTTTTATACAAAAACAAAAGTCTTCAGACCTGTCAAACATTGAGCAAAACAACAGAGGCCCAGGTGTTCCCGTTGCTTTATAGTGCACGTGTGTCGAATCTAGTAGGATGGCGCAACGAAGGCACCCTTTTTCAGGGGGGGGGGGGGGTAGGATCCATGGAATGCAGTTTGCTGACTGACACTGTTTTCCTCAGACGCATTTGGCCCATGATCATGGTCATGGTCATGGACCATGGTTGTTGTTCATAAATATAATGAACTCCATATTTGCCAGTGTTCTTGGTTTTCCGAATGAATTACAATGTTTTCGTTGGTATCTTTGTATTTCGTTTGCTCAAAATGCCGACTGTGAAAAAGGGTACTTGAGTGGGGGCGGGGGGGGTCGTTACACCCGCCACTCGTCGGTACAGTAGAGTTCAAATGATTGTTGGATACAAGAGAACAGTGACTAAGGGGTGGACCAGGGGGTGGGGTGAAATTGACAGGGATGGGGCGTTAAGATGGGTGGGTAGGGCAGGCGGGGTTGAGATTGTCGGGAATGGAAGGGTTACGATGAGTGACGTCAGCCAACATGGGCCAATCACTCTGCAACATAACACTGCGCTACTTTGTCGCTCGGATTCAGAAATTACGCCTGTCAGTTGATCTGAGCTCCGTTGCTCTCATCACCGACTTGTTTACCACATGAAATTCTTGTTTCCCCTCTGGAGTCTTGCTTGCATTACGGTTAGGGAAGATAGCCTCTCTATGCCCGTACCAATTAAAGATTTCGATTTCAAACCTCAAATGCTCCAACATAAATACTAAGACATTGAGCAGAAGTCACTGAAACAAACAAATGCACACGGTTTTAAGGGAAGTTGTTGAACAACAACCCCTTACGCTTCAAGAAACATATCATGATGATACAAAACTGAAAATGTATACACCATGGGATTCTTTCTAACAACAAATCTTTGCATTTTGTTTTCTTATAACATAGTCTGTCTTATTCAGTTCATGATCACGATGGTACACGACTCGGGAAAGTATTTGTCCGCCTACGTCAATTCACATTAAGTGAGCCGACAAAAAATTATAAAAACATTTTGAAAAGAGAGTGTTGTTAATGGTGAGTCATAAGTATTCGTAGGTGTAGGACACTTCATTCGAAAACAATTTCGAAAACTTAATGTAAAACATAGAAGCAATATTTTGAGTATGCTTGTAGTTTTTTTCTTCTTAAAGAGTCGGAAAGGACTGAGTATATTATCACATTACATAAGTGTATAGGGTTAATCCAAAAATTTATTTTTCCTGTCAACTAGCCCGCATCGAAAGTAAATATGAGCTTGGACGATAAAAATAGGAAAACACAGGCTTGCTTCCTTCTGTGTTTTCTTAAGTCATATTGTGGTACACTCCATGTAACATGGCATGTGCACAAGCTGTAGCATCAATGTTCCATAACTGTTCCATTTATGTTTGACCTCAGCTCCTCCGGGTCTAGCTCTACCCTCTAATACCATTCAGACCTCAGATCCCCGAGTGCCACATTTACCCAGTATGACCCCCCCCCACCCCCCAGTCTCAGATCGGACATCGACAAGGGTCACTTCCGTTCACAAACGGGCTGCATCGAGGCGATATACCCCCCAGCTTCCCACTGCATGCACTGTACATGCTCCATTTGCTAACCAGCTGAAATGATGAAAGGGGCTGTATTACGGTAACAACTCGAAGGTAAACCTTGGGGGAATAAAGTTATTACCGGTAAAATCCCTCAACCCAAACGTTGCACTGTGTTGTGATAACTTTAGAGCGAGGCTTTCTTTTGCCCGATTTGCAGGTGTTAAAAAACATATTTACCTGTTCGGAAAAGACTCATTACATTATACTAACTTAATTAAAATTTTACATAACCGTACAAAAAGCATTGCGAAAATTATTTTCTCTTAGTTTAACGTCAACTGTGGAAAAAAGGTACACAAAAGAGCTGTCACATAAAGAGAGGAATCCGAAACTTGGGTATACACGCCGACATTAACTGCACGTTTTAGAAAATTTGAAATCCTTACCTATTTTATCTTCATTGATTTAAATAAAGAGACTGAAATATTATACTTGAACGCCTTAGTTTGGGGATGGTGGGTGTATGTCGTCAATGAGTTGAATTGGGAACTTTACAAACCCATCGGGTCATTCGGTGTACCATGGTAAACTTTCTCTTTATCTCAACCGTCTATTCTTGCCAGTACAATACTCAATCATTGTTTCGTCCACTGTAATTCCAAGTTTACAATCGGAAATCATAAACACACTCAGGAATTTAAAGGGCTAAAAACCGACAGCACAAAGAAAAATAAGTATAAGCACACATGAGCACGACAGGAATACTGTCATTGCTGACTCAACTCAAAAACCTAAACCGTAACATTGAATCCAGCATGCATTAGTACGAGTCAAAAGTCTTAATGGAGAATCAAATTTATCTCTCAAAGTTTGCAAAAGACTCCACCAACAGAATCGTCCAAACTACTGCACTTTTAATAGCCTTAAAAGAACACGTTGCCTTCAAATGTCATGAAATTTTACTGTTTGGAGGTGTTCCTTATACTTATTAGGAGTTGTTCTTGCAATAAAACACCTTTAATGTGTTATAATTAGTGAATGGTAATTAAAAAAAAAGAAACATTGACCTCTGACCCCCGAGACATGTCCCGCGAAATGTATACGTTTTTCAAGCCGTCAATACGATCGTCGATGCAATACCAGTAACGGGTACCAGACCTTCTTACACCACACAAAGCATCGGTGTTACTAGGTTGGCCCCGCTAAAATCATACATTGTACGAGAACCCTGTCTTCGCGTCGTCTACTGTACTGCAGCATGCAGGGGAGGTCTATGGGTGGTATGGCCGCGGGGTTTTGCTGCTGCTGGTACGTCCCTGGACGCCCGGACGGACCGAGACGTGGGGACTTGCTACTTAATTATTTAACGTATCTTTTTTCTTTCTTTTTTCATTCATTTATTAACTGGATATTTATTGGAATACAATAAACAGATGGTAATCGTAACATTTTTAATAAAATAATTGCTCAGTCGCAGTTCAACAGCTGCGACTGGAAATAAGACTAATAGAATTTGTCCGCCATTTATGGGAGTCAAAATCTTGACTCCGGAAAGTTTCGCAAAGCAAGCATTTCTAAGGCACGTTGTGTGGATCATTATATTCTACTTTTTAAACATCTTTCCGACCGTGCTCATTATACATCAAACGCTTGTTATAGCCCAAAAGCGCCCAACAGCGCCCAACCCGAAGGCAACGTGTTCCTTTAAACTTAATTTGTCATCACTCATCAACTTCCACGCAATTAAAACTTGAAGTGCCCCGAGGCACATTGTGTGTGATACATCAGACTGCATGAAACTGGATCCTCTTTCTCCAAAGTGTTCCAAGTCCACTCCCAAGAATTCTTCCTAAATTAATATGCTCTACAAAATCCAATAAAAACCATCAGGGCCTCCATTTTCAATGATAAACACGGACATTCCAAAAAACAGAAGACAAAAGTAACCCGACTATAAGATAAAGTCAAACATCCATTTCAAGAAACGCAGTTGTCAAAACAACATTGTAGCGCATTCCTCGACCTTGTCCCGGATTCACGTTTCCAAGAAAAATGTCAATTAATCACAATCCAAGATCGCGAGATATGTTTTTAATTACATTCTCCTTCAGAACAACTGTCACTTAAGCGTCAGAAATAATTAATGTAAGAAAAGGATGCTGCTCCGTTTAATTAATAAATTAATGACATTCATTGACAAATCATTGACGCACTTACAACCAAGGATGGTTAGCGATATTCTTTTACGAGCTTTTAACAAAATGGCGCCACTTTTTTAAATGTATGTTTCAATATTCAATATCGTCATGTTTGAATTAATTAAAGGATTATCAGTAATTATCAGTAATATCATTCAAAGCTTATAAATAATACCCTAATCGTAACAATAATCTTTAAGTAATCAGTACACATTGTTAAAACCACTAAAATAATGTATAGTCAGTTTGCGGTATAACACCATGTGTATAAAAATGCCCTGCATGTATTGTTCTTTGTGAACTTGTCTTGCTATTTATTCTGCTGCCACGGAGTAGATTTCGGAATTCGAGAGACTACTTAGTTCTGACATGGAGGTTTCTACCTCCATGGTTCTGAAAAGAACTTTCCTGCTTATTAGCTACTACCTGGGCGGGAGGTAGGAAACCGACCGGGACTACTACTTTCGCTTAGTGGAACAAAATAATAGCAAGACAAGTTCTCAAAGTAAACAATCTACAGAGAATAGTAGAGATACACACACGGTGTTACCGCAAATGGAATATACATTGATACCTCACCATGCAATGCCTAAAATCCCATATACTAAAATAATATTCTACATTCCCAATACATCTGCTTAAACGAAAATTATCGACCAGATTCTTTGCACAAAATAGCTCCCTCCAACGGAGAATACACCTAAGTTGCCACTTTAAATGCCGACTGTTTAGTGAAAGTACATAACTTTGGAAACATTCCAAATGATTTCTACGATAACACGTCTGTTGAGAAGTGACTGCATTACATAACAGATCCCTATAAAACTGATCTTGCCAAGTTGTCAACGCGAGATTTCCATCCCAATAGATCAAATCCCGACTCATAAGTGACTACCCTATGTGCAGGCAAAACAACATCTGCATGCGACACAGCATTTAACCAAATTGGTAACTTCGGTAACGCTAATTAATAGGTCCAGGGTTAATGAAGCGCTTCTTTGAATGTCATGTGCACAAGACTCTTTGCCAAGGTGCGTTTTACTTATTGGATTTAGGAATGTTTCAACCAAAAATGATTTATTATGGCCGCGGAACCTAGGTCTAACTTAATAAACTTCAGATCAGTTGTACAGATCTGGGGGGGGGGGGAGACCACAATATTATATTATTTCAGATTGACAAAAAATTATTATAGTGATAGGTTCATGTACAATAGTGCTCCAGAGACTGCAGTTGGAAAGAGGTTAAAAGACAGTTGACTTACCTCCAGGTTTAAGAAGCTACTGCTGGCGACGTCTAACGGTACGGAATGAAGTATGACACACTGTGTAGTAGCTCTGCTACCCGATATCCGTCTAGGCCATCCACACGAATCCTTGGCCGGGCAAGATATCATCAAGATGGTAACAACCTCACCAGCACCCCTGAGACGGACCCTGCCAAGCCCCAAAATGTCACCCACATTCACACCACTGTGCCCATAACGTGGGTACACATAGCTTTTTGAAGACGATCTTCATGCTCAACTTCAAACTCGCCAACCTGCAGGTTATGCAAAGAAGCATTATGACCGTTTGACGTGATTGGCTGATGAGGATAGCAATTATGTGTTTTAATGTGGGCCTATACATAACAATACTTCAACTGCTCACCAAACAAAACCAAGCTGTGAAAATCAAATGACAGGATGGATACTTATGTTTCGTCGACAAGGGGAAAACTAAAATGACTGCGCACAGTAACACTTCCGTTGTTTAGAAAACACGAGCATGACTGTATGCGTCAAGCTGATAATTTATTGTAAATCATCCTAATGAATCGAGGGAGATGCATATTTAAATATGTATAAATTGATCAAAACACAAGACAACGAAGTCCTTCGGGTTTATAAGCGTGAGAAAAAAATAGTAAAAGTTCCAAAACATACGGGTAAACTTTCCAGTAGAAAGAGCCGTGATTGAATTCCGCTTGTCGGCCTCGATATTCCATTGGTAGATTGCCAGATCTGCCTATAGCTGTAAGTTCGACGATCTAAAAGAAATAAGTTAAATAAATTAAAATGTTAATTAATAATCAATACATAATTTGTTTTGTGTTGGATGTCGACTCTTAC
Organism: Pycnopodia helianthoides; assembly: GCA_032158295.1. Lineage (NCBI taxonomy): Eukaryota > Metazoa > Echinodermata > Asteroidea > Forcipulatida > Asteriidae > Pycnopodia > Pycnopodia helianthoides. The sequence goes on along the minus strand of CM063245.1, from coordinate 8,462,308 downwards.
AAAAACAAAAGTGAAGTTGCTTACGTTTCTAAGCGTCTTATTACATTCATGATCTAAATATGCTAGTTCATATGTAGCGACCCACTTGTTACGCATTCCTAAGTTACCCAGCTGGGTAAAGTCAATTCTACGTTGACTGTCTGAGAAAAAAATCCAAAACCATACAAAAGTTTCATGAAGGTAGCTGATAAATGATCGATTACCTATACCGGTACGGTCATTTCATTTAACAGAAAGGCTTCTTACCAGCCAGAATAAAAAACAAAACCACTCCATTAACGCTGGTGAGCTAGTACAATCGCAAAGACCATATTTTGCTATAAATGGTAAGCGTTTATGCCACTAGGCAATTAGTCCAAAATAAGACTGGTCGTCATGGCATGAGTTGACTCATATTCTTTGATGCGGTTTGTCGTGGACAGGATTTACCACTTAATCATTATCATTCCTATAAGAAATGTCTTTTAATAGTCAACAAAATGTCGTCTGTATAAATAGAATAATTTCAGAGGCTAAAGAAATACTGATGTATGGTGTTTTATTTGTATGGGTTTTTATATATGGCATTTTTCTTTCTAGGTCACCAATGGGTATTTCGTTCACTTGTAATATCAAAGTTCAGCTGTAACACCAATAGACACGCGGTTCATCTTCAGGTCTATCTGTTGAATGTTTAGCTGATCGCTGCGATTTCGATTTGATGATTAGCCTTTCGAGCAAAATACCAAGAGCATTCATTGCTTATATAAACTTCCTGTAATCGGGAAAAATATATACCATTCCATGATCAATCTCCGCTTGAGCAGAAGATTGGAAATGATGTTTCAACATGTTATGATCAGCACATAATGAGTTTTGTTTGGTCTACAAATGTCAGAGTTGGCATAAAACATGTTTACAAGGCGACGAAGATACTCTTGGACACGGTAATGAGCTTCATCCTGATCGTTTCAAAATGAATATCTGTCTGATATATTTTTTTATGATTGAGTGTCCATTTGCAGTCTATACCGATGCACTCACAGAAAAAACATCATTGTTATCACTATTTTTCCAATCTCAAGATTTGAAGAAAAAAATCAAGGGGGGTGCACAGGGTCACTGAACGGAAGAACATTTTGACTAATCTAAACACTTTTCAATTAAATTGGACAAATCAAGGCGAATAACTGGACAATATCTTGCGAATGTCTAAACGAAAATGCAGACTGGTCTACATGTGAAACCTGCAAGGCCAAGATAGAGTCTAACCAGGAAATGTAAAGTGCAAGACCGCGGCCAAGGTATTAGAGGGACTTGCGAGGTACTCTTGATGCCCCCACGAAAATGGCCAAATTGCCATGTCAAACCCCATTATGGGAGAAGTGTTAAATATCACACGCACACCTGAACTAATTGCTGGCAAATCCGGACATTAGATCCAGGGTAAACAGCCATTAGCAGAGCACCGCCAGCCGACAACGGGGAAGTGTCTCCATCAGTAAGGACCTGCCCACCTGTTCATCATAGACCGGACTCCTTGCTCTAGTTTTGATTGACATAACTGGCACATCGGTCACTACAAATTGCTGCAACTATAATATCCAAACATACACGTTGAGGGCGTAATATCTATATCTGTCAACAATTCCTGAGAGGTAAATATTTATACATGATCAGAGTAAAGCCCATGGGATTAGAAAACAACCTTGCCACAGCAGCCCACATCCCTCCGGTATGCCTCGTGCACACCAAAATCAATTAGTCTCGAGCAAGCTAGGTCGAAACATAGATTCTACCTCCATGGTCGAAACAAATCAAACGGCTCTTCTCGAAGCCAACACTCCCTCCAAAAGAAGATTTTTACATGGTAGGCCCTAGTACCCGAAATAACTACAAGAATAATATGTAATCTCACAATTTTAAGCCTCGCAAGATTAAGGGCAATGATGGGCCGTTTCCAAACCTCGGCTGATAGTATCAATAACCAATCAGACATTAATTCTGCTTAAAGATTGCTTCATGTTTTCCCCTTAAATTTTAAAGCGAAAAAACAACTCTTGTATATGCAGGGTCTCAGTTAATCTCTACATGGCACCATGTCCCTTATTAGTGTCCAAATACTAAATAAAACCTAGAAAATGAGCTTGTTCTTCCAAGGAATGGACTCCCATCAGAAGCGGATTTCCATTCGCACTATACTTGTTTCAAGCATTCTCAAAGGCATTCAATTGTCCATCAGGGAGGAATACGTGCTTCAGTTGTGTGTTTCATCAGCGGTTCTGTATCCAGTCAATTATCATTCATTCAAATTACAGAACTGGCGTATTTAACAGAGAGAACAAATTATATTGAGGTTTGTGGTAACACCATGTACAAAAATCATATTGAGGTTTGTGGTAACACCATGTACAAAAATCATATTGAGGTTTGTGGTAAACAGACCATGGTGTACACTGTACATGAGGTTTTGTATTCTATATGAGGTTTGTTAAAGTATGGTTCTATAAAAGACCCGGTTTGTGCAACAACTTGACGGTTTGATAAGGATCGGATCATCTTCAGGAAAAAGAGAGAAAAGTCCATATAGTGCGTACTAACAATTTGAAATAGTTGTAAGTCGTTCACATTGCGTACAACTGACTGGTTTAAGTTTACTCCGATTCTTTGATTTAAGATTGATGTGTGTTCTCTAGTTAGCGAGAACGCTCTACTGGCGCTTTTGGAGTCTCGTTGAGAAACACATCGGGTTTTTGGAGCCTTGCTAGTATTTTTGTATTCCTTGAGTACAGTGGTATTTCACATCTTCATGAAGTGCCCACAAAAACTGTACAGCTCGGGTGTAAAAATCACGCTTTCCTAATGTATTTCTTGTCATAAAGAAGGACTCAGTGAAACATAGGAACTCAACCTTCGTAGGGAATTATTATGGTAAATAGGTTAATACAACCACGGTGTCAAGACTAGAAGCTTATAACCTATTTCTTTCTCCCATGCTGTCACCATAATCCTTTCCTGTCATCACAGATGAACTGTAGCAACAACTCGAGCGGCTTTGCCATGCGTGTGGGTGTGTGTGTGTGATGAGCTGGCCAATGTTAGCTCTTGGTTATAAGCAAGTACCGGACCATAAGAGCAAGGACAGCTTTATGAAAGGACGGACTAAAATAATGTGGGTTAGCCCAGAATACCAAACACAAACACACAAAACATGAATGTAGCACATGAGCTATAGTGAAACACATTTCAGCCCGCTGGCACCATTGTAGTTTAAAGGGTTATGTTACATCACACGAGGCAATTTACCGTGCAAACAGTTCCAGGCAATCTCTTGTCTAAATAGGAAAACAATGATTTTCACATAATTTTCATGGGGATGGCATGGCATTGTAGGAAAACATTTTCCCTGTGCTATTGGCTTGTTTATTTCATATAATATTTAGTATATGCAGTGAAGTTGGTTTCCTCGAAGAAACATTGACTTGAATGTGTGAAAAAGCCCGAGTTCATCCATAGTTCAACCATTGAAATTTACCTTTGACTAAACGTGATAGCGCCCTCTACTGACAAAAAGGAGCGTCTGATTTCTGTACCCGAAAGTTACAAAGATACGACAAACCTACATCATTGGTTTGGGGAAGAATAGGTTCATCAACGTCCAATAGTTTTCTACACACCGTGACAGTTTTTTGTTGTTTTCTCACCAAGTAGACAGTATTCAGCTGAACTTTCACATTTGACTTATAGAATCTTTTCTTTAAATTGTGCCTGTATCTCAGCATTTACGTTGACAAAAAACAAATCTATGACCCTACCAATAATATTCAATCTGTTTGTTCACTGCACATTGTTTAAACAGCTTTTTCTCCTGAAGTCATTCCTTTAATTTTGACAAAAAATTAGGGATTTTAATATGAAAAGCTGATTTTAACTCCAGATTGCAGAATGGTACATAGTTCTAACAAACCCAAAATTAAAGATTCCATCCAGGCATGCAACTAAAAAAAGTCAATTTTGCGACATAAGGGTAATCTTTTGCAGAACGGGTCACATATTCACATTATGCAGACAATCAACTGATGACGATTGATGAAATACCTTATAAGGTCCTTGGACACCGTCTGGAATCCTGACTCGTCGAACACTTCATAATAGGGAGTGACGGCACACCTAGAACCAGCAGATTGCTGCAAACTATACGACTGAGAATTTTTTCCTGTAAGAAAGTAACACAGAAATATAGAATGAAATGCAGTTGTCCATTGCCAAATGGCATAACTGTGTGGGGTATTTCTGTGTCTATACTTATCAACAAAAATCAAGTTGTGTACTAAAATCGGGGGAAATAATTATATATCAAAGTTAGATGAAAAAGTTGTTAGCCTTTTACAGATAGTAATAGAACTTCTTTTAGAAACGAAATCTCCATTAAGAAATCTCACAGCTGGTTGCACAGCCTGTGTTAAAATGAAACAGCGCCCTCTCTTGCAGAGACAAAAACTCTGCTCTACTTGTGTGTTTGTAAACTTGAAACGCATTCACTTGCCGTCTTTGAAGTATTAAGTGGAAGGGTTATTCAAACACCAGGACTGTTTACAATTAAACATTGTTTTTCTCTGTACGATGTTTGAAATATCAAATCTAAACTTCCTAGATAAGACAAAAAGTTACCCACATCTGAAAACAGATATTTACAAATGACTATTTGGCTCTGACAGATGGTTAATCAACGTAATAATACTCTTTAAAGGGTCAGACACTTAACCAAGCAGAGGGAAATCTGATTTTTCACTGAAAACAGGGGAAAAGTAAATCGAATTGTCAATGTTTGTACCTGGGTGCTTGCAGTGTCAGGTCCCAACAACTATTTTGTATCTATACTTTGACAGTATAGTTTGAAATATCAAATCCTTAGTATCTATACTATATCTAACATTGACACATTTGATTGTTGTTTTAGTGTCTCAATTAGAAGATTTTTTACTTTCTTAACTATATACAGGAAAATAGCTATTTGATATTTAACTATGGTTACCAATAGTTTGTCAAAAGTTGAATAGGACGACCACAGTATCAATGCCATGAGACGGATTTATGTCATTGCAAAGTAGTCATTGATCGATCAAGTATGTCATTGATCGATTTTAGGTGAAATAAAGTAAACAACTCCGATTGCGGTTTTGTCGAGACACAGCGGAGTTTAAGCTCAACTAACGTGAAATACACACGGTCCAATTCCAAGATTTAATGAATAAAATAACAATGAAGAGTACACCTAATACCTTGTTGCAAAAACTTTTCAATAGGCCGGACTTAATTTTTTCCGTTTGCTTTCAGTTAACATTTTTGGAAACTGCAATTTCAAGGAAAAACATGCCATGAGAAAAACAAAAGATGACATGAGAATTTGAACTGTAAATTGTTATTTTGTAAGCAGGGTAGCTGACACAGATGGCCACAGCATGGTAAAAGGCTAGTGTATAAAGTTTTTGTTTGACGCAGAGCTGAAAGTCTCGCATGCATTATTCGCACGTTTAGACCTGCGATTTTGTTTCCATCACAAATTAAAGCCGTGTTAGTGGAACCCAAGGTTACCGAATGTAACACAATCGGGAAACAGAGCACCGTCAAGGAACTGTACCGTTCATTCGTTCAAATCATCTAGTTTTCCAAAAGCACATGATAAATCACGAAAAGTAAACTGTGTTCCCCTCAAATAAGATATCACAAGTGTTTAACGACTCGGCAATTCTCACGGAATGGTTTCTCTTCATGTTTCAAACTCAGTGCATAAAATTAGGGGGAAAAACCCGACAGAGTGTGACGTGACATTGCTGGCTATGCAGACAAGAATTCCAAACAATGTAAACAAAGAAATCAACAATTGAGTCACAGTCGATGACACCTTTTCGTTATTCTTAAGCATTTAAACAAAACTTACAAAAGAAGGTTTTTAAACAATCGACACTCCACACATTATCAAAATTTGACACATTAGAAATTGGGTTATACGCATATTTTTGTTCCAGAAATAGTGAATAAATCATGAACCATTGAAGTACCCAGGGATGCCAATACAATCACGTGTGGGACACTTCATGTGGGAAATGCAACTATCATAAATCCCGCCATAATCTAGGGCGGGGTTCATGAAGCGGTTTGCGGTAAACTCAAAATGCCAGTGCACCAGAAAGTGCCTCGTTTGTTTGTTTTTGATTAGCTGATGAACAATTGATTTGGTGAGATGTGTTGAATGGAATTCACTTCAAGATTGGGGAAAAAAAACAAATTTAAGCTTGAATAACAATTGTTTGAAAGCTATGAACATCTGAATAAACAAAACTTTAAGATTATAACCAGTTATGTCTACAGTAATGTATACAATCATTTGGGGGTTGAGTTGCTGGTGCTTACTGTCTTCAATTATTATCACATGACAAGACTCATAAAAAATCCATCCTAACCAAGGCAAATTACAGTATAACAAGCTGTGCTGCAGTGAACAAATAGGGTGGCAGTGAAGCACCCCCCCCCCCATTCGGAATACATGCACACACGCCCACCTCCTTGCCCTCCAATTGAGACCGAAGACAAATCTATCTATCCTCATTATCAAACTCAGTCGAAAGTTTTTCTTAAAAATATAGAAAAATGCATCTTTGGTTTTCGCAATTAAATCATCTTTTGTGCATATCCTGAACAAAGATAACACTTTCTGGAAATGATTTTTATGTGTAAAATATGAATTCCTCTCCCTATTTGTTTCCTTTACCCCAGCTTGCCCCCACCTGCCCTTCCCCCTCTCCCAAATACGCCACTGCTGAGCTGTAGAACTTTTTTGGTTTTCTGGTTTTCTATACTTTGTAAATCATTTCATAGATTCTGAACTCCAGTTGAATCTGTTGAAAGCTGTTACTCTCAGGGTGAGATAACATTTTGAATTTTAACAAGTTCCCTTGACTACTCATATCACAACTCAGTCATTCACCTAAATCACATGTGCTTCAAATTAAATACATTTTGAATACATTAAACGTGAGAATTTTGAATGTGTATTCCATAGTTACAAACCAATATAGTTTGAACAATCTCATTTCCGATTGTTGATCTCAATCGTTAATATTATTGAAACTTGACCAAACCCCAAGCAAAACTTATTTCCCGAACAAATAGGCCTATTATTAACAAAAAAGGGAGACGCCATCATTAGGGCAAGATAGCTCAGTTGGTAGAGCGCAGACACGTTAAATCCGGAGGTCACATAAGGTTCAAGTCCTGCTCTAGTAATTTTGTGTTTGTTCAACCAAAAATCATTAAAAAACTTATTTCATCAACAGCCCTTCCTTGGAACATTTTCAGGAAAAATCTGTGAACCATATCAAACTATCTTCCTGCTTCCAATTGCAAAATGTTATTTTATAAGACTTGCTTCATCGTGTACCGTCTGTCCTTTTCGTTTTCAATGTATTGAAATTGTTTTGTGGCCGTCTGTCTTGTTAACTTGGGTAAGGACATAGTGGGGGCGCATACCGAGCAGGCTTCAGTTAGCATGACTCATACATTCACATGTTGTTGGTTTTAAGTCTTAGTGTTCGTTCAACTGTTACTGCAGTGTAAGGCATGCGTGTATTACTGTACTATTCGATCCAAGTTGAATCATCCGTTAGAAAGTCACTGGCTCTGTGTCACCACATTTTCGAGGAAGAAAAGGAGGATTAATCTCTTTTCCAAATTTTCTTCAAAAAATCCTCTCCAGATTTTGGAACGTGTACTTACATGACAGACTACACACTTTCATACATGTTTATAAGAATCGCAGCTAGTATTTTATACAACAAATTGTATTAATACATTCACAGATACATTCATAAGTAATAAACTGTTGGGCTAAAATTATACTTTATGGCCTCTGTGTAATCATATAGGCAGTGTAATATGCAAACACTTTGTATTTATAACAATTGGATAAAACTTCGAGAGAATAGCTTCATTTTAAATCCAAGCAATGTTTTTCAACTGCATAATTTGAAAGTGATACCATCGTGCTTTCCCGGGCTGGACGCGTTACCAAAACTCATTTCCCACGCTAATGAAGACAGCAGATTGGCGTGAAGAAAAGGGGAATGTTTTAATGACGTAACCTTATTTTTCTTTCGGTTTCTTCTGGAACCTCCAGAGCATTTTCCCACGGAAACCATTAGGGTATTGTGTACATCCGTGGAAATAAATTAAAATCAAGTTCAGCAAAACATTACACACACTGCCCTTTCCATCACACCTTTTAATTACAATATAAATGCTCGCATTAGTCTAAATTACTCCTCAATTAGCCTGATGCTGTATGATCTACCCGAAGGCGACCTTGAGGAAACAGCTTCATTTCGATGTTAGGATGTGAGGAAGTGTCAAAAAGATTCATTACGGAAAGCAAAACAACCTGTTTACCGCCTCGTCTAGTTGTCAAACAATTACTCTAGGGCATCACGAATACAAACCACAAAATGGCTTCAGACGTGTATTTTTATTCTTACCCTGAAGTCTCCCTGGATGATGATCGACGAATAAGTAACCACAAGTTTTGCACAAACATTGGCCCAACCTATATTCCTCGATGACAATGCACAATGTGTTGTTTGTGATCTTTGAGTACAAAATCCCATTGTAGGCGCAATGATTGATTCTTTGGGTGATGGACAGGCCCCTACATACACTGCTGTGAACAATGCATCTACAGTTATACGCGTACATACCAAAGTCAAAACGCAATTGATTTATATTAAGATGGTGGATGTTTGAGGGTGGGTTAGGGTTGAGACATGTACACTCCTATGTCTGGAGAGTTACACACAGCTTGGGGTGCACCACACCAAATCATATCCCCATCAACCAATGCTAAATGCTATAATCAAAAATACCTTTAACAATGTGTGGCAGTCCTCTGCCTGTTGAAATCAAATCAAATGCTAACCAACTATTAACTTATGTTTCTTTTCAATTTTGTGCAGGTTGGCCGTTGACATTTTGAGCTATGGTCATCCAAAATGAAAACACCCCTGAATGAGTGAACTGTCCATGACCTCATCCTGGGAAAAGTGTCCTTATCTTTTGAGCAGAGTATAGGGCCATTATTCAGACCTCAAAAGCCCTAGGTTGGTGTCAACAACCTCAGGACACCATACTGGACACATTTTTTTCACCAAAAAAGTCTTCGGTTTACAATTTTTTTATTTACAGGGCTTGATGCATAATTTTCAGGCCTTGGAATTCATCTTTTAAAGGGCAAGGCCATTACAATTTTACTAAGGGCAGTTGTTTTGGAAAATCTTAAATTCTGTGGGAAACTAAGGGGCACCAAGGTCATACCAGGAGCAATAGAGGCCATGGCCTCCGTGGCCTTTGTGTAATTCCAGGCCTGGATACGCTTACTGTTAAGTGACAAAAGTCTGTACGTGATTTTAGTACAAATATCGAGTCTAGGTTATTTATTGATCCCATTACATAATTACTATCCTTCGCCAACGCATGCTGTGTGAGAACAAGAGGGACGGGCTATAAATAAGCTAGATACCCTAAGGTCAACATAACAACCTTGCAAATTGTAGTAAACGGCGTCCATAATATAGAACCCGAACAGAGATTGACAAAATGGGGAGACCGCCAACATGAGCGCTTGATAGCTCAGTTGGCGGAGCGCCGGCACGTTAATCTGGAGGTCACAGGTTCGAATCCTGTTCTAATATCAGTTATTCTTGGTTAACCCCCCAAAATTGAATATTGAACACTGTCAAGCTGTTCTTTAAGCGCGTAGAGTACAGTTGGTATTAAAGTAATATAAAAACTTTGGCATCCAGGCTAGAAGTTACTCTTACGAAAGTGTCATACTTTACATGTGGGGAGTTTCTTAAACCAATTGATAATCCGTAAATGGCGTCGTAAAACAGTCTGTCGTGCACGTAACGCATGACTTATGGCCACATGGAAACAGGGAGTGAGTCTGTTACCAAACCACATCCACATTACCCTGTACAGCACTTTCCCTGATGGATAGTAACAATTATAAAGTGGTCAATGTAATACTAACATACAATACCGACTTAAAGAATGGTTAACCTATTTATTATAAAAGAGCTTGGGTTGTGTTCGGTACCACCCTTCCTTCTAAGCCTCGTTCATTAACCGCAATGCAACAAAAACTACACTCCCTGTTATACGAGAAATTCACAACAAGTATCGCAACGATTAGATCACATCATTTTGTAATCTGGGAAATGCCCGTCTATTCTCTGTTTGCTGACTCGCCGGACAGAAGCGCCAACAATGTGGTCTTCAACAAGTCATTGTTACACCTGTATTGTCAATAGTGATGCCATGTGTGGCATGTTTGGTGTCGGACATAATTGTAAACATTCCCACGGTTCAAAATAGAGCACGCGTTCATAGGTTGACGAAATTTAAACACGTTCCACCATCAAGTTCTTTGATGCATAAGTTGACCTTTGTGAATCAAACAGTGGTGCATTTTCCTGTTCCTCATTTTTACGTGTAAGGACACTTTCATAGGGAAAAACTCCTAATAATTTTACATAATATTATCTATGAGTATGCTTCATTTTATCCTTTTTTATCCTTTTTTCTGCAATATGAGACAGTATAGTCAGTGCCATATATGCAGACATTTCTAGCACAATATTTGTTTCCCTCCATCCAATGGCACGGTATTAACTCTATAGTCAATACTTTGTGTATTACAGTGATCTCTCACAACACATCATTGCTCCAAAAAGCAGACGAGTCGTGATAAGTGAAGACTCACCTGTTCAAGATGGCATTTCTATAATTCGTTGTTTTCTTATTTTTAATGTCGGCAGCTTTTCTCTTATTACATAACTCTTTTAAATATGTATTTTCCCATCTTGTTATTATTACGTTCTTTTCACTGGATATCGTTAACTGTTTTCAATTGTCTGCTTTTTTCTGCTCATTGAACATCTATTTTAAATTATTTGGCGCATTACAAATGCCTATTATTAGTAGTATAGTTAGTAGTATTTGTAAAATGTCAGCATTTATTTTGGAAAGGCGAACTTGTCTTTTAGTAAACAAAAGCTCATCCGGACATTATACGTGTACATGATAAAGTCCAGCACTGGACTTTCATTTTAAATCTACGTCAGGTCCAGTGTTATCACATGGCACTGGACTTTCATTTAAATCTACGTCAGGTCCGTCAGTGTTATCACACACACCGGATCAAAGGTCCCCGACTTCCAACAATGTTGGAGGAAATCTGATCTCACTAAAAGGGAAATGGGGAGTCATCCTCCCTCCCATCTGCCGCAGAACGCAAGTTTGTCAAACTTGTTGATCGTTCTTGACTGTATGGTTTACCAAAACAGTCACGAACGATTGAGGTTACTAGAGTGGAGGTTTATTATCAATCGAAAATAACGTCCCCCAAATAATCTTCACCTGATAAGAGTTTCTATTAAAGCCAAAGCAGTTCGCCCCAGACACGTTTCAATTTGAAGGCTCACTCTGTGTACAAAAAAAATAGTCACAGAAAGTGGACACTTTTTGGAAAAAAAATCACTAGGCCTGGTTTACCAGGGTCTAACTTATTTGTATTATAGCTGAGAAATCAATGTTGAGATATTTTCATACCAATGGGAGGGCGGTTTGTACCTTACGTTTTGACGGGTTAGTCTTAATTACGACCTATGGGCCCTAGTGACTTTAGTGTAGTTTGCAATGTTGGCAATTTTGGTCTTAGATCATCAGATTCAATGGCATCTGAAGCTCAACATCCCAAAAAATGATTGCACAGGTCTTACAAATACTATCAAAACTTCAGAGTGCAGATCTGTGTAGATGCAAATGCCTTGCTCCCACTTGGGCTATTCAATATTATTGGCATACCATAAACGACTCATTGGGAAATTCCGTCAGAGGGTAAACATGGTACTCAATAAAATGTAGGTCTGTATAGAGTTAAAGTGACCACAGTGCATTGCAATAACCTCTTTTTTTAATATGCTGATACTACACACGAAAAAGGCAAACCTGTTTGTGAATGAATGAACACTTCTTATTTTGTTGTGCTAGTTTACAGGGTTATACGTGCAATCATTGACCCTGATTACTTCATAGCCACAGGGACGCGCCGGAAAGTGTCACATTCAAACAAATTTACCTCAAACTTTCTTTGACTGAAACTCTATTTTCTGATGATGAAAACCAGGTGCAGACCTGTGGGCAGAAACACACCTCTCTGTGCAAACTATAGTAGTGAAACCCCAGTCTGTATTTTAGTGGGAACAAAACACCCCACCTCCCCGCTATTCACTTGGGTTTTCAATACCCATTTATACATTATCAAAACAGCATATGGCCGCGCGGTTAGAGTGATCACAACTTCCTTGAATTCGCAGGTATCCGGTATAATGAATATTTTCCCATGTGCATCAACAACTAGTTTTCATTTATCACACGTCTAGGGGTAAAGTGGAAGTTTTTTTCGTTAAGGTGAAATTGTTATAACAAACACCATTTTTTTTTTTACCGATTATGTGCATTTTACAGTTGTACATATGAGTCATAACCAGCTTTTTTTTCGATTGCCATTTTACAGAATCTTGAATAATGTTTCCCTCTATAGCCTCTCGAGTAGAACGGTTATTTGTTTTGGTATTTACTTTTATTTGTAATTTTTGTTTAAAGAATTCTACTAACACAACACATCTAATTGCTAACTACATAACTCAGACTAGCCAGCTCATGCAGGCCAGCTCGGTGGTCTAGTGGTATAAGACCACATATTTTTTCCTGTTCCCAGTGCTTTTGTCATATAATATGAAGTATCAAGTGATCATCACACATCAGTGGGTAAAAAACAAAATAACGTTCTTTATCCCCGATGCAATGATTCACATTCAGCTTAAAGGAACATTACAGAATTGGTTTTTGCTAACAAAACAGTTGCTGGCAGTGTAAGCACTTTATGTAATCCACCATATACATAAACTGACAAACCTGTAGAAGTTTGAGATCGATCGGCCATCTGGGTCACGAGAAAATAGTGAAAAACCGATTACACATTTGCATGATATCATATAGATTCAACAAATGAATAAAACGCTCACTGAGCGATAAACTCCAATCGGAAAATTAGTTTATTCATTTCTCATCTATTATGGCATTTCAGACAGAAATATTTCAAGGGATGTTTTCTACTATCATCGTCATTAGACCGTGTAAGTTTTATGTAAATCTGTGATCAAAAGTATATTTTTTCTTACCAATTCTGTAATGTTCCTTTAAGTTTGTTTAAGTTCAAACACATTTATCATAGCGATAGAGATCAGTACTACGGTAAACTCTCATTAATTTTCGATTGATTAATCTCGACTTTGTTGAATCCTTGATTCCTAAGATGTGAACACAACAAACACTCAGAACAAAACGTGAGAGTTATCGCCTTTATGGCGCAGTAAAGTCCGGGTTCGACGGTCCACCTTGTCTCTGACCTACCGGTAGTTGTACCACGAATTGGCCGACGAGTACCGGTAAATCAGCTACATCATGGACTCCCTGGATATGTTGAAAACATTTCACATATCAATGACATTGCTTATTTACACGCGGTATTAATCTGTATTTTGCATTACGAGTAAATGCGTTTCGTACATTTTAATTTGTTTTACTCATTTGTTTAGATTTTGCTGGTTAAAAACAAAATCAACGACAGTTTATGGGTGACTTCGTTGATTTCTTCCTTGGCCACCACACTGCACCTTTTCTAGGTACGACTTGGCAAAGTTTCTATCAAAGTAAACTGGAGTTTTTGTATAATAGCCATACTTTCAAAACATCATTCCGGGACACCTTTTATTCCCAGATGATAATTTAAACCGTATCCAACAATGGGTCGGACGAAATGCTTTGTCGGACATAGTGGGTCGGACATAATGGTTTGTCGAACAAGCTGACATAATGTCCACATCAGTTGTCGGACACACAGCCCATAACACTCGCGGATTGACCATAAGGTCGTGTACACTTTTTGTTCAAATTGTTAGCTGTTTGTGCGAATTGTTGTCCAAAATGACTTGATCAAACCGCGAAAAAGATTCTGCACCAGAGACACCATGCATCTCATTTTAAAAGACTAAGGACCCCAATGGAAATAAGTCTAACTTATTGGCTTTTTGGGGGCTATCCTTGGATAATTTTGTGCTGTATTTTACTTGTGTTCTGTTTTGGTTAATATCATTTCATTGTCTTTTCTCCTGTTGTTGTGTACATGTAGGTATTTTTGGCATGTTCTTGCTGTATTTTTATCCGAATAAATTCAATCAATCAATCAATCTACACGTCTCGCGCGTAATCGAGCTTCCGGGACGTTGGTCCCAACCATATTGAGTTTTGCGTGTGCGCATTTCCGTTCCTTCAAATACTTACTTTATGGCTATACAAACAATTATATCATATTATTGTTGAGACACAACTCAACAAAGAAAACCCGGGTATAAGACCTGACCCTCCCTTTCTGGTTACTTGTAAACAATTTAAGTAATTTGCAATTGTCGTTCATGTTATCATTCAACCTATGTAATATTGTAGCACAAATTTGGGCGTGTGATTTCGCTAATGGGATTTCTAAAAAAAATAAGCATCCTCGTATCAAGTTTCAATTTTTGTTTCAATGTTAATTTTAACAAATAAGTTGTTTTGTATCGACATTGAAATTTTATTGATAACAAATTGCTATGAGCGTAATCATTTTCAAGAATTTTGTATAAATAGAATTTTAAAAGAAGATTCGATTTTGTAAAAACAACAGTCTCGGTTCAAGTTGTTTTCTCGATTTCGATACGCGCGAGACTTGCACAGTAATGAAGTAATAATCTAATGTAATCATGTGTCATGTTAAAATGAACCTCCGACCGGGTGATACTTCATCGTTACATCATTCACATACACTTAAATACGAGGAAACATTCCAAGTTGTGTTTCTCAAAAAAAAAATTAATTCCAATCTGGATGCGTTTGAACTATAGTGTGTAAGCCCGTACGAAAAAAAAAAAATACATTGCAGTTGAAATGAAACCGTTTCTCACAAAAACACACCTTTGTATTGTAAGCAGGGCCGCCGGAGCCGGGGGCCGGGGGGCCCGGGAAAAAAGTGGGTTTTTTTTGGTTTTTTTTTAACCATCTGCCTGCTCAAAAATTGGCCACAAGTGTGTGTGGTGTCTTTTCTCCCTTTTAGGCACATGAAGGCTTGGTTTTTCACCCCTCAAAATGCCAAAAGCTCAGAGCTTCAGGGGGCTTCGCCCCCTGGACCCGAACATCGATGTTACAGAAATGTTTCCAGTAATCTGATTTCCCATAAGAGTGTGTCTATTTCTCTGTTTTTTAGGCATATGCAGGCTTGATTTTTCACCCCACAAAAAGCCAAAAGCTCAGAGCTTCCGGGGGCTTCACCCCCTGGACCCCCACCGGGGCTTCACCCCTGGACCCTTACCATTAATGTTCCAGTAAATTTAGAAGATTTATATGGATCTGATTTCCCATAAAAGTGTGTCTGTTTCTCTGTTTTAAGCACATAGAGGCTTGATTTTTAACCCCACAGAACGCCAAAGGCTCAGAGCTTCAGGACCCCACCCATTTTTTGTCTTCCCCCTAATCACCGTTGTGCCCCCCGGTAAAAAAACATGGATCCACCCCTGCCCCCCCCCACTTTTAAATACCTTCCGGCGGGCTTGATTGTAAGAAACATTCCTTTAAAAAACATAATCTGTGACGTTTGTTTCTTACAATTAATATATAATCCACACCAGATTCATAATAGGCTATAGTGTAAGATTCCATCACGATGTAAACTGAGCTTGTGTTCAACGTGTGTTTACCTAAAAATGCCTCTGTTGTCAAAGCGCGTACAACACAACTCTCCATTATATTCAATAGGTCCAAAGTTTATTTTAATTTTTTTATCAAAGCTGAACAAAACCAAACAGAATCAGGAAAAATAAATTCCTTCTCTATTTTTGTACTTAGCCTATATTATCGGCCATACCGGTGACTGTACAGTTTCTAACTACAGCGTTGCCTATATTATCGGCCATACCGTGACTGTACAATTTCCAACTACAGCGTTGCCACTCTCCAAAGCAGTATCTATATTAGAAACAATAGGAAGCATGACCCAAGTGCACTCCAACCATGCATGACAAACAAGCCGCAAGACTGAAATCTTATTAGGGCAAAATCCACCAGAAAGTTCACTTCACATTCAAGTGCAAGGCCACCATGGCGAAATGTTTAAGTTGAAGTCACTGTTTTTAGAAACCGTCACGTTCTCCTAATGAAGTAATAGGAACCTCTTGAGATATTGATTAAAAAAAAAAAAAAAAAAAAACGAATCTTCTGCCGGGAGCGAAAAGGTAAAATAAATATTTTATAAAACAAAATTATTGTTTGTCTGACGACAATATCCCATCCGCGGGGGAATAACACATAACATGAATTGATACAATATACGTAAATCAAACAATTTTCCAGACTAAGTATCAATTTGCTAAGCCATAAAACAGAAAGGTTGGCCGGAGGGGTACTTTACAGACCAGTTTGTTCCGGTCACCTGCTCTTATATCAATTAGAACAGCATGTTCTTAATCATAACGTGTTTGCTTTACACACCGCAGATGTAGGTCGACTTACCATCGCCACGGGCGATCCAGCCATTTATAAGTTTAACACTCACATGAACCTATTATCAAAACATCCAGACGTACCGAGTTCAATGTTAAAGGAAGATTGGTTCAAACCTGTCTAATTATAGTTTACTAATGACTTCCAAATGAAAAGCCAACAAATATACAAGGATTAAGAAGTTTAAATGGTTTTGCTGTTCAATATACGTTTTAGATTTTTCTTTTTTCTTTATATTGTCTCAATTGTAAAAGAGAACAATAAAATTGACAACTATTCTTTAAATTCTTTGAATAATACTTGATTGTGAAACACCTTGGAAGGAAGGTGTGATTTTCAAGGTATGGTGTCATTTACATACGACTTGGATGACTAAAAATGACTGGCAGTAACAATTCTCGGTACACGTGCAATAAAGCACGGATCTTTTTACACACGACTGTACTTGATCCGCATAATGTCTGCAATCACAAAAAGGTCCGTTCATAAAAGGAAACACAATACGGGCATTAATGACAAGAGGTTAAACCCTCAAAACAAATAACACCATTGTAGCACTAAAAAACAGTCAGTCCACTTCATGCAAGATTAAGGTCTACTCAGCTGGACCACAAAAACCTCTATTATATCGAAAACAAAGAATCATATTCTTCGCTTACACATCATTAATATTGTGTAACATTATCGAACGGTATAAAGTTCGAGAAACGGTCAAGAAGGTACCGGTAGTGCATTGACGGACTCTGAAGCCGTTAACTGTTTGATGTGTGGAACTCGCCCCTTTGGAAAACAATCTTGAAACAAAGAGTCGTTGTTTAATTGAAAGAAAAATACACATAATTTGTTTCTTTCGTTCTTGTTGAACTATCCAAACATTATAGATCATAGGCAAATACTCTTCCTCCATGGCACTAGTAACGAACAAGTCATCACATCTGGATGTATGGGAAAAAAATTATGACACATTGTCTATTATAATGCTGGCTGTGTCACATTTGCATAACGAGGCTTGCACCTTGGTTTGGTTGTACGACATTATTCAATATTAATGCAATATCTGAAAAAAGGAACAGTGTGAAGATGGTTGTTGTTGAGGTATGCAAAGATTTGAGAAAAGCATCACCAAAATATATTAATTTTTCGCAAATATCACTGAAATAATCTGCAAGCCTTTTTCTTCCCTCGATTTTTTCTGAAAGTTGGACACAAATTATTTGAAAGACAGAGCGCACCACACATCTGTGGGTAGCGCATGGGTACCCTGAGCTTATGGGTAACCAAGTAAGCGGGTTATCCGGGCGGGACGAATCCGTTGCGGTCGAATGGGTGGCACTCAACGACACAAACAATGCGGTGAAGCAGTATTGTATGCAGATCAACAGCCATGTCCCTTTATCATCAAGACGAAAAATCCATCTTGGGTTTAACTTTTCGTGACTCATCGGAGAGTACCGTAATATTAATAGACTGTTTCATCAATTGCAGTTAATCTGTTTCAACTTATCAACAATATTTGACAGCACGCTTAAAGCATGTGTATTTCCAATGCAATTATGATGTTTCAAAATAGCCAAAATATTGACAGCATGCGTGTATATAGTTGGTGAGATGAAAAAATTATGCATGTACGTGTTCAAAGATTTACATATATCTTACATGGTATAAAGATATTCATGGTGGACAATTTCCCTTCAAATATTGTTGCCTAAAATGCAATAGTTTTTGAGTTAATGAGTAAAGCAATTAGTTTTGATCTCGCGTGTCTGAATCCCAACGTTTGAAAACACTATTTTCTTGTGACTCAGATGACCAATTAGAGCTGAACGTTTCACATGTCTGTTACTTCACAGACTGGTCTTTGGAAACTGGCCTGAATTTGACAACTACCGAGTGTTGGCTGGTGTTTTAAAATATCCCTGATGAAGCTGGGTTCGTTTTAACGAATAAAATGACTCAAAACATTTCACAGGAATGAGAAAGCTATATAAACGCTGATCCGTTAACTTTTGCATGACGTTTTCCACGATGTTGACGTAATACTACCTCATAGTTAAGTGCATCGCCGGTTAGTTATGTAATATTGTCAGTATGACAAACTTTTGTTTTTACTTCCACCACCTGACTACAAAATACTGAATCCCAACTTCCTTTCACTGTTAGCCAAAAAGGTAATCAACAAAGATTGCTCATACTTTAGTGACCTTAGAAAACCTGCAGCATTTCAATTCGTCATTTGAAAACACTTTTAGTACATTTTCTCAACGATTCAATAACAACGTACTGTTAATTAGAGCATTGTTTTTCCTTTCGCAAACAGTTGGCTTATCAACCACAAAACTCTAAAATAATCTAAGCGGGTAAGTTTTTACTGATTTCTTTTTTAATCTACATGCTTTGATCTAACTTTGGAAGCGGTTATATCATGACGATTAATTCCCATTAATATTGAGAAGCTCTGAAAAAAACCCGTACATTTTAAAAGAAAACCCATCAAATACAAGTTTTATTTAAATGGGTTGAATGAAACAGCCGTCGTTGAATATAAACAGCAATACGTTACAACGGCATTTACCCGGAAGTCTACGTAAAGTAAAGGTAGCTCAGGACATGACGTCATCCTGACAATCCCCCTATACGCTGTGTCACTGCATTGCATATGCCTGACACAGGTATGCCGACAATACGTGCGTTGACGGAGAACAGAAACCACGCCCATTTTGTAAGCACACGTGTATAAAAGCGTGAGCAATACACATGTTAAGACCATTGACAGCTTACACCCTGAGAGACAGGTGCTCAATACAGCACAGTCTTATCGATTTGAATTTCCCGCCAGTAAAGGACATACTATTTAGCACAAAACAAGATGAGAAAAGTACAATTGTTGGGTCTCTTGGTGACGTGTGCCGTCGTTGCTTACGGCAAGCCTGTTAAAGATGAAACTCAGCAAGGTAGACCGGCAAACCGAGAAGTCGACAAAGCCAAGGGATACGTAAGTATAATGTACACTTATTTACTTATTATACGCTTTAAAACTAAGTCTCGTTTAATGTAATGTGTTTAGTGGCTTTCATCTAAGGAGATGAATTTATGTTTCCGAAAGTGAATTTTGTTAATATTGAAATGAAAGGAAATGTTTACAATTCTTTTTCTTAAATATGTTTTGCGGTATACAGACCTAAGTCACTGCAACTTGCACAAACTAATGTGAAAAATTCGTACTTTGCACAATACCCCAGCCATAATCATCGTCCCCTTTGCAACAGTTAGAAATAGTGTGCGTCATTTAAATTGTTATTTACTCATTCATTTATTTATTTTATGTTTTAATTTTAATTTAATAAAAAACTTTTTTTGTCAACCATGTTCAGGAATATCTAGTAAAGTACGGTTACGTGGAAAAGGACGCCGACAAAGATGGCTCCGGTGTATTACCGGCAAAGACGGTAGAGAAAGCCATCAAGCAACTTCAGAAATTTGCAGGTCTTTCCGAGACAGGCGAGATTGATGAAGCTACGATAGGTCTGATTTCAAAACCCAGGTGTGGGGTCAACGATCCGGTCATAACCAACAACACTGAAGGGACAAACGCGTCGATTAACGGCACAGAAAGGAGGGTACGACGATACGTCATTGCCGGTCCGCGGTACCAATGGAACAAAAATGGCCTTACATATAAGTAAGTTTTAATTTAATTGCAGTTCCAATTTTCATTTCAGCTTATATCGGTTCTAATTTGTGTTTTTGTATCGATAACCTTCAAAGGTAGTTACAACAGGGTCATGGTCATTATCGGTTTCGAAGGTGAGAGGTTGCAAATGAGAATTGGCTTAATTGCCATTGCAAAATTGATTAAGCTGTCAAAGGGTTTTGAACTGTTACTTTACGACATACAAAACAAGTGTAATACAAACAATAGTATAATTAAACCTCATAATGTTTATGGATTTTTTTTCAAATGAGAATTCTGCGAACCTTTTACATTTACCTGTAACTAATTTTAGATGTTTCCTATTCACAAGTGGGGCTTCCCCAGTAATGATAATTGCCCTCACTAACTCCACCCTCAGTATAACAGTAATAAGGTAAACATTGCGCAAGGTTTGGACCAGCGCGTTTCCTTCAACACCGGCCTATATATAGTATGGTCGGATTGGATAGTCAAATATTAACACTTCCGCCTAACAACGGTAAGACTTGCTGATTCGAAGACTATTTCATGAACAAGTTTTTTTTCTGCGACCACAACTTCAATTTATTAATGTGTTGATACCCTTTTTTCACCAGAATCATAAACTTTCCCGGCCCGCCCTCTACCATCAATCGTGATCAAGTTATTGAAGACGTCAGAAAAGCTTTTCAGCTTTGGAGTGACGTTACACCCTTGACCTTCCTGCCAGTTGATGATGAAAACGAGGCAGATATTCGTTTGAAATTCGGCAAACGCCGTCATACTGACGTGGTGGACGACCCAACGTTTGATGGTCCGGGAGGCACCTTGGCGCATGCGTTCTCCCCGAACAGCAACTGGGGCGCCACCGACGGCGATGCACATTTTGACGAGGATGAAACTTACACGCATGGTGTCCCCGAGGGTAAGCTAATCTTAACTCACACAAAAACTTAAAAATAGACTTTACAAAGCGTAGCCTAGCACAAAAAAATACATATTATTATAATGATGACGTCTTGATAACGTCATACGCTACACCATTAACAAGTCAGAGAAAAACTTATTAAAGTCCCAAATAATCAAGAGGTCTGTCAACGGTTGGAAACTAATATCATTTATCTATTTTTCTTATCTCATCTTAGGTGTGAACTTCTTCTACACTGCTGCCCATGAGATAGGTCATACCCTGGGCTTGGATCACTCTAATATAGCCAACTCACTCATGTGGCCGTGGGGAAAGGCATTCATCACAGACTTTGTACTCCCTCAAGACGACAAGGATGCTATCCAGTCAATTTATGGTAACTTATTATTAACAATATCCAATTCTAACTTCACCAAAAATCAAGAACAATTTCCGTTGTGCAACTTCTGACAAAGACTTGGACATTTGTATTGTATTATTTATTAAATATAGTAAGACAAGTTTGTTTTTACCACAGGCAAGATGAATGAAACATAAAGTTGTGCCAAGGTTTCATATGGATTAACTTGAGCTCTCGAAACGACGCGTCGTAACCAACGCTTATTTGATTACTTCCAAAAGAGATTCACACTTAGTTGTGCCCGCAAGTTTGACTTGTACTTCCTATTCTCCAAACCAAGCCATGCATGCT
This sequence comes from Pycnopodia helianthoides, assembly GCA_032158295.1. NCBI lineage: Eukaryota > Metazoa > Echinodermata > Asteroidea > Forcipulatida > Asteriidae > Pycnopodia > Pycnopodia helianthoides. The sequence goes on along the minus strand of CM063245.1, from coordinate 8,440,333 downwards.
TAAAACATCACTTATCACTCGTGTCTAAGGTAAATTGTTTGAGAATTAATGTTTGACTTCTCTCTTACAGGGCCAACCCGAACCCACCCACTCCCCCACCAACACCGTCTCAACCAGCCCCAGCTTACTGCGTCGCTGCAATCAGCACTGTCATCAAAATCCGTGATCAGCTTTATACATTTTCGGTAAGAGTAATACAAACTTGTTGGCATATCCCCTCGCGCTGACGTCACACTCGGCTACTGTAGGCACTCTGCCATTTTGAGAGTCAAGTTTGCAAGTACAACATTAGGGTGCGCGTCTAGCCGCATGGGGCGTCGCCTAAATTGCGCAGTGGACATACAAGGGGAATCTGACTGCCATTAAGTCTTTACTGTGGATTTCTTGTTGGTGATGACGTCGGGTAAATTGTGGGTGAATGCGAATTTCAGGTTTTCATGGCTTTTGTTGATGGTACAGTCTTGAAAAGATCACATGTATAAATTCACTTAGTCCTATCACTCAGGGAGAGTAAACTAAACAAATTAAAAATTAATGAAGTTGTCGTCCGGTCAAGAAAATAACCAGAAATTATTATTTTCAGAAAGTAAAATGATCGGTAAACAAGTTTTTCATATATTTCTTTATGTGGCTCCATCAATCAAAATTGAAGCCAATATACCGGGAATTTCGCAGAAGGAATAAGTTTTATTTTCCAATACTTCTCATTAAACAGTATGATGCAGCACACGGATGTTATCAAGCACTTGCAAACTTCGGTGCCAATCGACCGGTTAATATAGTTTATTCTATTTTTCTCTTCTGGGGAATTGTATAGGGTATATTTCCCTCGAATGTTATTATTGTTTGTCAGTTTAAAGAAATACGGGTGGCATTTCACAACAAAGGGGCACTGGTGGCAGCCACACACCGTACATTACAGGAAAATAAATAACTTATTGTTCATTGAACCCATGATTGAACTCTGGACTTTGCTGAAGTGGAAGACAAACTTCCGCAACAATATTCAATATTGACTTTGCACAATGAGCTCCAATAAATCACAAATGCCTCACTTTATTGAGCAACAACACCACAGCGAAACCGCAAACTGTTTGAAAGTAACAAGAAAGCACAAAATCGAAGTGAACAAAAAAATAACAAAAATTGTAAGCCTTTTTGTTATTGTTAGGCTGACCGCAAGGGTAAGCCAAAACCAACGACTCGTATACCAATTCTTCATACAAAAAAAGCAACATTATAATGCAGGAGATCTCACTTCATTGGTAGACTCTTTGTTGTTTAGAGGAAGTTAGTTTTCTGGAGTAGTATTTGCTTTTTAACAGACTGAAATGGTGTGGCATTTAATGAAACAAGAAAAAGCATTCCTTTAGAAGACAGACTCAACGTAGCACTAACAGTTGTCCCCGTGAAAAATATTAATTTTACATGTCTGAACATATTTGACACGATTTAAAAATGGTGCCCTCTTTTTCTTCGACCAACAGAATGACAAACTGTGGAGGTTTGACTTGGAAGGAACCTTGCTGTCTGATGCCGAGGGTGAACTGTCTCGAACGTATTTCCCAAGACTTCCAAGACACCCGTCAGCCGGCTACGAAAGACATTACGACAGAAAAATCCACTTCTTCAAAGGTATTAACAAATGCCTTCATGTAGTGTTTATTTTATTATACATCATTTTAAGATTCCTGTGCTTTGTTTTTTGAGCGAGTCTAGTATAGATTATCTTCTGATGTCAGTCTCGAAAGAGACTGCTGCAAAACCCAACCATTATGAGGATTTGATAACAGATATGAGAGGACAAAATAACTTACTTTTGTATTACTTGTTCCATTTTATCCAAGGCCGTAACTACTGGATCTATAAGTCAGCCCGCTCTTCACCGCCTCTCTTCAAGATGTACAACATCAACACCACAAATCATGAAGATGCAGCCGACTTTCCTCGCCCTGTTAATGAGCTGAGCCTCCCCAAGAAGATGACTGCGGCTCTGCACGTGGCTGACGTGGGCAGAACGTACTTCTTCAAGGCTAAGAACACCTTCATTCTAGATGAGTTTGAAGGAACATTGGCCGAGTCACCCGAAAGGATACATCTGGTCTTCCCTGATGCTCCAAAGTTCCCCTCAGCAGCATTCTACGATAACGGTAAAGAGAAACATTTCTAATTTACATTTATGTTCTTTGAATAAAAAACAGACTCCTCTTAAAGGTTCACCATTAAATTGTTGGAACGCCCTCATGGACAATTAATCCATCATGAAATAGTTGTATTAAAGGCTTCTGCGTAAAGTTCACCTTTGGGAAAATAGTTTGAAATCTTGCATATTTTTTTAAACAAAGTTACTTATTTTTTCATTTGTAATTTTTTTTTATGATTGACCTTCTGTTTGCATTTCTCTTTCATACAGGCTACGCATACATCATTTACATCCACGGTCACAGAGCAGACTACTACCGCTTCAAATGGGACGCAACTAGGAAATTATTTTTAGGCATGACAGGGTACCCGCGTGACATGTACACGGACCTGTTAGGCTGTCCTTAATCAAACAAACCTAATGAATATAGGCTGAGATATAGATTTTACAAAAGTATTTTTGCACGTGGAAATTTCACAAGGGGATGGCAGGCGTGGACCCAGAGTCGTTTTTAAAGTGTGACTTGATTGTCATTTCATCAACCTGCACAATGGCGGACAGGAAAACATCAATCATTGTCTAAAGTAAGAGCTTTACGCATTGACATTTTTGTCATGTTCACATGACACAAGTATTGCCCCTTCCACAGTAGATGCATTTCAACTAGGTTGACCTTTTTACGTTTGAATTGCTAACTCTGTCAAACTTGCTGGAACCAAGCATATTACTACTATTCCTCTATTGTTATTACGTACAGCATCGTCATTTCCCCCAACTGTTGTTATTTTAGTACTGGGTTTATTTGGGATTTGGAATGGTAATGCCGATAGGCATTTACAGTAAACAAGATCAGCAACTGATTGTTTCATATAAATTGAAGGATTCTTTCAACAAATGAGGGTAATTCAGGAGCTTGTCTTGGATGAAATAAAGAAAGAACATGTTTGGAAAGGTCATATATTTCACATTGAATCTAATTCAGTAATTAAATTGTAAATTATTGTAAATATACACTTTTTGTGTTTTATACTTCTGAGTAGACCCAACTTTTTAGAAATATATTTATTGTAATTATAGTTTTTATTTATGAAAGGGTTTTAGTAAAGCAAAACAAAGAAATATAAAATGTGTGATTCTTGTACATTTTGTCGAATCTTTTACTTGTTTTAAGAGCCAACAAAAAAAATGAACAAACCTCCTGGTTGGTGAAAACACATTTTCAATGGTGTAATTTAAGAAAATAATTGCAGTTCTAAAAAAGGAAACCCAGTTTGGATGTTCCATCCGAAGATTAAGCCTGTTAATTTTTTATTCATATTTACAGAGTAAACGAAAGTCAGGATGACGTAGTGGTATCTTGCCTTGCCTTTCACCTCTGGGGACCCCGGTTCAAATCACACCGGGGCAGTAGAATGGGTTTTTCAGTCCCTGCCTGATTGTGCGGGTTTTCCCTGGAATATTTCTCTGGTGGTTTTCCTCCCACACCTAAAACTGAAAATTCCTTGATTGTCTTCTCTCCATCGGATTTCTTGGCTAGTACAGTAATAAAGTGCGCTTTCTGAGAGTCCTTCGCTTCACAACCAGAATTAATCAATGTATTGAAATCGGGCTGAATTTTAAGTTCAAAGTGATACCACATGAGAAAGTCATTGCTGTGGTCAGAGCTTAGAGAAAGGACCCAAAGATCCTTTGTCTATGGTCAGAGGTACATCGTGTTCCAAAGACTATAAAAACTACGTCACGTCGTGCTATGGCGTTTCGTCGCCTGTTGATATAAGCTTTTACCCTTCATCCCCTGCCACCACCCCTCCCCCATAAATAAAGACAGCACGGAAAGGATAATAGTAATGATATATTTTTTTTAATGATGATCTTTTTCAAGTCAAGTATAGGGCCGGCCACTCAAAAGCGCCTTCACCAGGCATTCCTTAATCCTTCAACCATCTCAACTTACGGAATGACAATAACAGGCATTTGTATAGAGCACTCTTGAACTGGTTACCAACAGCGCTTTACAAGAAAACAGTAAATTAAGCCAAGCAAATAAATAAGGTTACAATTGATGGGAAATGACAGTTTCCTCAGCAATCAACCATTGAATAGGAAAGTTTTCAGATGTTTCTTGAAAACTTCTAGTGATTTTGCAGAACGGATTTGATGAGGGAGCCGGTTGTAAAGGGCGCGGTTTGTGCGTGGAACGCACGACCACCAGCAGCAGAGTGCACTGTCGGAACCGCCAGATAAGAGTGAAGCTTCAAAAATCAGAGTCTCAAAAGAGGGCGGTATATAAAATGCCATCAAGGGTCACAAGGTCTGGTCGAAATAGTAACATGACATAACAAGACAAAAATGGTAGCAACACGTTGTGGATGATTAACAAATACGCAAAGTTATACTGAAAATCACAACAGCTGTTCAATCAGTTTGAACTCAAGCCGGAATATGAAAAAAAAAAACACAGAACAAACTTCACAATTATGCATGAACGCATCGACAAGTACGGCTCGTCGCAACCCCCATCCTCTTTGAAATACCTTCCCTTGCCTCGCCAGTGCATTATAGAAGTACCTTCTTATTTAAGAAGAGTTTAAATGTTACCCTGTTCACGGTTTCTTATAGTCCGGTGCAAACAGGAACGTCCATCCCATGGTACACTTTTCTTCTCTTTCATTCGAGATACTCAACTAAACAACAATACCATTTCAAAATGCAAAAGAAAATTGTTGCACACCGCCCTCTAGTCACAATGATGTTGCCAGTGACACAATGGTGGACGTTTTGAATGCACACTTCTGGGCTCAGGTGCCATTATGGGATGTTGTCCCCCGGTGTGTGTGTGTCCCCCATTGGAAACGTTGTCCCCTATAAGTGTGTCCCCTATTGGGAATGTTGTCCCCCATTGGGAATGTTGTCCCCTATTGGGAATGTTGTCCCCCATTGGGAATGTTGTCCCCCCAGTGTGTGTGTGTGTGTGTGTGTGTCCCCCATTGGGAATGTTGTCCCCTATTGGGAATGTTGTCCCCCATTGGGAACGTTGTCCCCTATTGGGAATGTTGTCCCCTGTGGTCCCATTGGATGTTGTCCAGTGTGTGTGCCCCCCATTGGGAATGTTGTCCCCAGTGTGTGTGTCCCCCATTGGGAATGTTGTCCCCAGTGTGTGTGTCCCCCATTGGGAATGTTGTCCCCAGTGTGTGTGTCCCCCATTGGGAATGTTGTCCCCAGTGTGTGTGTCCCCATTGGGAATGTTGTCCCAGTGTGTGTGTCCCCATTGGGAATGTTGTCCCCCATTGGGAATGTTGTCCCCCAGTGTGTGTGTGTCCCCCATTGGGAATGTTGTCCCCCAGTGTGTGTGTGTCCCCCATTGGGAATGTTGTCCCCAAGTGTGTGTGTGTGTCCCCCATTGGGAATGTTGTCCCCCATTGGGAATGTTGTCCCCCAGTGTGTGTCCCCCATTGGGAATGTTGTCCCCCAGTGTGTGTGTGTCCCCCAGTGGGAATGTTGTCCCCCAGTGTGTGTGTGTCCCCCATTGGGAATGTTGTCCCCCATTGGGAATGTTGTCCCCCAGTGTGTGTGTGTCCCCCATTGGGAATGTTGTCCCCCAGTGTGTGTGTGTCCCTCATTGGGAATGTTGTCCCCCAGTGTGTGTGTGTCCCCCATTGGGAATGTTGTCCCCCATTGGGAATGTTGTCCCCCAGTGTGTGTGTCCCCCATTGGGAATGTTGTCCCCAGTGTGTGTGTCCCCCATTGGGAATGTTGTCCCCAGTGTGTGTGTCCCCCATTGGGAATGTTGTCCCCCAGTGTGTGTGTGTCCCCCATTGGGAATGTTGTCCCCCAGTGTGTGTGTGTCCCCCATTGGGAATGTTGTCCCCCAGTGTTTGTGTGTGTCCCCCTTTGGGAATGTTGTCCCCCAGTGTGTGTGTGTCCCCCATTGGGAATGTTGTCCCCCAGTGTGTGTGTGTGTCCCCCATTGGGAATGTTGTCCCCCAGTGTATGTGTGTCCCCCATTGGGAATGTTGTCCCCCAGTGTGTGTGTGTCCCCCATTGGGAATGTTGTCCCCCAGTGTGTGTGTCCCCCATTGGGAATGTTGTCCCCAGTGTGTGTGTCCCCCATTGGGAATGTTGTCCCCAGTGTGTGTGTCCCCCATTGGGAATGTTGCCCCCGTTGGGAATGTTGTCCCCCAGTGTGTGTGTGTCCCCCATTGGGAATGTTGTCCCCCAGTGTGTGTGTGTCCCCCATTGGGAATGTTGTCCCCCAGTGTGTGTGTGTCCCCCATTGGGAATGTTGTCCCCCAGTGTTTGTGTGTGTCCCCCTTTGGGAATGTTGTCCCCCAGTGTGTGTGTGTCCCCCATTGGGAATGTTGTCCCCCAGTGTGTGTGTGTGTCCCCCATTGGGAATGTTGTCCCCCAGTGTATGTGTGTCCCCCATTGGGAATGTTGTCCCCCAGTGTGTGTGTGTCCCCCATTGGGAATGTTGTCCCTCTATAAGACGTGTGTCCCCTATAGTAAGGATTTTGTCCCTCGGTGCCGAGTCAAAAGAGGGAGCTTAGACGTAATTTCTACACGATTCGCCGTATGGAGGGGGGGGGGGTCGCAGAAACACCGGGGTTAAAAAAATCCCATGTGACACCGGCTCGGGATGTGGTTCTCGTCTATTTGGCAGATAGGGGAGATGAATTGGTGGAAGTGTGCATTTCATGACACCAGCATGGAATTGGGCACACAGTCAGGGTATGTCATAAGAAAGATATTTTGCCATTAGCAGATCTGTCCTTTGAAAAGATTATAATTAAATAACTAGCAATTCCAGCCATTTTTTAAATTTTGAAAGTGGTTGTAATGAGTTAGTATTACTGTGCAACATTCATCCAAAACACAATCCCATCATCTACCGTGTCGTGCCATGTATTGTGAAAAGGAAGTTACCTGTTGTTATAGACAGCAACCATAGACGGCCCGTCGGAAAAGGAAGTAATTCGCGCTCAACCGCACCGCCTTTTTACAAGAAACCGTGAACTAGCAAAGCTCGTGCGATGTCCGATGTTGCAAGTTTGAATGAAAATGTGTGCTAGTGGTAAAAATGCCTGTATCATGTACTAGTTCTATCTTTTCCTTGTAACTCTGTCTTTAACAAACCCTGTCTTTAATAAACATCAAGTAATTAAATTCAATTGTTACTATCCGATTCAATGAAACCATGGCGAAAACATTAAAACTAAAGATTCCGTGAGAAAATTTCGAAATAATTGTTACTCCCAGTGAAAGCTGAAAAAAGCAGTGGCAGTCCACTTCCTTAGAAAAATTGCTGAAGGGTGGGGTTAATTAGGTGTACATACAATGCACTAATTCAACAGACTGTAAGTGATTTGGCCTTGCGGTATAGCATCAGTGTGGCTATCCGGAGTATTACGGATCCAACTCACTACAGAAACGTCAAGTTGATTCTACCCTAATTGCTTAGTTATAACGATTCTACCAAACATTCCCAATAGTTTTGCCCAACACAAGATTAAACTGGGTTCAAACGAATCTTCTTGGAATGAGGCTTAAGGTTGCATACCAGAAACCAGACATAATCCAGTCACGGGACATCTCAGGCTTTCATTTCTTTCCGTTCATGGAATATAATTAAATGGAATGGAAACCAACGGAGAAGAAGAAAAAAATTGCCCCGGCCTATTGTGGTGATGTGTGGAGGTTCTGCGTATCGATATGAGACTTCTGGCAAAATCCCAATCAATACAAACGAATTATGACACTCACATTGTGTTATGGGAGTTATGGATACAGTGCATCGGGTCCCACGAGTTGTCCCTTGCACGCACACCTAGATTTATAGCCACTTCACCTGCTGTGGACTCCATTGTAATTATGGAAAGGAGATTAATATATTTAATATAAAATTATATTAGCGACCCCTCGATCAAGGTGAGGGCTACAACTTCAAATAAAAGGAAACAAAGGGTGGCAACAGGGACGTAAGGAGTTCCAAAAAATTGGATGCAATAACATTATATGGATGTTAGCAAAGTAAAAAGAAGGGAAATGTCAACCAAGTTGTACATGGAGGGTTGAACAACGGCGGGGGGGGGGGCACATCGAGCCCAGTCTGATACTAATACATATGCTGGTTTTGATGTTGCAGGCTGGGCAGGGGTGGGGGGGGGTGTTATGTCCTGGTATTGTGGTGAGGTGTAGGCTTTGGTTCGGGGAAGTTCCAACCACTAGCACGCGCCGACTCTTTGACTCAAACTATAGTATCTTGAAGTTCCGAAATAAGGAGGGTTGTAGTCAATCTTTTTCATTTTCTTATGTCACAAAATGGACCTTGATTTCCCCTTGAGGAAACAATCAGCGTGGCATTGGCTGGCAGTCAACCTATGATGAAACATTAACACCGTTTTACGACCTCAAAAGTCCGTTGATTGTCGCTGGTCACGTTGGGACCATCCTGTGCGCAAGCTATTCTCTGCAGTTGCGATACCGACTTCTGGGGGTTCATGTCGGCCTATTATTACTGTCCATTTTGCACAATCGGGCTAATTCACGTTGGTTTTCGTGTTCGTACTGCTCCTTTCAAGACCGCGAAGGCTGTTGAATAATAATACAGTGTCATGAGTGAGTTTTAACTCTTGCCCATTGCCCTTGCCGATTCGCCGTCAACTAATGCTCACACGTCACGTCCTTGGGTTCGCTTGATTGGTCAATAATCGCTTCAATATAATTCAATTCTCCTCACTGACCAACAACATACCTCAGGTAAGGTCATCAAAGATCTAGCCAAGTTGTTTTGAAACACACCAAATCCAGAACCGCCCACCCCATTCAACAGCGAGTACATTATGATGCACCTGAAAAAAAGGTTTTCCGCATCGTAGTGGTATTTATTATTAGTCATGCATTTTTGTACAAATAATGCTATTATATTAACCCAAATAATCCCACAGCTGCTTGGAAACATTCCACAATTTCTAGCATAACAGAAAATATGTATTTATTTTTACTTTATTTTTATTATTTTTTTTGTATTTTCTTCTTCTTCTTCTCTGTCAAAATGGACAGGGTATTATAGACAACACACTCATTGCGGTGTACGCGTTTCCCGGAAACATACCAGCACTGCCAATTCTTTGTACACAGGAACCAGGGGTTAGGGGCCATCACTAAGATGAACGAGCTCAGCATGCAAGTGAACAGTGATCGGCCGATGACGCACATGTTTGAAAATAGCTCATGATGTCATGGTTTCAAGACTCGGCTTATTTTGCTCACCTCGATGTTTTCTGTCTTTGACCCGAATTGATTTTCTTTGATGTGCTTTACACGTAAAGCAATTGCATAGGTGAAATGAGGTGAAGAACTTGCGAGGAAACCATCAACTTTACACATTTTAAAGTTACTTGAATATTGAAGTCTCAGTCTTCTCTATTTTATCAGTTTATTTTAATGAAGTAAACTATTAAATAAAGCTATCGCACTTAACTGAGTGAAACACTCGTTACAAAGGATAGAAACCAAAGAAGTTGCAAACAATGAACATCGCCCTGTTGGCTGAGACCCTGAGGGCAGTGTTACGATACTCAATTATGTCGTGATTCATGCGGTCAACAACTCCAAACTGTTAACATAATAACAACAAAACTTCCTTCAAGCGTGACACCTACGATCCCCCTTCACCCCCACCCCCACCCAGTCTAGTCTAACAACATCGTGGGCAATGCGAGTTAGTATGATAACATAATATACCTTCCCTCCACCCCCCCCCCCCCCGCTGTCTTCACAATCCCTGCTTTTTCTGAATGCTTTATGCTTTTCTTTCTCCACTCTCTCTATTCATGTATTTCCACTTAACTGTTCTTGTTACCCTTGTATGCATGTATGTGTGTTGTCTTGTCATTAATTTTAGCATTCGAGAAAGACTCTGCTAGGGTCGAAACGTCAGGCCACTAATTTTTTTGTATTTATACTACAGGTCCTTTTGGTTGGTAAGCAGTTTGCAACGGCTAATTCTATTTTCTAAACATATACTACATGTATACAGATAATATCAAGTCAAGATTCATAACACACAAAAATTACATAAAGACCAGAGAGGTCACATAGTCACCCCTGCCCTCCCCCTCACTGAATAAAAGTCCACAATGGCGTTACCAAGAGTTTCCAGAGTTTACCTTCAGGTTGAGTGCATCCATCCAGAGATGGAAACTAGCTTTACAAAGCATTACCCCCTTCAAATCCCAAGCAAATACACGCCCCCATAAAGGCCCTAAAAGTTATGCCATTACTCATGACAAACGTGTGACTGTTTGAGACTTGGAACACTGTGGGCTATTGTAAACCGATTGACAACCGGTCGTACCCCGAGTGGATGATACCACAGAAGCGGTAGTAGTGCTTCCACACCAGACAATTGATGCACCAAACAGGAAGTGACGTCATCCTTAATGTAACAACAAGATCAACCTATCGGAAAGGGTGTCGAAGAAGAAGAGGTGACACCAACTCGAAACATGCAATGGGCTCTCAATCCATCTGCGGTCAATGCTGGTCAAAAATCAAGAATTATTCCCTGGAAATGACGATCAATGGCTTATTTTTCAACACACCATTCTAGATCCGTAAACCCGTAGGCTGGTGACCTTGAAGATGGCTATATAACTGACTGTGGAGCGGCAGTCCTTCAATCGACTCGAAATAAGCAACGTATCAACATCATTCACTAATAAACGTCAACAAGATACAATCAAGATGAAAACACTACGATTTGTTACGGTGGTGGCAGCATTGCTTTGGTGCTCATTACACGTTCAAGAATCGCAAGCTATGCCTGCTGCGAACAACCTACATGTGAAAGCACAATTTTATGTAAGTGTTAAATTATTACCACCAGGCTCTACTTCGCTTTCAAAAATTTCTATAAAAAACAACCTTCAAAATTTGACACATCTCTAAAAAACATACTAATTATTCTTCAAACTTGAAGTTGTTCTGTTGTTTTCAATTCTAAATATGTTGTTTGATTGAATTTTTAGGAGTTTCTCTCTAAATATGGATACTTCGACGAAGTTCTTGCGTCAAAGACGGAAGGCGAGCCTCTTACCTCTGAAGAAGAGAAGGACGCGGTTCGGTCAATGCAGCGTATGGCTGGTCTACCTGCTACCGGGGAAATGGACGAATTAACGGCGGAGATGCTCAACAAACCCCGCTGCGGTGTCAAGGACGGTAACCCGCGACAAGTCATCAAAGGACCGGGCTCACGTCTGAGACGGTACTCCGTCTTAGGAGACCCCTACAAATGGGCGGATGGAAAAACTCAACTTACCTATAAGTAAGTTATTAAAAAGAGATTCCGTCGCTGTGTATTGTTTTATTATAATCTTTCAGTGTGTAATACCATAGAGCAAGGACTTGCTCTTTGGTAATACTAAAATAGCCTTTTTAGGTAACGGAACGTAAAATAAATTGACAAGCAACCCTTATCAACAAACAAACAAATTTTATTGAGAATTTGTCATTATTTTATTGGAACTTGTTCAGTATTCAGGTTTCCTTGCAAAATGCAACGGTAGTTTTATAGTTGTATTGTCAATTGAATATCAAAAAGTAATGCTCCTAATGGCCATGGATAGCTCCGTGCAGTAGCCAATTCAGAATAGAGTGGACCTGTAGATTCAATAAACGCCATATTGTGTACATGTGAACATTATAATGTGAAGTATTCTGATTGCAATTTGATTGATTTCAACCTTTACCCCTAGGATCGTTAACTATCCCGGTGAGACAGCTACAGCCACACGTGATGAGGTCGACGAGGACATCGTTGCGGCCTTCAAAGTATGGAGTGACGTCACCCCACTACGGTTTAATGAAGTTCATACTGATGACGCAGATATTAAGATACTGTTTGGGTCTCGAGCACACACTAGGGTTGAGGGAGATCCACCCTTTGACGGGCCAGGGGGAACTCTGGCTCATGCATTTACCCCGAATTCGGGATGGGGAGAAACCGACGGCGATGTGCATCTTGATGATGACGAGTCGTTCTCGCATGGCGTGTACAGCGGTAAGAGTCAAACTTGGATTGGTTTTGACCATAGAAATGGGTCCTTTCTCTATGGTTTGACGAGTTGTACTATATACATAAATAATGTAACACGAAAACGATTCCATGTTTACTGTGCGTAGATGTGATTGACTTACAATTAGGACGGGGTTGTCAACAGTCAATGTGATTGGTTCTCGAGTCGACATTAACCATAGTAGGCCTATACTCGTCATAATCAGTGGCGGTGATCCGTGTTGAAAAATTGAGGCTGCATGGGTTTGACAAATTACGTCACACTGAGTAGATTTTACTGAGTAGATTCATATTAGTTACATGTACATACATGTAGACCTTACGGATTTACACTACACCCTTAAAAATCACTCCATTACAATATTCTTCCCACATCCCCTCTCCACGCCCCCACCCGGGATTATGCTTGTGGTCGTAGTAGTACAATCGCTTTGAAAGGACTTTACTAACATGTTTTTTCTTGTTTTTGTTTTTAGGTACCAACTTATTCTACACCCTCACCCATGAACTCGGCCACGCCATTGGATTGTTTCACTCTGATGTCCCTGGGGCCTTGATGGGGCCATATTCCCGCGGCTACGACCCACATTTTGTGCTACCCGAAGACGATGTTCTTGGCATCCAAGAACTTTATGGTAAGATACGGCCGTCATATCAAGTTGTTTTGCTAGATTTTCAATGTCATCCCATCACCTTGGACGGTTGGTATGCTTGTTTTACTTGACCCTATGGCTTGAATGGCTTCAGGCTATGTATCCTCTTTATAAAGGTCTTGTATTATCCATGCATGAAACAAGGCTACATAACTTGCATTATATTACCAATTGAACTCGCGAGAGCATCTTTGGAGAATCAAAAAACACATAAATAACGGCTGAGCATACTGGAGTTTGTACTGTTATAATTTACACATCCGTCTGTTCTCATTCTACACGTTTTGACTACCATCTTACCTTATTGATATAACGTAATGAGGTTTCACACAGTGCCTTATAACGACCGTCCTTGATGTTTCGCTGCAGGGCAGTAAACATGAACGATGCTAATTGTGTGTCTTGTTTTCTTTCTTTCAACAGGACCCAACAATGGCGTGGCTCCTGCAACAGACCCACCCAAGGTGGAAGACCCCCTCTACTGTTCAACAACCTTTAATGCCATTGCCTTCATCAACAAACAGTATTTCGTGTTTGGGGTAAGTAGTTGATGTCAGCGTGCTGCTGAAATACGAAGGCCATCATCAAATTCATGTTTTCCTTTGGGGAGATTGTTTAATAACAAATCTGTCATCAAATTTTATACAAACAACATTAACTGTATGACGAGTTTTTGGAAATGGCATTTGCCCACTTGAACTATGAACAGAGTCAACAGAGACGTTTTTAAACTTTACATTTGATAGAGAAGACCCGGATGAAACACTAAACATCCTAATATCCTTATTGGAGGAACAGGTCACATATACTGAAAACTCAACTCAGGACTAAAAATCCGCATACGGAAAATATTACATTTTACCTGAACCTAAGCGAACTACACAAATAATATGTCTTTCACAAGACATAAGACCTACAGATTCTATTAGAATCACCCACATGCAACTGATGAGTGCCAAGAAGGCATGAAAACATGTTATTGCTATACACAAAGAGGATCTGAAAAAAATATCCTCGCGGTCTACCCCTTGAAAACCAATTTGTTGACACATTTGTCAACCAGTTCCTCTGGTCCTATTTATGTTTGTCATATCACCCCCGTCAATTTGACAAAAATACGAACATATTACCCAGACGCAAACCTCACCCATAAAGCATGTAAAAACACTTTTACAGTTTTATGTAAATCTCAAGTCAACAGTGTTGGAGTGTCACTGAATGGGACAGCGCCATCATTTCTCTATCATTTCTCTATCATTGTTCAAAAAGAAATAAAATTCCTAGTATAAGATAAGACCCACTAAGCAGAGTTTGGTCAGAGTGAGCATTCTATTTGTCAACATTATAAGGAAAAATGAAAAAAAATACAATAAACAAATCATAAGCACAACTTGGCTGCTTTACAAGATGATACTAATTATTTATTCAAATAAGTTGTTGGTTTTTCTTCTCTTTTCTGTATATACAAGTTTATTTGTAGTCGTCATAAACACTAAAAACCACCCAATAATGACCCTTTCTTATTAAACATTTCCTTGTTTCTTTCACAGAATGGTATGCTTTGGAGATTTGATTCCGATCGTAACCTCGTCTCACCTCCAGAGGGCCAATCTCCACGGGATGTCTTCCCAAAGTTCCCTCTAACAGGTGTCAAGGCAGTTTACCAAGTTAACCAAACCAAAGAGGTCATCGTATTCAAAGGTAATCTTGATTTATGTACTCAGAGGCCATAAATACCCCAAAAGAATTTTAATTGTGAGTTTTTATTAGCAGCAATTAACCTTTGCAACACAGAGTAAAGCCATCCACTATGTGGTAACCTTTGCCCTCAACTAATGTCAGTTTGGGCAATGTACAAAGTTGTTCAGCATCCTTCCTTTTAAATATCTGCAGATAGGGAGGGTTTTAGTTTTCTCCAATCAGTCAATACAATACACCATCAACCGTATGCCTGCACTCACCATGCATATAGCCCTCACAAAAACAGGCTGGCACCCTGACTTCCACAACAGAAATAACCAACTAACATGGCGCGATGAGCACCATGCTACGATTCAAGTCTACGATTCAAGTCATTGTATTAATGGTCGGTTTATCAATGCGACAACAGTGGGTAATGAAATTGACATGTAAACTAAATGCTAAACTTAATGCAGTGCCAGTGATTTTTAGTTTTCAGTAATTGTAAAAAGCTTTTTTGTAAAACAGTTGTTTGGGGTGTTTTTGTTGGTCAGACACTGGGAGTGCTAAGCAACAAAATTTCTTCATATTGATAACAACTTGCTATAGTATAAACTCTATTCGAAGATTTATACTACATCCATGCTTGTATTGTAGTGTACAACAGGATTTGTCAAACTGAAGCTACATGATAACAAGGGCCTGCAAATGTTGTCACTTTACACAACGCACATACATTACATTAAACAGGAGAATGGGACACCTGGGTCTGCCAATATTTTCTAAGTACTTGACTCGTTGACATTCATTTCACACTACCAACCATCCGTAACACATTCTGTCAACAAGCAGAGTACTGCCATGGTGCAGCACATAAATTACATGGCAAGTAGCAGACGACCGACACACGTGTATGCCCGCGCCAATACAATTTGACTGCATGACTAGGGTTGTACTAACACGACATTTTCTTCTGTTTTTTGCCGTTAAATTGTGTTTGAATGCTTCCTGAGTATGAATACAAGTATGTAGAGTGAGACATGTTTCAAAGTTCCACTTACCTTGAACATTTCGGATGTAGCTGTCATGCTTTTCTTTGAGAAAAAGAGAGAGCGGAGCCTTCACATTGACTATTATAAACATCCGGTTATGAAGGTGGCCCAACATGGCTGTCAAAATAGCGCCCTCAGTTGCTTCTTAAAGTCCACTTATTCGCTTTATAGACTAACGACCTGTGGGGAAAAGAGCTACAGAACCCTGGACTTACTGCAGGCATGATTTGAACATTTCTCAATGGAAGGAAACATTTTTTTTTTTTAAGTTTTGGTGATTGCATCATCTGACTTTATCAACTTTTGATATGAAGATAGGGGACACATCTCAAAACTTGTTCAGCGGTTACTTTGTAGCTCTTGAATTTATGTGGAAATTATGACACAAAATGTAAATTTTCCACTGACCACTGCAGTATCTTGCCTGCCAGAAAAGCCCTGAAATATACAAGGTCACTCTTTGTGTAAACAAAAATCTTACATAGTCTATAGGATGCACGAAAAGTGCGCCTACAGTTAATAGGCGTGGCTTTAACTTCGGTTGCTTAAAAAGTTGAGAAGTTGAGTGAATTTCCCTTTCTTTTTTTGTTTTTAAAATGTTTAGTTTGTTATATTCATCTATGCATTTCTTCTTTTACTTCAAACAGGGAAAAATTACTGGAGGTATGAGGAATCAGCGTACTCAACCTTATCCTCACCACTCTTTCAACAGAAGGACATCGACCCCGAAACAAAGACGGACTTTCCTCAGCACGTTCGGGGTACAGGCTTCCCAAAGGCCGTGACAGGGGTAGTACATATTCCTAAGGTTAACTTCTCCTACATCGTCCGAGGGAAGAAGGTGTTCACACGTAGAGAGAATGGGGCCTCTAAAATATCCAACAGTGTGAGTGTCAAGACAATCTTTGAAGGAGTCACGGACCGGCCCACTGTGTCATTTTTCGCAGAAGGTTTGTTTGATTTCATTTTATTTTCAACAATTCTTTGTAAGACTGGGAAAGGGACTGACCGGAAATTTGGGATTCCGTTTATTATCAGCAGAAGTTGCGTGCAAAAGCAACCTAAAGGAGGGCAATTTTTCTGAGTTGACCCCCGTAAATGCTAACAAATATCATAAATGAAGCATTCCTAGAAGGACCGGGTCATTGGACTTGATTTGAATACGAGAGGGCCAACAACTTGTTTCCTAATTGCACGTGCATGGCTACAGGTGGTTTTGGGAGTGGATTACGTATGGTTCAGACATTGAAAATCTGTCCCCTGGATATTGAAGCAAGCTGCCCACAGTCACTTGAAATACCAAAATAAATATAAAAAATTAAAAAAAAACAACATCACATAAACATTGATTTAACCTGATACTGTTGTTATTTTTTATTGTCCAGGATTTGCAAACATTCTGACGGGTGAGGACTATTACCGTTACGTCTATGACTTCAAGACCTCAACCTTTGTTCCTCTCAACGGTTACCCTCGAAACTTCGCCGAGGAGTTCTTGCGATGTCCTGCCAAGTAGAGTCTCTTGGTCTGCCTGCATGACCTCATCATCAAATTCACCGAATAATCATCACTTAGAACCTCGACCTAGTGACGGTTTTCCTTTTTGTTTAAGTCTACGATAGCTGAAAAGTGACATCCAACTTTCCGAGAAAATTTTGTACTAATTATTAATAATTATAACCTCGATTGAAGATCGATACTTGAATCATTATTTATGGGTTACATGCTCCCTTTTTGAGGGCTGTTGTTTTATTGTTTGCGATATATGTATTTATTATTCTAAAGCATTTTAAGTGATTGTATTTATTTTACTTTACATTGTTTGTTGTGAATACATTTCTGATAAGCCGTGCATTAAGGATTCGATGAATACAAATGGGGACTTTGTGAAGAACACACCCCAATTTTTTGGAAAATTAACATTGATCATTTGGTTTTAAACAGACCAACGTAAAATTGCTGGGCGAAACTTTCTGACATGTATGCGCGTTCATGCTTGTTTCTAATTAATTTACGGATAAGTATGATTTGTAATATATTTTTTTAGATCATTGTAAAATATTATTATTTTATATAATCATAACTATTTTGATACTATAAAGTTGCAATAAAAAAACGAACTTAAAATCGAAGTTGTTTTAGAATCTATTGTGATAAGGTATTTTAGAAAATGCAAAGTGGTAAGCCTGGGGAGTGGGGGAAACAAAAATGTGTGTTAATATTTAAGATGGGGATCCCAGAAATCATTTGTCTGGTCCTTGAAATTTAGAATTACCCTTCCTGTAATAAATTGTGACCCCCCCCCCAACAACCACCACCCCAACTCTAGCGTTGCCTCACACGGAGGGGGGGGGGGGAGCGATAAGTAAGGCATGTCTTAGCTCGTTTGGGACTCATGCTATTGATGTAGGTATTTAGGGTTTGGTTGCCACTGCCCCCGCCCCTCTTCTCCACTCATCTGAAGACCATTTTAACTGGCCCTTATCTAAACAATTACCCTCCTTTTTTCATTTAGAAAAAGAGCCCCAAGCCCCTCCCATTCCCTTTGGTTGCACCACTGCCCCCCCCCCCACACTCACACCACCCTGCTCTGAATGAAAAGCTATATTGAAAACCACGAAGACAATCCTTGATCTGCTTTTCAGTTTGATTTTACGAAGGCTGCGACTTGTTGTCGGGATTGGCAAGTTATATTATGCCTAGGTAGTCTAGAGAAGTTTCTTTTGAGGCTCGTCCCCCCCCCCCTTTTTTGTAATAAAGAATTTGGCTTGTCTGACCAAGTTACAAATTCCGTGGTACTCTTTATTACTGCAATAGACCTTAATATGCATATGACGTCATCTGATGAGCAGGGCGCCCTCGGCTACAGGTCAAAAGAAGGTAGCCCGAACATCTGACGTCACACTTCGAGGCTCGTGTTTTACGCCAGAGACCGGCTTCGAGCGTTTGGAGGAATCCTGACAAACGCACATTTGACCTCGCATCCCATTGCGGTCTTGCGGATAGGGGGACCAGTTGGACAGGGGACCAGTAGCAGTGACCATCTCTTTGATTAATATACCGGTACTGTCCTTATCCTTGCGGATAAGGACAGCGGACCAGTCTAAAAAGAAGGCTGCCCATTGGCCCATTCTTTGCGCCGCGCGTATACATAGATATGCAGTTTCCATTGATTCATCATCCTTTTACCTGTAAGATGGCGGCGTGATGACGTCAATGCATAATTTCTATTTTTACAGAACCACAGCAGTTAGGCCTATCTGCATGGGTTCAGAAGAATACGACTTGCATGTTTAGTTATATTGACCGTAAATGCAGCACGCACAAGGAATGCAACTAAAGGCTCATTTTCAAAGCTTTAAACTCAACACAGCGCTATGTTCAAAACGGCCCCTGTTTCACTGACAAACAAAAATTCGCACATTACCTTTGTATAAATGCGGCTTTATTGATTAACTTATCTGATTACTAAGTTGAAGTAATACATCAATGCGTACGATTTAATACGAATACATGAAAGCGATGATCAGTTGGGAGCTTGTTGACAAAACAGTTACAGGGAGATTATTGATGCATAAAACAATTATAGTTTTGCTATAACCCCTGTATGGCAAACGACCAATAGTCATAGCTGTATTCCATATTGAGAATACACAATTACACCTGTATTGATGTTCACTCTTTGTCACGGAAAGTACATCATTGGTTTTGGGCAGAGTAGATTGATTCAAACCCTAGATTCAAAAAAAGAGTAAAAAACAAACAAACAAACAAACAAATCATCCTCTCATGTAAAGTCTCGTCAAATTCGGTGGTCATGTTTTGTGCGGATTTACGGATTTCATGTACGTTTATATTCGGCTTACCTAGACTTCGGCAATTGAAATAAGCAACGTTTATTATTTTTAAGGTCTTCAAATGCTATTTCCTCGGCTTTGACAGTGTGGTATAAATATTTCTCCAGAGGATTTGAACTGCCATGAATTTGATAATCAGGAGCTTTCAAATTGAAATTAATAAAAAATTAAAAAATAGTTTTCCTTTAAGATAAAACTTTTATGTCACCGATTTTTTTTTTTTTTTAACTTTCAAAATGAATTACATGACTGTGTAATAAGATCATTATTAATATTATATGAACTGACAATAATACAAAACTTAAACATTCATCATCAACTTGGCACCTCTTTTAAAGGGAAAGTGAATAATCATGAGCTATGGGAGTTTAATTTCTTTTTTTGCCCTTCTTTCCCTTCCCTTTCCCTTTCCCTTTACCCTTACCCTTGCCCTTCCCCTTCTTGCCTTTCTTCCCCTTCTTCTTCTTTTTAGGTGGAGTTGGTGCAGGGTTGTTTCCACTGGGCTTCTTCTTTGTTTGGGCGGGTACTGGCTGCACTCTTCCAGGGGGTGCGGGTCCCGAGCCATCCGGGTTAGCTGTGTGTCAGACGAAAGAAGCGTAACTCTATTAGTCTCCATCATGATAACAAGTCAAGTCAACATCATTAAATAGATTGTGATCTTTTCTTTAGAGTTGGTAATGGTTAAAAGTATAGAGATGGTTTTTGTTTCTTCAGATTGAGACCCACTGACGCAGCATGAGGGAGAGACGCCCTCATCGTCGTTATTATTTTGTTGAAAGCTACGCATGATGTCATTCATCAAATACTTCAAAGATTACCAACAATATAACAGGTGGGCCGGGCCAAGTTTGTTGGTTGGGGGACAAGTAACATTCAAGTTTAAGTTTACCGGTGTGTAAACTGCCTTTTCAACATTGCAACTGAAGTAGTGTCTTGGCCTCGAATAAAAGCAAACTCACCAGTAGATTATCTTCAACGGAAAGTCAAAAAAGCAAACGGTTTAAAGATAACATTAATCTCATAAGAAGGCCTATAGATTTACGTCCTCGAAATCACGGCCTCGGCGTCTGCCTGTATAATGCTCCGGTTAGTACGAAACAAGTGCAAGTTTTCAAAATGACGGAGCGTATTCATATAAGCCGGGGCCTGAATTGAACCAAGTTTGACGGTTTAACAAAACGGTTATCCCAAATCAATTATTTTAAGGTTATAAAGAAACTCACCACATTGGAAGTCTCGATCCGGAGGACCTACATACAAACAAAATAACACATTATGAATACAAAGCTCATGGAACAAGTACGTTTTGTGTATAAACATAGTTTATTAGTGCAATGCAGGGTTTATTTTGTTTTCATGTTTCAGTCTTATGACAGATCTGATGATTTTGTTGCAGTTGAATAAACCAATTTTAAGATCTTTTATTTTGAATGTTGTGATAATTTGATTATACAAATATCTTACTGCATTGGCCACACATGAGCGGACAGCCAGCCGGGATCGCAGGATCAAACCTACAAAATGATGCATCGGGCCAGCCAGGGTTTTGACCACACATCTCGTGTTTATCTCTGCATGTCTCTAAAAAATGACAAACAATGATAAGAATATAATAATAGGCCTAAATGAAGTCCATTTCTAACAAGACCATATGCTTTCTTCAATCGAAGAAAAAGTTTTAAAGTTTGTGAAAATAAAGAGATCACTTTGACCAATGCATAAATCGTTAGTGGGCCGAATCGTCCATACGGAGGCCTCAATGGAACATATCGAAAGTGTGAGCGCACCTTACAAAGCAAGTGTGCAGAAATTGGATAAAAGTTACTTTTAAAACATGTTATTTTTTAAGTCTTGAATGTGTTTTCTGTTAATCCTGTTCAGACTGTTCAGACTGCTGTATCCTTCCAGATATCCCACCAGGCTTGTAGGAATTAGTGATCACATCCGAACACCAAAACTCCAACTATAATCTCAGTTCCGGTGAAACTCGGTAGCATTGGATACGATAATGTCAGAGTTACGAAGGACATGTCGTCCAGGGTGCAAGTAATTGATCGTCAGTATACGGTCCCTGGAACACTTAAGCTTCGGCTGGGGGAAGTAACCGTTTAACCAGTAATAATGTTGACGTGAAGCCTAGGCCTACATATTTTAACCATCCTCATTTTATATCGTTCACTGTGTTTTTGTATGAACGCCAGCATTCATGAGAGGTGACATAACAAATTTATTACAAAAATCAAATGGTAAATTAATGGTAAATGAATGGTAGCTAATTGAAAACTTAATTAGGAGTCCCTGCATTATTTAACGTACATCAGCCATATAGAAACCATTGCATATGACATGTCCGTGGCATACGCAAATATTTTGACTGTTTTTTTTTTTTTTTTTTTTTTTTTTTTGGAGTCAGCATCAACTGTCAAAATTCGTTTAGAGATAAGGCTCTTAAAACATTATTTCGATTAAAATCATGCCATACTTATATCTTTGAATTTGATAACTTGAGTTGAATTATTTACCTTCACAGTTGGATCCAATGAACCAGGGGCACAGCTACAAATGCACTCGTCTATGTCAAGAGTTCCGCAGTTTTTGCAATTCTTCGTACATCCTGGGCAGTACAAGAATGGTCGGGGAAAAATAACCTTTATCACCAGCAATTGCAAACACGATTGTGATTCTTAGATCATAATACAATGAGGATGAAACGTCCCCAAGAAAACATCCAGTGTGTGTCAGCCAGTTCAATTGAAGAGTTTTCTTCTTCTTAAACATCATCTGTTGAATGTATACTAAAAGAAACTTGTTTTGTATTTGTATAGAGCCTACTTGCATATGATTCTTACAAAAAGATTGTTTTTATTATAGTCATCTTACATGTTATATCTGGTCTCTGTCATTGTTTTGTTGTTGTCCTTGTCATGCCCAAGTCAATGTCTTTCATAGGGAAAGCATAAAAGCACTATACTTCACTTTTTTTCCTACATGTTGGCTATATTGTTTAATACTTATGATTTTAGGGTTTTTGAATTGTTCACAAATTTCTTTTCTGTTGTTGTTTTGTTATTATGCCCCCTATGTGAAGTTCATTATTCATCACCATAATAATGTAGTTGTAAATAACCTGTACATGTCTTTGTAACCGCCATCATGGAATAAATGTTTATTGAATTGAATTGAATCTTCTTCGTATCACCGGTGGTCTATGTGGGGGATTTTCGGTTAAAAATACATCCACAAGCGTGACGAGAAGCACACTTAAGCCCAACCCACTTATCAACAGACCTACTACTGCAACTGATGAGACTATAATAGGCCAAAGATCACTGCTAATTACTATTTCCTTGGCCTAGACACGCCGGTCATTAAGGGTTTTGCAACTCAAGGCATCGATTTGCACGAGATTGTCCATCAAGTCTTAGTTTTTGGTTTAGATGGTCAAACATACACACATTGACAAACTGTACTTACTACATTCAGGATCCTTCGCTGGATTACAATCATCTGAAAAATAAACAACCAAAACGTCCATCAGGTAACTAGCTGTTGATATTTTTGTTTACTTAAACCACCACCTTGTTGTTGTTATCGTTCGAAAAGGACAACATTTATGATAAAGTTTTGAAATTGTGAAACGAGGCCACATCTATAGATGAACCATCCGTTATCAGGCGCGGATCCAGGGGGGAGGGGCCCGTGCCCCCGGGTAAAAAAAAAAAAAAAAAACGGCAGGATGGATTTCTTTTTCATCCTAAGCCTATCAAATTTGTTTTTGTCTGCCAAAATGAATCTTTCATGATATGTCACTTGTAATTTCTTGGATTTGTACGATAAACATAAAGCGTTTGAAACCTGACGTGCCAATTTGTCCTGGATAAAATATATTTCATGTCGTTCTGGCATTCAAGTGTAAAGACTACACTAAGCTTAAACTATATTTTTTGAATGAATGAATATGCATAAAACCAGATATTGCAGCGTCCAGATCCAAACGCGAGATTTGTGGGATTGAAATTTTCTTTGAGTAAAGTTAGACGATTGGTATGGATCAGAAGTGCTTAAAAAGTGTGTCTATTTCTCGGTTTCAGGCACACAGAGGCTTGATTTTTCACCCCTCAAAATGCCAAAAGCTCAGAGCTTCCGGGGCTTCGCCCCCTGGACCCCCACCGGGGCTTTACCCCTGGACCCCACATCGATGTTACCCAAATTTTTCCAGTAGAATAAGATGATTTATATGGATTGATTTCCAATAAGAGTGTGTCTATTTCTCTGTTTTAGGCAAATGGAGGCTTGGTTTTTCACCCATCAAAAAGCCAAAAGCTCAGGCTTCGCCCCCTGGACCCCCACCAGGGCTTCACCCCTGGACCCCCACACGGCTCACCCTGGGCCCACGGGGTCCACCCTGACCACTATCGATGTTACAGAAATTTTCCAGTAATTTGAGATTTATATGATTGTTTCCTATAAAAGTGGGTCTTCGCCCCTGAACCCCACCAGGGACCGTAAGGCCGGCCCCTGGACCCAACCCATTTTTGTTTACCCTCTAAAATTGAATCCTGGTTGCACCGTTGTGCCCCGGTTTAAAAAAATCATGGATCCGCCCCTAGTTATGACTCAGAAGTTGTGATAAAATAGCAGAAACATTTCATTTAAATGAAGTTGAAGTTAAACAGTTGATTAAACTCGTTACCAGAATTATTGTAATTGTTGGTTTTAGTGATGAACAAACAGAAAGGCTATATGATTGATATGTAGACCAGACATACATCTTTCACATATAGGTAAAAAGACAGAGAATATATGAGGAAAACAAGACTATAGCTCTACTTCATATATAATACTCACGGCACATGTTGCGGTAACAATACGGAGCCGAATCGTCACACTGACTGCATGGTTCTCCTGCCTCGAACGGTTTCTCACCGTAGAAATTCCCGCTGAAAGAGACAAACATAATCTTGACGTTGATATAGCAAGATAAAGGCAGAATTTATCTCATTAAAAGAGACAGAAGTGTATCATTTGTGTTCATTTTCATGTATTTGGCCAGTAGATGTCAAGTTTCTATGTTTTTTAACGTGGACAATAAAACCGAAATCTAAATCTAAATCTAAATCTAAATCTAAATCTAAACATGTATGACGGTACCGTACAATAATGGTAAATAATACTTGAATTCGTCAATTCCGGCCAAGGAATACTTAATTTATACTTTATACTCAATAATTGTTCTCGTAGATTAGTCAAAGTTCATTGGTTGTGCCAACCAGCGGCAGTGTTCCTTATAGGGGTAGGGCGAAGTTGTGAACACACCCCCTGTTGCTTGGTGACGCACTCCTCCTCAATACCATTACTATAGTGTTAGGCACTAATATTATTTGAAGTGAATGTTACCATAGTAAAATGTGGAAGTACATTGTAGAACATACACTTACATGTAGTAATATCAAATTGATGTGTGGTAATGTATCCAATATTAAAATGGAAAAACCAGTTTAAATAAAAAGGATTGTCGACATTTGCTCGTTTCCAACGGTATAAGTCTTACCAGTGCGCATTAAAGGCAGTGGACACTATTGGTAATTACTCAAAATAATTATTGGCATAAAACCTTACTTGGTAACGAGTAATGGGGAGAGGTTGACAGTATAAAACATTGTGAGAAACGGCTCCCTCTGAAGTGACATAGTTTTCGAGAAAGAAGTCATTTTCAACGAATTTGATTTCGAGACCTCAGAATTAGAATTTGAGGTCTCGAAATCAACCATCTGAAAGCACACAACTTCGTGTGACAAGGGTGTTTTTTCTTTCATAGTTATCTCGCAACTTCGACGACCAATTGAGCTCAAGTTTTTACAGGTTTGTTATTTTATCCATATGTTGAGATACACCAAGCGCGAAGACTGGTCTTTGACAATTACCAATGGTGTCCAGTGTCTTTCAACAAACAGTGTTACATTATAGTTATACTTACGCAGGTCCATAATTACAAACGACGAACCAAGAATTAGTCGCCCCTCCAATCCTATCGCAGAACTGCAGACCACATCCCACCTTCCTTGATGCTGCCCATACGACCTTGAAGAAACCAGAATCATTTTCAACCCGGGAATCAAAGGGTACAGGGTTTTTGACTTCATTACTTCTTTTTACGGAATTCCAATAACTTATCATGAGACGAGACCCTTTATAGCTTTGTCACAGCCTCACTGAAACAATAAACACGCTCCGTTTCATGTCAATCAGAGCTTATGTTTAAAAGTTATAATTGTGTGAATTTGGGGGTTAATGGTACAGGACTGCTAGCCCTTCAACAATACGTGGGTGAACCTTGAACCTATGTAGAATTGACACCCACTGTATTGAAACTCACAGCATAATAAAACCATGTATATGTGCATGTGATGAAACTGTTATAACAAAATGTCCAAATTAAATGCATTATTTATAAATCAAAATGGTCGGTCGATATGTATTGCTAATTCTGGTGTTCTCTTTCGATACAATATTAGTTAATGATTTATTAACAGTATGCTAGCTAAAGAACTTAGAGTTTTTCATTGAAATCAATTTGGCGAAACGATCGCAGGTTTGTCGGTGTAGGTTCGTGAGCAGCAGATTGCACATTTAATAACTAGGGCCCTTGGGCCCAATGACACGGGGTCAAATGTCACCTCAGATCACGCTCCTGCTTCAGTTTCAAAGCCGGTTTGTTGGAGGCATGTTTATTTTAACGTAATTGACCAGTATACATAAAATGCACGCTTGTCTCAGATGGAGGTAATAAATACATATACGTATAAACAACAACGGAGACTTGTATAAGCTCTCAAGGTTATGGGAACTTCATGGTGCTACATTTTTAACAATGAACCCACGCATTCATTAACCTGACAAAGACCATACTTCGGATTGACTGTTGAAAGCAATTAACTTTGTGTTAGTGGCCTTTTGAACCGAAAGACAAGGCAACGTGAAAGGTATAGGGGTTGCACGCAGATTTTCCCCTTTTTTTGGAGGGGGGGGGGGTGTAGTTGGAGAGTTGAGGAATGTTCAGGGATGCCAAGACCCTTAAACTTGTACGTAATTTCAAGTGTGACGTCATGATGAAGTCATCGGTGTCAAATGACTTTAATTCAAATTGTATTGTTTGAAAAAGTCATAAGTCCCGAACCACATAATGGATTTGTTTCCACGTTATCGGAGAAATCTCTAAATATCGAACACAAGTTAAATTGACCCCAACTTGACCTTGGCTTCCGGTCCCAACAAAAAAACATTTTAAGCCTCAAATTTAGCCCTCAATTTCAGCGATGGGATATTGTTTCCACGTTATCGGAGAAATCTCTAAATATCGAACACAAGTTAAATTGACCCCAACTTGACCTTGGCTTCCGGTCCCAACAAAAAAAAACATTTTTAAGCCTCAAATTTAGCCCTCAATTTCAGCGATGGGATATTGTTTCTGAGGATGAAATAGCAATCGACCCTCTGTTTATTCAAAATAACAATGATGACGTCACCACAAAGTTGTAATCCTGTGTATATTTACAAAAAACGGGTGAGTAGCTCTATGAAATTTACAAACATTTTACTAAACTTGTACCTAGTTTTTGTTGATGTGATAGAAACTGAACTTGCTTTAGGTGATGACCTACCTGTGTGTAGTGTCCACACTCCTCCCCACTGGTACACGCGTTGCTGTTATAATCAAAGTTTGACACCTCAGAGTGCCAAAATGCAACGAAATCAGAGGTCGAGGGCGGTCTGTCTGCCTCTCCGCCATGGTAGAAAATGTTCTGGCCAATGTTGTCAAAGGGCCAGGTAGATGGGTCACCGATGTTGCCGTGCTCGAAGCGACAGTTTTCTGCCCACTGTTGGGCCAGAGTGGCAAGTTCAGCATCCCATGTCTATTTGAAGGACAACGAAAATTAAAGACGTTACTTTTTTGAAAAAGGAATTACACACTTACCTGAAATTAATCCGAGTCATTGATCTTTGAGGTAACTTTATAGACAACAATAATGACAATATTTAGGTGTACAAACATAGGCCTACTGCGCCAGGCAATTCTTTATCTACTACTGGGGTTACAGGTTGGTTAAACAATTAATTACCAATCAGCGTTTGGTACAAGAAAGTTCAATAAGTCGTAGGAATTTAAGCAACAGTGATTGAGGTTATGAACACAGACAGAATTATTTGGATAAAGTGCGCACCTGTCACTGAACTTCAACATCAAATTTAAGAGGAATTTTTGTCAACGACTGAGAAAATACTTGTATTAAAGTAATATTAGAGTAACAGACCACCCACTGATACAAAGCACGTCGCTGCTCCCGTGCTGACCATCAGACGATAAAAGTGGGTTAGGGTTACCAGCTTACCAGTAAAATGGAGATTTCCCCACAGACATTTTCCTAAGCAAAATTGTCAATAAATGTCTACAAATTTTTAACAACAACAAAAACGAAATACAAACAAAGTCTTTTTGTCATTTTTTTCTCTTCTACATTTCATCGTCTTACGAGGTGACAAACTTGTCAAATATCATAAAATTGTGCAAATCGGGGATTTTTGTTTAAAGGTATTGTACACTTTTGGTAACAGCTCAAAATCAGTGTCCACATTTTGTGTGATTAAACATATGCATGAACAAACTAACCTGTGAAAGTTTGAGCTCAATTGGTCATCGAGGTCACGAGAAAATAGTGAAAAGAGATCTTATGTGTTTTCTGTTTTTTTTTCTTGAAATTATCGCGCGCGATAATTACTATTGTTTTACTCGTTTCTTAGAAACGATAGCATTTTAGGCAGAAATATTTCAAGGAACCCTTTCTACCATTACTTACTTTAAATCATGTAAGATATGTGTGAATCTGTGAACATTGTGTTTTTCGATCTTACCAATAGTGTACAGGGCCTTTAAAGTTATTGATGTATTCAATGCTGTTTACATTTTCAAGTTTCAGGACCTAATACGTAAAAGTTTAGTAATTACACAATTAGCTTAACCGACGATTCATATATTTTACATTTTTGTTTATACAAAGTGACAAATCAATTTATCTATTGAAATTAATAGCGGGGCACGATGTCAAAATAGGCGTGGTTAAGAGGTGACGTGACCGTTCATTTACCGTTTTACGAAGTGACAAACCTACAAATGCATTGGCTTTGTACACAGCGCTCTGTGGGCAGGTCGTTAGCAATGTTTCGTTTAACCCGTCACAGTTGCTGAGTGATACGATTCCGTTTAGTGTTTGTATATTATTATTAATTTCTTTAAAATAATCAGTGGGTAAAAACCAAATTAACGTTCTTTATCCCCGATGCAATGATTCACATTCAGCTTAGAGGAACATTACAGAATTGATTTTGCTAACAAAACAGTTGCTGGCAGTGTAAGCACTTTATGTAATCCACCATATACATAAACTGACAAACCTGTAGAAGTTTGAGATCGATCGGCCATCTGGGTCACGAGAAAATAGTGAAAAACCGATTCCACATTTGCATGAAATCATATAGATTCAACAAATGAATAAAACGCTCACTGAGCGATAAACCCCAATCGGAAAATTTGATTATTTATTTCTCATCAAATATGGCATTTCAGACAGAAATATTTCAAGGGATGTTTTCTACTATCATCATCATTAGACCGTGTAAGTTTTATGTAAATCTGTGATCAAAAGTATATTTTACAAGTTTTTTCTTACCAATTCTGTAAGTTCCTTTAAGTATGTAAATCCCGCGCCTTATATTAATATTCACCCACGTCCAGATATGTACCAATGTAGATGTTTTCACATCCCATCTCACCAAACCAAAAAAACTTAGTTTGACAGTGACACGTTCTGTGACAGCGGCATGATCAAATCGAGAAGACAGGCAAAGACCTTCCATTCATTTGATGACAGATTATCGTTTGCTGCAAATCAGAGCTGACGTAGACTACTCGGGCGTTTCCCTATATAGATGTCAAAAGGGATTCAGCCTCGCATCTTTATATTCAAACATAAGCATAATCATTTAAAACATGTAAAAGGATCGTTGTCTTAACGTTTCAGGCGGAGCAGAGGTTTTCGTTCAAGTTGCCGAAGTTGGAAGTTTGTAATGGATGGTCAAGCGAGGGGCATTATCGAGCAGGGCTAGGAATCTCAGCCGTCATTTGGGCCTTAGTCGTTTGAATGAGGCACGAAATCGACTCAAACGAGGCAGCATCCAGGATAACATCCAGCTGGTTAACCTTAACCCAAAACTTTTGAAATGTGATTGTTTATTTTGAGTACTTTAATACTGCAGATACATTTGTTGTGATATAGTTTTACCATCAAGGTAGTCATTCGCAAAAGAGGATATGGATGGATTGAATGGATTGAATGTGAGAATGTGTTTGCTAGTCTACCTTTGACCTTTTTTTGCTGTGAACTTAACACACTGAAAATCAAGATTGGGAGTAAAATTTCATTCGGCGAACTGTTTTCATAACGCCCCCACTCCCTTCCAGACAGGAAAAAAAGTCAGTCAGCGGAATTTCTTGAAACCCGAAATATAGTTTCTTCGCTACGCCCCTGTCTTTTTGGGATTTAGTTTTTCAGGTTTACCTCAATTTTATTTACTATAAATTAAACAATTTCAAACTTTTGCAGTTTTTCACCTTTATCTTATAGGCGAAACAACAGAAATTATACTTACCATATACTGCATGTTGGAAGCACTGGGCGATACTCCGCTACGAAACTCATTATGCTGGTTTACGATCTCCTTAACCGTACGTGCGTCAAAGTCCGTCTGACCAGTGGTAACACCTCGCACTGTCCGCGAACCTCTCCCGACCAGCGACGAGATACCTCCGAGTGTCTTGGAAGACCTCTTGAGTTCCTCGTTGCCGAACGTCGTGGCAGGGCAGCCTGCACAAAACACATACACAGCCAGCAGCGTGACCCAGGAGCGCCCCATCGTGAGCTGTGAATAAAACCTCTTCTGACTGCCAGACGAGATTGCTGATCCTTTAAAAAGGAACCAAACTTTACATCACTGTCACCTTGTCTGTATATCATTTACGCTCCATCATCGCACCCGTCGATGATGGAACTGGACCTACTAAGAACCCCTCAAGTTTAGTCACGTGATCGCGTGCCTGGATTTTTCCGACTGCGGGTTGTCCCAAAATAACGTCGCTCTACACAGTTTGCCCATTTTGTATGTTTATTGAACTAGTGGGAAGGGGATCAGGCAAGATTAGTTCTTAGTAGCCATGACAACCACAGCCCCAGTTTGAATGGCTGAGTTCAAAGTTAAATGGCTCAGTGCAGAGCAGTGGAAAGACCGTAAAAGCTCACCGCTCAAGGGCCCATCATCATAGAGCTGCTAGTAAAATTATTCTTACCAGAATAAGGTTACCCACCAAATTACCATGTGATATGCACCATCTTTGACTGGTGTCCTGCAATTAATTTGCTAACAGAAAACTGTTAAGCAAAAGGTTTTTCTTGAGCAGCTGTTTCGTTCTTAGGAACGATAACAAACATGCAATGTTAGCCCCCACAAAAATGATTCCGACAGATCCGAATATTGAATCAGAGCTGGGTCACAAGATTAAAAGCAATACAACCAGGGGGGGGGGGCTTACTAATCGAAAAGAAACAAGTAGGAAAAGAAAACGGGGAGCAAAATTATCAAACTTTATCCCTTCAGTTTATCACTCCCTTGCCTATCTCCAACCCCTCCCGGACCCACGAACAAAGGTGACATACAAAAGTTAACATTCAAGAAATGTTAAATGCTACCTGTTTACACTGCCACCACAGGCCACGGCAAACGGTAGAGGGTGTAATTATCTTACGTTGTGCGCAATGTTCGTATTTAGAGAGGTCAACATTCATGATTTTGATACCTATCAATGTTAGGCCTACCTCCTCGTATCAAGAATGGAACCACATGCACCATTCCCTTATCAGCTCATACACCTTCTTTTACCGCATACGTTTTCATTCAGTTAAAGTTCATTTATTTTAAGGTTTGACTTTAATAGTTTCTGATTACCTGGTGATATTTACATGGAGTGCTCTCAAAACAGCTGAAACTCAGCTTGACCAATCTTGACATTTAATTGGGTGTTTTGGATTTATTGCGACTATCAGAATTGTATTAATCAAAATAAAAATGATTCCATGGAACAAGTAAGGCTGGAATTAATCCAAATTCCGTTTCACCCCCTCCCCCAACTTCCTCACACATAGGGTACTGGCACTAATATGACAATAAAATGTGACAACGTGCAATGTTACAAAATTAATGTTCTCATTTAGGAATCATCCATACATGTATTCGGGGGTAAGCCCCGCCCCTATTATGCTCCCAAATTGTTCCCCATTTTATCAAGCTATGTTCCCCACGATATCAAGCTATGTTCCCCATGATATCAAGCTAGGGCAGAGCAAATCAAAGGGTGAACCGACCTGGTTGTGGTCACACTATAGTCATTTGTCCCGTGACACCCAGCACATCGACGAAGGCACAATCTCCATACATGTGGTATTACAGCGCTTAGCAAACCATCCCAGCTGAAATGAGGGTTGTACAAACTTTCCGATCCTAGTCCAAATCTAATGAGCTATTCAACTATTAATGGCAGAGGTTTTTCAGCTGACGTCAGTGGCCCCGACTACCGCAACGGCAGCCATCTTGCCGGTCATGGTTGCGGTAATGAACTGTGATCTTGCCTCTGGTCATTGACCGGCAATATGGCGTCTCAAACACACAGTAACGTGATAACATCACGTGAATAGAGGACTATCTAGCTGTAGGTTGTCGGGGACCATGTGGACGGTAAACAAAATCATGAATATTCATTTTTGTTTTGAAGTTCTTCCACACTATACAATAAGCCATTTGCGAGTTAGATTTGAATAAAGTCTTGTACGATGACTTGCTTAGTCACAAGTCACTGCTTACATTTGAATTCCTCAGACTATAGAGATAGTTGCTATGTCAAATGGTTCGGGGCAAGCTTTTGTATAGCAACCTCTAGATGATCAGCAAACCCTGGTACCATTGTGCCGTCCATTCAGAATTGTGTTTGGGTGTTCGCCGTCTCTTACGTAACTACGCAAAAGCTTGCCCCGAATCATGTGACATAGCAACTGTCTCTATAGTCTGAGGAATTCAAGTTTAAGTGGTAACTTGCGATTAAGCACGTCATTGTACCAGACAATATTCAAATCTAACACGCAAATGGCTTATTGGTGCTCGATATGGGGCAGAGGGTACCCCCTCCCCTCCTATTGTGTCTTCATTGTGTGCTTGGAATCTCAGGAATTCTTTTGAGGTTTTTTTTTTTTTTTTTTTTTTGGGGGGGGGGGGGAGTTCTATACAAGAGGAAAATAGTGTGTTATAGTATGGGAGGGGAGGGGGTACCCTCTACCCCATATCGGGCAGGCTATAATACAGTCGTGCCCCGCAGGGTTAAAGCTGTGTACGTCAGTAGCTTGTAATACAAGTTGAAACACAACAACATAGTTACCATGAATGATTTTTATTTATGTCAATTCTATTATCGTAAACTATTCTGTTACATAACTTACATAGAAGTAAATCATAACGGGCAATGTACAAAGGTCAGGCTCTGTATTACATGGATAATGCTCATGTATGATTTATAATTGTTTAATAATCCACAGGGTCACTTTCACCAACTCGACCTAAATATTAACTAAAAATACCTGCAATCGTTTGTAACATGCAATGTATATTTTGAGTGAGCCAATTAACTGCTGTTGACGTTAGCAATATTCGAAATTAAAATATACAGGTGTTATGCAGGATTGGTAAGAATAAAAACATCTTTGTTTAATTTTTAAACAATTTCAGGCTGAACATTTTACCCAGATAAGGTCACAACTCATACCGGTCTATCATTAGGTTAAAAGTGTTATACAGTATCGGTAAGGATAACAAACATCTCTGTTTAATTTTAGTCTGAAAGCTTCCTGATTATGAAGTTCGTACTAGAACCATTTTTTTTCCTGTGAAATATTTCCCTCTCGGAAATCAAGTCATATTCGAGAAAACAGTATGAAAACCTAAAACGACGCAACATCTGATTTCGGTTGTTACATCCAGAATTAAAGGCAGTGTGTACTTTTGGTAATTACTCCTTATTTTAATGACCATACAAACTTACTTGGTAGAGAGCACTGGAGAGCTGTTGTTATTATAAAACGATGTTAGAAACGACCCCTTTGAAGTAATGTAGTTTTGGAGAAAGAGGTATGTTTTTCACCCACAAATTTGAACATGAGATAAAGCCTTTCTCAGGCATTTAAAAGCACACAATTCCATGCAACAAGGGTGTTTTTTCTTACATTGTTTTCTTACAACTTCGATGACCAATGGAGCCCAAATGTTTACAGGTCTGTTATGTTATTGACAATTACCAAAGGTACACCCTGCCTTTAAGGACACTGTATTTACATGCCGAAAATTGAGCACGATTTGTCTTTGATTTCTCCTGACTCACACAACGAATGAAGCACACATTCTCACAGGTTTGTTTTTTCATTCATGTATAATGGTTGATCACACTGTCCTCTCATAACACAACCGTGCTAATACAACGAATTATAATGAACGATTTCAGGCTGTTATGTACATACTACAACATTGTTAATAGGAGATTTATTAGTTTTAATCTGGTTTTCTAGAGATATAAACCCTTTCACAATCCTAAACCAGGCCCCCAAACAATTGAAGAAGGTTCTACGCTAGCTCGAAATCACCGTGTCTAACCTTTGCTGTGTAGGCCCAGAATAAGTGCGGTCAGTAATACATTCATTCAAATTTCGTCTTTTATAAACTAACCATTACAAAGGTCATCTAAATTTTGTACATTTTAATGGCTCACACGTAAAGCTTTATCTTCTGAGCTTTTATCAAACTGCCTACTTGTATGGCCTTTAAAAAAATACCAGAAGACCAGTACCTTTAAAACCACCCAATCTTTATTTTAAAGTCTTATATAACAACCCAGTCTCAGTCCTTTATAAAAACTTCACAGCAGTGTCAGGAAGTATTGCTTCTATTCCTACATCCATGCTAACATCCTATGAATGCCCTTGCAAAGTTAGTTGGTGCGCCCTCAACTGCCATGGTGGACATGTTGACCTTATAGACGAGCTTTCCTCGTACGAAGTAGAAATATTCTGGTAAATCAAATTAGAAAAATACATTATTTATTACACATGAATGGTCAGACACTGTGAAGGAGCAAAGAATGGGATAAAATGCATTTGCGTATTCTCGTGTAGGGATGCGGTTGCTATGGAAACATTCCTTCATTCATACATCATACTTTCTATAATGTAAATTCAGACGTTCCCACACTCTGTCACAACTCTGGTGTCGAGTAATGATCACAAGAGGGCGCTATGATCACTAACTTTTCAAAGTATTGACATTATTTGTGTTGTGCCTTTGATCGATTAACACTTACCACCCTGACGGAAAGCAGCAGTTATCTTCCTCGGCACACCACTAAAGATAGTTTCAAACTCTTCAGGGTTGCTCCGTGACAGTGATTGACGGTCTTCATCATACTTGTATACTTGCGACGTCTTTGCAGCGAACATGTAGGTCAGGCCAGACCTGTCGTCGTGTACCGCGGCGACTATAGGAGATGTTATACCCTTGTCAGTGTACAGATTCAGGGGCCACCCTGGCAGACGACGGCGGTTGTTGCTGAACCGCGTCATCTTTTTCCCTGAAATCGACAAGTCGAAAACTTTTTAAAGCCGCAATACTGAATAATATTTTCCATAGAATAAGCCTTGCAGCTATTTCCCAACGTCTAAATACATTAGCGTTTGATTGTATAAATGAGGCAGACAGGGAGAGCGCTTACTTTATGTGTCTTTCTCACACATAGTAACAGTGAAACTTACCTCTGATCATCGTTATGGTGTCCCCAAGGTGTCCCGCCCTGCTCGTTATTTCATACAGTGCTTTGACGCCCTTCTTGACTGAAGAATGGTAGTTCTTGAGCAGCTCACCAGCAGCAGACGATAGGAGGCGCCCCTGCTGGTCAAACCGCCAGTATTTCTTACCCTGCACAAGGATTCAAGCAAACGGAAAATATCAACATAGATTTGATCAGTAACTCTATCTCGATTCCTTGCAATATAAAGTTTGCAATATAAAGTTATCTTTGTAATTTTAAACATTTCGGTATTAACATTGTTTATGTTCAATTTCAATTTCAATTTCAATATTTTAATAGTCATGTCAAAAAGTACATGAAATTCCTTATCCTGGTGTGATCTGTTATCACCATCTTAGTAATTGTTTTGTTTTTGTATGATACAATCATGTGACTCTCTTTGTAATAGCAATAGTAGCATCAAATGGCTGTTAAATAATTAGAGTTTAGTTTTTGTTGTTGTTTTTTAGAGTTTCCTTCTCCTTTTTCCACATAATTGTCTGTTATTATTTTTCCATTTTTTCCGTACATTGATTGCACATATTATTGTTATTCAGTTGTTGGAGTAATGCATACATGTATTTTAGTGTACCTTGTGAAAGTAACGTCGCATAATGAGAAAGAGAGCCTATACCTCCACCAGAGAAAAAATAATAACGATAAAAGAATTAAATGAAATAATCTGGGGATGTAAAGAGATGATCATTCCTACCTTAATTACATTCAATTCGCCATTGATCATTGCTACTGAATCAAACACGGTTTTACACAAAAGGTCTGGGGTCTGCACTGCACCACCTCCTGCAGATGGTTGTTGGTTGGGATCTGAGCAATGAACAATGAAAGAGGCACCCTTCTTACTTAGCGAACAAAGTTCAAAAGTATTTATTAGTATGAATTTATTACTTAGAAGGATTTTGGACAATAATAAATAGTTATGTGATTACGTATAATTTTTAATAAATTAACAGGTGTTCAGCCGCTTCGCTCACCGTCCGAGAAATACAACAAATCATGTTTTTTTAAGGGAAACGTTGCCTTCGGATTGGGTGCTTTGGGCTATAAAAAGCGTTTGTTAGGCCTGTGAAATAATTATGGTTGGAAGGATGTTTTAAAAGTATCCACACAAATATACCTCGAAATTGTAAGGTTTTCTTTTTACTTCGTTAAGTAACACGGTCCGCCATTTTGTAGAACCAAACTTTGGACTCCACAGAATGGCGGACCGTGTTAGTTCACGAAGTAAAAGGAAAATCACAAGGTTTCAAGTGATGTTTGTGAGATTGATTATACTTTACTGTTAAAACATTATTTCAAACCACAATAATTTCATAACAAACAATTTTATAGCCCAAAGCGCCCAATCCGAAAGCAACGTGTCCATTTTGAAGTACATGCAACAATTATGAAAAAAATTATTTAACCATAATTATTGTATGCAACATTTTGGTCGAACATTAGTATACAACTCACCACATGTAAAGCCAGGATCCCGTGCGTCTGAAATTTGAACCAGAGAATATACCATTATTAAAACCAATCAGACGATATTTTGATGGGTTTCTAAATTATTTTACGGCCTAAATTCTAAAACAGCTATCTCCTTTTTAATGCGATGGTATACTTACTGCATGATCCGCACATGAGGGGACAAGCCTTGGGTACTTCTGGGAACCACGAACAAGCATACGAACCGGGATAGCCAGGGTTGGCGCCACATTTACGATCCAAATCCTGGCACTCATCTGCATAAAAGCATAACAATACAATTGACATTAATAAAATATTAACAATATCAGACAACTACCACAAGTACAGCACTTTGTACTCCTTAGTGGAGAGAAGCAATCAAAGGTAAACTTACCCGCACATTGGGCTCCTTGGAATCCGTTCGGACACTCACAGTAACACTTATCTTTATTCAGCACCCCACAGTTCTGGCAGGTCAAAGTGCATGCTGAAATGTACACATCCAAAAGCACAGACATCAAAGTTATGCATTGAAACATTGAAGTATATTTAAAACCCTGCGAGCAGCACCCCTTGAATGTCCTCATGCAGCAAAGGGGGAGCTCACAGAAGGCAGTTTCTTAATACGCGTATATAACATTGTTTGGATGACACAATCCCTTTTCTAAGGGTCTATATAGATGAATGGAGGTCCCCCTGGACACACCTAGAAAGGATTGAAGCATTAAGGCAATTTATAGGTTGGTTCACATGATTTTTTTAACAGTAACTGCCACTTCTTATAAGTACAGTAAGGGCCTACACGATTTCTTGTTGTACAGTAACTGCCATACAATATGAGCAGTACATCAAACAGTCGTCTGAAACATGGACATAAAACAGTGTAGACAGCACCTGTGGGAACCGCTGTTTATTTACAACCTGTCACTGGACTAGGATGACTCATAAGCATTGAGCTTTGCTAGCTTAGCTGCAAAAAACTCAAGGAGATTAGATCTGCACACACTACAATGGGCTTATACTTTCTACACAAATGAATAAGGTTCGGCTGGAGTCCAGGCTATTCCACAATTTGCCTGACCTGTACATAGCGCGCAATGTTAAAAGTGACTTTAGAATGTCAAACTAGAGGGTTTCATTGAGGGTTCCATGTAGTTTCAGCGGAATTGGCCCAAACATTTTTCAGTAATTAAAAAAAGGAAAAAAGTGCCTTCCGGAGTCTCCCCGTTGTAGCTGGCAAGGTTAAGTTGACAAAATGTCGAAGTACTTGGACTTCTCAACTTTGACTTTTTCATTCGAGCTTTATACCTAAGTTTGAATCAGAAATAACATGGTTGTGTTGTGTGCCAAGAAATAAAAGGACGTGTTTGCAAAAAAAAAAAAAAAAAAAAAGCAATTTGCTGCCAAATATCAATATGTGATTGGATTTCCATGTATCAATCAATTACTTACAACAGCCCGCCTCCTCCAAGTTGCACAGACCTGTATGGATTGAAACACAAGGAAGCTTGAGTTAGTTTGGAATTGTATGGGTTTTTTCGGCTTGGGAATGTTTAAGGGTTAGTAAATGAGTAATGCAGATGTTTTAGTTTGAGCTATAAAGGTCAAACCATAGTTGAGGACGATACTTACGACAGAGTCCGTTGTAGCAGAATGGCGTTTCCTTAGGGCAGTCAGTGCACACGTCTCCCGTCTTGTATGGTTTCTTACCGATGTAGTTTCCCCTGTCAATACATTCAACAACTCAAATTAACTCAATATCTCGGACTCCGCGAAATACGTACTTTAACTTGAGAGGAAATTGAAGACACCGAAGCTCAAAAAAGTTCAACATCATAGGAAAAGAAAACTCATATTATGCTAAATTTTCAATACTTGGATAATTTCTACATACAACCTAAGCTGTTACTTCTTCACATTTTCCCCTATAGTTAAAGGGAAAACATGTCACCGTCACATTAACTTCATTGGTATCAACTTTATGCCCTTTTTGAATCTATGGCTTCGGTTACAGCTCAGTGGCCTGTGCTCCGTCAGCCTGGTCACCGTGAGCTCCGTACCGAAAAGAGTGCGTTTTCAAAATAACTGACGTAGCCCAAGCCGCCTAAGCCAGAAAGAGTGGTTTCAGGGCCAAAGAACACAGTGCACATTTTGATCGGAAGAAAGACCCTTTGTTTACTTACGCTGGTCCATAGTTACACACGATGTTCCAAGCATCACGGTACCCAGAGATGTAACTACAGAATGCGATGCCACACCCAACTTTGTCTGTCTCCGCCCACACCACCTATGACGTAAGTCAACAGAAAAGTGACCACTGTTAAAATGGTTACCAGATCTTCTCCATAATTGCAATGTTACAGGAACATTACAGAATTGGTAAGAAAAAACTTGTAAAATTTCACAGATTTATATAAAACTTACACGGTCTAATGATGGTGATAGTAGAAAACATCCCTTGAAATATTTCTGTCAAAAATGCCATATTTGATGAGAAATGAATAAACTAATTTTCTGATTGGAGTTTATCGCTCAGTGAGCGTTTTATTCATTTGTTGAATCTATAGGATTTCATGCAAATGTGTAATCGGTTTTTCACTATTTTCTCGTGACCCAGATGGCCGATCGATCTCAAACTTCTACAGGTTTGTCAGTTTATGTATATGGTGGATTACATAAAGTGCTTACACTGCCAGCAACTGTTTTGTTAGCAAAAAACAATTCTGTAATGTTCCTTTAATAGTTCAAAACATACAATGAAAGCCTGTGAAGTAATAGACAACGTTTGCTAAAGGCCAGACTGGGCCTATGGCATAGTAAAGAAATTAACAGTTGGCAAACTCAAACACAAAGCGTAACTTGTTGTTTTGTCACATCAATTTTGATCACAGTGATATTATAAGTTACCTGTGTATAATGTCCACAGACATTTCCGCAGTAATTACTCTCGTAATCATAATCTTTGATCTCGTCATGCCAGTCGTCGGTTGCAACTACACCAGATGCTGGTTTGTTGGGATCACCAGTACGCAGCCAGAGATTCTGCCCGATCGACTCATAGGGCGAGATGTTGTTACCCACACCATGGGCAAACTCGCAGCGTTCTGCCCACTGCTGGGCCATCGTAGCGAGGGACGCATCCCAAGTCTAAATAGCGAAGACGTAACAGAAGGTGAACAATAGGATGGCGATTACATCAAACAAACAAACAAACAAACAAACAAACAAACAAACAAACATCATTGTAAGTCAATGCAGTCTCTTCAACTTTAGCGAATATTTTGTTTATTTATTTAGTTCTTATTTCAACTGGGTTGCTTATTCAGTGGTAACCACTGGTCTCAAATGAGTCACAGCAAGTACAGAGACGCAATAAATAATTCAACAATAAAATAGAACACAAACTTTTCACGCAAAGTTAAGAAATAGCGATTAAACTTAAGGTAGAAAAAGCAAACAATGAGAAGAGAGTAGGAAACACACTAAAATCTATATTTTATAGGAAGGGATTAGTTTACTACTTCTTCTTCCAAATCATTTACAACTTTCATGAAGATATTTTTCTTATTTATGAATAAAACAACATTATACACACATTTTTTTTCAAAGGAAACTTGTTGGTGCTTGTACACCCTATTTGAGAAACCGTCGTAGAGAGGGGATATGCTATGCATTTTGATGACATTGGTCAGTTTTGCCTTGCAATGCATTTTGTTCCGAGTAATAAGTCATTATTTTCGAGAGCAGTTATTTTCATTTTGACAACAGATACTTTCATTTTCAACAGCAGTAATTTTTTTTTTTTAAGAGTAAGGGAATATTTTCATTTCTTTTAAGAGCAGCAAATAGCGATGGTACTGAAGGACTTTTTAAATAACTGCCTCAAAATTAGAGTTTTTCACGCACAAATATTTCTCAACATATTTCTTGTCACACATTCACGTAAAACGAGCCTAGAGAAACTCATTTGTCACCTTGAATTCTTGTCAAACTTTTGACCTTGACATCTCCCCAATGAACCGATGATGAGATTCGTGTTTTTATTGAAACTGAAAGTGGAAAGACCTACCATGTGCTTCATGTTGGTTGCCTCCCGGTACTTTCTCAACTCATTATGTCGATCTACTGTTCTCTGAACATCTCTGGGTGTCATACTGGTACTGCCATCTCCTTCATTAAGTTCACCGGGGAGTAGAGGAGCTGCAACCAGGTCAAGGATTGACCCATTGGATAGCACTGCAGGTGGTCGCTTTGAACTCACGGCAGCGAAGACTACCAGGAGGATCGCACCAACGCAAGCTCTCTGCTTCATCGTGATCTTTCAAAGTAAATAAAAAACCCAAAAACAAATCATTAATCCTACATTCAATATGTAAGTTTTCTTCAAGAGTCGTTTTAACCAAGATAACACTTTCAAAGTGTTGTTTTGTAGATAAATAATGCTCAGTATTTTAGTATCACTCTTACTCTTCGAGAAGGTGTTTCTTTGATCAGCAAATTGAATTGATGTTGGTCACGCTTTGTTTGATCAGAAAAATCACAATGACTAAAACATCTGTGAAATCACGCTCTTTATGCAATTTCTGCTAATGGGAA
Source organism: Pycnopodia helianthoides (assembly GCA_032158295.1). Taxonomy (NCBI): domain Eukaryota; kingdom Metazoa; phylum Echinodermata; class Asteroidea; order Forcipulatida; family Asteriidae; genus Pycnopodia; species Pycnopodia helianthoides. The sequence goes on along the minus strand of CM063245.1, from coordinate 8,398,822 downwards.
AAGCATAATGGAGCGGACGGTCCGATTCCGCTTGTTGCCGGTGACAAGTTCAACGAGGTACAGGTGCGCTATGCGTGAGGCTTGGAACGAAACAAATAATTATTGGGAACAAACTATAAATCAACAGTATTATGGCGTTATCTTCGTTGATAGTTTTGCTTTTGTAAGCTCATGGCATTTCCTTGAATCCAACCAGCAAAGCAGAATGGCTTAACCCCAAGTAGCCTTATTTGTCATCAATCATTTTCACACATTGTGGTATAACTCGATGTTTCGTCTTCAGGTTGTTGTATTTAGCATTTCATATAGTGGGTCACAGCATTGGTAAGACTGAAAAAAGAAAATTGAATGTTTACTAATTTGCACATAACTTCGATGTTATAAAGGTAGTCATGTTGAACAAGTAAACTTGAAATATTTGTTGTCTAAAACACTACAATTCTTGAGAAATGAGTAAAACAAGTTTTGTTCTCACGAGACGAAAACGGTTCTAAAACTATTTTCTCATGACTCAAAATAAATGACCACTTGAGCCAAAATTTTCACAGGTTTGTGATTTCATGTGTATTTTTTTGTCGCATAAATTATGGATCTGGTGTTTGTCAATTACCAATGTTGTACACGTATACATGTTGTATCTTGGCCTCATAAGCATATCCTTTCCAACGTTAACTTCTGAAGTATTTGAGGTACCAATTAGATAGCAAGTTTTCATTTACGTCTACAATTCTTGTACTTTCTGCTTATTTGATAAATATGATAATGACCTCGGTCAGACCTAAATTAATAACCAAGTTTTATGTCATCAGCATCACTGTTTTCGAAATAAGCATGCACCTTTTTGATTTTTTTTCAAACATCAATTCAAGATTTGGTACTCGTTAAATTTAAAGGTGTTGTCATTCATTGTTGAAATGACTCGTGCCGAGGTTACCGGATGTCTTCTCGACGGTTGAACTTGGTTCAGTTCCTGTGTCCATTGACTTTTTAGTACAGTGTACTTTATCACTGTAATTATAAATTAATGGGTTATCGAGCTGACCAAGCTTTCAATCCCCTGTTTTCTTTGGCGTGGTGTAAAATCTGCGCGCGAAAAAACATTTGAGCTCTACACGGCAAAAGTGCGACTTTGAGCACAGCCGTAAATAAGAGACGCACTATAAACATCACATTGACACCCTCAAAACCCTCCCTACAAGCCAACAATGTTTTAAGGTCATAAGACAATTACCACAATTACCAACAGATTTTTCTCTCACGTCCAAGGTTTGGATGTACATTATTACACGGCAAATAAGTCAACATCACAGATGGCTCTTGACCTTGTGGGTCCAGATATTATTATCACGGAATTTACCGCTCACCCCGTTATAGTGGGTGTTCGCAACCTGTAGGATCACCACTCACAACAGGCAAACCCAGTATTAATATAAACAAGGTACCTTGAAGTCATGCAGTAAACCGTATGTCAGCAGGTGGTGAAATGACTGGGAAGGGAGTATACTCAATAATAAGATACTATAGTACAGGTAAAATAAATAAAAAATCTGAGTTTGTTTTGAAGAATTGCAGTTCTTAACTTCGAAGAAATCAGATGTGAAACGACGTCTAATAATAGGTTCTATTCCAAAAACATATTGCTATAAAACATAAACAATAATAATGATGTCATAACTTGTGACTTCCATGTAAAGTAAACTTTTTATCAATCTTATAAAGATGAAAGAATTGTTGAAAAGGGGGAGAGGGGTTCTACCCAACTTTGTTATTGAAAATCCTGATTTCTGCAGTGGTTCAAAAAGAAGGACCCACTTTTGGCAGCAATTTCCACCTACTTTGTGAGCATATTTAAAACATTTAATTTAATAGTATAAAGATGTTGATCTTGAAACGTAAGTGATAAAAACAAATTTGCAAATGCATCGTCTCCGAAATATGTTTGTCCAATATGTTTGTCCAAGGACGGCTTTATTCATAAAGATCATTGTTTGGTGTTCTTGTCTTCAAAATCAAACTCCGGAACTCAGTCCAGATGGGTTAAAAAGGGTTTGCCACATGACTTTTGTTCAACTACCATATTACTTAAAGATAGTTTAATATGCATTTGCAATCATTTTTCTTTTTTTTGGGGGGGGAACTTAAGTTAAAAGATTCCTATTTTAATACCATTAAATTGAATTTTTGAAATCATTATGCTCAACAGGTATGAGTGAAAATTGCTGTCAAAAGTGGGTCTCCTTCTTTTTTTGAAACCATCCTGCGTGTAATATTGAATTCAGTACTTAGAAACAACCCTTCCGCTTTTTCTATTTAGGAAATGCAACAGTAATTACATCGAACCTTGAAGTTCAGCGGAACTTTGCGGGTGTTTACGGTTTACGATTTGTATAAAGTACCGACCGGTACCAATAAAATTTCATCAATGTTTATTTTATGTGGCAAACCACATACCGTCACATCTATGCAGTTAACCATACGTATGTTTGTTGGCAACAGTGACTCCACAATCTGCTTAGCACACACACACTTTCAACTTAGAATATTTATCGTACTAGGTGTACTTGGCCCAATTGGGGTTAACTTCTAAAACTACAAGTTCGGGCCAGCCAGTCCTTTGTGCATGTACTTCTTGGAATAAAACAATACATCATTGGCATTTACCCTAAAAGTACATTGCTGAAAACAGGCTTGTTCGCGAATACACTGCATGCAGACTGATCGAATGATAAGATGTCAGATTGAATCCTTCCTTCTAAAAGCCTTGAAGTCCTCTTTCCCCGCCCCCTCCCCACACTTTTTTGTTTGGCCCGTTATCATGTTTGTTTGTTTTCTTATGGTGAAGGTAAATTAGAACTGCAGCATTTAAGTTTTGTATCTTCAATTTTTCTTCAATGGTTCTCAGACCTAGCATCACTGTTTGCAGGGAGCAGTGTATATTATTGTCCATAAATTAACATTCACTGAAAACTGAACAAAATTAATATCAAACAGAATTCTTACCAACTTCCAGCTAAAACTAGCAAAATCTCCTACCTGCAGATGCCGAAGAAGCCTGTAGTAACTCTGTCTCAGGTGAGCTGCTTAATCAACACTACTAAGCTATGAGAAGCCGATATTGTGGAGTTTGACAGAAGTGTGACCCATCTATATACCTTGAAGCTGTCAGTGGGGTCCTGCAGGGGTTGAAATTAATCTATGACGTCATGATTGACTTAATGTAGGAGATTCAGGTGAGATGTAGCGCCCTCTGTTTACATCTTCAAATAATGCTCCTTCTTTGAATGTATGATACATTGACCGTTTATTACAAAGGGTACATTCATTCCAATCCTCGAGTTTGCAACCAGCAAATTATTCAACTTAACTGTAATACCCCAATACATATCTATGTTTTAAGAAAACTGTTTACATAAACATCAGAGATTTTGTACCACATTAGTAAACCGAGTTTTTAAGGCATATATTCTCAGGCACATTATTTCATGCAGAGTAATAAATCGGACGATATACCAAATTTAGGTCCCGAGCTGGTGTAGGATAGTCTTCACCCTCCCATCACATCAACATTGAAAATGTTTATTCATATTCTTATCCCCCATTTAGCAATCAGCTACATTTGTAAAGACCTTTAACATGGCGCGGCCATCTTGATTTTATCCCATTCAACTCAAACTAAACCGAGGCTGAAAGGAAAAGTGGTCTGGTAACTTTGTGTACAATTAATATCACATCTGTTGCTGTTACTGCATGGATACAGGGAACATGATTCAAGATGGCGGCAACATGATAAATGTATCCAGTGTTGCTACTACTACCACCTTTACCAATGTGCCTCCGACCATGCATTACTAAACCAAATCACAACCATTTGAACACATTGAGTAAGCGGTACATAATGGGAGGGGGGTTATGTTATATGTATTCCCATCTTTTTAGCTTTTGAATACCTCACCATACAAAACTTTGACAGTACTCGTTGAAGTGACAACGACCAAAATGGTTCATGTTTTGCTAGTTTTTTGTGAACCGGATCATGATTCCTATTTCGATTGCAGCGGTTAGAATAAACAACTATGGTTATTAGTGTCTTTAAATGCTAGTCTATGATTATTACTTCAGTCACAAATATTTCTGGCACTGATACAACTTTCGTAATCACTGAGGATCCAGATTGAATCTAGTAACTCCTTCATTGATGATACCGAACTTGAGCTAGTTGACACAATAGGATATAGTACAGTGCATAAAACACTATAGCGTTTTGTGGTCAGTACTGGCTCGAGAAGAGTACACGAAGAACTTTTAATGGGGACTTTCAAAGAAGACTTTATACAACAATAAGTTATGACGACAGATTTGATTTAAAAGAATCATTTCAGCGACCGTGGCCTTCTACATAAAATAAAGTAATCTTCTGCCCGTCGTGATGATGTCACCAATGAAAATTATTATCACCATCTTCCGGAACATGCTATTCAATAGAGGGCGGTTGCCAATTCCATCAGTATGTATTGTAAGCCATGGGAAAAACACGCGGTTACTTTATCCTGCACACGGTGAGCAATTGGTAAAATAAAGGTTTATATTATTGTGAACGTCTGAAAATGAACCATAACAAAAATGTTGAACCTAGTCAGGGGTGCAGCTTTCCTCGAACATGATGATGTCAATTGAGCATGTTTTCCCCAGTTTGAATCAGCAAACACTTTTAAAGGTATCACACAGCGATGAAATGTGATAAAGGAATGTGAATTGAGGTCAATTTGGCCAGTTAAACATCTTTAGGAATAACAATTCTCCATTCCGTGAACTTGGCGAAGCCCATTTCTGATCTCCGTCACCGCATGAATCCTGTGCAGGCTACCTATACAAGACCAACTGCTGTGATTTGAACGGCATAATAATGTAATAGACGATCACAGCAAGTTGGTCGTACTGAGATGTAAGGGTCGTCATGGCAATCATTTAACACAAATGAACAATTTGAAGTGTTTGGTTACTGTGAATCCTGCTAAGAGTTGTTTGAATGGGGTGCTTGTACTTTAATTCCATCGAGTGTTAGCAAGTTCAAGTACAGGGCCTGAGGACCGTTACAACAGGTGTTAAACTTGACCTCTTTCTGTATGCAACACGATAATAGTACTCTACAATTCAGCAATGTCCTTCTAAGTCAATCTGATCAACATATTCTTTCAGATGATTACAACCTTTACAAATCAGCATTGCAATTACACTCATGTTTATTGTTTCTAAAACCAACTGTGTCATAATGATTGTTATATCGAGTACAAGGTAATTGAAACACCAAGGTCACGCTTTTGGATATAAAGCACTTTGTTAGTTAGGAATATCTTTGTAGCCGAAAGTGATACTCTTAAAATACACTAAAAACGAACCTGTAAGTTTCTTTAACAATACGAAAATACATTATTTCATAACTTTATAACGAAGGTAAGGAGGGTATCCTAATTGTGGTTACTGGTGCCAACTATTTATTTGAAACGAAAAACTCACGACTGTCCCCTTTATTACTTAAAGGCCCTGTACACTATTGGTAAGATCGAAAAACACAATGTTCACAGATTCACACATAACTTACATGATTTAAAGTAAGTAATGGTAGAAAGGGTTCCTTAAAATATTTCTGCCTAAAATGCTATCGTTTCTGAGAAACGAGTAAAACATTAGTAATTATCGCGCGCGATAATTTGAAAAAACAGAAAACACAAAAGATCTCTTTTCACTATTTTCTCGTGACCTCGATGACCAATTGAGCTCAAACTTTCACAGGTTTGTTTTTTCATGCATATGTTGAATCACACAAAATGTGGACACTGATTTTGAGCTGTTACTAAAAGTGTACAATACCTTTAAATCAAAATTTTGTATCATTTACTTTTAATCATGCAAAAGTTCATCGCAGTCTTAAAATACTTCACTATAGCTTCACAATAAAACTTTTTCCAAGTTTTAAACCAAATTTACTTGAACATTTATAAAATAAAAAGTAAACACAGATGATCAGTTGTCTTTAAATGTGAGCTAAATGAGATGGATTACTGTGGCTGACAGTCAAAATAGTCAACCAGGAAATCTTTTGGATAGCCAGGGTCTAACTCCTGCCCGTTCGCGAACCGGTAGTACTCACGCCCTACAAGAAGATATCTGGCACCTGTAAAGTCATCAAACCAGAACGGATTAAAGCGAACTAAGTTCCATTATTATAGTAAGCTTCAGATATTTGTCTGGTTAATCAGTCTTGCTTTTTGAACAATAATAAGTAGCCATATTTTTAAAGGTAGGGTCATCGTTTGGTTTTTGTCGACGTATCAAAAGTATCAAATCGCATGTGAAAGTTTCAGTTAAATACAGAGTCTACTTGCTGAGAAAACAGCAAAAAAGCTGTCTTCAGTATCTTCACAAGAAAGTCGAATCCATCCACGTTTAGCGAGGTGACAGCGGGTACCAACCGCATCTCTGGCCGCAGCATTCGCAAACGGACACCAACCCTCAAAAATATGAGAAACGATTCATGCAGAATCGTTTATCAGATTCAAATGATTTGGGGTGAAACATTACTCAAGGGAATCCTTTCTGAAAATGGTTTATACTATCAACAGCTGCGGTGCTCCTCACCAAGTAAGTTTTCATGGTCATTTAAAGAATTTGTGTATTATCTTAGCAATGGTTTGGTTAGAAGAGTTTGGGTTTCAGACAAAATAAGGCTTCTCCGTGATAAGGATCACATCAACACTTCCTGGCAGGCTCTTTTATTAATTATGTGCAATTTACGTTGTAATCATTGTATTCTTACCTGATCTGTCAATGAATGCTGCTTGTACTTTGCTCTTTTTGGGCAGTCCATGGAATACTTTGTGAGCAGCCTTCGGGAAGCCATCTACAATACTCTGAGTTCGCTCGTCATACTTCCAAACCTGCAATAAAACCATACAGTATTAGCGTAATCTTTCTAAAATCAAGCAGTCTGAAAGAAAACTAGGGTTTAATTTCAACTTACCAAGATGTGACACCACACGCCGAAATGAAGCACTTCTCGAAAACAGTGAGAGGACATTAAAAATGAATACAACTGAAACATCAACCATTGGTATTAATGTGCTGTGGTTTCTAATAACAGTTCTATCTTGAAAAACACTTACACTTAAAGGCCCATGGAGGAAAGTGATTACAGGACTTTTTAAGATATCGATTGAAAGCTTTTATTATTATGATTGCGCAAAAAAACAGTTTTAAGTTGGCATGAAGTGTCTGGTTTTGGCATGAAGTGCACACATGTTTTAACATTACAATATATTAGCTTTAATGTTGATTTCAGTGACACATTTAACTTGTTGTAAGGTAATTTTTAGGTGTGAATTATTCAAATCTTATAGTTTATTGGAGCTATACCTTTGCCCACTTGAAGAAATACGTATGTCGCTCGTTGCTGTCATGCATGACCGCAGAGGGCACTTTAGGTATTCCAAGATCAGCTGTATTTAGAGGTGTTCTCTGTTCCTTTGTCGTGCCATCGTAGATCCAGTAATGTCTACCTTTATGCACAAATAAAAAATATATATATTCTTTGATAAGGTTATAATAGAGTAAATTCTGTCTCCCAGCCGCGATGGAATACTAACAGCAGGTTCCAACTTTCTCCGGTTACATCACCGTTATTTTCATAGCCACCACAACTCACAAGATATATTCTCATGTACTAAGTGTTACTAAAAAAACTTCTTAGATTACATCTCCACCAAACAAAGTTTCAAACCCTACTCGTGTACATGGTGTTACTGCAAGGCCTACGAGATTGCATCTCCACCATGCAAAGTTTCAAATCCTACTCATGTACATGGTGTTACCTCAAACCTCACTAGATTGTATCTCCACCATGCAAGGTTTGAAATCCTACGTGTGGGCCTACATGCACGGTGTTACTGCAAACCTTGCGAGTTTGTATCTCCACCGTGCACAGTTTCAAAAACTTAACAGCATCATTGTGCTCATTGATTAGCAGATAATAATTGACATATTCTCAAATCTCAAGACATATCATTAGCCACGGCTTTCCAACATACACCACCTCAACAAAGCCCAATCTGAAATGAAGACTTCGTCCTCATTGTTGTGTGCAGTTTATGAAGGATTCCTCACTTACCTCGAAAGAACACAGTTTTGCCGTCCCACCGTGTGTACACAGCCGTCGATCCATCCTTTAAATTCCGGAAGTAGTTCTTTGTTAAAGTGCCTTCCTCTGGACCGATTACATTTTTGGTCATCGAGAGTTTCCAGAACTTGTTTCCCTGCAAGTTTAAAACACAATCTTTTGTGTAATTTGCATGTATAGGTTTGCTTATACCTCTGTGGATCCCATTCAATTCCTGCTACGGACCAGGGCCTTGCATGTGAGTTAGGTTTTCAGTCCCTACCTGATTGCGTGGATTTCCCATAGTTTGCCTTTTCCTTTCACAATTATTGATATTTCTTCAACTTCACTTTATGCACCTTCAGGTCTATGGGTATACTTTACAACGACTTCTTGGTTTCATCACCAGAAAGGTGTTAAATAATGATGTTCGTAGATTTATCACTCAAGTCGAGATACAGTTGTTAAGAATGCCGCGGAGATTTATTGTTTGACCGTATGACACAATAATAGTTTCAGCAACATACAATAAAGGTGAGCTTTAAGGTCAAATTCAGTTTCGTTATTCACTAAATGTTCAATAGATAGAGTCCTTGTGGAAGTGGAAAAACAAATCACAAGTCTCTACCTCAGTTTAAAATGGTTTAACACGTAGTTGATATATCCCTTCAGTGCAGATTTTGTGAACAAAAAAATCTTCCAATGACGTCACATTTCAAATAGATAGGTCTGTACATTTTTGTACATAAGGTTTTAGTTAATTTCTGAATTGAGATGCTATTCAATTGAAACGGCATTGAGTTGGACATTTTGACTGGCGCAAAAACTCCTCTCTAGAATGTACCGACCCATTTGTTGTTGACATCCAATGACGTCATGTTTCAAATATCGATCTGAAAGAGTATCAAATGCAGTGGCATTTTACACCATTTTAACGTGAGGTAAGAGACTAGTTAATTTGTTCTCCAATTTTCATAAGGACTCTATCTACTGATAAATGAGTGTAATTGCAAAACTGAATTTGACCTTGGACCCCCTCACATCCAGAGATTTACTTACTGAGAATGCGTAGAGTATTTTCTTGACCATAGTCAAGCTAGTGATACCGAGGCTGCATACCGGATGCTCTGGTGCTGTGTTTGCCACGGCTGGACTTATTGGATTCCGACCTGTACTCAGAAAATCGTTGCCAAGCAACACACGAAGAATACAGTTTAAAACAAATAGGCAACATATCAAGACTACTGATAAAACTGGGAGTGACTCATTTTAAGATGAACTCCAGACTTGAATTGTTGTTCCACACAAACATTAAATCTCCTAATTCCACATTTTGAGATATTAAAGTCTTTTTGGGAAGATTACAAAAGATCACCAATGTCATAATCCTGCGTCATTTTTTCTCAGAATTCTACATAATTGAGATATTAAAACCTTTTGAGAATATCATCAGACACCCCTTGGTTCTACACCGTCATAATCCTGCATCATTTTTTGAGGAATGACTTGGCCACCTGTTTTAAAAACTCAAGACACCCCGTGGTTGTTCTGGTTCGGAATCGACCAGAAGGTGGGAGGGTGCTTGGAGGGAACCGTAGGTACTACTGTATTACTAACTTCACATGGAGTAAATGCAATTATGTTTGTCATTTGTAGAGAATAATCCCTTTAATCTTCACCATGATCCGCTTTGAGTAAAGAGATTAAGTTACCGTATAGAAGCTGTATCCCTTGGATATCATCTTGGGGTAGTTTGAGGTCAGGGATGTAGCCCTTGTCGTAGGGGAACATCAGTGAGCTCCTCTCTGAAGCATGGGCCATCCCAAGAGCGTGGCCTATCTCATGGGTTACCGTATACAGAAAATCCGTTCCTAATTCAACACAAGATCAAAAATAGGAATAAACTTCATAAGAGCAGAATCAATAACGTAGGGATGTTAACATTTAAAGCGTACATTAAATTATGCGGAACTCTTCATAGAAACAATTTGAAGAAAAATAACAATCCTCAAGAAAAGATAGGTACGCTCTCATGTCAGTCCGAGCTCCATTAGCCTGATCCATTTCCGGGTCAGTACGACCCAAAGTCTGTGTCTAAATGACCCAGAAATGGCTCAAACTGACAAAGAATCCGAGTTGATATCACATTTGAAAACCACTTTCTGGGACATCGTGACCCAGTTATTGGTCAGGCCCCCGGGACCCAGAATTTGAGTCAATTCTGACCCGGGAGTTTCTAGAGCGTATGGAGGACAGGGAGAAAATGTCTACCGGCCTTAAAGTCACACCTTCGGCTATTTCATGATGAGTGAATATCTCCGAGTCATCCAAATGTACATCACCGTCTGCATCACCCCAACCACTCTTAGGAAAGAAGGCATGGGCCAGTGTCCCTCCCTGGCCGTCAAACAACGGGTCCCTCTCTATTTCGGTGTGGTAAAAGGCTCCAAAGAAAATATGCACGTCGGCATTTTCGTTACCTTCTACCTAATGGTGGAATAAACACAATAGTGAAAAGTTACAAAACAGATGTTTCATTTTCTTGTAAAATATTCTATAATACAAGCCCACACAACCACACTAAAACTAACTAGTCTTGCCACTTGTATTTATCCCTCGCTTCAATGTTTAGTTGTAATGAATAACTTTGGGTGCCTCTGACAGGCTCAATCCTATACTTTCCGAAAAGATGGCGAAATGGGTTACCTTAGTGAAGGTCAGTGGTGTGACGTCACTCCACAGTTGAAATGCTTTCTCTGTGTCTGCTCGTACCTGAGCTGGAGTGATTCGGGACTGGGAGCTGTCTGGATAATTATCTATCCTTTTATGGGTTCAAGTAATACACAAGAAATATTAACTTTCAAAAAAGTTTCAAAAAACCTTAAATTTCATCATAGTTACGGTTTACAACCATACTCAAGGAATAACCGGTATTGTAATTTGGTAAGATCGAAAAACACTAATGTTCACAGATTCCCACATGACTTACATGATTCAAAGTAAGTAATGGTAGAAAGAGTTCCTTAAAATATTTCTGCCTAAAATGCTATCGTTTCTGAGAAATGGTAGAAAGAGTTCCTTAAAATATTTCTGCCTAAAATGCTATCGTTTCTGAGAAATGAGTATAACAAGTAGTTTTTATCACGCGTTTTTAATTGAGCTCAAACTTTCACAGGTTTATTTATTCATGCATATGTTGAATCACGAAAAATGTGGACACTGATTTTGAGCTGTTACCAAAAGTGTACAATACCTTTAAAGGTTATATTAATATTCAAGTAAATTTTACGAAGCTTAAAATCTGCTTACTAAAGTGTCCATTATAATTAGATATTATGACATTTTAATACACAGAATAACGCCACATCTGTCCGATGATAGGATGTGAGTATGATATTATTTACTTGTACGTAAGATCCATGTTGTCCCATTTAAATCTCAACCCAGCCACTGCGTATCTCTTTTGACGTTGGTTTCCTTCCCGGGTTGATCTGTGCTCTCTATCCTCGTATCCATTATTTCATCAGGTTCATCGTGGACACCACATCGGGCTGTCTTCATCATCCTCACCGTAGGTTGGTCAAGTCGACCTGTCTGGTTGACAGCGGCGTATTTCTGCATCTTCTTGACAGCTATGGTCATTTCCGTTACGTTCATCTTGTCTGGTGGAGCGTTTCCCTTATCAGGGGAAATGAAACCATAGTCTGCGAGAAAGCTCTGAAGGGTAAAATTGGAGTAGAAAAATAAATACATTCCCGAGAGTTTATGGCATTTTAGCGATTGTTTCAACACCTTACAAATTGTCTTACATAAGAGCATACTTGAAGTGCAGAATTAAAATAAACTGTCAATCGCCGAGTGTCATTTATCTGGTTATCAATCAAAACAAATGATAAGTAGATAAGTAAACAATTTATTACAAATTGGAACACACCAAGTAATATTTGGAGATGATCAAATTATCTCATTAAGTTTGTGTATATTATTGTAACGTTCTAGTAATTTTGGCCTGTGTGCCACGAGTGAAATAACTAATACCATACCAAAGGGCATACATAATATTGGTAACACTGAAAGAATAAATGTTCACTGATGTACCCAAACCTTTATTGGTATAAATAATGATTTCCCTCAATATTTTTGCCTCAAATGCTGTAGTTTTGAGAAATGTGTAAAATAACTTAAGACCTAGTTTTGATCTTGCGATTCTAATACCTGATGTTTGAAACAGTTAAAACATATAATGAGGTTTTTTTTAACTTATTTCCTTGATTCAGGTGACCGATTGAGCTTTCACAGATTAAATAACGGTTAATTCATGTGTATGTTTGGCACGCACAGAGTGGATTATACGGTCTTTGACAACTTACAAATGTTGGCTGCATGCTTTTAAGTGTTTTGCAAAGTAGGCCTACTGGTTTGAAATTAATAATACATACCGCAGCTGTGACGAGTGTGGGGATATCCGCCGGGTCCTCCAATAGATCCGTGTATACAGGAACAGAACGAGCGACTTTAAAAGTCAATACAAGACAAACTAACATGGGGAACAAGTTCCTCTCCCGGCTCGACATTGTCCCAATTTGTAGACTCCAGTTTTAAATATTAAGCAAAGTGAGCAACACACCTGTACAAGAGTACACTGACTGCAACTGTGAAGATCACGACTTCTTGCCTCGCAAACCAAGCAATATCAACACCAAAAGTGAGATTGTTGGTGTTTTATAAACGATTGCACCAGTGTGATTGTTCTGTGAAACCTCGTAAAGCGGGCAGCAGTGTGTTCGCTTTTAAAACACAGTGTTGATCACAATGCCATGTGTTCTCGATGGTGCTCGATCGCTTAACGAGGGGCCAGGGTCAAGCATACGTTAGCAATTGAACTTGAATTAAAGGGAAATAACCGATGATATTGAAGATACAATAACAATATGTTTTTCTCATGTAACAAAAACACTCATGGATCTGTTTTATTCATTCTGGGATGATTTTGGTACCACGTTGAAAGACTTGATCATGTAGCCACAAACTCGTCGAGACAACCAAGTTGGGAATACCGGTCACTGTGACGATCATTTTGCGGTTTACAACATTCAACCAAAAAAGACGCATCCCCAATTTTGAGTAAAAGTGCATGGCCCGATTTTCTCGGAAGGTCTTTTTTCCGAACAAGTTTTGACAGATGATGCTGTTTCGAAACAAAAAACAAACACTTTAATATACCCCACGGACGTTTCACAAAATAAGTGTAACATGCTATAAATTGTCTGTAGACCTACAAATGTCATGGCTGATGCGATGTGAGATACTGTGAGGATACCGACTATAATTCATTTTTAGTTTTAGATTAACTACCACTTGTCATTGGCGGATTTTTCATGCAATACCTTTGAAAGTTTGAAGCTTTCTCAAATCTATAAAAATAGCTTTTTTTAATTCAAATTAAACTTTCGGGGTTAAATCAGCCAAAAATTGAACCTAGCATCTTTAAATATTATATGTTTTCTTGTAATCGAGTGAGTAGTGTACACAAAAAGGGACAGATAACCAAATTTTTGATAATAGAAATTGAATTTTATCTTAAACTGTCACGTGGGCTGACTTATACTTAAGGTTAGATGTTCACATTTCAAGGGTTTTTGACAGTTTTTAGATTTACTAACAATTTAATTTATACATTTTAATTTAGTTTCCCGTTTCACTTCATTATTTTGGGCATGATGTGACGCATGCACAGTAGCAATGATGGGTCAAAGGAATATTAAAGTGGAACATTAAATATTAATATAGGTCAACTCGTGTCAAATTGACGCGAGATATGTAACACAAATGTATGACCACTACCACAACTGTCAGTCTTTAGTCTAATAAATAAGTTTAAAAAAAAGGTTTTTTAAACAAAATCATATTGTTCCATAATAGTTATAATAAACCTTTGAATATTGTTAAAACCAATATTTTTACAGTTGTGTTAAAAACATTTAAACACGTCCCATTTTAACCCAACCGTTCGATTTTCATAATATGTTGTTGACAAATTAACTCCTTTTACCCCCACTAAAATCACACCTGGGGTAAAACAGGACAGGGCACAAAAAGCATCCAGATATAAAATTATTTTGCATTCAGTCAGTCTGTGTTGTTTTCAGCCGACTATGACACCATTTCTGAATAATGTGCTTACAAAATAGGTCAAGGGCTGTGTTGACAATAAATCTTGACAGTCTTTCAAACATACTAATGGACAAAGGTAACCCACACGTATACTCTGACGCGTGGAAATTTGGCACGTACATTTTGTTTGCCGCCACTCAAGCTAATAGAAAAAAGAAAACGGTAAAGGGCGACCTTAAGGGACAGACTAGAGATGGGTCAAACTATTTTGCAGAAAGGGGGTTTGGCAGAAATAATTGGTTTATTTTATAAAACACTTTGAATACAATGTCCCATCTTACCCCGTGTCCCATCTTACCCCGGGGTACTAACATTTCCGTTTAGTTTAATAAAGATTATAGTCGGGTTCCGCAATATCCGACACGCGTTATACCAGCTGTGGTATTGCAGTTTCAGTAGCGAAACTATTTTTCTCTGGGTTTGTGGACATTGTGCGGGGACAAAGACATAATTTGGGTGGGTGGGTGTGATATTTGAAGACCAAGGACAAAACAAAAAAAAGAGAAAATAAAGAGTCTACGTTGTGGAATTCTAAAGACTGGGGTGCTCAACAAGGAATTTTGATGTATCGAACCATATTTTGGTGCATTTATTCGATTGGGCGGATGGCACGAGGGGTTCGGGGCTAAACACCGCCGTGCAGGATGTATACACCAGAATACGCTTACACGACGTAGACCTAGATACAAACAATTTGCATCATTCTGTCAAAATTCTGACATTTTTTAAAATAAAATGTTTGTTGGTTTTTTGGTGGAAATCGGGCGCTATTGGCGGATAATGGAGACTTGAATTGTGTGCGGATAGTTCTTTGTATAGGATTAAATGCGGGTGGGTTATATATACTCTCATCTGACAACAGTAAGTTAAGGCTTTGAAGAAAAGAAAAAAATTATATTTAAAGGAACATTACAGAATTGGTTTTTGCTAACAAAACAGTTGCTGGCAGTGTACGCACTTTATGTAATCCACCATATACATAAATTGACAAACCTGTAGAAGTTTGAGATCGATCGTCCATCTGGGTCACGAGAAAATAGTGAAAAACCGATTACATTTTGCATGAAATCATATAGATTCAACAAATGAATAAAACGCTCACTGAGCGATAAACTCCAATCGGAAAATTATTTTTTTTCATTTCTCATCAAATATGGCATTTCAGACAGAAATATTTCAAGGGATGTTTACTACTATCATCATCATAGACCGTGTAAGTTTTATGTAAATCTGTGATCAAAAAGTATGTTTTACAAGTTTTTTTCTTACCAATTCTGTAATGTTCCTTTAACTTTTATACGTTTGAGAAATTATCTATGAAAAATAGAGACTTTAAGTGTTTTGGTCAAAGCCGAGTACGAAAAACGAGCGGTCGAGACTCGAATATAAAGACCGAAAGCTGTGAGAATTTAAGCAAACTTTACGAAATTGGAAATCTTAATAACAACGGACTTTCTTTCTGACTTCAGTAACATTTTATTTGATAGTCCATGTTTAAAGCTTGTAAGAAGGAATGTTCCCTCCTGTGAGACGGGTATAAGAAAATGCTCCATTTTCCCAAGAGAAATAAATGCTCTATTAAATTGGTCGGTTCAGCGCCTAGAGTTAAGTCCATGGAATGTCTCAAGGTCCATTGTTTGATAATCTTTTGTTCTCAGGTATGCGCACACTCTGAGTCCGCACTTGCTCTGATCTCCGCACGACACAGAATTAAGCAACAGGCCGCGCCTACTGCTGCTAAAAAGTACTAGGCCAATATATAATGTTTACTCTCATCTGGTTATGGCAGTTGGAACTCATGTTTCAGCACTTGTTGGAATATTTTGATTTTGTGAACGTGGTTCGTAACCCTATTATCTTACCAGCAAGAAACAAGCTACAACCTCACATCAGTGCTGGGCGTATCTCTGCCTAGTTTCAAATCATGGAGAACAATAATCAATACAGTTTCTCAGACCCTTTGGGGAAGTCTTACGGACATTTAACTCTTGGTGGCGCCCTTGCGATTAGACAAGAAATGGCGTCCTACACGATTGGCCCAGGTGTGTACTTACTTGCATTTTATTTTTGTTTTGAAAGAGTTTGTTACGGAAACTGACACTCTAAAAGATGAGAAATTAACAGTGTCTTGTTCAACAAAAACACAAGTGTCACGACCGTGATCATTCAGAGCTTTAGTTACTTTATTTTTATTTACATCATCGATGATAAACAAACAGAACATGTTGTTGCAACAACAATTCATGAATTAAATTACAATACAATGTTAATGTATTTTAATTTGATGCACTCATAATCGGATCAGGATCACGTTGCTTCACTTGCTCACAATTTAATTTTTTTTTATTATCATTAAGTTGTCAAGATCATTGAGATCGTTCGAAAACAAGCAGTTTGGCTATGCAATAATCTATACAAATTACAAACATAACATTGGCATTTGGTCGGTAAGTTTCATGATATAGATCTTTGCGGATTAAAAATCTCAGTCATAGGCGAAAGAATTGATTTGCATTGGTGCTACTGCTAGGGCCAAGGATACGGAGTGGATTGGCCATATTCATGAGGCTAGAAGTTTTCTAACTTTGTAGGATATGCCAAAATTATTTTTTCATTCAGCTGATCAGCCAATTATTATTATTGTTATTATTTTTTTTAATTTCAGTGCCATAGACAACTCAACCCAAAACACTGCACGCCATATTTGTGTGAAAGGAAGTTTCCTCTCTGTATTTATCATTCAAAACCATATTCATGACCATAAGTGACACTAGTGGATGATATTGAATGGTCAGACAGTGAGAAGGTTGACTGTGTACTGTGTGTGCATAACCACATGATAGGCCTACATGTTTATTGAAGGCTAATAACTGTATTTATAAAGCGCCTTTTGCCAAAGGATACAAGGTGCTGATATTTTTACCTGCCATGTATGTGGAGCTACGTTTTTGAAGTATGAGACCTATGCATTTATAGCACCATGTAATGGTATGCACGGTGCTGTGGCGCAATATGCTGCCGATCAAACCAGGAACACCGGGGCGAACCCCTTCTCTTTACGATAAGTGTACTGGGTTCTTTTAGTTTGTCTATTTTATAAAACCACAGTGGATTGTATTTAATGGTTGGAAAATCTAGATTAAAGCTAAAGTAACATTCATATCTTTACAGAAGACGTATGTTTGTGGTATTCTGACACCCACGGGAGACTCCTGGAGCTTCGTAAAACTCTACAACGCCAAGATTTCCCACGAGCAACACGAACGTTACTAGAGTGGATTCATCGCTACTTTGTACAATGTGAGAATTTTCCACCTGGGAAATTCCCAAATCAGGAATGTGTGCGTCAACTCATCGAGGAATTTGTCTTCTACAGAAACTCTGGTACAAGTAGAGTGCAGGTACTAGTACATGTATGAAAGTTACTTTTAGATCATTGAAAAGAATTGTATCAGCATTTACTGCATTCTAACTAAACTTCTAAATCCATTAAGTTCAATTAATAAATACCTTGGAGAGTTTATGCACTCTGATTGGTCGAAGACTGGTCACGTGGGGGTGTATTAACATGTGATATAAAGACCGGCTCAGTGAAATAGCGAATTAATGGCCCCTTAACAAGCACATTGTTGTGTGAAATCCTATATACTATGTGCTTGTTGCGCGGCATACTACTGGTATCAAATCAACTCATTTCTTTGTGCGTATTTATTTTTTTATTTTTTTGAGCAGGACAGATGGTGCCGCGTACGGAAACATTCCACGCGCAGGCGTGAACGCGCAGACAATGTATCAATTTAGGGTAGCTTGTACGCGCATGAAACCTACATAATGCAAAGTCATGGTCTGGTTCTTGAAAATATGTATAAACAAGTTAATTATGTGTAAGAGACTAGGTACCACACAAAAGTTGAACAGCCAAAGGATTGGCCCTTGAACATGAGTAGAACATTTCTAAAAATAACGGCGAAAGAAAACCACAAATTCTGACGATTTTTACAGTTTTCTCGTTATAGGGCATTTATTAATGGGATTAACAGTGCGATGAGCCGGTCTTCACTGCGTGGTAATGACCTTGGTTGGTGGCTGGCTGCTGTTAATGGACCTCGCCTTCGGCTCTGTCCATTAACAGCGGCCAGCCACCAGCCCGGTCATTACCATGCAGTGAAGACCGGCTCATCGCACTGTTAATCCCTAATTATAAGGCCAACAATGGCTGGCTAGACAACAGACCAAGCAAACTTTCTTGACATTCCATGGTATAGCACAGAAGCATACATTTATATGCATAATTTTATCTTTGACAGGGCAAGGCCATTTTCGTTGTGCAAAAAGCACTTCCATTGAAAAATCTTTAAAGAAACGTTAAAGGGGCACCAAGGCCAAGGCCAATAGCCTATTGCCTGATAAAGTCACAGTAATTTGCCTTATTCACGATTGATTTCAAAGCACGGCTGCAATTTAATTAACACCCCCAGTTATAGTCTCAGTTAATCTGTGTTATGTACATGTATTGTCTAATACTAATAGTGGCTTATCCAGAAACCGCAGGGTTGGGGCCACGCAAACAGTAATAAAGAAAGGGATCGCAACACTTTTTACTCAAAGGAAATCAAGATGAAGATTGGCCCGTGGAAGGTGTGCGTTCGACCATTGAAACTTCTTTGAGTTTAAGTTGGCGCTTGCTACTATGGTTTTGATTGTCTATTGTGTAATGGCACTGTCCAGTCATGAGAACAAGTAAAGCAACTCAACGTGATTGGATAGATGTTTGCGTCTTGAGGGGTTGTTGGCTCTCGATGTGATTGTGGGAAATAATCGTCGCACTTCAGTGAGACACTCCTGATTCCACATGATCTGTGTTTTGTTCGCTTCAATAAAGTTATTATTTCACACTTTTAGGTATATATATATTCATTTTCTGTTTGCAATTTAAAACCGAAATTATTGCAATCATGCCGCGGACAAGCAGCCAAGTGTGAAAATTCTTCGACAAGGCTGGAGAGAAGATCTGGAAGTGTGGTATGTGTGACATCACCTTGTCATACATGTTTTGTGTGTACATCGGAGGCTCTACTGGGTCGATGAGCAACCACATCTGATTCAAGCACCCGACCTCAACAACTGACAAGAAAACTTCCTCGCAACCATCACTAACTGTTTTCCCTTTCCCAAAAACATTAAAAAGAAGCGAAATGCAGCCCTGTCCAAGCGGAGAAAATTTCTTACCTTCTGGCAGGGATGATCCCTAAGGACTTCCTGCCGATCGGCGTAGTGGAGGGCAACAGGTGGAGGAAACTAATCGAGCTCCTAGAACCAGGCTGCGCCATCCAATTGCAGAAAGCCATCAACGCCAGACTTGAGGGGATGTACAGTGTACTTGGACGAGAAGTCCAAAGTAAGGGCAGATTTAGATAACCAGAAGTACGTAGCGATGACGATGGACTGTTGGGACTGCACGGCACCAGGAGGGGTATTTGACTGTGACTGCTCACTTCATAGACAACGAGTGGTCACACCAGTCAATCACCCTAGACACCTCTTCTTCAGTCACGTCTGAGGTTGGTGAGCAGCAGCCACAGTGACACACAACCGATGCTTTGTCCAAGCAACTCGGGCTATGGAATGGGGACTTGCCGACAAGGTATCAGCGGTCGAGCACGACAACGCCAGCAATTTGAAAACATTGTGGAACTAAGCGGTACAGCAGATGTCGGCTGAGCTGCTCACACTCTGCAGCTAAGTGTAAACAAGGGCCTGGAATCGTCAAGGTCGATCCAGACAACGATTGGAGCAGCAAGCTGACTCGTGGGGCACTTCAGACGCAGTCACATTGCCATCGAGGGTCTCCGCATCAAGCAAGAAACCATGAAAAGCCCCCATGTCCTCTCATCCAATCCTGCAAAACGAGATGGAACTACGTGTACGACATGATGGAGAGAGTAAAGTAACAACACTGGCCCATATCTGCTGTTCTAAACGATAGGACAATAAGTTTAGTGGACAACATTGGAATTGTCTTGTGTTTTCAGTTTGGAAACCCTCCCAGTGGTGTCCAGGAAACTAGGCCTAAAACTGCCCTTTGGGGAACTGTTGAAACTTGCATGGGTCAGTGGCTAACAGTCAAAGCTGAGTCTATGGGGAATCAGGGAAGATGTCTGTCTTTTATTGCCTTTGAAAATAAGGTTTTTATGAATATACTTGTCTTTTAATTTTTTTGCAGAGTCGGAGATAAAGGATCATATTTCATTCCTTAAGTCAAACCATTTAAATGGTATCTTCCTTTTCCTAAAATTAAACATTCATTCTGTTTACTAACATTCAGTAACACTGTGGTAAAGAATTTAACATTTGTGTAATAGTTTAGTAAGTTGACGACGTGCTTGTTAACAAAAAACATTTCTCCCTTTCATTCTCAGCAAAAATTGACAGCCATTCAAGAACTGCGACTTCTGGAAGAGCTTTGCAACCATTTTCAGATCAACAAAAACCTGATCACAAGACACAATGTCTTTGATTCGTTCTTTGGTTGTAAGCCAGGACCTGTACAGATAGGCGATGAACACAGGACTGGAGCTCTGAGTAAACTGGTATCCATGGCTATTGCTGTTAACTGTATCCCTGTGCTTGATTGTGCTGCTGTGTTGATCCATAACCAGGTACACAAATATTGTCAGTTTAGTTTTCAAACTTCATTCAAATCATTGTCTTTTTAGCCGTGTACAAGATTTCCAGCAATAAACCACAAGGGAAACTGACCGGGTGAAAATAAATACATTTATGGGTGAACAAGAACAAAATGACTAGAGCGGGATTTGAACCTGCCACCTTCAGGTTACGTGACGGTGCTATACCCCCTGAGCCAACTAGCGCTATGTTGGCAGTCTCACTAATTTGTCAGTATCTATGTTCAAGGGGTGCCAAATCAAAAATTAGTTTCTTTGTTCACCCCAAAATTCTACAAAGTATCCTGTTGAGCTTCAAGTTATAGATGCACATTTGAACTACACAAATAAACATGTAATTTGTTATTTCATTAAGAATGTCCTGTACCGTTGTTTCCTGCCATTACTGAGACGCAATACACATAGCGCTAATTATTTTAATGCACAGCGGGCATCTCTAGCCATTATGTTGATGCAACTATACAAAACACCGGCGCAATGTGAATGGAAGCCTGCTCCTTATGCGCACGCATTTCGCAAGCGTAGAACCTCAGCGTAGAACTGGTACAGGACATGTATAATTTAACTAACATGGATTGGTGTAGACCATGTCACATGGTTTACAAAAAGAGTGGCATTTTCCATTCCTGGATGTTTCCTGGCAGGCAAGATGCTACACTTGTCATATTAGAATATTTTACACTTTATATCATAATGACCCACAATTTAAAATAAGAGTTGAAAAATTTAAGAGCTACCAATTTTCTAAGACTAACCTTTTCAAATCAAAGTGCTATCTCTATAAAATGTGAGATTATAAGTCTTAACACTTTAAATGTTTGATCAGTTCTTTGAATTGTGACCTTTGAGCCTGTGTATGTTACCCGTTTACGTGCCAACCAGATGGCTTAAAAAGTTAACATAAAATAGCAGTTGCTTTAAATAATTGACTGTATAAATTCTGGCTGTTTTCAATCCATAGGGAGCATCAGAGGCCACTCTGTCACTCACTCAGAGTATTGTGCAAGACTTTTGCGTCTTGATTCCAGATGCCAAGGAATTACTCAAGGACCTTGTAGATTCCTCACCGCTGTTTGTCAGTCGGCTCATGGCATGTCTAGCTGCACTCTATGATGTAGATAGGGGTAGGTGTACAAGCATTGCAGGCCATGTCCACACATTGGCTGTGAACCTGTTGGCCTGGCTGACTTTGCCCCCAAGTTCATACACTCCCTCATTCTTCTGACCAAGAGACCCTTTCCCCAAACCCTCCTCCCCCTTCCCTAGAACTTCTCACCATCCAGAAACAAATTTAGAGAACAGACAAACAATAAATATTAATGATGTTTAATTGTGTACTATTGTTGTAGGCTGTTGTTAAGAGTAAGACCATGAAAGGTCTTGTCTGAATCGACGGCTTTAGCCAGATTAGCTGAAAACACCATTCTTCAGCCCTGTGGCTGCTGCCAATGGCAACAGCTGATTGTCCGCTAACTTCCGAAAGTCAAATAACCATCCAACTTTACTCATAGTTAGATCTTCACTAGTATATACATGTATGAAACCACTGTAGTATAATGATTCACATCATCAGGTGTCGAATTGCATTAAATCAAAGATTATTCTAAAAAATTGAATTTTTTTTAATTTTTTTTACCAACTAATGCATAACTTTCAATTCTTCAATCGTGCTGTTAATTATTTACGTGATATATGTGGTTTTATTCAAAACTTATTTCCAAGCAAAAAATATAAGATTACAGAAACTTGTAATTGCTATGGTTTTTGTTGAAATTTCAGATCCAAAGAAGAAGAATTTACCACCTGTGTCGTTACTGGAGGTAATAGCCAGTTGGATCAACAAACGCCCACTCATATTCATTGAGCATCTCCTAAACCCACCACCAGGTATCCCATCATTCCACAGTGGAGGTCAGGACCAGGGTCATCACGGCTTCAGGGACCCTTCCCAGGCTTGATCAAGGCATGTGTCACCTCTCCACTCATCCTGAACAGACCCATCTCCAAGGCTGATGTCAGTAACCACAGGGAGGAACACTCCACAGAGCATCATCTCTACTCCAAGCTTCATCTTGGCATCCTCCAAGCGCTCCTCTCAACACAGAACAAACAAAAACAACGATCATCGACTTCATCCAAAGCCAAACTAGACGAAGTGGTGTCAGTTAGAGACATAGAGGGCGCTATTAACAGCCTGCGGAGGCTGCTGAATGGAGGTCATTTTGAGGAAGAGGTCATTCATATTTCCTTGGATAGACTTGCTCAAGTAGTCCAGGTAGCCATGTCAACTGGGGCACTAGCCTGTTCGAAAAGTAAGTTCCTTTAAACATTTCTATAGTAGGAATTCTCCAAAAACCCTTCTGTCACATATGCTATCGTCCGCTTATTTGCAGATTAACTCCAGCAGTGTCCCATGTTGATTAAACAGGCAAATTTTTTGGACTGTGTATTTGTATGGCCCTATTTATAATTCAATAGTATTGGTTACAACACCAGGCCTGGAATAGAAAGGGCAAGGCCACTTTAAGTTTTCTAAACTTGGTTGTGATCCCTGGCTACTTGCAGTTACTGGTTGAATGGTTTCTGACTGGCTCCCCTGAACAAAGATTTCGACAAAGTAGGAAGACCACCAACATTAATAGGGCTAGATAGCTCAGTTGTAGAGCGCTGCACGTATCCCGAGTCGCAGGTTCAAATCCCACTCTAGTCAAACTTTCTTTGTTAAACACCCCTCACGCCCCCAAAAAAATTATAATAATAAATAAAATAAAAAGTAATGTACAGATTTAAAAGCATGGCATTACACAAATATAATACAGGGCACTACTAGGGTTAAATACAACATTAAAATATTCTGCAGTATTTTGTTTGTGATCATCCGATATTCTTATTGTTTGTCTCAGGTACTCTTAAGACAACCTTTGATGGTCTTCCCAACAACCAGTAAGTTGTCATTTTTGTTTCCTGTTCTTTACGCCTCTTTAACCACTCTTAATATCTTAATCACTTGTTACATTTTGGTTTGATTATTGTTTTGTGTATCAGATGAATACTGTATTAAGAGCACTCGAATGTTATCCCTATAAACAACCAATGATAAATATCCAAAAAATACTTTTATAACGTTTAAAAGCCTCTTGAAATCAAATCTAATACATTTAATAGCAACAAAACTTAATTTTTCTTTTCTACTTGTGAGAGGTTTTAGCCGTTGACATTTTGAGCCATGCCCGTACCCTTGCAAGAGTAATCAGACCAGATTGTCATCTTGGAATAGGGGCCATTTTCCCTGGTGCAATACAATGTATGCCCAAGGTTTGCATGCTAACAACCCCAGGGCACAACATTGGATCATTTTCAACACTCCATAAAAAGCCATGACCTTCCAAACTTTGATTTACAGAAAAAAAGGGTGGGTTTACATAATTCAGGGCAGGAGGCCGTGATGTTCTTACTATTTAGTGTGGTGCACACTTTAAACTTAAAGGTACACGCTGGCTTTGTTGAGCTATTTGGGCTACAAAATAGACTAAAACATGATTCCAAAGGTCTTCCTGAAATGGAGAAGATTGGTTCATAAAAGAAACCATCAAGTTTGGCCGTTTTCGAGCATTTTTCAAAAAACGGAAGCGTGTTTTACGACGCATCAGCGTGGGGAGCTAGCGGGTAAACCTTGGGGGCTTGTCCCGACAGCCGGTGCAGTGTCTCGCCGGGCCAGAGAGACTAACCACGGAGGCATGAACTCGGAGCCTGTGGAGGGGTAGGGAGCCAGACCATTGATCACCAGTCTGCTTACAACAATGTCACGTAAACTTGACAGTTGCAACAGCTGGAAAAGCGTATACGCTGACCTTTTGACCGCGTTTTTTTTTTTTTTTACATTTTTCGTTAATTACGTGACTTTTTGATGATTTTTTTTTTTTACAACAACCTTCGAAAAATTATTGTCTGTGATTCAACATCACTAAATTAGGTAAACAGTAACCGGTGTGTCCCTTTAATTGTCAATCTGGAATTCCTTGGTCTATCAGTGACATTGGAAGCTTTGCATGGTGTGGATAATAAATAACTATTAACAGTCTCTTTTTAAGAGCCAACACTCCTCCAAAAAGAGATTTACACATGGTTGTACCCACAGGTTTATCAGTATCGGTGTTGTAATCCTTTGTCTGTTTATAAAGTCTCTGTGGTCCATATGGTGTGATTGAGTTACGTGTAATAGTGAGACAGGTTAATATATCATCTCCTCCCAGCCCTTCCTCCATACCTCCCACATCATACCCAGGAGAATCAACAGACTGTACCAAGACCTGGATCAATCATGTTTGTTTACTGACTTTAGAAACAACTGATTAATTCAACATGGTTTTAACATAGAACCTCCTGTCTATAACAGCTTTATTGCATTTGTGTATCAGGTGATGTAACTTGGGAATTCTTGTGCGCAAAGTACCACATAGCCCTGGCTGTATTATTTATTGCTATAACAGCTGTCTACAGTGGGAGTTACAGGGGATTAGGGTTCACAGCAGTGGGTCAGCTTGGGTTACATATGGGTGCAATCATTTATAAAGCTGCATATGTACATAACAAAACGAAATGTTATAATTTTAATACGATATTGAGTTAATATCAACATCAACCAGTTTTGTCTGAACCAATTAAAATACCAGGCTTGATTGTTTAGTATTTAATACTCAAATATCAATAAGTAATAAGCCACAAGGGAAACTGACTGGGTAAATTTTAATTAATTTGGGGTTGAACAAAGACGAATTTACTACGCGGGATTTGAACCTACCACCTCCTGGTTAACATGCTGGGTGCTCTACCAACTGAGCTATCTAGCCATTTATGTTGGCAGTGTCCCTATTTTGTCAATATCTTTATTCGGGGGTGCCAGTCAGGAGCCATACAACCTGTAACTGCGGTGTAGCCAGGGATCACACCCCAAATAAATGAATATTCACTCCAAAGGTGTTGTGATGATAATAAGATATTGCATTATTATCAAACATAGTATACAAATATTGACTGCTGTGAGTGCTATGGTTGAAACTGCAACTCCCCAAGTAATCCCAAGAGTTTTTTATTTTCTTGTGGACTTTACCTTGTTGGAAAATAGAACGCTAAGGGAAGGGGGAATACACCGATCCAGTAGGCCACGCCCACCATAGCAACGACAAACGTTTCGCGTGTCCCCCCGTCCGCCGTGCACGTTGTTTTTGTCGGACTAAATGGCGGATAGTGTCGGACCTTAAATCCCGCATTGTGATTGGTCAATTTGTCATGGGGCGTGGCCTACTGGATCGGTGTATTACCGAGGGAGCCATAGTATAAGTAAACAACAGTCATAATTTGTATTTCAACAGCTCATACTACATACACTAAATTAAGTTCTGTACACTGTTGGTACCAATAAGCTGCCGTTCGTATAAAGTACACTGGTTGTTACGGGTGTAGTATATTGGTTGCTTTGGCAAAGTACACTTTATGTGCTCTGAACCAATCTTATTTTTCTAAAAGGGCGGAAAGTGCATCTAGCTGAGAATTTGCATCTTGGGAATCAGTGTCTCATAAAATGTACATGACTGACAAGTTTATTTCACTGTCACGCAAGCAAAATGTGACAGGATGCTCAACAAATGTGACGCATGTGGGCGGCACATATGGAACACCATATTCAGTAGTTAGTGTAGGGTGTATGGCTGAGTGGTCTATCACATCGGACTCAAGTTCTGATGGCCGTTAGTCATCAGAGTGGGGTTGGAATCATGGTCATGATGCTTGGGTACATGAGCAAGACCATAAAATGTTTCTCTCAGCCCATGTTTATAAATGGGAACCTGTTAGGGCTGAGACAGTGATTAACCCCTAAGGGCTAATACAGGCATGCAACTGTAACTTCACCAAAAAAGAGGAAATTACAAAATTTCAATGATTTTGTACAGTATTTTTCAATTTTGAATGGTAAAACTGAGAAGAAAAAAAGAGGAAACCAGCTGATCCGAGGAAAAGTTGCATGCCTCCTAATATTAGCAGCTTGAGGTTGTTTGCTCCCAAGGGAGTTGAGAAAGGTTTGAAGAATGGTTAAAGTACATGTACATGTATGCCTGATGAACAGGGATAATGTTGTACTAGGAAATGTGCACTATGTATAAGAACCAAGTGTTAATGCAACATTTATTGTCAAACTCACTGTGCTTAATATTGGTGATAACTCTCCATTAATTCATACGACAAATAGAACATAATGTGGTAGTAGAGAAAAAGATTCAAGAAGAACTTACTGTACGTAAAGTAATACGCTAAGGCATGATTTCTGCTTTGGGTGAATTTTCCAATCCAATCCATTTTTTTCACTTGGGTTAAATGTATGGTACTCGGCAGAAGAAAATAGGGGATAGATTTATGGTGATACAGACAGACTAAAGGCATTGCCCTCTTATCCCTGAACCCAGAACTACTTGACTACTTCCTGCCAAGTCTGTTTGCAATTTCCCATTCTGGATAAGAAGCCGATTTCCTGGGAGGATGCTATCTATGTCAAGTTCAATTCATTCAAGCAATCATTAGGGTTGATGGTGACACATGGGAGATAAACCAAGTGTGAAAATGTCCACTGAGGAACACTACTGATTGAACACACCATTTATAGGCCAGATTGGATTTTGTTGCATAGTTACGAGGTACAATTGAGATTCTGTAAGAAATCTAGGCCTGGAATTACACGAGGCTACAGAGGTCATGACCTCCGTTGCCCTGGTCTTGGCCTTGGTGCCCCTTAGTCTTTAAGATTTTCAATGGAAGTGCCCTTTACACTATTTAAACCACTTTTTAAATGCACGAACTTGGTTTGTCGCTGTGTTACATGTACGCATGGAAAAGTACCCATTCAATCACATGATAGCATAATGGCAGTGTTAAATCATGAAGTGCAAACAAGCCATTTGGTTTGACTTGGCTGTAACCCATATCCACCTGACTGGTCACTGTACATAAACACTGTTCCTGCCTAAGCCCATGTAGCACTTATTGCTGCATTACAATCAACATTCATAACATACTGCCTTGCAAATAAACATACTCCAACAAACTGTACACTGTTAAAGAGTACATAATTCTCTTCCATGTGACATATACTGCTATGTTTCCATCTCATATGATTAATAATTTTTTGTTCATATAACAGCTTTTCCAGTTGGCGGGTATTTACAGCGTTTGTGTATTTTATGTGAAATCATGTAGTTCTGCAGATATGGGTAAAAGTACAAGACTGCAAATATGGCAATGAGCCAGGCATTAAGTTAGCTTTTATCTAAACGCACATGAAGGAAGTTGTGCCATACCTCATTAGTTGGGCATAGGTAGGAAGTTATGAAGCTCCAAGTCACAGTGAAATGCCATGCTTCATCAGTTGGGCATAGGCAGGAAGTTATGTCGCTCCTCTGGAGAATAGAATGCTAGTATTTCAAAGGTTATGCTGAAGACATTTATGGAGATTGTCTAAAGTAACTGGCCATGCCCTTAAATATACCTGTACCATGCTGTACCTGTTGCTATGATTACTTCTTTAAAAACACATTATTTCTCTTAAACTTTTCTCTTTTGGTTTTGTGCAGGTTACTTTTTCTGGTTCTGGACCATGAGGGCGCTATACCAAGTTAATAGGATACAGATTGTGAAACTGGACTATCGTGAGCAATAGCATGTGGAGAACACCATTCACTTCATCAGTCAAACTGGCTATTGTCTATGTAAATGTACATGGACTCGCCAAGGATAAATGCATGGCATTGTTAGTTATGTTAGTACATTGATTAATCTTATGTACACACAGTGTGTGGATTTAACACACCCCCTAACTCACTGGGTCAGTGTATATTTTTCCTGATTCGTGTTGCGCACTTTTACATGTTTTTAAGTGCGACTTACAAGTGTGTGTTCCTATTTCTGTGCATCAGAACAGGTAAAAAAACCACATCCCATATGTCACCCACATTTCTGCCCCGCCACCAAGTGCCATAACTAGGAACTGAAGCCATACTCTGACTACACCAGAGTGCAATCTCGGTGCGCTGGACTTCTCAGACTTGAAAGTCTACATAAAGGATGTACATAAAATAACAGGATAAAGGTCTATCGACCGCCTTAGGGCTCACATGAAGTATATTGGACACTACTATTTTATCCTCATTTGCCCAGCAAGGTGAACTTAATGCTTATTTGATTGGCAACTTTTATATTATTAGGTGCATTAATGTGGAAAGGCCTCGCTAAACAGGAGGGTCAGAAAACCACTCCAGAGTCTATCTGACATACAAGTAACTAGATGCAATGATCTTAACCTATTCACGCCGGTATTTTTAAAAACAAGATAAAGGGACCATCCGACATGTGGTTAACAGTCCTCCGGACCAGCAGCTAGAAACTAACTGGTGTGCAACTCAGCCTTTAGCTTTGTATAATATAGGCCATATTCCACTTGCGCTTGTGGGCTAACTGATCAACATGTCCATGAAAGCCAAACTGCAAACCTTGGAAGCCTACATACATAAGAGAGACTTTATTCAGAAATAACAAGCAACAAAATCTTTCATTTTTGGTTATTTAATTTTATAATCAGTTTATTACCAAATCTTCTTCATTAAGACACGTGTCAGTTGTTATTTAAAATTTCTATTCATTTCTGTCTTCTTTTTTACAAGGTGTACATTTGTATATAGAGTAGACTTCATCACCTCATTTACCCCAAAATACATGACCTTGAACATTCCACTGCATTTCCTGGCAGGCGATACACTACACTAGTCTGATGAGAAATTTCACTTTATCTATCATTATTACCAAATACAATCAGGAATTGTAAAATTGACATCTGAACAAGTTTGAAGATGTCACCCTTTTTCACATAAAAAGTTGGAAAAAACAGACAGTGTAATCTCCACAAAATGTCAGATGCTACATTGAGCTGTGTACAACTCGTGCCTCCAGGAAAAGTCCAGGTCTGTGGCTTTTTTTGTAAACATGTGATGTCACAGGTTACATGATCTATGTAAGATGTAGCACAGTCAAACTGCAAGATAATTACTTAGTTTTCATGATTTTGCCTTCTGTTTCTGGACACCATTCAAGTATATGTGTGTCTTTTTATGCAGTGAAATTTTGATTAATAAAACAAGTTCTGAATACCCTGAAATGTTGTTCTGGCAATTAATAAGACCTCTCACTTAAAAAATCCAATTATCAGTAAGCAAAATCTCCGAAACTTAATAGGGGAAATATAAGTATAAAGCCGTTGGTTTGTGTGTGAAAATGTGAGGTTCTTTTATGATTACAGTAAACAAGTAGCTGCACTTCTCAAATGTTGATTTGATTTTAATTCTTCAGCCTGCTTCTCATTACTGTCTGATGAGGTCATGATTGTCAATGGGCAGTGTATAACCCCCCGACCCCCCCCCCCCCCCCCCCCCACTTTATATTCACCAAGACTGTACCTACTTTCAATAGTTTTCAATAGGTTTGCATTGTGTGATTTCAAACTACACAACTTTTACATAAGGTATACCAGAACTGTTTGAAAACTTCTAGAAACCCGGGAAAAGAGGCCCTGTTTATATGATTTATTGCTGAGTATAGCCTGTCTTTGAGAAGATCCAAAGGCTTTAGACAGCTATTGGATGCAGAGGACAACATTTGCATACAAATTGGTAGATGGGCTTAATAAAGTTATACACAAAAGCATTGTGACTGATTTGCAGAATACCCCCTTTTCAATCAATACTGATGAGTACAGTACCAGCATTGAACGAACCTACAATATGCTAGTTACATACTTTGGTGATGAGTTGGGGAATATGTGGTGCAACATTATGCTTCAATATCTTTAGCCACTGTCGGAAAGTGCTCACAGCTATGAGAGATCTGTACACAAATGACAGTATCCTATCGACAATTGTTTCCAGTTTGAGCAATTCAGCAGCATACATGCGTGGCAAACTTTCTGGGTTTGAATCATGACAAAGAAAAGTGGTCGCTGGTTTACTTAACATTGATGGGGATACATGCAACCATGTCCATAATTCAGTCAAATTGTTCTGTTCACCTTTCAATGGCATACATGTAGTTAAACAATTTGCTGATGGTATATATAATGATATGACGTATGGGCAGAACTTGACAGAGACTCTGAAAGACATAATTTACAACATTCTGGGAGTTCAGTGTATAGCACTACAAGAACAAGTACCTCACCATTGGCTCAAGGAAGGAAGTGCCCAATCCCCTTAAGTTCAGTGAAGTTATTCTACTATGCATCAGTGGATTGTATCGGGACATCGTGAAGAAGTTACAACGTTGATCAAAAAGCAAAAGATAAACTGAAAGAAAAGGTTGCCTTTCTCAAGAAGAGGAGTGGACAAGATGGACGACCTCATTACCTGTGTACCAACATAAGAGGTGGTACTTGCGGATCTTCTTCCACTTTCTAAATGTTGCCGTTAAGGTTGGCAACAAGGCACTTGATCTGCTACACTTCAAAGCATCAATTGCAAATGCTTTGATCACCATGCGTACAGTCAAAAAGTCGGCCATCCACCTTGACGCCTCCTCCACTGAAAAAAAGAGCAACTGCAGCAGCAGTGGCAAGAGAAGTGCGCATTTATGATACCGGTAGCCATTGGCAAGTCAAGACTGACAAAGAAAACCGTTGCCATGACTTGGCCTGCAAAAAGAAGACTCCCATGTTAATACATGTTATTTAAAAATCAAAAGCAAGTTGTGCCCCCCCCCCAAAAAAAAGAAAAAACAAAACAAAACAACAACAAAACAAACAAACAAAAACACACAAACATCTTCCTATTTAGAGCATATAATCCTTACTTTGGGTTGAGCAGCGTTCTTTGGATGATGTTTTCTATGATATCAGATGTCTTACAGATTGCCAGACTATTAACTGAGGATATTCAGAACTCCTAATTCCAAATACATGTACATATACATGTACTTCAAATTTCTCTACATTTCTCTCATATCACTTTGTGCCTGGTAACCTTTGACCCACTTGGCTGTTTTCTAGATGGGACGTCATATCACTTTATGCATGGTAACCTTTGACCCTGTTGACCATTTACTAGATGTGATGTCATGTCATATCAGATGGGATGTCGTACAAACTGCAGATGAATGGATAACTCACTTTGCTTTTGCATGATTTAGAAAGGTTTAAATTTCCTTGCAGCTTTCATCTCAGCAATCTTCACTTTATCTTCCTCAAACTTCTTGCGAAGCTCGGCAATATCTACAATAAAAAGGAAGAAAATACTTTGATAAAATAAGGTAAGGCTGTTTTGAATAGAGTTTGTCAAGTTGACCTCTGATCACATGAGTGCTAGTATCAAAGAAAATGGGCTTCACGCTTGGTTGGTCAAACAAAAAAACATGTCAAAACAATTTGGCAAGGAGAGGGTTAAACAATTAAATTGAGAGTTTAATGTAAAGAGGGATAAAATAATGCGAGAAACAACATGGTAAATGGTAGGCCAACTGTACAAACTCTATTTTTTATCATTAAGCTTTCATTTCAGAGCAAAATAAACTGTAATTTTACCAATCTTGGAAATATCCGATCTTTCTATTTACAACTATTGTTAAGTTTGTGCATCATGGAGGGGCAAAAACTACACGCTTTATAAAAAGAGTCTTTGTGCTAAAGGGCTCGAGTTGTTTTTTGTGTGTGATCTTGGGTGGTATCATGGGTTCTTCAATGACAAGGAAAGGGTTTAACCCTAATAATAATTAAGAAACTTTGCCTGGTGAGAGATTAATAACTTACGTTCACGTTTTGTCTCACGCATTTGGAAGGTGTAGAAGTTGAGTAACTCAGTCTTCTCTCTCTTCTTCCTCTCCTTGGCTCTTAGTCGTCGTTGATTCTTTTCAGTTCCTTGCTACAGCTGGCTTAGCACTCTTCCTTGTTACTGTCACCCAAAGCCCTCATCATCTGGGACGCCCTCCTGTGCCTCGCTTTCCTTCTCAGCCTGTATGAAGGACAAACATACTGATGCCACTTTCTTCTCTACTTTATAATGGTGTGTCGTAGCCAAGCTCTGAAGTGTTGTCAGCAGCAGAGTGTGGGTTCGAATCCGGTCATAACACTTGTGCCCTTGAGCAAGGCACTTAACCACAATTGCATTGTAAAAAGTTGGGAAGGTAGTGCATTCTTCTCTACCAGCCAGGCTCCTAGTGGATGATACCCATGCCTACATCCTTACGGATTGTGGAGGGGGTAACCCTGTTTCAGCCCCAGGAGTACGTGGCAACGTGCCCCAGTGACAGTTGATTTAGGTCGACAGCCCAAGTCAGTTAAGTGTAGCCCTCACCTTGAAGTGGCCGTCTGAGCCTTGTGAGTTGGGCAATATCTCATTCATACAAATTCTTTTATAGTACAGTTCACAGTGCTGTTAACCACAGAATTCTACCATTAGGGTACACTGTAAAGCCTGTGGTTCTGTGGTCAGCGCAGAATTCAACAGTACACAGTGTCATGGTACAGAGTAAAGTATCCGGTTTTGAAAATAAGCGTTAGGATTAAAGTAGCAGTGAAGTAATGTTTCCTTTGTTTAAGTATTACTATAGACTGTCATAGATTTCCTTAGTGGGGCGAGCACACATACTTTAAGTTTGGGGTGAGCAGTCACGCGTGTTTAAACTCGTTAAGCGTTTGGAACTTTTCTTTGTACGCAACACAATGCAGACATGAACAGAATATTGGAATTCGCAGAGTTTGGAGAATGCCGAGAATTCAGTATTCACTATATAAGTGAGGATTTGCGGCCATCCTCGCCCCTCACATTTTATATTTCTTCAGTTTCATGCGGAGGTCTGCAGAGTAGCAGAGTGGGCAGAAAATTCCCTCTGTGTGCCCATGTTGGAGCGGCAGTTTGCACGTCGACAGGCAGAGCTGTGACTTCCCGTTAGAGAGTGAGTTTCTTTCCCTTCGAGCTGCGGTCGTGGACTTTGTTGTACCGGTCGCGTGAAGCAACGACGGTACGAAACCAGAGAGCACTGAGGGGCCGACCATTTTACCACGCGTCGGGTTTGCATCACATCGCGCTCACCTTGGACACATGTTGGAAGAATAAGCAATCTACGGGGACATTTGCATCAGAGTAGGCGAACATTGGTCTTCAGCTCTCTGACGAGAGAGCCGAGGTATATTAAAGGCTGTTGGGTCTTCGACCCTATTTTTGTCTGGGCTAAAAATATGTCTGCTGATATATCGATGTTACTCAAGTGCTTGATACCATTTTGATATTGATATTGCCGATTTCACTTTTTAATCATATTGAAATTTCGAAAATTTAGAATAATACCAAATCCAGGAGTGTCAGATTATCAAAAAAATTAATCTCCGTTTTTGTAACATGTTAAATTTTACAATATATATTGAAGACCAACTTTTTTGTGATCACAATATACACAATGCACTCGAGTGCACCGACACACGATTGCAATAAATGGGCCATCAATTGCAATAAATGGGCTGTAAATGGGCATGCTTGAGTTATTGAGCACAGGTAAGACCCATCGAATGCTGGAGGTCGCTTTCACAACAACAGAAAAGAAAGAGCGCAAATTACCCATTAACATACAAAAAACGCCTGTACAAGACTTAAGAGTTAAAGACTACGTATTTGCTCATGCTCTACAAAATAAAAATTCTTTAAAAATTGTTGAGGCTTCGCGACTGGTGTATGTGCTAAAGCCATGTACAGCATGGGTCTTTTTTCCCCTTCTTTTTGAGGGGTGATGCTCAAATTCCAAATGCTGTGATGAAGATGAATACATAATGCTTTCAAGCTTGGGTTGTGTAAACAAAAAAACCCAAACTGAACTCGTTGAGTATACTCGATATTGAGTTTCCAATTTATTGATTATTCAAAAAATTCTGACATCAACGGCCCTCATTTTGGTGACACTGCAAATAAGTAAAAAATTACATTGGGTCTATTTGCACATCAGCTAGAGAGAATAAGCGCTTTTAAATGACAGCTAATTGGCGTCTATAAGGTAAGTATTTCTCATTATAGAGAATTTTTAAGACATCACATTGCATTGATATCAAGGCTCATCTTCACTTCTAAGGCTCTCTCCACTTGAATGCCAATTCACTTTTTCTGAGATTTCATTGACAACCTGATTTTGGCATGATGTGTCACATATTCACATATGTTGTACTTATTCTGGACCGACAGATAAACTTTTGCAATAGAAAGCCCTTTGTTCTTAAGAGGCAATTACGACAATCCCAACATCAGCTATAAAATAAACTCACCTCATGTACTTTGATGTCATGATCTTGCATGAAATCATCAATATCTCTTTGGAGGTCTTCTGAATTGGGACGACCCCTAGAGTACTCTGAACACCACTCTGCATTTATAAGAAGTAACCACAGGAAACAATGAAGATATTTCATGCCCATGTGAGTATTGGACCCGATTGTGAATAGCTAGTCAACATTTGCGATGTAGTAACCATGAACTTGAATACCAGTCTGTACCATGAACTTTCTACATACACCAAAACTTCTCAAAACAGAAACAAGTTTATCTATGGACAATGCAAGTCTTGTGCGTATTTGAACATTTTTGTTAACACTTTGGTCCCTACTCCCTTGTACATTGCTCTAATGCGTGAAGGAAACAAACTCGCACACTTTAACCCTCTTACTGTCTGACCATTCAATACCATTCACTGTGGTTTTGAATGATACATAAACTATGCCAGCCTGCAATATGATACCATGAGGGAATGCATGCACACAGTACACAGTTAGTTCTGTGCACCAGTGTGCCGTGGTACACAACCTTGGCAGTCATGGCAGTCGAATGGTTTCAAATGGTTGGTCAACTCACTGGAAAATGTTGCCAAGAGTCACTGACAGTAGGAGGGTTAACAGGTCCCAATATTTGAATATGCTCGAGACTTGCACAGTCTATTGACCCTTGCATCTTGCACTGACACCACAAGCAGCTACCATCTCCCTATGGTCTGTAATTTTGGGTGTAAAGATAAAGCGCTTGTCTCCCCATTCGCACGTCATCCAAATGCACACTGCACAGTAACACATAGGGAATCTGACTCTCAAAAATAGCACAACCAATATTTATTGTGAGTGATGACGTCAGGTATATTGGATCAATAGGGAAGTATTGTAATAACTCTTGAGGTTATGACTTGGACACAAAATAATTTAATTCTTTTAATTTTGAAAATGTATTAGATCAATAACCATGGACTTGGACTAAGACAAGCTATGTTAAATATACTTAACTTGATTAATTATTTGATTTTTATTTAAAGGCAGTGGACACTATTGGTAATTACTCAAAATAATTATTAGCATAAAACCTTACTTGGTACGAGTAATGGGGAGAGGTTGACAGTATAAAACATTGTGAGAAACGGCTCCCTCTGAAGTGACATACTTTTCGAGAAAGAAGTTATTTTCCACGAATTTGATTTCGAGACCTCAGAATTAGAATTTGAGGTCTCGAAATCAACCCTCTGAAAGCACACAACTTCGTGTGACAAGGGTGTTTTTTCTTTCATAGTTATCTCGCAACTTCGACGACCAATCGAGCTCAAGTTTTTACAGGTTTCTTATTTTATCCATATGTTGAGATACACCAAGTGAGAAGACTGGTCTTTGACAATTACCAAAGGTGTCCAGTGTCTTTAAGGCTGCCCCAAAATAAGTTGGAAACTTCAAACCCATACAGAAGGCACCTCCTGCTGAGAAACACACTGAGTACTATTAGGGCTTTCTTGAATCATGTTCAATGCTGAATATCAATGGCGTTTTAATGCCAACAAGGTTATTGTATCAGTGTACTGAGAGGTATGACGTTAAATATGCAGCAAACATGACAGGATCATCAGTTAGTGCAGCTCCCTCAAAAACGGATTCAAGTGATTTGCAACAACAGCATGGTAAGCTCTAGCCACTGTTCAGGACCAATATTTTAGAAACTTAAAAGCCTTCCACATGCAAGAAGAGAATTCAATGTGCTCGCCAAGTTTTAATCAGCGAGGATACTCATGGATATATTGATTTCAACACACCATTCTCAAAGGGAATTCCACTTTTCCTCCCACAAAAAAAACCCAGCACATATTCCTGAAGAGAAAGTTCAGCGTTCCTCATAGAAACAGAACCTGGAAAATGCTGTGTGTAGTTTTGGTGTGTACACTGCCATTTTTTACAGCTGTACGGCAAATTTCAGCTTTCCCATTGGTAGATCTAGTTATTTTTGCCACACAGGCATGTCACATGGTACTGATACTCCGTCTACCACATACAGACAGCGCCCACACAGACACAGATGACAACGGGAGACTTTTGAACACTAGATGGCAGCAGACCTACCAGGTAAAATTCAGATGTTTACAGAGTTCTGATCATGCGCACATTTCTGAGAACAATGGATTTACCTGGTAAGTCTGCTGCCACCTAGAGTCCCAAAGGTCCACCAATGAGCTAAGCATTCTTCGTGTTTTATTTCAAGGTTACTCCCTATAGAATGTCTCAGGCATTACTGTGTTTTCAGACACTCCTCTAGCAAGAAGCAGGACGGTACCCTGCATTATGCACCAATGAACACTTACTTTTGTAACCAGTCAGAATAGGGTGATTCTCCGTTGATAACACAAATGGCTTAGATAGCTTGCTGGGAAGCTGCTTTGCTTTGAGTAATGATGAGGATTTCTCAAATACTACAAATGCAAACTGGAAACCCTGTTCAGAAAGGAATTATTCATCAGGTTAATCAAGAAATTCCCAAAATGTTTGTACACTTTCTTTTAACCTCCTTGAGTTCTTTCTGTGAGCATCATTCATGAGATTGCAATCTTAGGTCTTATTCCCTGAACCCAAAGGTTGCATGCAATCCTGTTGGTGGGTGGTGCGTAATTCTAAGAGTAGAAAGTCTGTGTGTGCAACCAGCACAACCGATGTGTGCATGTCTGGTGTACTGATTTTTCAGCGTAATCACTCACTCAGAAAACCAGACTGACTGTGTAACTTTGCAGGGGCAACAGTGCTTTCAAACTCTTGATGAAAGGAAGTAAAGGATGCTTGTAACCACCTATAAACGCCAGATGCCTTGTTAATATGCAAAGTTTCAAGTACACGGTTAAGGGACTTTTCACACAAGCAATTGTGGTTGTGTGTGGG
Organism: Pycnopodia helianthoides; assembly: GCA_032158295.1. Lineage (NCBI taxonomy): Eukaryota > Metazoa > Echinodermata > Asteroidea > Forcipulatida > Asteriidae > Pycnopodia > Pycnopodia helianthoides. The sequence goes on along the minus strand of CM063245.1, from coordinate 8,360,577 downwards.
TAGGTTTACACATTCAAAATCGGGTACCTACAATAAAAGAGAATATAGGGTCTCTGGCTGGTTGAAGGTCCCCAGTTGGAAATTTTGTACAAAACCAATGGGAGCTGTTGCCAAAAAGTTAGTACAAACAAAAGAGGGACAATAGGAGGTCCTAGATTGAAGGTGTTTACACTCTTGTGTAAGTGGTTGCAGGTGACATAGTAACCTGCTCAGAACGTTCTGTGTGGAACGAGTTCAACAGTGAATGACATGTTGACTCACACAGAAGGTTCATTGTGCAGCTTGCACCATGCAAGCGCTCAGAGTGTTACGCTTCACTGGACTGGTACAAATAGGGACAAAGGCGCTGGATTTAATGATCGAATTTGTGTAATTTCCGATTCCAGGCCTTTGTTCCTTTGTCCGACAACCCAGGATTTTGATAGATTGAATGGCTGCAACAGTTGTTTCCATTGCTTTCAGCACCTAGGCAAGTGCGGATTGGTCAACCGATACAATGGATGTCACCTCAAAAGGGTGTCATGGCCGAGCGGTTTAGAGCATCGGATTAAAGTTCTGGTGGTTGAGTCATCAGGGTGTGGGGTTTAAATCCCGGTCATGACACTTGTGTCCTTGAGCAAGATGCTTTACTATAATTGCTCCTCTCCACCCAGGGGTATAATGGGTACCTGCGTGTTTGAAAAAGCCTTCGGTGCGCCACGGCAGCTCGGGGCTGTGTACTCCCCAGGGAGCTGAGAAAGATTACAGGAATGCTATTGGCCCAATGACCAGGGCGCTAATGTAAAGCGCATTGATACACTTTTGTAAAATGCGCTATGTAAGAACTAGTTATTCTTATAACCGAGTTGAACTGGTTACCTAGACTTATTGGTATTCTGTATCGATGCATACAGTATGTTAGCTGCAACGGGTTATTCAAAGGGAAGCCTCACTTTCAAATCATCCATGAATAAGGAGAACCCCCAAACCCTTACCTGTGATTTTTCTGAAGACAAAGGGAAGTACTTTGAGGATTTCAATGATGAAGCATCTGATGCTGTTGGTTTGTCCTGTAGGATGATGTTCTCAACTGTCCCACAATGTCCAAACAGTCTCTCAAGGCATTCCTACACCAAAAGTAAAAGATTATTTCATTATTTAAAATATACCGTCTTAAACAGTACAAATTCTTTTAAACGCTTAAATGAAGAAAGAAAAAAGTTAAATATTCCAAAATGTGGAACTTTGTTAAACAGAAATCAATGAAACAAGGTTTGTTAGGATTATTTTAATAAGGGGCAAAGCCTCTAAAACATTTTTAAAACAAGTTTAAGAAGGAGTGTTTCATTTTGACTCTTTAGTTTCAAGACTGAGCGAGATTACTGAGCGAGATTTGAACCTGCGGCCTTTGGATTAATGTGCCAGCTAAGCCGTTTAACCCTAATTTTGTTGGTCTCCCTATTTTATCAATATCTTTGTTAGGGGCTTCTGCCTGGCAGCCGCGAACAAAGATATTGACAATAACTGCTAGGGTATAGCTCTGTTGGTAGAACGGCGGCACGTTAATCTGGAGTTCGCAGATTCAAATCTCGCTATAGTAAATAATTTTGTCTTCATTTAACCCCAAATTAGCAAAATGTTTAGACACAACCTGTTTTGTGCTAGTATTGAGTAGCAAATAATGGGTTTTGGGTAGCAAAAAGATAAATTTTCTGTAACATTTTGCTATGTTGTACAAGGGAAATTGTTCACTGCAATGTCTTTAGGTAGAGATAAATAGCTTAATTTTCTACCTGGTTGCAGAAAGGTGGAATATTGACCACAAAGAGTGTTCTATTTGCTGGTTTAGTGATGTCTTCATCTCTCACTCTATGCTCTCTGTAATACAGAACATGTCCAGCCTTACTCTTCACGTTCAACTGGATTGGTAGAACTAAAAAAGAGGACAAAAAGCAAGGACATAAAAAGATGCAAATTTAATTTTGTATGAAAACTTACAAAACTCCTACCAATCGAACTTTGTGATACATAGCGAACAGGTTCTCAAAGTATCAAACAATTACGCTATGAACAATGTGTTTTAACAATCATTGGTCAAATTTTACAGGCATGACAGGATGAGGTTGAGGCAGAATAACAAAATTATTTCATGCCAAATAAACCAATAGACCCTTCCCATGAAATATGCAAATTGAACATCGCGCGTGCGCACTCTCCCTACTGGTTGGCAAAATGAGTGATCATCGCGCCTTTTTGCATGGGACTGATGGTGGCGTGACGCACACGCGTTTGTGCGTCTGCCTTGTGCACAACTCTATGGCGTTTGCCAACCAGCAGCGTCTGTACGCATGCGTGAATGTAATTTACATATTTCATGGGAAGGGTCTATTGCGAGTTGGACTTGAACAATGTGTAGTACAATGAGATGACTTGCTCTCTTACAAGTTACTGCTTAGTTATGAATTCCTCAGACTATAGAGACAGTTGCTACTTGCTATGTGTGTATGTCATTGTCACATGGTTCACGACATGCTTTGTGTAGTTACGTAAGAGGTGGCTAACACCCATGCACAATGGTACAAGGGTTTACCTATCTAGTCGTAACTGTACTATCATGTACAAACTTTGTGTTTGTAGTTTAACACTTACTAATGTTTTCTCCCAACTTTAGAATCGTCCCAACCTTGTTCCCAACTCGAGTATTAGTTGGGACGGCCCAACTAATCTGGGATTACCTGATACTACTATAGTGATTAACGGGGAAGGAAATGTAGATAACCACAAGAGGTGGGCCTCAAAAACGAAACTTAATAAAAAGCCAAAGACTTGAATTGAAGTTGTACACACGGAAAGAAAAAAAATGTGTTGAGGAAGAAAGGATCATTCTAAGCAATAATAATACCAACATTACGAGCAATAATCTTACATAAATAATCAAGGTGTGGTCACTGTCATGTGTCAGTGTGAGTATCTTTGTGTCACTGCATGATTATCTATTAACCCTGGCCTCCATTACACCTCTTCGATCCTACTCCTAGAATTATGAGGTTCGATCCGCTAACGGCTCCATGAACCTCATAGAGGTCCATGAACAAACTACAATACAAAACTTTCTGTCATTTACGTTTCTGCACCTGGAGTTCTCATTTGAAATCGGATCTCGCCAAAATTAGGCTCTACGTGTTCCTTGGAATCTCATTGAGCGTTGCATGGGTCAAGAAAATCCACTCCGCAAATTTAAAATTGTTAAAAAGCAATAAATTCTTACTGTCATTCCGAGTCCTCTTCAAACAGTGTGAGCGTTGTAACAAATATGGCGCTGGAGTCGCATGATGTGTGTACAAAACCAACCAACAGTTGCCGGGACCAGCGTTGCTGCGCGCGGAGTACCAGTTTGTTCGGTTGACCTTTGCGAGCGCAGCAAACAGTCATAGGAAAAACATTTCACAGCGCACGCATATGGCCCGGCCGGACACGATTTTTTTGTGGAAAATTAGTTTCTTGCAGAACTGCACTCACTCAGCGTCATTGAACTCCATTTTGTTTTTCTTTATGACACTTGCATAATACTCTCGTATTACAGTGGTCGGGAAACTTTCTTGAGCTGTGGCCGGGCCATGTGCGTGCGCTGTGAAATGTTTTTCCTATGACTGTTTGCTGCGCTCGCAAAGGTCAACCGAACAAACTGGTACTCCGCGCGCAGCAACGCTGGTCCCGGCAACTGTAGGTTGGTTTTGTACACACATCATGCGACTCCAGCGCCATATTTGTTACAACGCTCACACTGTTTGAAGAGGACTCGGAATGACGGTAAGAATTTATTGCTTTTTAACAATTTTAAATTTGCGGAGTGGATTTTCTTGACCCATGCAACGCTCAATGAGATTCCAAGGAACACGTAGAGCCTAATTTTGGCGAGATCCGATTTCAAATGAGAACTCCAGGTGCAGAAACGTAAATGACAAAAAGTTTTGTATTGTAGTTTGTACATGTACCTCTATGAGGTTCATGGAGCCGTTAGCGGATCGAACCTCATAATTCTAGGAGTACTTCGATCCCATCATGCATTCTTGAAAGTTGGAGTAGGACTAGGACTAGGAGGTAGAATTTAGTTTTAGAGTAACTGAGGGTTGAGTGAGACTCTTTTCGAATGATTATTTAAATGCACGTTTAAAGGGAAGTTAAACAATTCATGAAATCTACCTGTGAATCCTGAAATTGAATAGGAGGTAGCCATCAGTCACGAGCAGTTTTTCACTAGAATTTTACCGATAAAAAGGCGACAAATTAATCTTGGAATCCACTCCGACGACGTTCTTGTGAAGTTGTGTGAATTGTGTGCACACCTCGTGTATGATATACATGTACACGCACAACTGCATTGCGTGTTTGTGGGGGAGACTTGCAAACCGTTCTGGGTACCAGACCCACTTCCCTAACGTAATCAATGCAATAATATAGACGGGAACCTATTCCGCTTTAAATCGTATGGTACCCGTTTTTTCAACGCAGATTCAAATAACTTCAATGACAATCAGGTACCTATCTATTTGGGGAAGGGGCGTGGCGTTTACAGCTGATGACTGGAGGGGTGCTCTACAGTTGGCGTTACGTCAAGACGGGCCTCGAGTCCTCCACCAGCAGTGATCAATACCAACCCCAACAAGTTTTTCTTCGGGTTGGCCTGCCACACTTGATATGTATAGCAACTGTATTCATTCGCAGTTGAACACTGGATGCCCGATACAGGCCTACATGTATGTAGCTACAACTTTTAAGTACAAGACACTGTGGCGACCTCCCTGTATAGATCTTCACCATGATGCCACCATCTTGGTCATGTTCCATGTATCCAATAACAGAAACAAGTGGGGGCGGGGGTGTCAAGGTTAAATACAACACGATAATTGTTTGTCTTTTAAACGAAAAAGACGGTGGATTTACACTTTCTTAGATTATTTAGGGTCCTGAGCGACCTCCGGATTAACTGAGCTCGCTTGCCCTAATTTCGGCAGTCTCCCTAATTTAACATATATTTGTTCGGGGTGCAGGTGTCAGTCAGAAGCCATTAAATGACACCAAGGAGAAGTAATTACTTCACAATTGAGGCCGAAGTGAGATTCTAACCGCAGCAGTAATTTTGACTAAATCCAAGCCATGATTGTCACGCACCTTGGTACTGTGATGCAGGGGCTTGCACATTGTCAAACAGAATCTTAGGCGACTATAGAACGTCGGTGGCGATTTTCTAATTTGGTATATAGTTTATCACCAAATCTTCAGAGCTATATTTAAGTGTCGAAAATGCAGTCGCTTATCTATCCTAGAAAAAACTGCCATATTCAGGTCATCTGCAAAACTGCGACTCAAGGAAGGTTCTCCAGAGAAACTGATGGGCTTTGTACTCAACATATAAACTAACTGATAAAGACAACAACGCCGCTCACCGAAAGCTGTCTATAACTTAACATTTCTCTGCCAAAACTGAAAGCATAGTCACAGACTATGTCATTCTTGGAATAGCTATCTGGTCGTACTATAGCCTACAGCCGAAATATTCGACTGTTTCTTACCAGTTCGAGAAGAGCAGCTGATGACACTCAGTTCGAAATCAAAGTCAACAAGTGTAGTCTTGATTCTGTTCCTACCTCCGTGATAAAGCATCAGTGAACTGTTTGCTCCAATATTGACCCGCATTGTTATAACGTGTCAATGGAGACAGATTACTTCCCAGGCCCACTCAAACATGCTACCATTTCTCCGCTCTTGACAAACCCCAAAACTTGACCCCGGGGAGCGTTCAAACTATCGACCAATTGCTAGATGAAGTTTTGGGGAAAGATGTCGAACGACTGGCTGCTCTACAAAATCACTGATCATCTGCGCTATCATCATCTACATTATTCATCTCACATAAAAAAATCATAGTTTCGAGACAGCCTTGCTACGGATTTTAGCTTTCGATAAAGAACAAGCATCTTTGTTGCATTGACACTAACCAGTCATAATACCCACATTAACCGCATTCAGGAGTAGCGATTCGGCATTTGTGGCAGTGTGCCGAACTGGGTCAAGTCCTAACCTCATGAACATAACTCAATCTGTAAAAAACGAATCTCTATTGTATTTTCCAGGTCAAGATGTTCCACAAGGGTCAGTTTTTGGACCCGTCATGATTACCTTATATTCTTCTCCATTGGAAGACGTCTAGTAACCATCCATGGAATCGGCTGCATGATGCATGCTAATGACACTCAAATTAATATACATCACCTTCAAGCAAAACGAAAAATCTTCTTGCATTGCAAATGTATGAAAAACTTGAAAGACATCAAAGTTTGTCTACAAAAAAATGGTCTGAATTCAACGATGGTAAAACCAAGATTATTCATATCACGGTCGCTATAGATATTGCTCTCCAACTAGAAATAATTGCCTTATGATATCTCCATATGTTAAGTCCCTAGAGCTGAAACCTCGGAGTGACATTTGATGCTCATATTTCATTGAATAATCACATTAATAATGTTTGTCATAGGTTGCCATTCGCCTTTCATCAAATTGGTAACATAAGACGTTATCTAGATCAGAAATCTGCTGAAAAACTGATATCCATTCTTGATTTATGTGCCGTATCGATTCTTGAAACAGTTCATTGCACAGTGTACTTTAATTTGAGTAAATTACAACTAAGTCAAAACACTGCAGCTTGGTTTGTGACTCGTTGACTCCTGATCACATCACGCCTCATAATTTACATTGACTTCCAATTAGGTCTCGTAATGATATAATATTTTATTGTTAAATTAGCAGTGTCTTCAAGGTACATCCCCTGCTTATCTTTGTACGGGATTTAGTCCAAAAACATCAAACACCTATAGAAACCTACGTTCCAAAAACAACTGCCAGCCCGGCACTTATACGACTATATACATCCTATGGTTCTATGCTCATCTCAAAGTGCTGCTGTGCAACTTTAGTACAGTTGGTTAAAACTGGCTGAAACTGCTGATCAATTTTAAGACCCGGGTTAAAACACATCTGTTTAACCATTGTTACCGCAGTTTAACTTTCAGATTCTTTTATTCTCTCATTTTCAGTGTCTTGTGAACTTTTGACAGTGTGGAGAAGACTCGAAATACAAACTTGTTTTCTCCTTGTTGTCTAGCATTCTCTGTTTCTCAAGCAGCTCACAGGGGCCTCACGGAATTATTGACACAGGCCTAACATCAACTCTTGGCCTACACTGTTACAGATCCTGTATGACCGCTGGTATTAGAAGCACTGCCTTAATGAGTTTAATGCTCGAGCGAGTGGAATTAAGAATAGATTCAATTCAACGTCTAATAGGATGGGCTAGCTTCAAATACATTTATCAAATTTATTAAATTATACAATTATAGGCTCAACGATGCATGGAGCTTTATCATGCGCTTAGGATCATCCAGCTCGAAGGTTAGAAACTAAAACAGATATAAATGTATTTTCAACGGAGGAACAATGTTTGCCCGGAGCTCTACTTCTAATGCCAGCTTGTGTGAGACGTTAATTGGAGGGGAGGTTGGGGTTTGGAAATGAGTTTGCCAACCTCTGTGTTTTGCATCAAGAGCGATCTCACGTATAGTAACTCTCAGTGTGTGTGTACTGTGATACTGTAGTAGGGAATCTGCAATAACAAGTCACGACCTCATGATGAGCTGAAGTCGATATTTGCAGATCTGCTATAATGAGATCCACCCAGCAACTCGGCAGCTCTGAGAACCATGCATGTGACATCCTTGTCACAGAGTGGTTTTATGGTGATAAACTTATTGATCACATTGACCACCCAACCTGATGACACAATGTCAGGAATAATGTCATCAGACAGTATTGACTTTGCTCATCAGATACTGTGATTGGCTAGCTGACTCCAATGACTTGGACTTGCAACCAGAGATGCCACTATAATGTTACATCAAGTTCATACTCTCTTCGATGAGTGTACAGCGGGAGCATCCGCCAAGACACAGGTCCGGCTCGCCTCCCAATGGAAGAGGTTTTCATATCAAACAAAATCCGTAACACATCTCAAAGCGCCGAACATGGCAATACATTCTAACCCAGGCCCATGTTTTGTTCCTAGGTCTGTCTTAATAAAATAAAACGCCCCTTTTTTTTTTTTTTTTTTTTTTTTTTTTACAGAGGGATGGGTGGTTATTAACTGTGGGGTGGGTATTAGGGGGCATTCTTTGTGGCAGGACGGCTTTGTAGAGGTGCTGGTCACCTGTTTCTTTGTATCTTTATGTATCCCTTGTATATTTGTATTTTTATGCCAGTGTAAAGTCTAATAAAACTAAATAAAATTAACGTTTTATGTGGCCCAAAATCTCGGAGCTCCTCAAAGTGTCTTCCCTACATACTATCACCTGTGTCCTCCTTCCCCCTTTTTTCTCTCGAAAACTTGGAGCCAAAATTTGACAAGATATTGACAGGTATACTAGAGTTGATTTTGTTCTCCGAGCTCTTCCAAAACCCACGTATACCACTTATGGTACTAGCTTTAATACTGTCAGTTTGTAAATTCATAGTCAAGCTGACTCCCAATGATTACAGCACTTTCTACTTAGAGAAAATGGGTTTTGTATTATGATCTATCTAGAGAAGAAGATAAGTCACTCCTGCTTATCATTTCTAGTTTTTTTCTCCCACACAAAAAGAGCGAGGAAAATGAAAAACATGAAATAAATGGTTGTCTTTGAAAATGCATATAGGTCTATCTTTACCTGAAATAATTTTTTAGGTGGTTATTCCAAAGATGTTTTAAGTTTATGTATTTGTTTCAATTACTATGATTACTAATTTGCTGACCGTATCCCTACAATAATGCCGTAAACTATACATGTATACTGTAGATTCGGGCTCTGTACAATGAAGGCTAAATGCAGCCTTATAAAACGCCCATCCATAATCACACGAAAACCTATACAATGTATTATAAGCTATTAAAGTTGTCACTTCTTGAGTATTTGGGTTTTGAGGCATTGCATAGTAACACTGTTTGCGGTAAACACTATGTGTATAAATATCTACTTTGCTGTGTAGATTTTGTTCTTTAGAGAACCTGCCTTGCTATTTATTCTACTCCCGCGGAGTAGATTTTCGGAATTCGGGAGACTTCTCAGTTCTGAAAAGAACTGTTCTGCTTATTAACTACTACCTGGGCGGGAGGTAGGAAATCGGCCTGGACTACCCATTTATAGCTTTGTGGATCGGGGGGACTTCTCGTAATTAACTGCACTGCCGCGGAATGAGTTCTTTTTTGTCTCAACGTTTCCGGCTTGCTCTAGTCATCGTCAGGACATAAGCAGGACAGTTCTTTCAGAACTGAGAAGTCTCCGAATTCCGAAAATCTACTCGGCGGTTGTAGAATAAATAGCAAGACAAGTTCTCTAAAGAACAAATGTACACAGCAAAGTATATATTATACACATGATGGTGTTACCGCAAACAGAATATATTCTTGAGTATTGTATTCTATATCTCACAGTCAACTTAGGGACTAGGTATTATTTTTTCCCCCTCCCCCTTCCCCTCCCCCCTTTCTCCCCTCCCCTCCCCTCCCCTCCCCCTCCCCTCCCCTCCCCTCCCAAGCTCAAACTCATTGACACTCAAGCCCTGTCCGAATGCTCATGAAATGGACAAGAACAAAACATCGATTTTCATTCTTCGGGTTGACAAACCTACAACAAGTAAATTCACACCATTGACAGGACTTGCAACTTTCAATATCTGTCGGCCTAATTCATTTTACAGCAGGCGAAATATGACGGTTGTGCTGCTGGAGGTCACTTGCGGTACACAGGTATAATACACAAGGGGTGACCCATGAATCGAACGTCACAAGTACTTGGAAATAGTCACAACCTGTTTTTAAATCTGGAGTCAGCAGTTTCTATGGGCACACCAAAGGTAGCGATTATGTGTGTAAGTAAAACAAGTCGTGCACAATACTCAGTTCACAAGGATACTCGAGTTATTCATCTTCATATGCAGCTTTCTACTTGGATCGTCTGCGTTTGTTTAAAAGTTCACGTTTTCTGTTCTACATACCTATGTCTTTTAGAAGATTATGCTGTCTGTGGGGATTTTTGGTCAGAGCTGTAACAGTTGTATCCAACACGACGGAGACACGACGATGCTGTTCATTGGGTTTAGCTCATTTGACTCAGTAAATGGTATTTTCTCATGACTTATATTTTGTGAGTTACACAGGAGGATTAAATTCGAAGATGCTTTTCGGGTTGGCGCCCGTGCACTTTTCATGATCACAAGTGCAGATAAATACGAGAGCCTTGTGTCTAGGACAGTTGCAGCCATTGACACTGCGTGTATCACAATCCATCAACAACAGACAAGCCAACAGACCCTTAAATCCACGTGTCAACCTTTCGTAAGTATTGACATATTTATAGTTACCGATAACATTTATTAATACCGGAGCATTCCGGTAAACTTGTTGTAGCCAACCGGAGCAAGGGCTAATACATAGCCCCGATTTGAAAATGAGTCAATAAACTAATTGTACATTCAATCAAAATAACTGCCAGGTCAAAACCTGCAAACAAGTGAAACTGCATTTAAAGGCACTGGTCGTTTCCAACTTCTACTGACTACTAGAACAGAGATAGACTAGTCTAAGTCTGGTCCAATAGGATAGTCTATCTCTAGCATTGCTAGATAGTCTATAGAGAGTTTTGTGAATCGACCCTGGAACTATGGCAATTATCAATATTATGAGCAAAAAACCTTACTTGTACGATAATGGGGAGAGGTTGACAGTATAAAACATTGTGAGAAACGGCTCCCTCTGAAGTGACATAGTTTTCGAGAAAGAAGTCATTTTCCACGAATTTGATTTCGACACATAAAGAATTAGATTTTGAGGTCTCGAAATCAACCATCTGAAAGACACACAACTTCGTGTGACAAGGGTGTTTTTTTCTTTCATGTTATCTCGCAACTTCGACGACCAATTGAGCTCAAGTTTTTACAGGTTTGTTATTTTATCCATATGTTGAGATACACCAAGTGAGAAGACTGGTCTTTGACAATTACCAAAGGTGTCAGTGTCTTTAAAGGGTGTGTACAACATTGGTAAGATTGAAAATGTAAGTGTTCATAGATTTGTACATAACATGGCCCATGTAAGTTATGTACAAGTTTATGAACACTAAATTTTCAATCTTACCAATCTTCCAGATAAAAATGGTCATGGTGGAAAACTTCCCTTGAAATATCTTTGCTTGAAATGCTAGTTTTTGAGAATAATTAGTCCAATTAGTTTTGATCTCACGATTCCCAAACCCGATGTTTGAAAACAGTGAAAACGTAAAAATAATTCAACTATTTTCTTGTGACTCTGATGACCGATTGAGCCTATAAACTTTCAAAGTTTGTTATTTCATGTGTATGCTGAGTCACGTAAATTGCGGATACGAGTCTTTGACATTTACCACTGTTGTCCGCCTGCTTTAATCCCTGTTTATAACCATATTAAAAGTATACCCTCTAAAAATTGCGATGAACAAATTGTTTGATGTAAATTCAACAAATTAAACTTACTGTGTTGTAACAAATTAAGCTTTTTAATCGGCTCTCGCGTAGTCGAGCATTGGGACTCGTTGATTGCGCCATTTGATGTACACAATGCAATGTACGTGGGAACATTGTTTGAATATTTCAATCTAGACGCAGGGGAAGACTTGGGAGGTGCACTTCGCACCCCCCCCCCCCGCATACCTTTTTTAAGTGAACAACTCAATATGTAAAATACACCAACACTTCAAACTACCTATGCTCAAAAGATAACACAGAAAGTTTTCCAAATGGCAAAGTATGCCCATCTTCTAAATACTCACGGAGCCCGACCTTTTACTAGCGGGACCCCGGTTGTACCGTGGATGTCGGTTGTACCACCTTGCCGTTGTGATCGCGGTTTACGCTCGCAGACTCCTGCTCATTTTTCTTTTGCCCCCTAAATATTAAAGAAAAGTGGAAAAAAAACAAATATACTTCGGCTCAAAAGATAAACCCAGATAGGTTAAGAGCGTACTGTATTTACCTTCCAAATTTTCTGGAGACATTGGAGCATCAGACTCCGCGGACTAACCCATCGTGCGCGGTTGCTTCACGCTGTGGTTCAGCTCACGATCGTTATGGGTATCCGTCCCTTTTTACCAACAAATCCTGGATCACCCTCGACAATAAACAAAGTGAAGGGCATACGTAATTACGTATTACTTTATCTCACATTGGTATACAAATTTCAAAATCATCCCTCAACTTTTCAACCCTGATCTTCGCCCATACACGTATAGTTAGAGTGTCTCTATATAGTGCCGCAGTCGTCACATGGGTTGTCACGTGGTCTGTGACTACCCAGTTTTCTGTGGATTTTGCAAAATCGCTTGGTGAATTGATCGCTTGTCAATTGATGCATGAGTAAAATACATGTATATCGTATAGTGTTATAATATCATTTTGCTTTAAAGCTTTCAAATGAAGCTGTTTACACCGTGAATGAATGTTGTTGCATATCAGGATGTCATTTTGTGTATAATATTTGTTCAAAGAATGAACAATATCATATTTTAATAATGAACACAGTTTATAATTTACAGTTTGGTTAATGTTTTATCTTTTGTTTGGCTTTTTGATGGGGTTTTAATTAAGAAGCGTTTATTTTATTTGTATTCTTTTACTTACCATTTTGTTTAATTTTAACTTCAATTTTAATTTGCTGTGTATATGAATGATTTTAGGCCTATATTTTTTAATCATAATCTGTCCTTTCTCTATGGTTTAATGAGCAGGGTCTTGGAGGCCACATCTTTGATGACACTTTTTTATACTTGTGCCGTTTCCTGGACAGACTCTGCTCTTTTTGTCCAATAATTAAAATAAATATTAAACAAATAAATAAAATCATGGCTAAAAACGTCATGTTTTTAACAGTGTTCTGTTTTTCCCTCGTACGGTATTTGTAATAGTAAACAACCGTGGACTAGCTGTTAGTTGGACTTCCACATCAATACAGTAATTGCATGGATGATATCATGGCATTTGACCTACATAGAGTAATTGAGATCGGCACTTAAGCTTTTCTTTCCTTAACTGTAGCTTCAGTGGTTTGTCCCGTTATCCATGCAGCAGCAGTAGCAGCTAGCCAAAGGTGGATCAGCCAGCCGTAGATAATTGCGTTAAAGGGTACAAGTACATCAGATTTAAGAACCTGTGGCACTTGATGGCAAATACATAGTCAACATAACCTTTGTGAATTTTCTTCGTTTCCAAGAATAGTCAATGAGCTTAACCTCGGAAACTTGTCCCTGCGTGCTCCATATTCAGTTCGCTTTGAAGATGTGGAACGTTCTCCCATAAACTGTCAAAAATTATTCCATGTCTCAGGCCATTGAACGTTGTTAAACTAATAACGCATGATACTGAATTCATAAAACGGTTTATCAGATTGCCTCCCTGTCATCTATTTGAAAAGGGTTTGGCACACAATGTTGTTTGGGAATGTTTTATTAAATACAAACAGAGAGAGAATTTATGATTTACTTCTCTTATAGTTATATAGAAACGGTTTTAGTGTACATTTTACATTCCTTGCAAAAAGGAACAGCATTTGACTACGGGCCTAAACCGTCTTGCTATACTAAGAAATTCGTTAAAAGTAGCTGGTGTACATTGGACGAAAAACTGTTAAGTTGCTTTGGGTTTTTTTCTCTTGCCCTTTGAGTAGAGGAACTGAGATCGCACTCTAACTAACTGTTTTCCACAAGAACGATAGTGAATCGATCAAACGTCATACCTAAGTATCTTTACATATTCCGATGACCAACACAATGTCTTCAGCAGCTCGGCTGTCCTCGATTTGACGAGGAGAAGAAAAGGGTCCATTTTTGATATCAGTTTTGGAAACCCTACTCCCACCCAACCACTTTAATATAATGTTTGAGACATTTACGTTCCCACTGAAGGATCTTTTTACATACTTGCACATCCAAACAACCCACAAGTTGGCCTAACCCCTTTTAAAAATTTCTTCGGATCACTCTACCATAAAACACCCGGCAGGATAGCGTGTTTCTCAGGCCGATTTCAACGGGCGCGGAAACGCGTTTTTCCGGTTCCCTTAACCGATGGTAAGCCGTCGATTTAGTATTCGTTTACCAGCCAAATACCCAACCAGCTAGTGCACGGGGGACCCTGCGTGAAATTGAAGCTTAATGAAAGATTCTGAGTGGAGGTTCTTTCTATTTAATAAAGATGTTCCTAATACCGTAGTTGAAGAAATATACTACAAGACTGATTGGCCCTGCTAAAGGGGGCCATCTCGCCGCTCGGGCGGGAAATAGAAGTGCATACATAATTTGAAAGGCAGGATTTGCTAGCTTCCCGTTATTTATCTCAAGATCGGGACAAATACAATACATATGCATTTTGGTTTGGATGGCGCATTAGGTAGCCGTGGTTGACGGTGATTATGGGTGATGTCTTACTTTAGACTGGTGCGAGATACCCCGACCAAGTCGTCCTCCAACTAATATTATAATATGTACAATTCGTACATGGGGTGTGTATGCTACAAATATTTGTTGCTTCGAATAGGTCCATGTGTCTTTGGAAAGCTTTACGTTGCTGGAATGAAGCTGCTTAGTTGCTGATTTTTGTTTTAGCGTATTTAAGGGCCAGTAGGAATCGTGTGTTTTTTTGGCTAATGAATGTACTAGGCCTATGTGACAAAAACCTTCATCGAAGGAGATTGAAAGTTATAATCGCAACGTTCGGCTGTGTTGATGTACTTTTAAATTTGATTCTCGACACTGTGATATGTAGCATGAACCTTATAGCAAATAATAGTGTAAATGTATCGAAAATAGAACATTCTAATATCACGAATTAAGTTCCGATTCACATTATTAATAATGATTGTGTCTATCCATTTTACGAGAGTAGACCTATAGGGTAACATGTTCTTTTGTTTGTTTCCGCTGAGTTGAATTTTGGTTTCGCGTCTGCTCTGGTGATCTGCACATTACTTATGCAACCTCTAAATATTTTCCCCTGTTTTATATTGTTATAAAATATTGGATATTCTTATATGCTTTCTGATTGGATTCATATCGACACTGCCGCATGTAGTTTAATGATTTAATCTACACTTTTACACAAGCTCTTAACAATTACCTTTTAATGTTTCATTGCAACAAAATGTGTTCATTATAGCCCCCCCCCCATACTGTTTATAACTATTGTATCTATTTATTTCTGTGTGTGCCACTTAGTAGAGAGGCGAGTCTCCTCGACAGAAATTCTCTTTCTTGAAGACAGTCCGCCGGGAATCTAGCTGTTTCAATATTTGCCTTTCTTGTCCACTTTTCCGTTTGTCACGTCTATGTATTTGTGACTTTCTAATTTGGTGGAGAAATGAAGTGTACACAATTTGTTGATCATTCGGTTTTGGGAATGTCGCCCTCTATTGATCATTATGATCCAACCCGCTGTTGAGCTGTAGTGACTGGGTGTAGACTACGAGGAAGAAAAAGAGTGAAAATGCATTTGTTATGAGCTTTGAAAAAATGGTATCACATTGAGGAGCATGGGAACATCGGTACAGCTCACAACGAACAAGCTTGGATTTGTGCTTTACGTCTTGCCAATACTCTCACTGCTCTACTTCTACCCCACCCCTACCTTACGACCACCTCACCGAGCCAGTGGTGTAACCATACATTTACATTGGACATTGGGGGGGGGGGGGTGTTATAATGTATCGAACCATTCATTTTGCCTTTTTTCCTCAAAGTGAGGGGCAGGGTTCTGAGCAGGTTTGTCTCCCCCCCCCCACACCCTTCTAATAGCTTGTCATCGTCACTGCACTGCATCCTTCCCCTTTTGCGTCATTTTATTTTTTTTTACTTTGGGGATCTCCTTTTGGTCCATGTGTACTAGTGATTTCTGGAAGTATATGTCAGTATTAGGAGGACATTTCTATTTCGGACCAGTCCGAGAAAGACGCACTAGCTGAACCAGGATTTATATTACCACTTGATCCTTACCAGTTGGTATTCCAATTTTGTTCAGCGAATTAACTGCCATTCACATTGCTAGTGCGTTGCAACCAATTGTTTTGTTAATACCCTGTATGTGCCTATAGGCGGGTGGCACTGCCAATACAACGGCCGTTGGGGAAACTCGTCAATGAAACCTATGTCATTACAACCCATTAAAGTATTGACTCTGATGGTTAAACAACAAAGCACAATATTTATATTCACTATGACGTCATAGATATTATATGACGTAATCCCGTGACTTTTGTGAAGTCGACATCTTTGTTGAAGGATGTCGTCATCTATATAGACCTTTCCATTGGTGATAAACAAACCGTGCTGGTTGGCATGGACGGCCGAATGTTAGCAAAACATTCAATCGTGTTAACAGATAATATGACCAAATTCAACACTTCTGCAAACTTTTATCTAAAACAAATGGTTGGTTTCTTTGTAGGCCTATCCAACAAATTCAACGGTATTTTTGAGTATTTACTGTAACATTGTTACAAACTGTGTCTATCTGTTTTTGCTTTGCATTTATGGCTTCCCATAGTTTTCCAACCTTGGTTGGCAAAAACTCGGGCTGTGACGTTGCAATAGAAGGGTCTATAGGTATTATTACTATTGTACGCGCAAATGATGCGCGCCATGCCGCCATTGCTGGGACGCTGAGCGCAAGATCTTTTACACTAAGACAAGGGAAAACTGTTGTCTTGTTTGACCTTTATGGGAATTAAGTGTTTTCTTCAATACACAATTTTCCTGACAGGACAGCATGACATAACGATGTGGACTCCCGATCATAAATATTGGCAACTAAACAGAAACTGAATCAGTAAGACGGCAACAGACAATTGGTTAGTTTGAATATGATACTACACGAAAACTGCACGGTCGTGTTTTAAATTGCGTTGCATCATCAATGAATTGTTTTTGTCAGAATTTCAGTGTTTCGATGTTTAGTTGCGAGTATTTGATAAGTATGTTCTCCAGCATTATGTCATGCTGTCCTGTCGGGGAAATTGTGTCAAACGTTGAGGGGGACACTTAGTTCGCAAAAAAAAATAAAGACAACGGTTTTCACATGTGTTTTTGTTTAAATTACCTTGCACTAATGCAAGTTGCACTGCAAGCACCCTGGTAATGGCGTGTCATTACTAGGACGCTTGCAGCCATGGCGGTGCGCTGTTTGCGCGTACGGATTGGACTATGAGGGCGTCTTAAATTGAGACAAGTTGGATTGCACTTTTTGTTCCATATAGCCCTTTTAATATATTTGAACTAATAAGAAGGCCCCATACAGGTCTCTACAAAGAGAAATGAAATATGGTCTGCGTTTAGTTAATGACATGGCCTATTATCATACTGCTCCCAAGGCTGAATAGACTTACTGCAAATCCACCGTCCTTTATTGTATCAGTAAACTGCTCTTATTGCCGTTGCATTCCATGCTGTGGCTTCGTTAAGGTCTCAGTGTACAGGTTAGACACGCGCACTTGGTTAAGAGAATTTCCGAGTGTTCGTTTATTCCGGTGTTGAGGGCGGACGACACGTTTTTCCCCATTGTGACGTCAAACAAACACGTGCTGCCCTTATTGTTATAAGTCCATTTGAAAGTGGAGATACCGCTATCTCCACAATACGACACAAGTTCATGCCAGTCATAACGAAGCTGCTATCGTCTCTTGCGGATATGAACCTTGACGCAATTAACGAGCGGAGTTATTCAAAATTGCTAAACGCTTCAATTCTCTTGGATTTACTGTCGAGTCGAGAACGAAAAAGCTGCTATTATTAAATCTTACAATTTCATATCTGTAATGAATCTTATCTGAAATTATTTTGTTTACAAGTAGATTCAACCGCATACCTGGCAGCACTATAGTTGTTATTAATGTCACACTGTTATGGATTACTTAATTACATTTTCAGCTCAGACGGAAATCTGTCATTTCTACGCCCCAATTTATTATGAAAGATTGTAAATTCGCAACTGTATTGACTTTACAAAAACACTTATCGCCTTAGGTAGTTATTCCATTGTGTAAATCAACTTCACCTCTTCCCCTTCCTCCCACTCACCCCATTTTTTTTTTTGGGGGGGGGAGGGGTGTGATGGGGGTTGGGGATACACATCTTACTGATAATAATAGTCAAACTTATACTGTACAATAGTAACCAGTCCATTCACACATCAGAACTGGTGTCAGATCGAGGAAAACAATTCATTTGTTTCAATCTGAAGGCTCACTAATTAAGTTAATAAATGCCATACCTCAAGAGAATACTCCATCTGAAATAATGTCAAAGTAGAAAAAACACATTGAAGACCCCCACAATCACTTATTTTGACAGCCACTTATCGATATAAGACCGTTTGAACGTGCACTACATCCCTGACTAAACATAAAACCAGTTTCGTTGTTTTGTTTAACAGGTGGGTTTTTGCTTGGGTGTATTTGTATAAAATCAAAGGGGGAAATGATGTTACTCTTTCCAACAACCAATGACCTGATGTACTTGTAAGTCTAAATGTGTTGCCTCAATTGAGTTATGGATTTGCAATCTGTCAATCGGATAAACCATACGACTGTTACATTACTCAAATCGGTTGATGAATGCTGGGAAAAACAGAATCATTGGATGACTTGATGTACTTTCTTATTCGCTAACAATGTGAGGATAATGAACCTGATTTGCTATCAATGTGACGATAACGGTCAACATGAAACACATAATGATGCACACCGCGTCACCAAACACTTCAACAAATGCATTTTGACAAAACGGTGCAGACAGTTATAATATTGGATTATTTTAGTTTAGTACCGGCTATTATGAGACATGCAGATTTGTATTCTCCGTCACGAGTCTACCCTGAAGCCTCCCTATCATTTACGTCTGTAATAAACAGTTTCCCATAGCTGCAGCATGCAGCCGATGATTATAACAGTAGAGATTTGAAGAAATACTTACATCCGATTGTCATCTGCTTGAGTATAGCGAACGTGAGGGAATCTGATGATGAATAATAACAATAGACCCATCATTAGAAAACAACAATGGACAAGACTGGGAACTCAGAATTAAATAATTGTCGTCTGTTGGTGGGTGGAGGGGTGACTGCTCTATATTTCGACACCCCTATAATCCGAAACCCTATGTTCCGAAAACCCTATGTTCCGAAATTCCTATGTTCCGAAAATCCTATGTTCCGAAAACCCTATGTTCCGGAAAAAACACTAATGATTTACACGCTATAAGGTTAGGGTTAGGGTTAAGGTTAGGGTTAGGGTTAGGAAAGAACATGAGGGGTGTCGGACTGTATGGGTGTCGGAACATAAGAGTGTAACCGTTGGAGGGGCGTGGTTAGGCAGAAGTTCAACAAGAGTCACACTGTAATAATCAATGTTATTGGATTTGTAAAAACAAAGATTCAAACCACTCGGATTGTGCCCATTGCTTCATTGATGCATGCTCATGTTTTCTTTTATGGCAATTACCTGTCATTCAGTTAAAAAAATGTAGTCTGTTGTAGTCGGCAGCTATGTGCCTTATGATGAGATCGGGAAAACAGTGTCAATGTACTGTGAATATTCAAACCCGTTTAAAAAGGCTGTCTCTGGCTGTGTAGCAGTGTACCATAGCAGTATGCCACACATGTATTGTGGTGGTCGAGTGGTCTACACCAGCAAACTCAGAGCTATGACGGTTGAGTCGTCAGCGTGTTGGTTCGAATCCCGGTTGTGACACTATGTTCTTGGACGAGACACTTTAACTGTAATCGATTCTCATCACCCAGGAGTAACTTGGCCCCTGTGGGGGTCTATAGAGTGTGAATGATTAGCAGCATGTTCGTTCATTTAGCTCCCGGTGCTGCATACTCCTAAGGAGTTGTGATGGTTCCAGGAATGCTTAAGGTCCAATGAACAGGGGTAGTAATAGTGTAAGGCGCTTTTGATACAACATTGAAAATGTTATTCGATTCAAATGCAGTTTGAACGGAGATGTTGAGAGGGTATTACGCAATCCAAATGGTTCGCTGGAATAATACTCGAAAGTCATCATTCTTTCATCAGAACAAATCATAGTACAAACACTAATTAAGGAATAACAGTTGTAGGGAGCCGGTCTCCAGTGAGTGGTAAAGACCGGGTCGGTGGCTGGCCGCTGTTTAAAGGACCGAGCCGAACATAAAGCTGAACACCCACCAAAGTTGGACACCCTAAGGAATTACACTTGATCATGAGTAGAACACTTCTTCAAAACAAATAACGGCAAAAGAAAAATTCTGAAAGATTTTATTTTACCAGGTCCTTTTTTCCCGTTAAAGGTATTTATTTATGGGAATAACAGTGTGGGGAGCCGGTCTTTACTGTGTGGTAATGACCTTGGTAGGTGACTGGCCGCTGTTAATGGACCTAGCCTTCGGCTCAGTTGGAGGCTGGCGGCTCGGTCCAGCCTCCAACCCGGTCATTACCACGCAGTGAAGACCGATCCGACTCCCACACTGTTAGTCCCTAATTAATAATGAGACAGATCAACATTTATACATGATTTGATTACTGGTCTGGGCCGAGTGAACCATACACGTTAATACCTGTAATATTATAAAACATCCCGTAAATGATATTACAGGGATTATTAGCTTGAATTGTGAAAGGACCTTGAACGTTGAGCTCTGAACCTTGGTCGGTTACGTCAGAAGACTGATGTGTGATTGTGATGTATATTTTCTAGACATCTGACCCCGTTTCTTCGACTCTCTATACTTTACTGTCATCTTTGCTGTCTCTAGACTGTCCACTTACTATTTATCCGTTTGTTTGTACGCTTGGGTTAGATTACATGATCGCTGGTTACCGTTCTGGCTTATCTACAAACACATGAGCGCCATGGTTTGTCTTGCTGTTTACCTGTCTGTGCGTGCTGTCTTGGTGGACCAAACTACATGTATAACATTGTTTTGTTTTTTTTCTTCGTCTTTTTTAAAAATCGTTTCCATCATTCATTTCCTTTAATTCCATGTATTGTTTATTTTAGTCTCTATATTCGATCCTTCAACCCTTATTCAACGCCCTGCAATCTCCCATCATCCACTCTCTCAACGCTTCGCCCACTCTCGCGTCCTCTGTACTCGTTCCTTTTGTAATAATTATTATTTTCATCTTGTTTTCTTCTTACCCCATCCTCCTCCCTAACCTGCTTCCCAATCACGCCCCCCTCCCCCGCACCCTCAATCATTCTGTAGTGACGTACGACGGACACTCGTACAGAGCATTAAAGCATCAATCCAGGTTGACAAAATGCTTGTTTTTACCGGTGCATCAAACTCCATATAGAAAATGATTATTTTTTATCTCAAGATGACTTGTATCCAAAAATGATGTACAACACCGCTTTAACCGCGGAAGTACAAAGAACGGCCTTTTACTTTGCGTGGGTAACACCCGGTAATATCAAATGAAAGGGAAGGTTGATATGCAGCAGAGCAATACAGGACACGTAAACGTTAAAGAGCCAGTGTTGTGTAAGGCGATATTACAGTTGTAAAATCACAGGATTTTGACCGAAAGGTCAGTTTTTCTCTTCAGAGATTTTCTGCATTGTGCTTTAATAGACCAATTACAGTCAATTAATTAGACGAATTATCTTATAAATGGATAATTAAGCGTTCATTAGACCACATTAATTGGTTGAAAGCATCCTTTCAACGTATATGAGAATCATGGTTGGCTCGGTGCTTTCTTTCCCTGCCTTTCACCTCTGTGGACCTCAGATATGAGCCTTGCATGGGTTGTCCCATCGGGGATTCCCCTCCCACATCTAAAACTGAACATTTCTTCTCGTTCCCTATGACACTAACTTGCTGTTAGATGTGTAATACATACATTTTTTTTTAAAGTGTTCTTTTGCGAAAAAATGTTTATGTCCTCGCGTTTTGACCATTTGAAACGAGTTGGCTGGCAGAAACGCAAATAAAAACCATCTAGGTAAGAAAACGAGAACCAGTATAAAGGCTAAACTAATTAATGAATAACAGACATTATACAAATGACGTCTGTGTTGGGAAAAGAAGGTAAGCAAAAACAAAAAGCAATCGTTTTGTTATTATTCATTTTAATTTTTAGTCGAAGTATGAAGTCCAAATATAACTCTCAGGTTAGGGGTAGGGTACCGTGCTTCGGCTGGTGTCTGCCCTTCTCTCCCATTATAAACATATTCAACTGGTATTCCAACACTACAATAATTAATGAAATTCAAACTAACTGAAATATAGCTCTTGCTGTCACTCGAACAGCTTTGTAAGGTCATTGCTGATTTGTGGCTCTCCTTATGTCTTTTGAAATTGAAACGGTTGTTTGTCTGACTTACTTTCATCCAAATTTATTTGGCATTGAATTTAATTTATTGGGGGGGGGGTCTCAAGAGTGAAAAAAATAACAATTAAGAGGGAAACTACAGATGTTGTTTCTAAATGTTCCACATGTAGAATAATCTCAATTATTTCACACTCTACAACCGAATGATAGTCTGAAGCTCACATAACAATAAATGACATTTTGTGGATGCTGATTTTAATTTATAACCTGCTTCATCCGGTTCACCGGACACCGAGAAGATGGGTTTGTTTCCACCAGGAGCATCTGTTCCGGTCGGTCTTCAAACCTCTCTATTTCCAGAAACCTAATCTCTGCTGAAACGTCCATTAACTTTACTAGTGAAGGGTATTTTATTAGCAGGGATACGCATTGATGACTGATTCACAGGCAGATCTTTGTTCTTCATCTTCAAGAAGTCAAGTGTACACGTGGAGCAGTCATTAGTGTAGAAGATGGTGATGTGTTCGGTGTTCCGGTTGGCTTGACTGTAAGCCAACGTTCCGGTTTGGGTTTCAACCCGGACGCGTTGTCTTGGAAGAAGAGCGACCGTCTTCCAAATACACGCGCCCAAGGTGGGCCAAGCGTCACCATTTCTATTCATTAACTACAATTGTGAATGAACAAAGACCAAGAGACAAATGTTATTAATGGGTGCAACGATGCGAGTATTCATATCATAGACCATCAAAGGTCTAACGCAATATATTCACGGTTTGATGATATCACCAGGCAGTGTTTGTCAATGTCCATGCTTGGGGATCCAAAAAAGGTTTCATCCGTACAGATATAGCGTTATTATATCCACCAGGCCAAAAAAATCAGTTAATTAGATTGTCAAACAATTATTTCGTTCATGAAATTCATTAAAACATAAGTAGCCTATACCCTCACATCTAGTCAATACATATTCTGAGAGTGTCATCACGAAAAAACAATTACTTCCCAAAGTCATTTAAACTTCTTGCAGGTACCGTGTAAAAGTGTGTCGGAAAAGAAACCGAGCACAACCTGTAAATGTTGTAAATTAAAGCTCAGAGAACTGTTCTTGCTATTCATTTACTGAATTTCAAGTTCTCAGGATATACTAGTGCCTGTAATATCAAGCATGAAAGCTGTTCATCGACATGCTATACCTTGACTGTAACATCAAAACGAGATAGCTTTCCTTCCCACACTTTGACTGAAAAAGCCATGTGCATTGATCACCAACGTTATACGAAAGGACCAAATTAAATCATTTTTAATTTCATAAGAGGAAAAAGCACTGAATGGAAGCTATGAAAAGTGCAAACTAATTCAATTATTGCACAAATATTCCTATAGTCTACGCCACACCATTGCAATTTTCATCAATACACATGACCGGCTGTCATTTTATGAAATTAAGATGAATATTATATTTGGATGAAACATTCATTCGATTTTTACCACCCATGTGTGGCTTCACTCCCTCGGGTAAAAACAAAACATTTTATTAATAATTGTGATATGAAAACAAAAACCAATGCACGGTTTCTATATGAAGCTGTACTGTATGGTTAATTATTAAACTGTTTGAGTTAAACTCAAAGCAGACAGTTTTTAAATGCAACTTTCAAGTCCACCAAGGCCAACCAATCAGCATAGTAATGTTGTTGTCATTTATTATTACATTGGTTTTGACAAGATGTTGTTTACGAGCCGTGTACAACATTGAATACCGGTTGTTATGATAAGCAAACTGTTGCTATCACGCCTCATATCAACACTAAAGCCCCTAGCACAACACCTAGCAAATTTCCAGGAAATAAAACCCCGGGGAATTAATGGGGAATTAACCGTGATGCAATTTTCCTGGGGAAAATGCACACTCAGTATGCTAACCCCGGGGCTATCTCGCTTAACCCTACCCCCATGCAAGAACTTTTTTCCTAGGAACTTGCCTTTTTTGTAGGGGTTTTCCCAGGGTTAGCACTATAAGTATGAAAAGTTCAACCTGGGAATTTCCCTGGAAAGTCATGTAGTGTGAACCTCTCTTCAGCCCTTGTTCCAACATTAATACACCTACACCCTACACATTAAACACTGGTATACTAAAGCTGAGCACAAGTATATGAACGTAATAGTAACACAAGTGTCTTAGCGCACGTAGCGCACATAGCCACCAATAAGGTACTCAAGTCGCTAGAACAAAGAGAAACATTTTAAATAAGTTTTTAAATCAATGTTAAGTAGCACCCTAACGGGTTTACAAGGTGCTCCGGCGCATTCAGCAGCCACTGCCAGAATGACCGGGGCAAACCGCTTAGTGATAAGTTTAACTGTGTTCTTTTACGTGCATTACACAACACATAGCTTGATGTCCCATCCGAAGGACAGACCGGGACTAGAACCCACACGCTGCCAATCGAAATCACCAGAGTTGGTGTCCGGTGTGCTAAACCCATCGGCCAAGCACGCCAACGCGTTTTAATATGTTTAAACAGTGACCAGTGCTAAAATTGATATAGTTATTTATTACGTACACAAATTAGCAAATCATAAACCATTGTGCATACTAGAAAAAAAGTACATACCGTCTATCACTGGTTTCCTGCTTTTATTCGCTCTGCAGAAAACAAATTCAACACTAATTGTCTGCTTTAGGAGCTTTTTGAAATTGTGTTCTGCTCTTAATTATAAAGATATAAATATGTTTGTGCACATTTATATGGATATTTTAGGAAACGAGATCTTTTCCTAAATACAAACGTTCACTAAGTTGCAAAAAAATCGGGGAAAACCCATCTGTAAGGGTTATTTTTTAATGTGCGATCAACACTCTCCAAACAAATGTTAAGTTTATTCTGAAATATGACCCTCAGTTATTCACCGAATTCGTTATCATAATTGTGTTAATATCTCATTGTGAGTTTGTCATTTCTAATGTACGGAGCTCTGGAAGTGCCATCCGAAATGTTGAGACCTGATATAATTTACTGCAGGATGATAATCGTAATATGTCGTCTTCGCAATATATTTTATCTTCGGATGTCGACATCCTGAGCATAGAATGTCGACCTCTCGAGATAACTCATCATGGGACGATAACATTCTGAAATGTCGAGAAACCGAGATAAATTATCTTAGGAAAACAACTTCCTACTTTTAGAATGATGTCAACCCGAGATAAAATATATCTTTAAGACGACAGTAAACTTCAAGATGTCGTCACCCAGAGATAAACCATCTCAGAATGTCGCCATCTTATCTTTATGACGTCATCACCCTGCAGTAAATTATGTCAGTATCTCGACAAGTTGGTTGGCACTTCCAGAGCTCCGTACCAATGTAGCTCACAATGGCATAATATTGTAAACGCACAAGTCAAAGCTAGAGCAAAGCATTGACGCCATTTCGCGATATTCAATATGATCATAAAAAATCGTGTGCGTGATGAAGAGCTATTTGGTCACAGCATGATGGAAGACTGACCCATCGTAGATGAAGTATGACTACTACCTTCATCTAAGATGCTCTGAAGAGGTCATCCTACCTAAGCATCCTCCAGGGATCTCATACACTACTCTAACCTCACCCTCTGTCCTCATTTCCATCTTCAAGTCAACCCTTCATCGCAAATATCAAGACATTTGTCCTCGCTTATTACGGCAAGCGTTCAGCCCAGACCGCCCGGCCTTCGCTCGGTGCCTTCGAATCCCGCTGGGTTCAGACGCGTGCATAAAGCCAACCCACAGTTGCCGATAACTGACAGTTTAGAGAATAACCAATAACTACGTTCACAATAGAGACATTTCACACACACACACACACACACACACACACACACACACACACACAAAATATGGAACCATTCACAGTTAATGTGTTTTTGAAATATGAATTTTAAAGGTGTAGAACGGTGTGGTAGAAAATGGATTATAATACTATTTATTAATATTAAATCTGACGAAGATACCGAATTCTCACATTGATGTCTCTTGCGCAATGTCCAATGTATACGGCTTTAATTGAGAATAATGTCAAATTGAACCAGAATCCCATCAGCATTGGTTCATCTATTTATCACTTTAAATGCTTGGATCTTTGTTGAGTATCTTATAAAGAAATATACCGGTAACAAACTGTGTAGTCTAATAGGGCCATGTCACACAGGGCAATTTGTACAGGCAACTTAGAGGCAATCAACTGCACTGCACGCACAAGGAACACTTCGGCAGCACAATCCCCATGTAAAGAGACATTCTTCTTGCTTTAGCTCACTGTCCCCAATACAATAATGAGAAAACTGAAATGTGAATGATTTTCCTTCTTGGAGATTGTCTGGAAACTGGTTGCCTGTAAATTGCCTCGTGTGATATGGCTTTAAGCGACCCAAATAGAATTCCGGGCCTATGAATTCAAATCTGTCCAAGGTGTCCTGGTAAAGTTCAAAGGCCCCGCAAAAAACTGGAGTATCAGTAAGTTGCAAAATAAAAGTTGTTAACAATTTTTTAGAACCCATGATGTCATTAATCAGGTGAAACTAAAACTTCAACGTTTTTTGACTCTAGAGATGAAGGACAGAATGAATTGAGAAAAGTTCAAATAATACTCGTAATAACGCCCTGTGCTCCGCTAATGAGAAAAACCAATTAAACATCTCCCTTTGTTTCTTATTAGTTTATCCCTATTTTACCTACCACCACATTATGTGTTGAGAGCCCTTTATATATTTTAATACAACGTTCATTTGTACAAACTGTATACAATTTTTGTTGTTATTTTATTTCCTTTAAAGATTAATTATGTCATTGTATCAAAGCTATGTGTTTGTGTGTACGTTAGTATGAAGTAATGCTATAATTGGAGTGTGAAATAAACGAACTCCACTACAGCGGGAGGTAACATTTTGCAATTTAAATTGAGGCAGAAACATTAATGACCCGTTAGTGCAATGGCTGCATTCAATATTGTAGCGCCTTGGGCGTCTTTTAGGCGGATTCGGCGCTTAGTATAAATTTTGTATCATTATTATCAACAAAGCTTTGCAAAAAAACATGCGGTGCCAGAGGATGAAAGCAAACCTGATGTAGCTTTAATGGATGTAGTAATTGCACCGGGATAAAGAATATTAGTTTGGTTCATCAAACACATCAGTGTAGGGTAAAAAAAACCAAAATAATTGTTATTAGCTGTAGGAGTAAATATTAATGGAAGTGTATCATCAAGGAGAGGTTGCGCAATTGCCTTCAGCTCAAAAGTATCTTGTTATTAATTCATCATTTCCGAATGCACTGACTGAGACCGTGTGGCAATGTAGACCGACTCTATACATCAGCGGTTATGTTTCATGTCATTGTAATATTAGCTTATTGAAATTCATCAACAGTTACACACCAATTTTTATCTCCCATCTGCCTCTATATATACGCTCTGCCAGCCGGTCTGTTGTGAAGAAAAAGCTAACAATTGCAACAACAATTCATTCAAACCCGCTTGTTTTTGTCAAATTAATAACCCAATGTCCTCGGCAGTTTTAATGGTGCTGTCCAATTTTTACAACAATGACATCCTCGTTGTTTAATCAACCAAACATGAAATGCGCATATTAATAACAAAATTTTAATGATAGACAATTTAGCTTCCGTACAAGAATGGTTGGCTATTTTATTCAGTTGTTGTACCCTGAAGGGTAGGATTTCTGTTTTGTAAACTGTGAACATGCTCGTTTTGTTTGGTGTTTTCGAGAAAATAACTTCCGTTTTGGAGGAAGAAACTTTAGAATGCAATCAATTTGTTCACACAGAATACTTCGACTGTCTCTGAACGACAATGTTTTGTTTGTGCACTTTACACTCTCTTGATTTGCACTTATTCGAAACTTCACTGCAATGTTTTCCAACTTGGTGTTTACTGCTTGAAGCTGTTTGTGCTGGAACATTGACTCGCTTAATTCAAGACACAGTCCTGATTCGCACATGCCTCAAGGCCATCCCATCTGATGACACAGTCAACCATGACTGACATAGCTCATGTACAGATGTAGTTCCCATAGTTTGAACAGTGTCATGCGTTAGGACGCTTATACTTCTGTGTTTCATTTTTTCAGTGTTTGGGTGAACAAAATTAATGTAAAATTATAAGGAAACAGCACGTGCATCGTGTCTGGTTTCCCACCTCCCTCCATCAAACGCACATAATACATCGACAACTTAATGAATTACAACGATGACTTGTGAAATTGCAGAGCATTTTTTTTTTCGACAGTGTTGAGGGAATGGAAACAGAGGAACAGTTTGCATTTATAACCTTTGTTGTGTTCACACCTTCAGTGTAAAATTCTATTTGGGGGGACTTATGTATTTAGTTCACAGGACACGAAACGCTAATATGAAAGGGTATGTCTTTTGGACAGCGTGTTAGTCCACGATATACACGCATCACGAATACAAAATGCTAGCAACATGCTTCAATTTGTAACATACAACCACTAATTTCAACCGAATAACATTAAAAGAATAGAGAACTTTATCAAACGACACTCGGTATTCTAAACCACGTCCCATCACCTGACCTGGTTTTTTTGAACTTAATTAAAATGTGCATGTTCCTCCACCTTTCTCTGTCAACCACTCTTGGGACCAAATAACCTATATTTTGTACTTACCATCCACGAAAAAAAAAACGTTTAATTTCATTTCTTGTGGAAGTCTATGTCAAAAGGGAACATGTTATTGAGCCATTCATTTATGTTAGATACAGCTTTGTTTAATTGCATTCTAACATTAAGTACCGTCACAGTCTGAGTGAATATGACATGGTGAAAACAAAAAACAACTTGTCAATTTAAAACAAACTGTGTGTGTTTATGAGGGAATTATTTGTTCCTATCAAACCTTACTTGGTTTTACATTACAGCATTGGTTTTTGCTAACAAAACAGTTGCTGGCAGTGTAAGCACTTTATGTAATCCACCATATACATAAACTGACAAACCTGTAGAAGTTTGAGATCGATCGTCCATCTGGGTCACGAGAAAATAGTGAAAAACCGATTACACATTTGCATGAAATCATATAGATTCAACAAATGAATAAAACGCTCACTGAGCGATAACTTCCAATCGGAAAATCAGTTTATTCATTTCTCATCAAATATGGCATTTCAGACAGAAATATTTCAAGGGGTGTTTTCTTTCCTCACGCGTGAGGTCTCAAAATCAATTCAAATATTTTACTGAGAAATTACTTCTTTCTCAAAAACTATGTTACTTCAGAGGGAGCCGTTTCTCACAATGTTTTATATTATCAACAGCTCTCCATTGCTCGGTACCAAGTAAGTTTTTATGCTAACAATTATTTTGAGTAATTACCAATAGTGTCCAGTGCCTTTAAGTTACTAAAAGGACATTATTGTAATTCAGCAGGAGCTGCAGCGAGGGACCCGTTTGGTTGCCATGTCCCACCGGTACATTGTCTGCACATGCTTCCAAGTTTGTTTCTGTATGTTAAAAAGCTTTAGTTTGCATTGTTTATAAAGTTTATATCAGTTATAATCCTTCTGAGAAATATTTTCGTTTAAAAAAAAAATCAAGAATGTGACACCCTCAAAATCACCAATAGACCTGGTTGGATTGCCACAACCGAAATAATCCCGATATAAAAGTGCACGAAATCCACGACAAAACATGTACGTTGTCGTTGTTCTTACTTAAAACAAAACCGTATTGTATGAGTTTCCCCCCCCCCCCAAAAAAAAATGAGCTCGCCTACATTTGAGACTATGTCCTGCGTGTTTTTATACCCTGGGAGTGACAAATCGCATTGTGCTCCAACTCAACCCTATCCAGTCTTCATTTAGCTTACTATGTCCGCTATAGCATGATTTGTAGCATAATGAAGTAGATCACAGTGCTGAATTATGGTCCATGTACTGATAAATCATGGCTACATGTTCACTGCTTAATGAACTTCATGGACTAAATAACTAATAAGGCCCATCAATTATGATGTATGTAGAGAGTTAGGTGGTGCCATGTTATTGCATCAGTGTGTGGTTTATCTACGTTACCTTTCTCATTAGCATGATTTATACACACTTGGAACCCATCTAGCCAATCTCAAGAAAGATGAGACGGCAGACGATCTGAGCACTGACGATTTTTGTATAACCTAATAGAAGACAATGATCCTCCTGTTTCCGCCGTGTTAAACCTTGAAACGTCCCCCTTCAGAATATATGCAGTAGGACCCAGCAGTTCGTCACATTCTATGCTCAAAAGCATTCGTCATAATGGTGTTCACTCTTAAAGCTCCTCAGTCTGAATTGAGCCGGATCCCGGTCAGAATTGACCTGGAACCCGGTCAGAATTGACCCGGATCCTGGTCAGAATTGACCTGGATCCCGGTTAGAACTGACCCGGATCCCGGTCAGAATTGACCTGGATCCCGGTCTGAATTGACCCCGGATCCCAGTCAGAATTGACCCGGGATCCGGGATCCGGGTCCCGTGGGCCTTACCCATTATACTAGGTCAATATGACCCGAAATATGTATCAAAAGTACCCAGATATGAGTACGATTGTGCAGATTCCGGGTCAAAATCTCATTTATGACCAATTTCCGGGTCGGCTTGACCCATGCGTCAGGCCTCATGCGACCCTGAATCCAAGTCAATTCTGAACCGGGAGTTTTTTTTAGAGTGCATGGTGACGACAGGTCATCATGATATCTGAAAAAAAGGTTCATCATAGACGTAGGCAAATTACGTTGAGGAACTCCGACTAACCACTGACAACCACATTCATGAGAGCATTGAGTTCGAAAGCAATGTATGTAGCAAAAAAAAAGTCAAGTTCACTCCGAGACAACAATCTTACTGAGTGTACCATCAACCGCCAACCCTGCTTCTGACTCGAGAGTTAATCGACATGTACACGGTGGCAATCAAGATGCATTCAACCAAGACATGAAACCTGCGTACTTCAATGATCAGTCACATGGAACACCATTGATCAGCCATTGGAACTTCTTGTGAGCAAAACGCTTCCGACAGTCAGTCCTGTCTGATACGGAAGGGTATCCGATAATACTGACGTGATTATTCACGAATCAAACGTCAGTATTGGCATGAACATTTGGTCCTCTTAATCATAATGAAGTAAGCAAACATTTGAGAAATGTTCGCACAACTTTGACTCAATTAATTCGGCATAGTTACAAAAATAACATGATGTAGGCGTTTTTGTTTCAAACTGTAGTTGTTATTACGACTTCATGACTTCTTGTTTTACAAAATCATAATGTAATAAAAACCACGCTAATAACATGTTTAGTAATTTGCCCCTCAAAACACTAACATTATTATTATCCCTGTTCATAAACATTCCTAAACTCCATCTCAACTCATTAGGAGTATGCACCACCGGAAGCCAACTGGGCGTACAGGTTACTAACTATTCACATCAACAATCTCTACCCTTGCATATATTCTACTTGGTGATGAAATCGAAATGTAGATGGGCACATGCAGTTAGAGTTAAGTGTCTTGCTCAAGAACACAAGAGTGTCACAACCGAGATTCGAACTCACTCCCCGATGACTCAGTCACCAGACCTTGAGTTCGAAGTACCATACCTCTCGGCTACGACACGCTACACTTTATCTAAATGACCATAATGTCATTGAGGATCCTAAGCCTGGGACAGTCCCACAGATCTCTTTAAAGACACGCGTCCTTCTTATGCTTGTTTTACTTTTATACGCTGTGGGTGTTTTGAAATATGAGGTTATTAAAATTAGACGACAACGTATTTGACGGAGATCATCATAGATGTTGTTTGATGGATATTGTAGATCAACGCTTGACGATCGGGGGAAAAAGCCTTCCACCGCCGGTATCTAGAAAGCTGGTTTGCGTTGTGGCGGATGGAGACAGGAAACAACGCACTCATTAATTCATGGTCTTGCATGGGTATCATTTATTTACCACTTCAAAATATACACCATCATTTGCAATGGGCGCTGGGCAGCGATACCGAGGGACATTACGACATTGATGTACTCTGCTTACTATTAATAATAATTCTAACCTTCTCAACTTGACAAGTGTTTATATCCAAAAGGCTACTGGACCTGGCTTCGATAATACTATAATGGTCTCATTGATTGACCAGTTGTATGACCATTAAAATTGTATAGAATGTTATACACGCTGCACTTGTTTTGAAACTGTTTTGGAAGGTAATTAAATTGAATCAGATCAAAGGACATGCCTAGAAACAACACACAAGGGTGGAGTGAAAGGGGAGAGCCATTTTGAGAAAACAATTCACGCCTAAAGTCCCATATTATGACAAAATGAAACGTAGCTCAAAATGATCAAGTAAGGTTTCTGATGGCACAAAGGGGGGGGGCACGTGACCCCGATTGATGTCCATACCCCCTCCTCCCAGATGTCCATTCCCCCGGGCGCAATCCTCCCTCCCCCTCCCCCCCCCCCCATTTGAATTCTTTACTTGTGAGATTGAAAATTACCAGAGTAGAATTTTAGATTTGATAAGCTTTAATGTGACAATGTCAACTTTTTTTAACCCTATTTTTCCATTGACAGACAATTTATTTGTTTTTGCACTCACTTCAGATTATTTTATTAATAATCGCAGATGGATTAACCAGTGCACTGAAAGGGGCTTGTTTAAAGGGACACAGTGCCTTAGGATTCGGCACTTTGGGCCTTAAAAGGCATTTTGTTATAAAACTAATATGGTTGGAAAGATGCTTTAAAAGTAGAATGTAAAAAAAATCTTTCCAGCCATATTGATTTCATGTAACAAACGCTTTTTATAACCGAAATCACCCAATTCGAAGGCAATGTGTCCCTTATTAAGAAAAATGCCATTGGAAGCTCCAGTTTTAATTGGCCAGTGGTGCCCCCCCCCCCCTAGAAAAAAATGATGCACCCCCCCTTGTGCCTCCCTAAATGTTGACCCTTTTCGGTGCTGGATGACACTCTCTAACTTTTGGGACAACACTGATAGTCATACACAACTAAGCCACGTCCATATCCAACTCATTTTACCAAAGTCAATTCGTATCGGTGCTCGTACTGATCGTTTTTTCGCTTAGCGTTTGAACAGATTCGGCCAAAAAATCCAAAATTCTGTGAAAGAGAATTGCCAATTGTACTACATACACCGAGCTGAACACTCAGATTAAGAAGTGTCTAGCCGGATGACACTGAGACGACTAATGGTTTTTGTCGCCATTTTTAATCCAACCTATACTCATATCATAAGCTCCACTCAAGGATTCAAATTATGTGAAGAACATAAAGCTTCTATTCACATTCTGAAATGACATTTCTAAAATGTGGATCGTGCGAAGGCGTATTGCAGCTTCTTTGTTACTATTCATAAACAAACAAATGGGTCAAAGTTTGTTCTTTTCTCTCCTCACGAAGGCCTATACGCGAAATGGCAAATAACGCCGGTTAAATTTCCATTGGAAATTGTATGCGCTTTTCATTTTAATATTAACACCGAGCTAATAGGCGAAGTCAATTCAAAATGCATTTTATGTGTTTATTGAACTCACAATAGTATACCAATCCTTCCGTTTTGTTATTTGGTTTACACATTTGCAATGGTATACCGGTAACACTACAGGCCATGCCATCTCAACCATGGGCTGACATTTACAGGGGGGTTTTCGCATTGACATTTAGCGCAATGGATAATGCTGCAGAATAATGCGTAGGATAATCACGAATGGAGGACGCCAGTTCGGAACCTCCAGGCATATTTCAAGAATAGACTACAGGGCTAATTTTGGAAAGGTAATCAACTTGTTTGTTCACACGCTAGAAGGCAGGTGACTATAGTTTGTAAGTTCCCCCAAGTTGTGCGAATATTTCTGTACAGTTTCTTGCATTCGATCTCGTCATCCTCCATCACTTTACGGAATGGTAAAATAGCGCATGATCGTTTCATTCATATCATCATACTCATGTGGTGAGACTTTTTACGAGAAGTGGACCACAGTTGAACTTATTGACTCAAATAAACCACATTGCAATTAATGCATTAGGGCCTGCCTACGCATTGTGCCGTTTTCATCATTAACAACGCCAACGTAACACCTGACTGGCTTAAATGCTTACAAGCTCACTGTGTGAGAGTGCGATGACCATTTTTTATTGCATTAAACCTCTCGGGTTTCACGGGGGAATCTTCGGTTTTTGTGCTTGCCCTACACATACATATTACAGACATCTTTAGTTAAGCGACATTGTGGGCTTTCCTTATTTGTTTTCTATAATCCCTTCACTTTAAAGGCAAGGTGTATTTTGGGTAATTACTCCACAAGTTAAAGGGACACACCAGCTTCGTTGGGCTATTTTGGGCTACAAAATAGACTAAAACATGACTCAAAGGGTCTTCCTGGAATGGAGAAGAATGGTTCCTAAAAGAAACCATCACATTTTGCCGTTTTTTGAACATTTTTCAAAAAAAAAAAGTCTAGTGATTTACTCCGAACCAAAATGTGGTTCGGATAAATCACGTGATCTTCGGAGTTAGTTTTACTTCCAGCCTTTTTATATACAAGTAAAGTACTGACCCCAAATTTCATTTTGTATTATTAACATTATTTAAAAGACTTTGTATTCAGATTATACAAGTTGTAACTAATTATGAAAAATCGAACTTAAGATTCGCATTCAGAGAGTCCGTGCAACGGAAGCGTGTTTTACGGCGCACCAGCGTGCCAGACAAACCCCGGGGCATGAACTCCCCAGCTTGCCGGTCTAGCCGTGAGCTTGTGGGAGGGGTAGGGAGCCAGACCATTAATTACGTTTCGTTTTACGAGGGTTTTAGTATGTACCCCTAGCTATTATCCCCAATTATCACGTTACGTGTTGCCTGCGCTACACACGTAGCGGGACGACGACGGACTGTTTATCCCATACAGCTGGTCAACGTCTATGTAATAGCTGCACGATGTCCACAGAAAAAAAAGCCGGCACGTTAGTCCGTAGGTCGTTGGTTTAATTCCCGCTGTAGTAATTTTTCCTTTGTTCAACCCAATTTTTGTAAATTATACCCAGTCAGTTTCCCTTGTGGTTTATTACTTTATATTTCACAACATTAATACATTTACGCATAAAGGGCCTCGTCATCACCTTGATAATCGCAGCAGAGTCAACTGATTGATGTTGCATCAATTAAACATAGATACATCTGTCCTGGAACAACAAAAATGCCATAAACGCAGATGTTGTAGACAGAGTTGACTTAGCGGGATAGCAGAAACGAAAGTAGACCTAATAATATTACAGTTAACTTGGTAACAATGTCAAAATAGGGGGAAAGAAATAAATGTACAGCCATGAAAACCTAGATAATTTATCTTTATTTCTCTGAAACTGATAGCGTAAAGTCTGATGTCAAGATGTTTATACACGTTCCAACGTTGTTGAAATGAATCACCGGCTAGTGATCCATTCTGTTTGACAAGGTTTCCTTTTTTTCCAGAAAGGCTTTTACCGGGTGGGAAATGGGTACTCTGAGTGTTTAGTATCATTCGCAGACTTCACACACAAACTATTGATTTAACTTTTCAACTGGAACCAATAATGCAACCGGTAATGGGTGCGTATGGTAGAGCTTGAATGAACAGAATACCTTTGTTGATGTTGAATATGTTTGTCGTCATGACCTAGTAGGGAACGATCCAAGCCGGGTGAGACTACCTGCGTGTATAATGGCGCGAATCTTTCCCTTCCACCACCCCCTCTTTTATTTGACGTCACTATTTGCTTCATATTTATGCCGCCACAGCTGGAGACAATCGGCTACCTGATTTCGCCCGACCACCCGTACCATAGCCTTAATTTACTTTCGCAGGTGAAGACCACTTGTGCAACGTGCACTTGCATATACGACCAAATAGAAGAAATTAGACCAACAACGCGAACAAGGCTGGCGCAATAATAAAGCATATTGTATTTTCCCTCTGTCACCTGTAAAAGAGAATGCTTACACCTAAAGGTGAAATGATTTGCTTTTTTGTTTATTATTCCACCTATAGTTTTCGTTCGCCAATCTTTACGCTCCAATATAACACGAATACAGTTCTTTGCCGCACCATTAACGTAATATCACAGACGGATACCAGTAAAAGCGCTGCCAGACGGATACCAGTAAAAGCGCTTTCTCTTAAATATGAATGCACAGAGCAAATTGTAAAATATGCTAATAAAGTTATTCCACGCTTATAACAGTTACATGTTACCTGGTATTGCCACCAGACCCTGGGTAGGGTTAGTCAATAAACACATTTTAAAATGCTGACAAATTGTTAATCCACATGTTATTTAGTGAAACAAATATGTATAAATAACAATTGACAAAATTGCTTTAAAGGTATTGTACACTTTTGGTAACAGCTCAAAATCAGTGTCTACATTTTGTGTGATTAAACATATGCATGAACAAACAAACCTGTGACAGTTTGAGCACAATTGGTCATCGAGGTCACGAGAAAATAGTGAAAAGAGATCTTATGTGTTTTATGTTTTTTCAAATTATCGCGCGCGATAATTACTATTGTTTTACTCGTTTCTCAGAAACGATAGCATTTTAGGCAGAAATACTTTAAGGAACCCTTTCTACCATTACTTACTTTAAATCGTGTAAGTTATGTGTAAATCTGTGAACATTGTGTTTTTCGATCTTACCAATAGTGTACAGGGCCTTTAAGTGCGAACAACTTTTATTTAGAGAAAAACTTGCTTACGTGTGAAAATCTGAAATTGTTTGAAAGGGTAATAGTACCTGAATGTACATGTTGTTATCTCAAACACAGTACAATGAATTACATGAAATTCAAAACCTACACTGCGTCTATTCATCACAGGTCTTATACTATGGATTTCTACAAATAGTTTACCAAAGGTGTGCGTTACGTTTAAATGCAAGAGTTGTTATTTATATAGTGTAAATCATAATTCAAAGAAAACAAGTATCGCCAACCCACTGACACATTTTGGTAAACTGATATTTGGTACATTATTTTCAGACATATTTCCATTAGCATCAGAATAAAACACCTGTGAGGGTTGTCTGTTTGTTTTATTGTGTCATCTTCCCGCAAATGACACCTTCATTACTGTTTATTTGTATTCAGTCCGACGGGAATTATCCTGTCCATAAATTACAGGCTGGTTTTCAACGTGACGGGACCCGAGACAATATTAGATTCATGCAAATGGCAACAATTGTGTCCAACCTTGTTAATCATTTAAATTGGGTTGTCATTTTGTAAAAACATGATTTATAGCACTTTTGAATGGATATCATACATTTCAGTATGACTGTAAGAGAAAATTTGTATCAGGCTTACCAATGCGTTCATTGTATTCCATAGTACACGCTTCGTGTTTAGATCCGAGTTTAAGATAATATTATTGTTTTCACACATAAAAGGCTCATATTAAATCTGCGATGACTGATTTGCCTATAAAATTGCACCATGCTCTACCATGGACTACCGCTTTCTGGAAATAAAAGTAATAATTCTTTTGACTTTTTACCCCCAAAAAACTTCTTTGTTTTTTAACCATGAGTGGGGAGGAATCGTATTGGACCTGTCTTTCGATTATTTCGTACGAGGTTTAATTTTTTAACAAAACAAATTTCTTTGTTTTTAACCATCAGGATTTTTTTTTTTATTTAATAAATATATAAATATAAAATCCTTGACAAGTATAAAAATGAGCAGCCTTACATGAATTCTTTGTAAAGGCTTGTTCCCCTGTGGTTTTATTCAGCCGTCACAAATTATAATTATGATCATGTAAGTCAAATTGAAAATATACATAATTGATAACATCATTACAACGGCATAGCAATAGCATATCACTCGGTATAACAGACTTAAATGACCCAAAACAGTTGCATCTAAATTTATCTGTATCCAGTCACGTAACTGGGTTGTTTTGGGTATTGAGCACTAAAATGGTGAAGGCCTATTGTGACATTGAAAGTAAATTCAAAATAAATTCAAGAAACACGTGGTGATATCTTCAAAAAATGAAAATACCTAATAGATTGTAACGAGTATAGGCCTAGTACTATCACAAAGCAAAGTTGCATAATAATAAAGACGGCTGACAAACACGAGGGATCGAGCTTCTTTAATCACAAAATGAAATGTTCATATTTGTTATGTGTTCCCCTTCGCCGCACCTTCCTGGCATGTGTGCGGGGGGCTCAGTGTTTAACGTCAAGAACCTTTCTGGCGAGAGGCACGCAGCCGCAATGAAGACGTGTATTATTTGGCATCGTCCCCCCATACCGTATTATCACTTGATGACGACGCAAGACCTCCGATTCCCACGCCACATGTAAATTCGACAAAGCCTTGCCAAGGATTAGAAATTAATCTGATGGCCATAGAGATATCACGTTAGTACAGGGTGTATTTTAAACAAAATGGCTGAACATTATACATCGCTTAATGCAGGGATGAAAAAGCATGATGAAGAAATGTGCTATACATTCATTAAAAGTGTGGTGTGCAAAGTTGAACTGGATTTCTATTCCGTCAATTGAGGTTAAATTCGTGAATTTAATCCCTAACGTCGCTGTTCATTAGTTTCGTAAACATCTTCCCTATTGTACTTCACTTTGACAAACCTCGATTTTCGTTTCACTTCGGGCAAAATTTCACAAAAATGTCGATTTATTGCCGTGAAGTGTGTCGATAATTATTTGGTTGGTTTGGGAAGTGTGTTTTCTGCAAAGGTGATCGGTTTACATTTTCACTTTCACCGATTGACGCAAGAGACTTATCTTTTTGCATTTTAATCACTCTCAGTTAAACGGCTCAATCAAAATTGTTTAGAGAGCATGCTGCGCCTTAAATTACGCTTCGCTAGTAAATAATTAACATCATTATAATATTGTCCTATTCCCAACTGTTGACCATGAAAAGTAATATCATACTGTTCATATAAAAAACAATACACTCCATCCCGTAGAATGCTATCATTTTTCAATCAACGTGTGACTTTGAGCACAGCAGTCACCTGTTAGTCTAAGCGTGGTCCATTTTTAGCGCGTCAGTCCATCTTGCAGATTATAGCGGAAATCATGAAGTCAAAACAAATTTACTGTTCGATTTAACATCAGTTAAAATAATGGCTCTAAACATTGTATCTGTCGAGTAACCGTTGATTGACATACTCAAATACATATTGCCTGTACAAACAGTGCCCTGCAATACAAACCAATGTGAAAAAACACTAACACTGGCTTCTACAATTACATAGCCCAACAATAACCAAATATATTACAGTATTTGTAATTAATTTGCCTGAGTTTTTTGCTTTTTGAAATGGCCACATAAGATTCAAATGTACCGGTACTGGATACACTTGAGTTGACTACTAGACGAGGTACCGGCTGCATAAGCGACCGTTGTTTAGAAATCGATTAAAACAAAAGATAAATTATTCATATAGCAGAGATATAATTTGTATTAATTTTATGAACGGTACTTTGACAAACGTTTACATTGAAGACAGAGTCAACACATCGGGGAATGTTTACTGTGGGGCAAACGCCCTCGACATGAACATGTCAAACAAATGAGACATACAATGTAGCCACATGTCTGAACCACGGTATATTTAACAATTTACTCTCGCATGGTATAACTGTTTCTTTCACAATCAACGAGACCCATTTCCTTTTTATATTATTTCCCCCCTCTATATGTTTCTCGATATTTCAGTTTGGGAAGCAGAAAAGGAAAATAGGTCGCGATCAATGAAATTTTTCGTCAAGGTTTTGTTTTCTTCTTCAGATGAATACTATGCATCTTGCGGGACGGTATCTTCGTCTAACTTTGTAAATAGATGGGCATTCTGGCTGTGTCATTAATGAATATTCTTTAATAACTGACCATACGAGTATGCTTGGAGGCGGTTACATTGAGTGCACTATTAATATGAAAAAGGCTCACCAATTGTTTCCGGCGGCGGCCGCGGCCGTCCCGGCGAGCCGAGCGCAACCATTCATAGCCTGATCACGTGGGCGTTGTGTTCCACAGACTGTGATTGGCTGACGTCAGACCCGCGCAGTGACGTCAGCTATTACGATGGTTGTAATCCTGTTTGTTATATGCCTGTCCACGGTCGCTCGTCACTTGAACCAGATCGTCTCGCTCGCGAGGACACTTTATACACGCGTCGCAGCCACGCGTCGCTTCTATTACACTCCCCTACTCACTAGCTTGCAAAGCACGAGAAGTACTAGCGGGTTTTTGACCAAGAGGGGGATTACTGGTGTATCGCTCTATAAACCCTTGTCATAATTTGCTTGGGTGTTTTTCTTCTATACTGCAGTATTTGAAGACCCGTGTATAATACGTGGACATCTACTCCGTGCAGCCACCTGCAGAACACCTGCAAGATTCCAGCGCTGAAGAATCAAGGTATGTGCAAGACTTGAATAAGCTTAGGGCAGTACATATAGCAAGTGGCATCATCGTGTAAAACAACTTTTCAAAACAAACACAAAAACGCTAATCTAACCACGCTAAGCTACCGTTTAAGGAAATCAAGAAATGTATGTTTCTTGGTGATTGACCTCTATAAAGTTCTGAAGATTTATAACAAAACATTGTGCGATATTCACATCATTAATAAATAACCCTATAACTAATCAACGAAATGCAATTTAAAGGTAATTTAAACATTCTTTAAGTTGTTATGACTTTCTTACTGCGGCAGTGTTTTCTGTAACTCCTTGAATGCACTGCATGTATATTTATATAATTCAGAACCCTATTCCAAGGTCCAGGGCATCGATCTTGTTAATATGCAAGGAGTCTTCAGCGATCGAAGCTACGGACTCAATGCTTGCCAAATTGCATAGATGCGACGATCAAAAGGAATCAAACATCACCCTTGATACGACGCAGGTTTTTCTATACTGCACATTTCAGGCATGACCTTTAAAATGTTTATGACAGTAGATACAAAGTGTTGTTTTGTTTTTTTCAACATAACGTAGTCTACGTACATCCTTTTTAATGGGCGTGGGATGAATAGCCAATTGCGTACTTTAGTTCTGCTCTCCAAAACTCGACATTTATTCCACATAATTTGGTCCATCTTATATCTCACACAAACAATGGTGAAAGTGTATTTGTGGGTT
This sequence comes from Pycnopodia helianthoides, assembly GCA_032158295.1. Lineage (NCBI taxonomy): Eukaryota > Metazoa > Echinodermata > Asteroidea > Forcipulatida > Asteriidae > Pycnopodia > Pycnopodia helianthoides. Next base: position 8,318,926 of record CM063245.1, on the reverse strand, counting down.
GATAAATATTTCATAACAACATCAATTATAGATTTAGTCGAGCTGTGAATCATAAAATATTCATTTCCATATACTTATGTTTATATTAATGTGTCTAGATTGATGTGAACTTGAATATAATTATCTTCAGAAAAGATCATTGCAGATTCCTCTTAGTGTTTCTCTGCTGGCTTTATATATAAGTTCATGTTACATCTATACACGTGGCTGGCGTAAATATTAAAACCGCACGCATGCGGTTTGATATCTGAACGATAATAGCCTATGATATTGATATAACATTTTATTGTAAGCTTATTCTTAGTACTTCTGCAAATATCTGGACTGTGAATTCGCCAGCGATCGTAAATTTTTTGTTTTGTATTTGAAATTGCTTGAAGGTCCCAGGGAAAAAAAGGATTGTGTCACGCGTGTGTGGTTTCCAATTAGATTTCAATGCAGTTCGCTTCGTTGATGTTTTTTACGGACTGTGGCTCGAATAAGTCCAATGAAGGAGTCGTTTCTGGGACAGAGCGAATGTAAGCTCTCATCACGAACGGAAACCACTGCATCCAGCGGCTTGAACCAAGCAGCCATCAAGTGCTTGCAGTTGGGGGATGCAAGACTATTATTTGATGTTGCCGAGTTGCGGGTGGGAGAACTAATTTTATTCATGAATTCGTTGCCCTCAGAAAATTACACTCCGTTAGGTGGCTGATCGGAGCCAGTTAGGAGCAATTACTGATCTAGTAATGCAGAATCAGAGAAATAGTAAGGCGATGTGAACAGTGTCTTGACCGGGGGCACGGTGGCCACTCGAGCCAATTAGCCCGTGGTTTCCGCATATTAGGATATGTTTTGGGGGTTTAATCTTTTGCAATCTGTTTCTGTATTACAGACTTGTATTTGCTCCACAATGTCTTGGAGTCAATTGGAGGAAGAATTTCATTCACGGGAAGGTTTGGAGGCGTGGTCGGCAGCTATGGAGCAGCAGGCTGCCGCCAACGACAGACATCGTGTACAGAAGAGGCAGTTACACCGAACAAACTCCGTGGAGGAAGGATCCAATGATGGTTCAGCTGAAGGCGAGTCTTCCACAGGATCCATTGCAGAGGAACCTGAGAGTATAACCAAGCGCGCAAAACCAACCCGGAAAACAGGCGGGAACCGACGCAGGAAAAGTGGAAACGCACGAGAACGGAACACTCGTCGCCTTGAGAGCAATGAGCGAGAGCGCATGCGCATGCACTCTCTCAACGATGCCTTCCAGGATTTGAGGAACACCATACCCCACGTGACATGCCAGAGAAAACTCTCAAAAATTGAAACTCTGACCCTAGCCAAGAACTACATTGAAGCACTTTCAGATACAGTGGTAAAGTTGAAATCTGATCTGGATGACATACAGTCTTTGTACGGCCTCGGTAAAGAAGTGGACTCCAACATGAATATAGTCGCCAAAAAAGATATATTGAACGATACAACCGACATGGAAGACTTAGAGCTGAAATTCTAACATGAGATTTTGGGGGAATCACGTCCATGTTGATCGGAAACTAAACGTCCAGCCAGCGTTAATTGGATCTATATTATTGAGCGAGGCTGATGGGAGAGATCTTCCGTACATCCGACAAGCCCTCTTGGCTCTCGCCTTAAATCCTGTCGGGTCACACACACGATGGTTCGTCTTGCATTGCATTATTCCAACGCTCGGAGCGGTTGAAGACAGCCTATCAAGTGAGTGACATTTACCCGTTCAGAGACTGTGGAGAATAAGGGACATGTACCCGAGCTGATGATGTTGATGTACTCAGGTGCGAACAAACTCTTCCAGAAACCGCAGCCACAATGACAAGCTTGGCTTTGACATGAAGCAAGCTGTGTCTTCGGAATAGCGCCGGCCCGTGTATTCTTACACATTTCCTCATTTTTGCACGAGGACATGATGAAATAAACTATATTTTTACAAAAATGAATTGGACAAATGTAAATTATAAGATGATGCAGAGGGTTCTGATTTCCGAAAGAATAATTGTAGAAGCCTTTTTTGAACAGTGCCACAATATGAACTCTCGAAATCCTGGTGTCGACAGGTTAAATTTCATCAATGAGCACAATGCCGTGCCCGTATGTAATGTAATGCCGCAAACAGTAGTAGAGTACATAAATGCTGATGTACCACAGACGACTGTTACCGGTAGTTCTTCCTACCGTTGATGTATAATTGTCATCCCTCCAACCTTCAGTCCGTCGTTGAAGATATCCCTGACGCATCAAATCTCCTTGAATATGCTTGGCGATGTTGCCTGCATGGAAGCTCTTTTGTATGCCAGTCCCGCTATCTCACCTTACCATGCCGGAAGGTGAACAGACAACGAGCAAAGAAAAACAAAAGACAAGGGAAATGTCAGACCTGTCACACACGGCTATAAGGGAAACACAAGAAAACCCGTTAAAAGCTTGAGTTTCTCGCTCAGTAAGCGTAAGCACCTTTGAGTTAATCGTATCATCACAAGAAGCTGTTAAAATAAGCAAGCCAAACCCCTGTGCGTAAGAGCAGCGTGCCTCTTGTGTTATTATATATTAATAAACATTGTGGGTGTAGTCAGTGGATTGCACATCGTTCATTTCAAGGGCCAGCAGAGCCATTTTCAAGCAAGATTTTCAATGCACGACCTATCCCATTACTGCGTGCAATTTACGAAGCATAAATAAATGGTCCGCGAAACGCATTCGTGCAAACCGCCAAGCTACCAGATATAAGTTACAGTCAATGTTCAACGACTAGCTGCTGCTTCAATGACCACAGTACCAAACAATAAATTGCGTCTTAATTCACACATTGTATTATTGAGTGCTCATTTTACAGTGGCGCTTAAAAACCCAATTTAGACCAAACCAGTTTGGTTGTTCAACCACAGCGACATGTTATACCTGATGTAGTCTGACTATTATGTCCTAAAATGATAAATTATTTGACTGGCCAAATATAAATGCCGCGTTCTGTATTTACAAAACAACTGACGAAGTCATATGCAATTCATTCAATTCGGTTTGAATTTTTAACCAATCTTGTAATTATAATAACAACTGTAAATTCCTACTGAATGATTTAGCTCAATTTTGTTTTTTCTTTCTTTTGTTTACACCTTTTTTGACAATTTGATTGTACGTAAGTTAATTTGCGTGTTTATTTACCGCCTCGCTATTCTGAAAGCGCTGAGGTCGCCGTCTGATTTGAAACACGATGTTTGTCCAGGCGTTTTATTGATACACACGATTTGCGCTAAGCAAAGTTTGTCCTGTTTTATAATGAAATAAGCGACGATGTCTTCCGTTCAAGTAATGGTGAACCATGACTTCTTACATTTAAAAAAAACAAGCATTAACTGACACGGACCAAAATAAGTTATTGTCTCACATACTATGCGTCTGTTGATGCTCATGTTTTCTGTCAACCCTAATTATTGTAATGTGTAGTTGTCATTAGAAGCAGAAGCATGAACTGTAGCCTGGGTTTTCTCCATGCGATTTCGGTGGGAGGACTAGCTGTTTAAAGAAGCGAGTCTAACTGTCTATAATTAGAATTTTCAAGGAAAGCAAGTAACTCGGTCTGTCACTGTTAAATGAAATCAAATCTAAATCACATCATTGAAACGGAAATTATACAATCAATTATGTGTAAGTTTAGTGCCTTTATTTTATGAGCTAGATTCAAGGGAAAGATATAACTAGCTTTCTATTTATTCGTTGAAGTAGACTCAAAGTGTTATAATTGAGCATATGTAAATTATTTTTAAAATAGTAACTGACAAGAGTTACTTACCCGTAGCATTAGATATATGTTAATTGTATTTCATAGCTGTTCTGAAAATACACTTGCAGTAAACTTTTAAATAAAAAATGCCATACAAGCGATTGTCATTGAACAGCTTTGGTCCAAACCGGTTGCCTTTTTTAGCGGAGAGAAATTGTTGTTTACCTCCATTTCTGTTGGAGTTAAGTCATTGAATCGGTTTGTTTATGACAACATCGATCATATTCTGAGTTACAATGGTTTGACAGTTCTCTAAAAGACTGATTCTGATATTCTGTGATTCCAATTGTTCTGATCCCAAACAATCCAGCAAGCCATCCGTACAAGACTGACGAGTCTCCGATTGCACTGCACGTCTGAGAACAGAAAAACACTTTTTCATAAGTTACTTCATCGAACATTTTATTTGGGTTGTATGTGCCCTTTGGACTTCGCGGTTTAGACACCTGACAAGCTTCACACAGTCATCGTTATAATAGCTTTGTAGTTCAAATAGATTTGGGATAAATGTAGAAGTAATAGCTTATAATGTACATACGCGTTATCGGTAAACCTTTATTTTTTTGAAATTACAATTACACTACAGATTCACATCACAGATAAGTTTCACCATCAGTTTTAATTTGTGCTTACTTTTGTTTCCATACACATTCAACAACATTTTTTCACGCGAGTGGGCTATTCAAATATAAAATATAGAATGAAAATAAATACTTCCAGAATATAAATATCAGCATAAAGCCTTAAACAAATTACGGATTATCTGGACTAAAATTACTGTAGATACAGAATGAACAGTGTTTAAGTTATTTTAACAACATAAAGTCACATTTATAAATATATATTGATAAATATATTTATATAGAATTAAACCTTTAAGGTAAAATCACAAAGATATTCCTGTACTGGGGTTTGGCAATTTGAATGGTTTAACATGTTTGATGTTTATTTGAAATTTATCTCGGAAAAAACACACGATCAATCATACTATTTCAAAACTGGCATGTTCATTTGGGCATATCAGGTTGAAGAACAAAAGTAGATCCACTGAGTGAAATCGTTGATCTTCATGAAACAGACTTCAAACGTCGGTAAAAAATTATATCTGGTAAATGCTCATAAATTAAGGGGCGAGGCAACATTATCAAACGTATTATTCGATGAATATAAATCATGCACTCATAATTGTGAGACATGTACGCCAAACTACAATAAAAAGCAAACACGAAAAGGGAAAAACAGCATTTTGTCAACTCGGTGTTTTTGTATGAATAGACTCCCAAGTGTTACCTTCCCTCAACTATGGTAGGTTTTAAGTTTATGTTTGTGGAGATTCCTCGAAAGTTGACAATGCTAAAATGCGGAATCAACTCTTATGCACCAGACTTGACTTTTCTTTCTCCCCGATTCTATGGCTTTGCCTATTCAACTGCTGACATCTCAAAATGAGGCTTGTGTTTTGTCTCAAAATATTCCAAAGACACACCAGAGTAGGGGAAAAAAAGACCCTATAAGAGATTTCCTACAAGATAAGTCCCGCCTGTCGTGTGCAAGCCGTCCTCGCTTCAAAGCTAAGCTCATTTCATTTACAATAGTCAACGTGTTTAATTTGTCTAACACTTTAATTTTGACCTCAATGGATTGAGTGTTCCTTGTTTACTTGTATATCCTTTCTAATTTTTAGTTATCAAGTAGGTCAACCACAGTCTGCGTTCAAAATATTGAACATGATCTACAAAGATTAAGAATCATAAATTGAAAAGAAAATATTTATATTTATTTTATATTGTTATTATGTTTTTTTTTTTTTTTATGAAGACGGCTTCTCTGGAATTGTGCCAGTCTAAATTAAGTTACAATTTCAAACAAAATGTACAATGCATCTACAAATTGTATAGGATACTTGAATAAGGTCGTCAATTTTGTGACTTTGGCATCATGATTGGATGAATCCAATGAGTTTCCATCATTTAACTTTAATACAATAACATTGTGTTAGGGAAAACGGAGTACTAGTGTATTGAAGGTATAAACACCATACATTGACGTAGTTGTATGTACAATACATTCATCAACAATGGCGAAAGAATGTAATGGGTTCAATACACGTTTGAATTTCACAAACAAAACTCTCGACTCTAAATGTGAGTTTGATATCACTCAAACTTGGACATTGATTATTTGATATATATTTCGGTAATGGATTCATAACTTCAACATTACATAACTTATGAATCAAGCGCTGTGAAGTAATCAGCTATGGTCAAACATGGTGTTATTTTCGTCACTTTCACCTGACCTGGCCAATTATGCCGATGGATCTTCCATAGTCCTTAGTTGTACATGCTTTGGTTTGTTTGGTTTACTTCAAAACCAACATCACATTCAACGTCTAAATATCCCTTAAAGGAACATTACAGAATTGGTTTTTGCTAACAAAACAGTTGCTGGCAGTGTAAGCACTTTATGTAATCCGCCATATACATAAACTGACAAACCTGTAGAAGTTTGAGATCGATCGGCCATCTGGGTCGTGAGAAAATTGTGAAAAACCGATTACACATTTGCATGAAATCATATAGATTCAACAAATGAATAAAACGCTCACTGAGCGATAAACTCCAATCGGAAAATTAGTTTATTCATTTCTCATCAAATATGGCATTTCAGACAGAAATATTTCAAGGGATGTTTTCTACTATTATCATCATTAGACCGTTTTTTCTTACCAATTCTGTAATGTTCCTTTAAATATCAATGTAGGAAGGATGTATCTACTTGCGGATGTCATCAGTTAAATATTAATTCGCTGTGTGCACCAATGTCACGAGAATTGCGTATTTATTTTTATTAAAATACTATGGATTATTGTTTGAGTGATATAAATTGGATCGCAAGAAAGTTTTGTATTGAATAAATTCAATCGGTATTTTCCTCGTTACAAAATTGGTAAATTAATAATAGTCTGTTTGCATAAGTTGAAATCATCAAGGAATGATTACGTTCTTTCCCATTGTCGATTCTTAATTATTTATTTAATATGTTATTTTGTGTGGTGACAATTTCGCAGGTTGCTCTCACTATGTGTGCAAAGGCGCGATGCAGAAATGTGTCTCGTCTCTCATTTGTAATTCAACAACATTCTACTCAATTCAATTCAGTTGACGTTTTTTCTATGCTTGTAATTTACACTTGTTTCAAATGAGGACGATGGTCATTGTAAACACAGGAACAAACCAACTCAAGAACGTCCATGTTTGTTTGTATGTTTTGGGGTGGGTTTTTTCCCCTCTGTTTTTGTTTTTGAGAGGTCATGACGCACTCGAGTTATTTATATGTTATTTATATTTTACTTTGTCTTGAAAAAATTCATCAAGCTTTATTTTGAGTAATTGTAATGATGGGACTTCTACTCATGGCTTTTCTTTAACCCCCCCCCCCTGTAAGTTGATTGTTGATTTGACAATTACTTCTAAACTGATGATATTCAATACTCCGATTACATACAAGCCCACTAGATGACAAGGCCAGCACGAAATATTGACAAGTATAAGATCGTCAATGTTTTTATCAGTATCTTTGGCATTGTCACAGTGTGTTGTCAGTCATGTTGACATTTTGGGGCATTGAAGATTACTCAAATCCACCGAGTCTCATCACAGTATTAAATTTCATCGTATACAATTAGTGACACAAATCATTGTTTCAATCTGATCTTTCAAAGCCCTAAGTGTTATCCTTTTCATTGAGTAAAATGGTGTCTCTTCAAATGAAAATTTCACTTTACGTGGTTAGAAACCCACCTGCTATCGTCAACCTCAACATGAATGATTCGTTAAAATAACTTATAACTTATTAGAACTTAATTATCAGAAACTACATGAACATTCCGATATAAGTTGGATCAACCATAACTTGAACATATGAAGTAGTAATAAATCTAACAAGTATTTTTAAACAGTTTGTGGTTCTTTTTTATTCTGTCGTCTTTGTCACGGTATTCTACTCGTATATGAAATGATTGGGATATCTGCTATACAGTAAGATATGGTTTATTGATTGTAAGTTGACATTATCCCCGGGCCATCCTTCTCCAATTTCTGTTATGATGAACCATGGCAGTTAGCAAGGCTTGTCATACAAAAGGGGTTTGTCTGATGCTCGGGTCGCGTTTCTGTTTGATCAAGAACAGTAAGAAATCAAGACGATTGAACTTTAACCTCCAGAGCAAATTACCCCCCCCCCTTCCCTATGTCTGACATGCTTTTGATTTGTCGGCGTCTTTTTTAGTCAGTTTTATGCACTAAATAGATAACCAAGAGTTTGAATATTTTAAGTAAATAGTCTTTGGATGTCTTGAGGTTTTGGATAGGATTTCTAATGGCGAGGAGGGAGGTTTCTGAGGTTTTTTTTTTTTATTTAGGAAAGGCACCATCTGGTTCAATTTAAAGGTAAAACTTTGTTTTGAAGGCAATAAACAAAGTGTAGCTTTTCTGTGGATATATGCAGGCTTTATGTAATTTGGAGTTGTGATATAGCTTTTTTCTGTTTTTTAATTGAAAATGTTCAGCATTGAGCTCATTTAATTCCAACCAATGCGTCAAAGCAACTGTGTCAACAAAAGGCAATTTGTGATGATAATCCATGTGATTAACTCTAAGACCTTAGGGACTTTTATTTGTAGTCTAACGATTGTTTCGCATTTCTATTGACTTCAACCATACCGCGGATGGTGAACCGTCGCTGGCTTGAGCTGTTATGTCGGTCTATAGGCCTTTATCATGATGTAGCCATCTTGAATTTCTCCAATCTGAACCAATGTATCCAAACCGAGGCTGGAAGAAAAACAGTTCGGTTCCTTTTTCAGTGCAATTACTAGCATTCATTACTGCTATTGGATAAAGGGAACATGACCAAGAGCAGCATGATAAAGGTCTATGCTTAAAGTTCGTCGAATGCCGAGGCTGTTGGAAGCTCGGCTCAAAATTTAAATACAAACGTAGCCAAAGTAGTAATCGCAGTCTGTGCTGTTCACAGACACATTCCTATAAGGGAAGGTTTTGGTACACGATATGAAAACGCTGTACCATCTATAATGTTAAACCTTACCTGTAAATAGCTACTGTTTTCACCTCATGAACATTCCATGGCTCAATGTATTTCGGGTCGCTGTCATTTCCGTGAAACACATCAGCTCTCAAAGATAACAAACTTAACTTCAGACACCGTTTGTCACTCAAGACTCAAGTAATGTGTGTTTGATGCGAACCGCTGAACCTGCCATTTATATCATTTCTATAAAATAAAAAAGCTCAAGTGCAGATCGCTGCGCGTGTGTGTACAATAGGGAAACGAAGAGAGAAACGCTGCTGGGTTGTTTTTAGCGTTGAATACGTGAGATTATTTCACAAAAATGACAGGAAAACAGTTATGACGTTCAAACGCTGGCATCTACCATATATTTGTCCATGGAATGTTCAGAAGGTGAAAGCCACACCCTTCCAACAGGAAAGATTTAACTTACAGATGGAATCAAATTGTTTTCGCCCTGTGAATGATATCTGTATCCAGAACAACACAGGTGCAGTACAAAGTGAAAGTCTTCCACGAAATATACACACTGTATGGATACAAAAGAATACACGAACAAAAAGATAGATAATTAACAGATAGGCCTATACTGAGGGATGGGGACAGTGAACTGGGAGAGTGGATTCAAACAATACACATGGCACTCTTTGCAGCGTCTGATTTCATTTGATTGGTCATTTGATATTCTTGCAATGTTTTCAAAGCAAATTGTGCACACTTGGTCTTTTGGTTGGGCATTATAGTACGTTAAAATGTTGACGACTGTTTTAATCAATATAAATTTGTAGCTCAAATGTATTACATTCGTGTATTCTTGAATTGGTGTACCAAGCAGTTGAATTCGTAGGAAATAAATAATATGATACAAATATACTGGTTGTGATGAAACCTTTCTCGTCAAGGTTAGGGCCTCTATAGAAGAAACTATACATGATTATATATACATAGAGTTTAAACTAAGCTGTTTATCACAGTCTTCAGCTCGCCATCTCTAAAATGCATGCATTTCATAATAAATTTGAATACTATCATATCCCTTGTTTTGTTCAGTCAACAGAGCATTTCATGCTTAGTCAATATATAATTTGAAGGACAAAGTTTGCTGACGATTACTTTAGACTATGAAGGCAGATCGCTATAACAATATTCCACTGAATGAAAATGGTCCGTCAATAGTGTTCAAGTTTGTTTTATCACTGTATTTGATAGACATCATCCACTGGAAAATAATTCAAATAACCATTTTTAACGACCAAGAACAAATAATTGAATTCTAAACAAATTGGGAAGAGTGGACTTGAAAAATGGAGAAAGGCGAAGAGGCAGAAAGGAATTAAACTTTACAAAACGAGCTATTTCATGATGAATAAAAATCAAAATATTAGTATCTCTCTACTATTATAAAGCAAATAATTTATAAGCTATTCTAACGCAATACTTTTTGTTTTACTTTTTTGTCTATCTAAAAAAAATCTCCTTATTTCCGTTGAAGATAGCAAATAAACATACTTATTTTAAAACCTTTGCACTTTAGAAAAATAACACACAATACGTAGTTAGATAACAAAAGACAATAGTGAGACCTTGTTATTTCCATGGCTAAAGTCTCAGACCAATAATTTTACATGCATTATTCATGAGCAGCGCATGACCTTACTTCACATGATTGAACCTTTCTGATGTAATCTGAACTGGATCACTGTGTTTCATCAAAGCATGTGTACAATCAAATCACTGCATTAATTTTTCTTTTTTCTCAAGATGTCACGGTAGAATGCTATCTTGTCTATCCTTTTCAAGCATGAATGCTTGTCAGGTACAATTGGAAAAGGTGCACGGACCTTTACCTGCCGTACTTTACTATCAATGGTGAATCTTTCAAATTTAGTCAAGATACAAAATATGACACTTGTTATCTTTGTAATCTGTAAAAGGCTCTCGTTTGACAATTGAGTGTCTTGCCCATTAGGTAAGGGCTATATCTGACCTGTACTTTTATTTGCACTCTATTGTTTCGCTATGCTCCAACAACACGTTATTAATCTAATGGAGGTCAATTCAGATGTCTTGACACTCTCTATAATCCGTTGGCTACTTCGTATAGAAATTCAATTAAAGTGTTAAGTGCCGTGTAGCGCCATTTCATCGGCACACACCTTGTATCAACTCGTATGCTTGGCCTAGCCTAGGCGGTGCACATGTTATGTGTATTCAACTTGTCATTTCGGCATCAAAATAGTCCTAGGTAGATTTGTGTTGTTTTTATATATCTCTGGTGAGCCTCAGCGTCTCGGAGCAAACCTTTGATTTAGGCGCTTTATAAATGTTGACTGGTTGACTCATTGATTGATTTGGGTTTTTTTCTGGGGAACAGAGAGTAAGTATATGCCCTGATTTGAAGTATTACACGATAACCTTCAATGACAATTCGAACTTATACAAACAATAGCAGCAGAATATTTAGTTACTGCATGGTTATTGAAATTGACAATGGTGTACTTCAACAACTTCGAAATGAAGCAAGAAAACCATAACGCATTACTGTAAATAGAAGCGGCAAAGAAATATATTTAATAAAAATAAAAATTATTGACATACTGGAAAATTTGCCAGATTAAATGATCCTACATGAACAACTTTTAAAGTCATTATTAGGTGGTTTGTAGCGAAACTAATATCCGAAATATTTAAATATCTGAAGAGGTATATATAATCTTCAAAAACAAAAAGCAAGATGCATGTAACTCTAGACCAGCCATTTATATAACAAATTGTGCGAGCCTGTCCGTCACGGTAACTTACCGCACCTACTCTGTTATCTTAACACATTTCTTGTGATAGTTGTTCCATAAAAGGAGTTGCAAATTGTTGATATTCACGCACTAGGGGCAAACTTTGGGATTCAGTGAATTCGTCCTAAGCGTTATCCAAATATTCCTGTCCTTATTAAAACCACGTACTAAATAAAAACTGCCTGAAGATCTCCTAAGAGCAACGTACTTCTAGTATATTAACATAGTCTAGATATTCAGGTTGCGTTTGGGCCAGTCATATTTAGCCTATATATCCCAGGGGACTTTATTGATACAAGTCTGAACATGGCGTTATGATGACACGTAGCTAAGGCACGTCCCTCGGGAGCACAGGACTCGGCACATGCCCCGGCGATGTCTCATTTGTTTCAACTATAACGAAGAAGAGCAGGCCCTGTTAGCATGTCTTAATTTGTGGCTCTCTGACCACAGGTATGCCCTCGCCATGTCTCTTTCCACTCACAGGAAGAGGGAAAGTCCTCGTAAACGTGCGTCAATCTCTGACTATGTGAAGATTGAACAAAAAAGCAGAAGAGTACGGGTCAACAAGCGATCATGTGACTACGATTGCCAACTTAAGTTTTACCCATAAAGCATTTGAATGTGCATTACTGGTTTCAAGTGCGACTTGGAATTCTTGATCAATCTCGATGTGAATTTTGTTCAATCGAAATTGCGCACTAATCTAGCAAAACAGCATATTCTGTTTTCTCAATTACATTGAAACTGCTGTACTCGAGAAAATCAAGACAAGTGTGGACAATTCATGACATGAAGATTATACATTTTTGAAATTTGTAATTTAAAGCGTTGCTTTTTTTTTTTAATAAACTACAGTGAAAGTTTATTTACTGTTCCCTTCAGGTAAGTTTTAAAGGACAGTGGATATAAATTAAAACATTAAGAGCTTCATGATACTGGTTTGCGGTAAATACCATCCATGTTCCAAATCTCAATCGAGTAGGCCTAAGTATGGTTCTTGGAAGAACGTTTCGAAGTATGATTAGTCGAATAAATTATTGACTGGTAATTTACCGTCCTCTATTGGGGAAATTTGAGGAAAAGGTTTACATTTAAAAATTACAAACTTAGTGTTCGATATAGATTTGCAGTGACACCACGTTATACAAAATCAAAATTGAGTATACGTGTGGTTTTGAGAAGAACCGTATGTATTCGTTAGCAGAATTAAAGTATTTCATCAGATTTTGTAGTAAATATCAATGGTGACGGAGGTATGTCTTTAAATTTAAAATAATATATAGGGCAACACTCTATTGTAAAAGCTATTACATAAATCCATAACTCTCGACGAGGCGAGGATAAAATAACGCCAAGACTATATGGGAACTAAAAGGGAACTAAAAATACGAACATTCTAGAGCAATTGACTCCATTCTCTTTGAATTATGTTTGAAATAATTCGGTTTGATAAATTTTCACTTGTAAAAGCACAGCAAATTTCCAAATATGCTTCATTATAGACGAAATAGTATGTCTATTTTTTTCTATATCTGTAAATGGAAGACTTCTCTCTATTAAAAACACCTTGCAGGTCAACACGAGTATCTAAATGTTTAATTCATCATGATGTTTTATTCAATTTAATGTCAGGAATAGATCGGGTTACTTTGGAATTACCATGAGCATAGCTAATAATGATTTCCATGCATTCTTTCCCACACTCGTGGTTTTTTTTTGTCCGTGGATTATGTCTGGATTAGATTCCCGTTCTTTTCTACGAGCAGACTGATGTATTTCTTGTACACTCAGTTGTGTATTGTCGTGGGACACTGTCACATGGAACTGTCAACAATGCCCTTTAGCATAGACTGTCTGTAACACCCAAAGGCATTGCAGATTTGTCTCATTATCACATGGGAGCGTCTGATAATCACTGCTGTTATTTTTCATCCCAAACCTTCTATTGGGAAATGGTAAAAGATATTGTCAAAATACCTCCAGGAAAATGATCTCGGTGGAAAAAAATGTTGTTTCTCCAACCCGCGCCAAACTTGATGAGATGAGTTGAATTTCTCGTATCGGGTTTGATAACAAGACATGCTGTATAGATTATTGTTGATCAATGCACAGACAATTTACACACCATATAAGATATACAATCCCACCATCGTATACAGAGTGTTTGTCCGAAACGCATCAGTGAAATTCAACACTGAAGTACTATATGATAATATAAGCCGAGTAGAGACCATGTTTCCATTGCTTGCGTTTAGGTTTTTTAATTTTTTATCTCTGTTTAATACCCGAAGAAGAAGAAAAATCAATTTCATTACTGCAAACAAATTGAAGTAAATTCCGTCACGCGCGTACGTGCAAAAAAACATCGTGACATCCGGAATATGCACACGGGTATGTTTCCACAAAATGTTGAATTTCGTATTCAAGGCACGCTGGGATGATGACATCAGTCGTGACGTCAGCACTGACGCTCGAATCACTGACATTTACTCTTGATGTAGGTACTTAGATATCGGAGACATGTTTTTGCAGATGCTAATTGCTTCGTAGTGCCAGACCGGGCAATTGTCTTCGCTAAATTTGCTGTCCTTCTTCGATATATTTGATTAAAAACCAGAATTGCGGTAAGCGAGGCAGACACTAGAAGGTCCGGGTCTTATTTTCATCTTCAACTACTTCAGACGAAAGTCACTCACCTGCTGGCCTCTAGACTGTTTACAAAAAATACATATTTGATTAATCATTTATATAGTTTGCTTCCTGTTTCGTTAAATTACTATTATTTTAATGATTTCCTGCACTCCTCTTTATAAATCTTAAAATATAATTACATTCCCGTATTATTTGCTACCGGGTATAGCCAAGCCTGTGAGTGCTGCTATGTTTTTCCTTTAAACACAAAACACCCAATAAATTGCATTATCTCCGAGTCTGTTGTTATATATTCTGCTCCTGTTTTATTTCCAATAAAGTACAAAGAGTGACTTTCCTAACCAGACATTACTTGCCTAATTTGTAAAGTCGTTATCGCTGCATGGAGGCACAGTAACGTAATTGTGAAGAGACCATCCAAGAACATCCATTTTCTTGACTATAATTGCGTTGCGTTTCGTTGAGCTACTCCAGCATACAAGATACCATTAGTCTCTTGTTAACTGACTTTGCTTACGTTATTTTACAGACAAACTGACGGCAAATGTTAATTGTGAACAGTGTTTAAAAGGTAAAAAGGTTTGATGATGATGAAAACCGAAATACACACAGGTCCATATAGTTGTTTGTATACTGGTAGTGTGATATAGGCCTTCAGCTATTTATGAAAAACCTGATATGTTTTAGAGAAAGACGTCATCACGAGACTCCTAAATTGAATTTTAAAATAGAAACGCCTTGCCGTGAGATAATGGCGCTGGAACGCTAACAAATCAGCAGATGTACTGAACAAATAGCGCAGGACTTCCCAGAGTTGATGTATGTGCACACTGATCAATCATTACATCTCCTACAATAAAACATGGCGTTTGTGTTTAGTGAAACAGAACAAAATGACGTAAAATACCCGTCCGTGGTTCCTTTCTATTAGGGAAGTATTCCTTTCACATCACTCATTAATAAACAGGAAACCGTGGATGCTGTGCCATCAATGTATTATAATTAAGGGTCTGTTCCGGTGCTATAAAACAAAAATTATTTATTTAACTAATCTTATTT
The DNA here is from genome assembly GCA_032158295.1 of Pycnopodia helianthoides. NCBI lineage: Eukaryota > Metazoa > Echinodermata > Asteroidea > Forcipulatida > Asteriidae > Pycnopodia > Pycnopodia helianthoides. The sequence continues at coordinate 8,303,533 of CM063245.1, read as the reverse complement.
CAACCTTATGAAATGTCATGATCAGTCTCTGTCTCAACATAATAATGTACTGCATTGATGTATCACACATACAAGACATAAATGCAAAGCTTTCAATAATCTCAACGAACAAACCACGTCATGTGCTTGTAAGTTTCGTCTAAAAATTAAGGCAAATTGAAGGTGAACGTTGAAAGCCCTTGCTATAGCTATGTTTTTTTCAGGATCTTACACTAATGCATAGAAAGACACGTGCATGAATGGATCGTGTCGATTAATTATTTCAAACAAACTACCGCAAAACTGATTTCTCATGAGATTTGAGATTTTTACGACCGTTTTTAGGTACTTTTAGATATTTTTCCGACAGCGCTGCCTAATTGTGCATAAATTCTTACCATTAAATATTTTAGAAATGAGTTATTAAGACATAATTGTAAACAGTAATCTGCTGTTTTAATTGTTAACATCAATACCCATGGAAATATTATTAATTATTCAAGCAAAACTTTAATATATTATAGCAATCGTTTTTTGTGTGTGATGGTATGTCATACGGTTGGCATGAATTTATAGTTTTCCAGTAAAACCAAAAAATCACTATAAAGATATGAATTAGAAAGATGTGACTATGCTCAGCCCCCTTCCCGTGACTCCGCCCCTTTCCCGTGACTCCGCCCCTGATAACTTTCCCAACAATTCCATTGAATGTGCTGTCAACATAGTGAGCATTTATTGTGTTAACGCTCTGTGAATGAGAAACGCTCAACCACAACGGGACTTTCAAAATTCGTTTTCGTTCCGAAACCATTTCGTGTATTGTATTATTCACCCATGATAATGAGGTCGGTGCAATTGTGAACTTACAGCTATGTATGGGAATGAAGGTTATGCATTGGTAAACAAAATATTCACCATCCGGTTAATTAACGGTACCAGCAACAATGAGAAACAAATTTTCCAAACGCAAAGCCCCGAATATTTCAAGGCTTGCTATTTCCTAAACCTTGCTTCATTTGGTTAAAAATGCAATAATTTGCAAAAGTTCAGAACAACAATAAAACGTGGTGTTCTCAAAATAATTGCGACTAAATTTGTTTAAATTGTCGATTGATCACTAAGAATGAATTCTGATATCATTGTTATTATCAAATTAATGTTTTTTTAAGTTCGGTTAGTGATGCGTCAATGGACATAGATGTACCTGCTCAAAAACAAGCAATTTTAATAATTGAGTAGCATTGTGGCCAAGACATGACAAGGACGCCCTTATTCTAGTAATTGATTCAATTACTTTAATGAACAAAAAGGTATGTGCAAAAAAACATGGCGTGGTTAGGTTTGTATAATAAATGGAAGATGTGATGGGTTCGAGATATTGAACGAGGGCTCGGGATGGCAAGTTTTATTACATTCTCACTATTTATTTTATAATTTTGTTATTATTCAAACCGAAATAGAAATGTTCCTGTTGGTAAAAAAAAAACCTGTTCAAGAGGAATTGAGCGAGAATATCGTGTCCATCATTGCAATGAATTGGCAGGATTACTTCTACAGACTAGGCCCAACAGCCATCCTTTCGGAAACGTGTTCTTCCATGCAGTTATGATCCACACCACGTCTATTGGGGGAAATAAGAATGGCTTTATAGTAGCGAAGAAACAGTCGTAGTTAGGGGGTCTGCCTGCCACGATCCAACGCTTGCTCCCCGAGCACCGCTTTTATTTGTATTGATTTTTTTTTCGTCTTGTAATCCCGTAATACATTAAAGTGTTGTGTTCTATTTTTGCCAAGTTGTTGTTGTGCGTGATTGTGTGTGTTACCGCACGTTGTGATGGGTTGCGTTTCGTTTCATTTGCGTTCTGCAGAGTTGCGTTTATAAGAAGCGTGGTAATAAAGTGTTGTTTACGGTTTTGTCAAATTTTGTTTGTATAGTGGTACTCCTGCAATTATAACGGTACGGAGACCTAAACAAAAGAGGAATTCTAAAGAAACAGGTTTTCCAAGGTATTGATGCACAACGTCTGTGGGGGATGTTTAATAACAGGGACAAAGGAACGAAGAGTAAAAACTTTCCACAAGAATGCATTTTGAGAATGTATGTATTGTTTTGTGCTGGCTGTTTTGTTGAATTGTTCTACGTTCAAATCTGTCACGCAACGTTTTGTTCGGTTCAATCCTATATGGGATTTTTTTCGGGTGGTTTGGTTTTTGTTTTGGTTTTGTTTTGTGTTTTTGTTTTTGTTTGGGGGATTTGTTTTGTTTCGTTTGTTGTTGTTGGGTTTTTACTTCTTTTTTTCTTTTAAGGAATAGAAAATAACCTCTAACAATTACACAAATCACGGCGGTAGCTACAGTAGAAGCAATAATTAAAATAATCGCCATTGTCCATTGTAGACCGTAGTAACGATATAACAGACAGAATGGCTCAAGCACAACGGTGTAAATGTGGACAATCTACAGCACTGGGTATTGCTGCTCATGGTGCTTTCAACCTGATGGATTTATAGTCAATTTGGTTTTATCACTTGGTCGGTGCACCATTGCAAGACAATCTTAAATTTTGTGAATGAAAATAAATAAATAATGTAATTAAACCTAACAAAAAAAGAAGGGTAGGCGTACATGACAACCCGTATATCATACCCTTGTTTGACATATCCTATCCATCAGGAACGATCAAAAACACTGGCACCCGTACACACTAAAATTGGGGCTAGCTAATTGTAAATTTATTTCTATTAGCATTCATAGACGGTCGATTGTCCGTAACGGGAGCCGCCATGTATGATATAGAGCGAGCAATAAGGGGGGCACGTTTGGGATATGCTTTACACTGTTGGTCATCGAATATCAATATTACCATTTTCGCTGCAAGCTTTAATTTACACGTGCGATCCTCGTGCATGTGAATACAGCTCCATGCAGTCACGATGTACAGCGCGCATTTTATACCATTGAACACTACACCAGGAAAAAAAGTCATGGGTAAAAAAAAAAAAAAAAACGAGTTTTTGCAACGCCAATAGATAATTAAAGCTAAAATTCAAACAAATTATATCACGACATTCTTATCAATCCTCCAAATCCGTCAGGCGCATGGAAAATGTTGGATGGTTTTAACACCTTGTAATAATAGCTAATTAGAAACCGGAAACTTAAGATTTTCAAGACGCTGTGATTCAGTTTGATGTGAGATATCCTAAAAACTGTAGAGAAGTACGGTTTCAGAAACTAGTTTATAGAAACATATTGGAATATAGGTGAGACATAGCTTTGGAAATTGGAAACTTCAGATTTTCTATACGATGTAACTTAATTTGATTCAAATTTTATTCCAGTCTTTAGTCAGATATCAGAGGAACTATAGAAATGTACGGTTTGAGAAACTATAGTTTATAGAAAAACATTGGAAATTAGGTGAGACATATAGCTTCTAATAATAGATGCTTTGGAAATTGGAAACTTAAATTTCCTATACGCTGTGATTCAATTTGATTCAAATTATATTCCAGTCTACAGTGAGATATCATAGGAACTATAGAGATGTACGGTTTTGTTATACCTATAATTAATCAAAGTGGCGAGCATATTGTAGAATAATAATTGTCACAATAAATTACCATTGCTCATGTACATGAAGCACAATTTAACCAATCTCAGCAGTGTTACAACCAACGGACTGTCATAGTTTGAAGAACAAAAATATCATAAATGTTCCAATTCTTGTACCTTTTCAAGCTTATTTGTTGTTTTAAATTCCCGATCATTTGGTCCTTTTTGAGGTTTGTTCTAACTATACGTGTATGTGACAAGCATGCATACAGTAATACCGTATCAAACTGCAATACGTTTTGCTGTGTCGAATGTCAGGATTTTAATGAATATTAAGTTTGTGGTTCAGATATGTGTCTCAGGCGCAGTGCCAAAAAAATGTTTTTATTTATTTGTTTGTATGTTTGTTTGTTGTTGTTTTTTGTTTTCGTTTTTTTGGGGGGGGGGTTTCTTAACTGCAACAGCCCGCTTTATCATAGAAAGGTTTTAAACAATTGTCCTTCTCGGTCTCAATGCCTATATTATTGTATCCCATACTCGTTTTTAGAATAAGCAGTTTTTCATAAATTTCAACAAATCACTTTTTCTTTTGCAAAGCGACCTTGGGACTCCATTAGTTCCTGCCGATTTTCCCATTAATCATACAAACAATTATGAAAGACTGTGAACATTGACCTGTTAGATTAATTGACTATATATTGTGAACTGTTATCCAAGGTCCTAATTGCTAGACAAAAGACCACCAGTCATGTCATGAACTCACTGCCAATGCTCTCTGAATCATCAAATCACAGTTTGATTCCAACGCTAGATCATTGGGTTTGATCGACTTCCTAAAAACAAAATGAAGTATAACGAACACTTCAAACAAAAGAATAATGGTACATTTTTACTGAGTGCAGACAAATCACACAGGTAAACGTGACCCCAAATGTACAGAAATGAAACAAAAACCCTTGATGAAAAAGGTTAATGGTGTCATTCGTGAATCAAAGCAGGTAGATTTTACCCTTTTTTGCATTTAGTTATTGGGACAACGGGTATGAATGTTAGGCTATTATACATCAGATCACAGGAAAGGACTCTGGCTATGCACGATCACTGACGAGTCGGAACTTCGCCGCACCAACGCGCCTTGAATATTTGACAAATGTTGACTTGTCTAAACTAATGGGCTGTGGTCGAATCGAGAGGAGACTATACGTGCTCCGTCACCGTCGTGCACTAAATTACTCCAATGTCATAACTATGTATGACGCCATTTCTCTCGTTTGTCAAAATATATTTTTGAGAAATCTCTCATGTCATTTCTGCCATAGTACTTTATCCCGATTTATGATTTATGTAATGGATCAGATAATTTATAGCCACAGTTCGTGGTAGTGAATAGTGTTCTAAGACGTAATACCATAACTCGTTTAACCAGCGTAGTTAAAAGCTTACAAGGTCATTTCGTGCTGAACACTAGTTGTTCACACACGTTGTCTATAAAATCATGAATCTAATTGATGGAGTTGGAGAGCGAGACTGGCCGGGACGCGACCAGCCACTCTTCAGATGGTGCCGGCCTGCCGCTCGGGGTCGTTTCGACGGGTCTATTGACGATGCTAATCAGCACAGCGATGTCCCCTCATCTTGCTCTGGTATTATATTTCATACGACAGCGGAATCGATTTCAAACCACCATGTTTAATAGCACTATGTTATAATTCACAGAGCATTACAAAAATTTCCGGCATACATTAAAGGAACAAGTCATAGGCCACCGTGACTAACTTTCTCTGCATTGTTCTTTTCAATCAACTTCATACAAAACAACTAAAATAGCCATAATGCAACCAACAATTCAAACCATAAACCCAATAAATGCATGAAAGAATTGCGTAAATTACTCAAATTGGTACGGTCAAGGTAGATAATAAATTAATATTTAAATGAAACACAAATATCTGAATCCGAAGGGGTGGAAAATAATTATTTGTTCATGTTAATTTTGTTGACAAAACATTTGAGAGGAGAGACCTTCCCTTGACGGTCTCTCAAAACCATTTTGAAAACCGTCTTCGAAAATATGTTCTAAGTTCTCAGACCACTCTAAAAATATATTTATAATATACAAACGGGTTATATGGGATTGTAAAAAAGGGATCACCTCAAAACAAAAAGTAGTAAAAAGCCTTTCACCTAAAAAAAAAAGTACTGCAAAACTATGACAGCAAAAATGTCTACTGCCATTGGGTATAAAATAAATATGTCTAGAATGTGATCAGCTTTATCTGGTCTGACATCCTGTCACGTGAGACTCCCTTGACGAACCCACGGGAAAGATCGACTCCGTAGCTTGATAACCATCGAAAAACATAGCTGCATAACCATGACCGCGCATAAGTAGAGTTCGTTAAACGTGGTTCTAAACGCTTTTACGAAGTTAAAGGCCAGCAATATAAAAAGGCTGAACATGAAGCCAGTCGTGTCTGCCGGCTATCGTAAGGGCAACCTGATCTGATCAGGTGAATCCGATGGCCTTTAATTTTTCAGACGTTCTAATAAACTGTTATCACGGTGTCCTTATTATAAATCTATAACCGTTTACACACACACACAAATTGTGCAAATTCCTAAAGGAAATGAAACAGGGGCATTGTGTTATTGTGACACATGCGATGCTATATACAATTCGACCTATGTCGCTTCATACTATGTCATCTTGTGTCTTCTATTTCTAAAACAACTGTAAACAATACCTAAAAGTTTATTTCCATTGTCTTATCCTTTCCACGACTACCTGACACGGAATTAGTCAATGTTGATGGGAAATGTCCTTTCTCTCTCCCTTCTCTCTCTCTCTCTTTCTCTCTCTCATAAAAAGTTCTCCCACTCCTTCGTGAATCTGCCAATCTTCTTGTTAGTGGGTAGTGGAAACAAACACCAGCCCACTGCCCGCCTGGCCACACGACCGCAACAGTTTCTGCCACACGACCAACACGTGCCCGGCACGCTCCAAACCACAATCCGCTGAGGGTTAATGTGAATACGTTCGCAATTCATCTCTCGGAGAAGATTAAGTTTCTCCGAAACGTTTGTTGAAACCGATTGAAAAGTCATGTGATATTACGATTTTTAAGAAGTTGCGACTTGTTTTCCCCCTTTTAACGAAATTATGCTTGATGAAAAAGGATTGTTAATGAAGCACTACAACAAATTTGCCATTAGGTCTTTTCCTCTCTAGTCTGGTTTCCCTTTCTCTAGCCTCCATCTTTCTTTTTGACAACTACTGCCTTCAACAAAAAACAACGGTATCCACATGGGGGCACCACCAAATAACTATGTATTGCACATCCTTGGCGTAAATTCATCCTCCATACTGATGTAGTGCGTAATCTACATCAACTATAACATTATCGTTGGAGACCACCTACAGGTGACACTGGCATAGTGACGTAGTAGTATAGACACATGCAATGCTTCGGTAGTACAAACGTAATTCACACCTGTGCAACAGTGATATGTTGTAGCGCATCGCCGCATCCCCACAATAACAATTCTTGCCGTTGCAAAGTGTAGTCTTTTTTTGTGAAAACTGCCATTTTTACCTATGAGTCTTCAACATTTATTTGTAATAAATATATTTATTATTAGGCCTAAACCCTGTTATTTCTGTCATAAAACTTGTACGGCTGGACATATTCTGTGAAACATGAACTGTTCAATGGAGGGAGGTTTGGTTTCGTTGACAAAAGTCATTGACAAAACTGTCGGCAATGATTTATTAATAAATGATATAAATTCGAATAAAGTACATGTTATCTCATGTAGCTATTACTTTAATACGAGAATCTCTGAGCTGTGCATGAAAAAGCCAGGTAAAAGGGTAGAGATGCAAGAGTCATGGTATAAAAATAATCAAATTCCAGTGAGAAGGCAGTGCTCTTTGAAGAAGTGCCGTGAATTTCCCCATTTCGGAAAGTACGCTGAAATTAAAAAAAGCCTCGGTATAGCGGGAAACTGCTGTTTGTACATTTCAAAAAATGAGATAAGAGTTATTTAAAGCTGTCTTCTCGTATGTTATCTTTGGAGAGAAGAAGACGACTCAAGTAGCGAACTGTATCTCGAGGCTTGCAATATACTTGGTCTCAGTTTCAGTGTGTAGAGACGCACAAGTCGGTCCGGTCACTTTGTAATATCGGACCAGCTTGTTGGCAGATAATCTTACATGCATGACGTTAGGCTTTGATATCTGAGTGTATCTTGCGGTCAGTATTAATATAATTACAAATCAAGCGAATGCTTTTGCTGCAACTGATAGTTTCAGAGGAGATATAGCAATGACTTGGAGCCAAGCAACAAGTCAGACTGAATAAGTATTATCAATATCACAATCTTTCTGAGAATACTGTCATTTACTTGAGATACAAAACTTATAATGCATTACTATATTTATTTAAATATACAACATAAATATAACATAATGAGGCTGTAACGACTCATTATTTTATTTTTATTTTTTTTAATAATCCCAATTTAATATATTTTTCTCGAGTAAATAATCAAACAATACTTCATTTTCCCCTCAACTTATAGCTACAATACTTTTAGTTTTATTTGATGTATTAATAAATGGTATATTGAATGATATCAAGCAACGAAAAGATCAATCACCACAAATACAAACTCAATGTTCATTTACGTTCCTAAGTCTTTATAGGTTAACTACCAAGTAATGTGGGTTACGGAGATTGCCTGACGTAGGTAGCCGAATTAATTCAGTAAAGCGGAATATATACCCTAAAATCAAGTCGATACAAACAAATATGTGGCTACCGATGCTATACGTGGCTGTGCGGCAGGATTTTCGTCCATTAAAACCGGATTATTCTAGGCCCAATACACAGTGAGAACCTTAAAATAAAAAAATGCAGGATATACTTTTGCTATTGTCGAAGACCAGTATCCGCACTTGGTGTGTCCCGACATAGGCCTATGCATAAAATAACAAACCTGTGACATTTTTTGCTCAATTGGTCATCGAAGTTGCAAGAAAACACAAAAAGAAAAAAACACCCTTGTTGCATAGAATTGTGTGCTTTCACTGAGAAAGGCTTGATTCAAATATTTGGGTGAAAAATTTCGTCCTTCTCTAAAACTACGATATTTCAAAGGGGCCGTTTCTAACAATGTTATTAAATATAAACAGCTCTCCAGCGCTCTTTATTAAGTTTTTTTATGGTCGACAATTTTTGAAGTAATTACCTAACCCTTTAAGGTTGCCAACAGCAATTTTTTGTTTTTATATTCAGGTCGCACTTTGTCTTTAATTGAAAAGAAAGGTATAACCTTCAATCTCTACATTATTTTCCATATACATAATGAAATAATTATATGAAAGGGTTGTAAATAAAGCAACAACCACATTGAGAGATATGTACACGGTAACCTAGCGTATGAAGTTACATATTAAGTTTGCACGTATCCTCGAGTATCGATCGCATCAGACTGTTTCGAGGTCTTCGTCATGAGTTTGTTCCCTTTTAGGGGCGCCGGTTTTACCCCTAATTTTATTGGTTATTTTATCTTACTTTACATATGTGCATATTTCATAGTTCAAACTGGAAAGTTTGAAATTCACACGACCTTTAAACAATTAGCTACTATTGGCACAAATTTATAAACCGGATTTTATAGTACAGGAAACACGGCACTCTTTAATCCCAAAATGTGTCTTTGCATAATAATGAGACTTTACTAAAAAAAAGTACTCTGGCTTTTTAGTCTGTGCATTTTTAAACGATGGGTTGTGGAAAAAAATCAGTTGAGTTTTTTTTTTTAGTGTGGAAATGGACGTTCTCATTTCTAATCCATTTGTTGTATTTCTCTCATGTACTTGGTAGTCATTATTATCTCCAATGTATAAATTAGCAATATGACACTCGATATAATTTCGTATAGATCTTGCACGCACACTCATATTGCTGGTTATTTTGCCTTGTAACATGCACCCTGATGTATATAGTGCCAAATACATGACCGTGTTGAAGAGTTCAAGCAAAGAACCGGTGCTTTAATAAAAGCTTTATTATGAAGCTTGTCATTTCCGCTCAGCCAAAGTCCCTTTTACGCTCAGTCATTTATCACAACTTGACATACAATTGTTGTTGCAATAGATACGCAATATGCAGATGAGACACGTCATACTTGATTAAGTATTCGATCAAGTAACATCCACATGAAAAATACTATGCGTTGTCCTAATTAACCTTCGTGTTGATAAGAGGTTGAGGAAACAAACGCCGCAAGACTGTAACCCTCATCACTTCTTAGTACAGTCTATGATAATTTAAAGGAACATTACAGAATTGTTTTTTGCTAACAAAACAGTTGCTGGCAGTTTAAGCACTTTATGTAATCCACCATATACATTAACTGACAAACCTGTAGAAGTTTGAGATCGATTGGCCATCTGGGTCACGAGAAAATAGTGCAAAACCGATTACAAATTTGCATGTGTTATACAATGCATGAATAAAACGCTCATGGGCGATAAACTCCAATCGGAAAATTAGTTTATTCATTTCTCATCAAATATGGCATTTCAGACAGAAATATTTCTAGGGATGTTTTCTACTATCATCATCATAAGACCGTTTAAGTTTTATGTAAATCTGTGATCTTAAAGAAAATTTTACTTACCACTTCTGTAACGTTCCTTTAAACGATCGTCTATCAATGGTGCAAACGTTTCAGTCATGAGCATACAGAGTGGGGGCGAAATCTGGATCCTGGGGCGAAACGTTTCAAAGAACAATTTTGAAATTTTCTATTTTTAATATTCAAAATGGAGTTTGATGCATGTTATTGAAGTGTGACCATTCTTTAATGTAGTGTATGGGTAAATTAAGGCACAAAACACAGTACCTTGTGTTACGACGTTAGTACAAGAATCAATTACATGTGAAAACTCCTGGCCCTGTGGGTGTAGCCCGTAGTGGTTGATTTAGCAGGGCATATCACACACCTGTGTCAGGGTAAACTCACATCTTATCAGTGTTATATTTTGCAAGACCTTTTTAAAAATCGTTGTTTAACGTGGCATTGGTGTAACAAGAGAGGGTGGGGCAGCAGCCTCCCACCGCTCAGGCCACCCCCCCCCCAATGAGATCGACAAAATGCACAAATGAAAAACAAAAGTCTGGTTACGCCATACTGCACTGTCCATATTTCATGTTCAAAAATGGGCATTTGTTTCCATTTTGATAAATACAAAACGTTAGTTCAAAAGCATACCTGCTGACAAGTCATGTATAATGTTGGTGGGTGTCATTTTCACAACCCCTTAAACCACTCCCAGGTGCATTATAAAAATACACATTATACAGATGTGTTGCATTAAACGCAAATCTTCAATAAGTTTGCAAACACTCTCATCCCCTAGTGATTGAAACAACAGCTCGAAACCTTTCAAACCAGATCCAAATTAAGCTCACTAAGAACACTTGATCACTCTTTCCAATCCGACATATATACATTTTGTTTCCAACTCCATTGCACATATCGGGTTCCTTTCCGCCACAGTCACCCGTAGCAAGTAAAAATAGCCGAGGGTAAATTCAGATCAATACTTAATAAACACGGATGACTTCTCGCAAATTATTCCCACTTTTGTTTTCCAATACGGCAATAACCCATATCACTGACCCTGAATGAAAAACACATCAATTCAAACTATCTGCAAAAACCAACAAAGGGTGAATCATATCCTTTATTATAATTCCAATCATTTGCATGTATCGCGTTTCTGTTGGCAACATATTTACAGTTTTAGAGCAGTGTTAAAGAGTGCATGCGCTTACAACCTTCAGTTCTTGTAAATGAACCTTTCTCTTCTTTTGTTTCCTTTTTTTTAAAGGGACTGTCCACTGTTGTTTATGTAGAGAACATACTGTTACCTATAGTTGTCGAGAATTGGCATCACAGCAATCCTTTGAAAATAACTAACTTCTGAAAAGTGGCAATATTTTATTCGAGAAAATGTCAGTGACTGGTTTCATTGTTTTTTTTTACCGGATGAGTAATTTAAACGCTTGGTCGGCTTATAGTTGAGACCTGATTCGAACCAGAGTTCTTTGTAGATATCAGTATTTGAAATCGTTACTTTTTGTTGTTTTTGTTTGTTGTTTGTTGTTTGTTGTTTTAAATCTGATATTTCTATACAAAATATTGGATGCATCTGAGTGCATTGTCGCAGAATATAATCAAGAAATGAACACTGAACTAATCCGTTTTACGAGGCGAAGCTGATTGAAATAGACAAGCCAGATTTCCACCGAGTCTAGGTATCCATACAACCGCAATGCCTTAACACTTAATATAGGAGTTCTGTATGGATAATTATAGGACGGTACGTGTGAGCTACATACAATAATACTGAATGCATTTCGTTCGTGCATTGTGGCAGAACATAATCACTCGGTGAAATCGTTTTTTTTTTCCATTCAGCTTCGCCTCGTGAAATGGAAGAGTCCAGATTTCACCTCACTATTATGTTCTGCCCCATGCACTCTTATATATGCATCCAATAGTTGTATATTTTATACATGTTTTTTATGTAAACTTTTTCTTCGAAACACGATAATGGATATGATATTTTAGGTAACATGCTACATATTAATAGTATAAAAACTTAATTATCAACGTTTCAATCATAAGTCTTGTATTGATAACCTAAAAATGATGAAAAGCATTTAGCAGAACTTGAAATTTACTACTGGACCGCAAGACCAAGGCCAGTGCTTAAGCATTGGGCCGTTAGTCTTGTGTTTTACAATTGAATAATAATATTTCACTGTGTAATATCTTTAGTAGGTAAAAACAAATATGTGGAAGTGCTTACCTTGAGTCTGATAAATATCTTTCAATCCTGTTGAGTATCGAAGTATACTTTGCCCAGCAGAAAAAGAGGAACAGATTTACTTGGTGCTTGTTCAAACGAGAACTGTGTACATGTTCAACTGTACATTTTTGTTATGGTCTTGTAACAAAAATCTGGTCGTGGAAAAGTAAGTGCAAGCCATACCCCCACCCACCCACCCTTAATTTGAGCTCTTTATGGTTCTGCTGTTACGGTGAATTGTGTGAAGCGTTTTAAATTCCTTAAATTCTTTACTGCGTCTCATCAGGTTCGCTAATCTGACAATTTAAACGACTCTTACGTAATAAGCAATGACTGTTCTCAACTTAAGAGATCAGCTTGCCATTATTCGGGGCAGTTGGGTCTTGGGCGTGGTGCCGTCAACAACTATCGGCTCTCGCGGTTTAATTTATTACCGTAACCATGTAGCTGTGTTATTTTATAATAAAGTATTCTAGGCCATATATTTATGGTGTCGCTCTTCAGTTTGTTATGTCTGTTTAAAAACTCTAAAAAATACAAACATAATAGTTCTCAGGAACTAAAGCACTTGGCGTTTAATATACTTGTTGATTACATTGTTGTACTCTGACAGATATTAATATGTGCATCACAGTTTATTAGTTTTTTAATATATATATGTGCTTTAGTACTATAAGCTAAAACGCTGTAATTATTTTTTCGAGTATACTTATGTCGGAATTCATGCGTTGTTACTGAATGGCATTCAGATTTTGTATATGTTGCACAATCTCGCCAAAAGAGTAAATGGGCTTTTTACGCTTATGAGATAAGAGAGCACTTGACTCGATTAACAATATCCGACTCGTCAAACTTAACAGGCAGACAGATCAATATAAAGAAAGTAGGCCTACATTTTCATACAAAGATCTGAAACTTTTCACGATGGGAATACGATCTAGACTAGTAAGATTTGCGGTAAGACACCTACACATACAACTCTGTGAGTTTTAGGTGGCTCTGAAAAGAACCATTGGTTTACAACTCCGGTTCTTAAAGGAACATTACATAATTGGTAAGAACAAAACTTGTAAAATACTACTTTTTGATCACAGATTTACATAAAACTTACACGGTCTAATGATGATGATAGTAAAAAACATCCCCTGAAATATTTCTGTCTGAAATGCCATATTTGATGAGAAATGAATCAACTAATTTTCCGATTGGAGTTTATCGCTCAGTGAGCGTTTTATTCATTTGTTGAATTTATATGAATTTCATGCAAATGTGTTAATCGGTTTTTCACTATTTTCTCGTGACCCAAATGGCTGATCGATCTCAAACTTCTACAGGTTTGTCAGTTTATGTATATGGTGGATTACATAAAGTGCTTACACTGCCAGCAACTGTTTTGTTAGCAAAAACCAATTCTGTAATGTTCCTTTAACAACCACTGGTACTTGTCAGAACTACCATAACTCATATAGTGAGAGTCTTATGTACATGTTGTCTCTGCAAACCTTACTGGAATGGACATTGTTTTGTGGTACGAGATAGCAATGTCAGTTTGGATAAACGATATCCTCTATACTGGCATGCTTGTTGTGAGGTATTAATGTGTTGTATCATTAAAATAGAAATGCAACCAACCCAGAAGTATTATTCACGATTTATAATTGGAAAACAAAATTAAAGTTCTCCAGATCCATTCAAGATGGACACTAAAGAGGGATCACTCTTCGTAATGTCAAGTGTACTTTCCAATACAGTGCAAATCGGATGATACCTTATACAATGTTGATATCGCAACCTGCTTCAAGTTTAGACGATACCTAAACTCACATAAATATTGAAGGTTTCCTCTCTGTTCATTAACACTATATCTCACTAATTTTCATGTAGAGAGAAAAGGGACATATGAGAAGCCGATGATACGCGGAATGTCTGCTAAAATGTGTACATTTTATTTACTGCCTCACGGCACATCGAGCATGGTGACTCTAATATTTCAGGTGGGCAACCTGCTACGTTTCACCTGTCTAAACGAACAGCTCTCTTTGTGGACAACTGTGAATGGAATATACGAAGAAATGCTAAAGGTGAACTGCCCACTTTTGACTGGAGTTCGAACGAGTGTTGATAGAGTTTAAGCGTGAGAATTAATCAATTTGTTTTCAAAAATAGTTTATCAATTTATGAAGTTCTGTGTTTTAACGCAGGTGGCCACGTGGCAAGCAGTTTCGTGTATACACTAGCACACTACAATGAAAAAGCTACGATAAATTATACATGCCATGATGAATTATGCGATTGGTATGGTCAACAATAATAGCAACAAAGCTAGTGTCAGTTAATTTTTCATTTTTCAATGAACCATTTATTTTACAGATGATAACCAAAACTAAACCATTTAAGCTCTTCTTTGTCAGGCTTTAAAATATTAATTTTACATACTTATTACTTGATTGTTTTTTTGTTCCAATTTGAGTTTTGTTTGTTCATTTAGATATCAGTTAGTTTGTGATCATACTATATGTGAATATATTTGTATAGCTGTACATTATACACACTACGACTTCTCTCTGCTTCTGTAACCTTAACTTGTGTTTCCATTGTTTTTGGTCAACACTTGTTTGTTTAAGAAATTGACACAATAATTAACAGTGTGATGACGCATCGAGCAAGCAGGAGATTGATCTAAACATTGACAGGAAATCTGAAACAGCTCGCATCAGTGTCTGTTATTCACCTGCGAAGACAGCTGCCTACATATGAAGGGATCGCTATACACGAGGAGGTAGACATGCCTACGAGGGGCCCTAGGGCTCATCCACCATAATGTCCCCCTTTATAAAGACAAATATTCACCATCACCGGTTCAAAGCGCCTCCAACCAAAAATTGAGACTCTATTGTCAATGCTTGGGGTGCTACAAATTAGCTATATCCACATTATACCTTCAGAGCGAACATTAAATCCACAGAATTCAAATTAATTTCTTGAAGAAGAAAACAAACACACGTAAAGCAAGTTCATAGAGCCTATGCATTGGAGCTCAGATAATTTGTTGCCTTCAAAACCGCAATTTCTTTAGGAAATGAAAACAAGCTGTATTTTGTTTTTATTGATGCTTACCACCCGAGGCACGGTTTGGTGGCAGTTTACAGGGCCTGAATTGTTTTCTTGTTATTACTTTGTGACGTACTCATGACGGCAGTCAGTGAAAATTGGGAAATGTTTGCAACTAGTGCTGTGACGCCCGACGGCTGTTTGCAAGCTCTCTTCTCTTTTTAGTTTGATTGTCTTCTTGTGAGTTGCGTTATTGTAGTTCACTATTAAAGCATAACAAACTACCAACATAAAACCTTTTGCATAAACGGATACCACACAGTTTCATTTCTAGAAGAAACAATTTGAAGAAATTAAAGGCACTTAAAATGCTGATTTGTATGCAAAATTATATAGAAAGGTATATAAAAGTAACCTGTAAAAGTTTCTACTGTCTAGCACCAACAAAAATCACTATATTATTTTCACAAGAACGTCGATTATATTTACGTTTAGAGAGATGACAGCGGGTACCAACCTGGCTGGTTCGCTGCAGCAAACGCGAACGGACAACAACCCTCACAGATCTGAGAAATGATTCATGCATGAATCGTTTTTCAGTTTAAAATATTTTGGGGCGACAAATTATCCACACCATTTTTACTTCGAAGGGAATCCTTTTTCCAAAACAGTTTATATAGTATCAACAGCTGCAGTGCTTCTCGTCAAGAAATGGGTCTGTATGGGTCAACTTTTCTGTCGTTGTTGTTTGTCATAAATATGTTTGTTTAGTACTTTCTGACCCGAAAAATAATCACAGACGTAAATATAAATTTCCTTATTTTTCCCCTGACAATTTGGCGGATAAGTTAAGAGCACCTTGACTTGATTTTGATTATACCATAGTATTGTGATCATAAAGTTGAAGAAAACTTAAAATCTATATATGTAAACAACTTTTCCGGGGTTCAAAACGTAATAATAGTTCATTTTCAACCCTACAGCTTGTGTAGGACACTGTATACTCGGTGCATCCCGGATCCTCAGGAGTCCTGTGGAATCCTCAGGAGTCCTGTGGAATCCTCAGGGATCCTGTGGAATCCTCGGGAGTCCTTTGGAATCCTCGGGAGTCCTGTGGAATCCTCAGGGATCCTGTGGAATACTCAGGAGTCCTGTGGAATCCTCAGGGAGTCCTGTGGAATCCTCAGGAGTCCTGTGGAATCCTCAGCGATCCTGTGGAATACTCAGGAGTCCTGTGGAATCCTCGGGAGTCCTGTGGAATCCTCAGGATCCATGTGGAATCCTCAGGAGTCCTGTGGAACCCTCAGGCATACTGCTCGGATTGAATTCGAACCCACGACCCCAAATCCGTAGTTTGGTCACAACATCTGCTCTATAGAATGCGGGGTCGTATAGGTTCGAATCCAATCCAACAAGAAGTGCGCCTGTAAAATGTTTTCCTTCAAGACTCAGGAAGTAGCGAGTATAGAGCGCTCATCACACATTGGTTGCAGTGGGGCAAAAACCAAATAGGTACATATTTAGTTTGCAAGACAATAAGTGTGCTCACTAAAAGCTCACACTGCAAGCATCTGGTCTAATAATCACAATGTAATGTTTTTATATACTTTAACAAAAAAAATCAAGTCGTTGTTTGGGTTGGATACAACGCTTTTCCTTCTTCAATTTTCCGTATTCAACTTTTCTTTAAATTTTCTTTGAAGTTAATGTCAGGTTCTACAGTCAGCCAACCTGGGGACGAGTCTGAACTAGGAGCTTTTCCTATACGTGCATTAATGCAATGAATGGAGGAATAAAGCTTTAGAAACGGTATAATTTATCTTGTCTATGATGTGTTCATGTTACAAAGATTGATTATACAACAAGCACAGTAGCACACATTGTCATCTAGAACTTGAAGATAGGGTCATATATTGGTTTTTGTCAATGCCGATTTATAGGCCAAATTCTCCATAAAGATCATCCTGTGAAAGTTTCAGCTGAATACAGCCTCTACTTGTTGAGAAAACAGCAACGAACTGTCATGGTATTTTCATCAAGAACGTCAAATCTATCCACGTTTAGCGAGGTGACAGCGGGTACCAACCGTATCTCCGACGGACTTAACGGAAATTTGAATCTTCAAAAGTCGCCTGAAGGCAATCTTTGGAGATTCAAATTTGTCGACATACTTTTATTAATTTTTAATCATTTCAGAAGTTCAGACGCATTCATTTTGCAGGATGCTTACCACAATTACCATCCCTATAAACAAATAAGCTTTCTCTATAAAGAGTAGGATTTTCGGATTAACAAGGTTTGACCCTATACACACAAAAAAAAGTATTAAAAAAATGTATACCTCATTTTGAAATATATTTTTTATAAAGTGCTCGTAGTCGTACTCGCACGTGTACTCGGAGCGCCAAGTACTTAGTAATCGACTGTTGGACAACACGCATGCGCATTAAAACCCTATGGTTGCCCAAACGTGTGGGCTTGGGATTTTTAATGTAATTACTTCAAAACGAGCCTGCGCAATATCGATTTATTGTTCTCGCCAAAATTAAGAATTGAGTAAGTAAATATTTGGGGGTAAGGTAAGTTAAGGTAAAAAGAACCGTATACCCTTAATTGACAAAAATCATTTTGAGTCCCTGATACTAGGTGGGTGTAGGGCCAAGGAGCGGAAGAGGTCAACCGTAGGCACTGTTATTTATAGAGCTAGCTCCATTAGTTCCAGTCTACTTGCTTGGACTCCTACGCCCACATATTATCAGCTATGACCCTTCGAATGAGAACTCAACTCATTGGTTTTTCTTTCTTTCTTTTTGCCTAAACTTCCCCCATGTTCAAAAGGTCATGTCAGTCCTCAGTCCCCCTGATGCGGGCGTAGACCCAAGACAAGGAGGGAGTCCACTGGCACGTTTAACGTTAATGGCGCTTAATGGGCTAGTTGAAGCTCAGTCAAGGACAGCGGACATTCAACTACGAACATGGCGGCCTCTGAGTCCATGACATTATACATGCATTAAATACACTGTATTGTAAGCAATAGCACTTATTTTAAGAGTTATGAAAACTTTGAGATTTAGACATCAGTTATAGTTTATCAATATAAGAAACCTTACTCACCAGATACACGAGAAATTCCATGTAAACTTACTACTAGGCTCTGCAGTAAGGTAGCATAAAACAAGAGATACACTGAGCAGGTTAGAGTTACTGACTATACCACCGCAACGTTATGTACAACAACGTAACAATGGCTGCAGTCGTCTCGAAATAGGCAGTCTACTACAACGCACAGCACAATGCTTTTACACATAGCGCTAAAACAACGTCACAACGCTACACAACGAACGCCATCCTTAAATGGGCTGGAGGCGTGGATCTCGGAGTTTGAGTTTGTGAGATTATACAGCAATAAATAGTTATTGTAAAGTAATTAACGGTTACTAAAAACTAAACAAGCAAGGTACAGCTAACTTTGATTGGAACTATATATTGCTAGTTCCGAATAGACACAAAATACTAGAGTGTGATTAGGCTGATCGTTTACGTCATGTTGTATTCAAGGACTAAGAAAATATTAGGAGTCAGCAGTATTTGTTTATGTATTGCAACCATTAATTCTCCACATTAATTCTCGTCAAAATTTAACTCAAGAGATTTTGCTGTTAAATTCTTTCATGTTATTATAACTTTACTTTAGTTCACATTAAGGACCATTTTCACCCGACGTCATCACACGATAAATATTGATTGCACCATTTGTGGAGTATTCCCTGTGCATTGTTAGGTAAAGCGCCCTGCGGTCCGATGCGCACCATATCTTTATTCATGCAATTTGATTCCCAAAATGGCAGACCACGGGAAGACAGTAGCCGCGTGTGACGTCAGTGCAGGGGGGGGGGGTCTGAGTCTGGTGCCAGTAGATTGAGATACAGCAGCTCGTTCCAATTGGTGCTCGATATGGGGCAGAGGGTACCCCCCCCCTCCCCTCCTATTGTGTTTTCATTGTGTGCTTGGAATCTCAGGAATTCTTTTGAGGATTTTAGGGGGGAATTCTATACAAGAGGAAAATAGTGTGTTATAGTATGGGAACATTGGGGGGGGGGCTCTGCCCCATATCGGGCAGGCTATATAGCTCGTTCCACTATCAATCTGATGGACCTATTTTACAGCTGAATTGTCGATCACAGATCCCTCGATGCACTTTAAAATATCAATTTAAAATATTGTTGCTCCAATATGCGTTCATAGAATAATATATTCTTCTCGTTTTCTGTATAGCAAATAGTTTATGGTTATGCTTGCGATATTTTCCAGCTACAAACATTTGCTAATGAATTTGCTTTTACAGAAACGGGCCCCTTTAGTAGCGTCGTTGTTATAGTCCATGTTTTCGTTTAGAATATCCTAAACACCTACATCTCCTCTTAGTATTTTTGTCACCCAATCTGGAATTTATTCACTGTGTTTAATATCCTCAGAGAATGTTCTTCCTGTCCATGGCTTTGCTCGTGTAATGTAAGTTACAGAATAAGGACGTGGAGTGCTAAGGAACATAAAGCACTTAGCTTTTGCAAGGAATGACACACATCATTAGACATGAATTGTTTGCCGTGTGTTTCGAAGGCCAATCAAATTTCCATTTGAATGATGACAATACCAGACGCAAAATGTCACTTCCAAGGCATCGTAGAACTTGATAGACGTCATTCAATGATGACAGACAATAAAAGCACATCCATGTCCGTTTTTGAAAAGGCAGATGTTATTTTTTAAGCCTCGAGAGATAAAACTTCTTATAATTATTATTATTCTAAAGGTGGGCGAGATGTTAATTACTGCCGCATCCATGTGTGACTGGGCAAAGGGTTAGGTTAAAATACGACAATATGTGGAGGAATGTACGGCTCAAAGTGCATTGATGCGCCCCGGGTCCCACTTTGGTTTCGTTGGCCATTTTCATCACTTTACTGAAAACCAGTGCATAAAGTGAATGGGTTATGAGACCTATGTCAATATCGAAACCATGGTTTAGGCGTGGGTACCAGCTTAGGATCTGTCAGCCTGTTCGAATTCCCGAATTACCGAAAATCACTGGCGAGGCCCAAGCTGGAGCCAAAGCCCAAGCCGATCTCGAACCTCCCCAAAGTATTGTACTGTAGTGTTGATTGCCACCCAATTACCGGCAAGCTAATGTTATCAGTTTGTTTCCGATTTTGAAATGGTGTTCTGGTTCACTGGGAAACCCTTAAGGTTAAACAGATTGGAAGTCGAAATCACAAAGGTGTATTTTGCATAAATTTATATCAACATTTCTTGTTTGAATCTATGAACCGTGGAATTACTTTAAATAATCTAAGCCACAACCGCCACTTAGTTTATTAATGGGACCAATTTAAAGCGAAAGCACCCGGCAGTGCATAGAAAGCTGGTTACATTTCCGAGTTGTTCTCGGCACAATCACGACACTGTGGCGCCTGGGGGAAGACATCGCTTCGGATAGATTGTAGTCTCTTTCCAGACCCCAATCAGGAAATAAAGTAGTTGCAATCTCCCCTATTTTGGCAACAACTGCACGTAGATGCAAGCATATACAAATACTTCGTCTCATTAGACGTCGGGGGGAAAAGATAGCCAGAAAGGATATCAATGTAATCCATGTAACGTGGGCTGATATCACACGCTTATACACCCACACATGACCCACACAATAGCACTAGTTGTTTGCTGATGACGGTCTGATGAGAGAGACGCTGTGATATATTTCATTAAGTTCAGCAGGTAGTATTTCTCCCACTACAATAGCTCGGCCAAGCTGCAAAGAGTTCCATTCTGCTCATTTTAATTAAGGATATCACCCAAGGAGGTAGCTACCGTAGACTCATATGAAACCGTTTACAGTTATAGATGATTATGATGTTATTACGTGCCGCTATACAGACTCTGGTTAGGTTCTCCAGTGTATTGGCATTGGTGTAAATATTCACTCTAATAAGTCTGCGCGCACCATTTGCACAATCCTTGATAGATTCAGTATTTTATCAAATATTGTTTGTATAACAATTGTATTGTCATTGAAATGAGTTATTGTTAGTTAATAGCACAACCATTCTGTGAAAAAAATGCGTACATTTAACCTCGGTCGATATTTCTGTAATCGAATTTGGTCGTTCATCATTTTCAAATGTGCAATTGTTGTTTGATTGCTCCAAGCCACCAAACAAAGCCAGTTCGACATTAGTTGTCTTGCATGTTATATTATGCATGACCAGAATATTTCTAACAATAAAGCAAGTTTCTGTGGACGTTTCATTATAGAAAGCCAACAGGTATTTGAAATAATATTGATGATATACAATCTGACCGGCGAGATATTGTGTTCGCTTGGGGTTCCATTAACAGCTATTGCAAATTTGACAAATACGAATCTGCAACACTATACTATTTCTCAAGGGAAATTCTTCATGATGTTTTTGACTTTGTACAGATTTAATTAAATAATTGAAACTGCTATTTGCCAACGATTAGTTTGTGTGTCAAAGATATCGTATACACTTTGTAATCTGTAACAATTATCTTGAAAGCCACTTCGTTTCGAGTTGTACTGGACACCGGAAGATTAATCTCGTCTTGAGAGTAGCATTTTTTTGGAGACAATAAGAGGTAATGGCCTTTCTTTTCGACCCTAGCGGAGTCAAGTTTATCAAAGGTTAAAAAGACTTTAATCGAAATGTGAGGTCATTTCACTTTTTGCATTTGCACCACAGGTCATTTGGGATGTGAAGCAGTTCGCAAAAATGTAATTTGTTCATTTTTTAAGACAGTTATTGGTTTCAAATAAGTGATTTTTATTAAGCATTGTAATATTATGAAATGTACACACAAGTAATTGTATTCTTTACGTCTTTCCGGAAACATTTTCGAAAAACACTTTATCGGATGTTTGCTGTTTTCTACATGGTGTACACCACCTCCGAAAAATTAATGATGGACGATCATGTTATACTTGAGTCATGCATCTAAACCAGCAGACATAATTGCTATATCTTATTATGTACACAATGTCAGCGAATATTGGATAAAATGATTGAACGGGCGCAATGTTCTGTTTGGTTCTCTAGCCGCAAAACGTGGCAAATTAATATATGTGCCGTAATTAACACAGGCAAATATTACTATACGATAAACAAGCGCATGGTTTAAAAGTGATTTTGGTTGGTTCAGCGCACGTTGACATAACTACTGCACAGTGTCTGTGTTTGTAACGCGGTTTAATCGAGTAGATGGTGCTATTTAGGGTAGGATGCAACTTCCGAAAGTTCAATCCTTCCATTACACTCGAGTACAGTGTCAAGTCCCGTGCGCTTAGATTAACTTCACTCCTTCATTAACTACACGTTACTTGCAGCAGATACAGCGAGCCGGTCGTAATTTGGGCACATTTAGGCCTAAATTTGGAGGAACCGCGGCACCGTCAACAAAGAGTTGCTGCGTGACTCAACTACACGATGGAAATTAAACTATACAGACCCTAACAGTCACACGACCGATATGCGTTTCGCACCTTCAATACTCGAATACCAAATTAGCTGCATCAGACTGCTAGATCAGTTAGCAATGCTGTAGTCGTAAAAAAAAATAATAAAAACGTCGCCATACAAAATATAAAAAACATACTATAAGACAAACACACTGGTGACAAACGGTTATTTTCAAGGTTTTAATGATCTCTGTTCAATCGGAGTAAGAAAAGAAGATGACATGCCTGCCTGTTTCTTCAGGATATCACACCCTTAATTTTAGACGGCAAATGAATATTAGATATACCAACATCAATTACGTTTTTTTTATAATAGCTTGACAATTCTAAGTTATTGTATCAAGTGTAGTTTAACTTGATGATAATATACGTAAAACTAGAAGCAGGACTAATTAACATGTCTGGGAAGTTTAATCGAAGATTCCGTCTACTGGGGATATTACTGGAACACTGCCACGTTTCTTCGTCGCACAATTACATCTTCATTGTGAAGAATTCTGATCTATAAGAAGGAGACAACAATAAGTCAAGATCCTTTTTTTATCAATAGTAATTACAAACAATACTAAACTTGGCTGCATAATCCACAAGATGGGACTGCATTACTGTCACATTACTATCAAACACTCATCATACAGACGTTTTGATTCAATCTCTTTAGTTCTTCGTCAAACCATTTTCTCACAAATTGAATTATATTTCTCTATGTTATTGTTGGATGTAAGAACACGCGTTTGCCAGTGACTTCTTCTATCTCATCGTCTTGGCGACCGCGACCCATCCTCATCAAGCACGTGTGGACATTGACCTCGTACATGGATACGAACGTAGATGAGATGTACTAGTCCGTATCCATGGCAATGACATCCAAATGCCAGACATTATAATATATATTAAAGAGAGCTATCATCAAGTCAAGTCCATAATTAAAATGTTGGCTGAACTTTGGATTCTGACCCCCAAGAAAGGGTTGCATCCGTGATTAGAATCAAATCTTTCAATTCGGGCGGGTGAGGGTGGCGATACGGGTGTAACACGTCTTAGAGTATGACCATCTTTCATTCAACAGCCACCTTTGTTGTATTTGTATCCCGAAGGCATCATACTAGCTATGGTGATTTGCCATCGCTTTATGTGGGTCAATGTTTCTTATTTTGACCACTCTCAGCCCTGGTGTAATGATTAACTCTATTTGGTTGGAGATTGATGGAGGCCCAGTTATACAAGAAGCCGTTGAAGTGTGTATAAAGAAAATAGTGAGGAATGAGAGCTTTACAAACAAGGAGTGCATTCAATGTGACGGCACTTTTGTCCACTCGATGTCAGCCAAGTTATCCCCTGTTATAGTACAATTCAGTGTCAAACAACATTGACGTCGTGGTTTGCTCATTTCGCTAATTTCTGGTTGAACTTATTTATTTATTTGTTGTGGTTTTTTCATAATTGATCGATGTGCTTCCGTCACATTCCTTGCAAATAATGTTGTCAAGGGACAGAGGAATATATATATGTGGCTCCAAGGTTGAATTCAGTTTTGTGATGCAATCATTTTTCAATAGATAGAGTACTCATGAAAGTCGGGAGGAAATATCTAACCTCACGTCATAATGGTGTAAAATGCCATTCTTGTACATAAATTATTGTGTACCCTTTCAGTGCAGACTTTTTCATCATCCTAAAACATCCAATGACGTCACGTATGGGTCTGTATGTTTTTGTACATGAAATATTTAGTTCTTATCTTTGACTATTGCATTTGACCTTTGGAATGTACAGAACTGTTTGTTGCTGATGTCCATTGACGTCATGTTCCAAACTTCGCTCTGAAAGAGTATTGAACACGTTTACCCTTTTTCAGATTCGGAAAAAAATTATTACTGATGCATTGGGTTATATATATATATTAATTTCTAAATGTGATTAGGGTTTATTGTATATTGAATATTGAAACCAACGGATTTCCAAATCCACCACATCTCTCGATTTACTTCTCATCTGATCGTTTACTTCGCCGTTGATTTCTTAGACCAGATTAGTTCAAGTTTGAGCAGATTATCATGGCAGCAATTATATGGGAATTGTGCGGGGAGAGGACCAATTCCCTTGGTAGGTTAGCTAGATTACCTGCTCATACCCTTGTCATTATCTCACACATCCTTATCAAGTCTCGTTCGTTACTTCTTCATTAAGACGTCAGTCCGATTTCGATTGGTCCGCTGACGTCATCACAGCTTACTATTAAAGAGTTCCATGGAACTTATTTGAGTTTTAAAAAGGTCCGTCATTAAAACCAGTTATTCCCAAGGGAGTATCTGTCCTATACTCTGTATGTAAAATCCTTGCTCTGTTACACGGCTGCCACGACTAAGTTGAGACATCTTTTACCTTATTTCAGGTACAAGGCCGAGAGGAGTGTGATTCCCGACGGAATAAGTATTGATCAAAATATGCGATTTAGCGAGGAGCCGTCTTGTGTGTCTTCATTGAGTGTCTTGAAGCAAGGCCTCATGTATGAAGACCCTACGGTAGGCTCCTCAGCGGGTAACGTAGGAGACGGCACGCTGTCCTGCAGAAGACACACCATTTTGTTTTGAAAGCTTTGGATGGGTATTAATGGTCCCACCGCGTCCATTCTTCACATGAAAGGTGTCAGTGCTAGTTGTGAAAACACCCTGTAGTCTTGGGCAAAGAGGATCAATTATTGTAAACCCTTGCCTTATGCTATCCAATTTCCAAGGAAATCCCCTCAGACTTGAACATTTCATCTCGTGTCTTGAATTCTAGTCGATGGAGATGACATCGGATTTAGTTGGAGTTTTCTAGATCGGCAGACGAGTTTGGAGTAAAAAATAACAAGGGGCCTGCCTTTATAAAAAGGTATTCCAACTGCTAGTCAAGTAACTCTCGATATTTGAGTATAATTTTACCGGTACTATCAGTAATTATAGTGAGATTTAATGAGATCAGCCATTTGGAATATTTCTATTTAACCTTTACAATAATATTTATGTGCTACTTGACATGGTCGATATTTGTTGATTGACCGGTTACGTTATACTAACCAGAATTTACGCTGTTGCTTCCAGGACCAAACGATGAGTAGAGCAACCTTTGTGGAAATAAACATTTTTCAAACACAGGTGAAAAATGAATCATTCACTGCTTGACCTTAATAAAGCTGACCAAGCATAATATAGTGAAATTGGTTGATTGCTATGGCACATACAACCTGACAAAAAAACAACACGCGCACGGATGAATGATTGCAAGCACAAGTAATTTCCAATCATAAATTATCGCTCGAGTTGTTGGTTGTTAGTTTCTACTTCAGCTTTACATTTGTCTTCATATGGGAAGACTATCTGAGACTTGTATTATCGCCTGATTAACATAATGACAATTGTATTCCAATGTGCTTGTATTTCGTTTTTTGAAGAAAAAAAAAACTTGCTTCCTCTAATACACAGGGGATTTCAGATAGATCAAAATGGCTCTAAAATATCATCAATTGACACTTTCTGAAATGTTTGAAAAACAATGCAATGTGTAAGCGAAAAACATTGACACTTGATGAGTTGGAAACTACTATATGTAGAAACTACTTTGGTATTTCATGATTCGGGATATTTACAATGGTATTTCATGAGTTGGGAACTGCTTTTTTGGTATTTCATTGAGTCTATGACTTCTTTAGCATTTATTTTCATGGGTCGGGAACTGCCACGAGCTACTCTGGTATACTTCATTTTGAGTCTGGAATGTACCACCATTAAAAACTGTGATTACCAATGTTTAGAACTTATAAATATTAGGCAGTTAGGGTGTTGGTTCAACTTTGATCATGGAAAACATTCAAGCAAGCTATACGACCATTACGGGATTAGTTTTCACTGGGAAAGGGACGTCGGTAACGGGGTTGTTTTAAAAGTTCACAAAAGTCTAGTTGTTGTTTTGAGTAAGTTATATTATTGTCATTGTATGGTTAATAGCAGATGCTGTCGAGGAGTTTGAAACATTTTAAGTGTGAATTAAATCAGGTCTATATATTTATAACTAATGTTAAATTGTACATTTAGGATTCTTATGGAAGGTTATACATGTACAGCACAACGAACAGGTTCAGAGTCGTTCCGAAGAGGTCCACTTATTTCCCCAAAGTTTACTCTCTCTTTTTTCTTGAGGAGTAGAAAAAAGGCTTAATCTTTGTGGAGGGATGCGTTGTCCTTTGTAGCTTTTCTCCAACTATAGACCTTTCCATTGTTGATAAACAAACCGCGCTGGTTGGCATGGAAGGCCGAATGTTAGCAAAACACTCAATCGTGTTAACAGATGTTTCAACACAATTTTAACATTTTCTGCAAACTTTCGTACCTCTCATGATTGGTTGCTTTGTTTCCAACAAATTCAACACTATTTTTGAATATTTGTGTAACATTGTTAAAAACTGTGGCTATCTGTTTTTGTTTTGCATTTATGGCTTTTCATAGTTTTCCGACCTCGGTTGGCAAAAACTCGGGCTGTGACGTTGCAATAGAAAGGTCTATACAGATACAGTCGGAGAGTCCTTTTTGGGGGTGGTCAAAATGGCTATAGTTTATGACTGTCTAAATTACGATTTGAAGAGAGCCCCGTTTGAACACGGTAGGATTTGCCTGGATCATTAACCGGTTCAGTGCTGCTCCAAAGACCGCCTTTTTCTATTCCCAGCAATAAATCCTTCTGTCTGTTCAAGCGGTACGACACTCAATAAAACATTCTACTTAAAGCTGCACAACTGAAATAATAAACTGGGATCTATGTATGCATGAAATACAGTGAATAACAGTGTGGCTCGGTTTCATAAGGTCATTGTCTAAACCGATTCAAATAGTGCACATCGTCATGCTTTGAGGTTGTACTGGAGGAGAAGCGCTTCTTATTAGTGTATATAGCGGACTTTGGATAATTCTGAGAGTGGCTAGTCACAATTAGTTAAGGTTTTAGTATAGGGTGTTTTAATCGAGGGAATTATTTGTTATTTGGTGACACAGGGCTGTTCCGTGGAAGGTCGATTTGCTTAATAGGTAAGAGTGCTAATAGGGTGGCATTAGGATTGGTCGAACGGGCACGACGTTCTCGTCAAGGTCGACAGAAGATAACCTCTGGTTGGGCAGTTGTTGTTGTTTCTTTCCCGGAGGAACTATTTGCTTTTATGAGATGGTTGAAGTAAAATGGGAAACATTTGAGAGACCTTAAACTCTGTAATCTCACATTCAATTTGAGAGGGAAGTGGTTTGGATTTGCAGTGTTAATACAAGTATTGAGTTGATGTATTGTGGAGACGGTTCTTTAATTCCACTTTGGTTGTTATCATTGCAAGAATATCTTTCCTTTCTTTTCAGTTATTTCCACGGTGGATGGATCTTTACAGCTCCATATTTAGTTACAGTAATCATCTTGTATCTTTTCGAATACAGTAATACTGTCCCGACTATACATAGCTATTCATTCCCGCATTGTCCAAAAACTCCGTTCATCCTCCAAGTTGCCATGGAGATTCTTTGTCAAGTCTGCCTTGTAGTGTAGAGTCCCACGCATCACGCATTCTCCTTACGTCATGGGAGGAAACAAGTACAATATTAATTACTAGTGAACAACCACGGCCTGTTATTTTTCATAGTGCGTATTATTATTTATTAGCAGTACATTCTTCAGAAGCTGTAGAGCTAAGAGCAAACTGTCTCTTGTGATGCAGGATCAAAGTGAGGGATGTGTAGGTCTGTGTGGGCTCAATAACTCCCACATTTTAACCTGAGTTGACCCTAACCAGGTCATGTGCTCACACCGTGGGCTCGCTATAAGGTGATTTGATTACAGATATCCCTACGCAGAAGGTCCACCAAGTTTTGAATTGTAATAATAGAAACTTGACATTCTGGCCAAGTAATCAAGTAATGCAATGTCAATACATGTCTACATACGATGTCTTTACATGCCATCGCAACTTGGCAAAATAGTCCATGACATCAGCGGGGTTAACAACCCACCGTTCCATTATGAACGAAAATGTAAGGAAGTAGTTGAAGTTGCCGGTCGGCCCACTTGGTAATGAAGTTAAAATACTTGCTCTTGTTCCCAGAGTGACTGTAGACTGGTTAGTAATAAGCGATCCCAAACCGTCAGGTAATGCGGGTAACTGCAGTGTGATATTGTTCGGCAGAGCAACACAGGGGAATAACACCGTTGTTTATTTCTGTGGCGATTCAACACATTCTGAATACCAACTAATGTTGGTCAAATTTCAGGTGGAAAAGTGAGTGAGGTTCCAGTTTCAAATCTATAGAAAGGGTGCACAATGTTCTCATTCAATACTAACGGAATTGTATATAAAAAAAACGATGAAAGATTCAATTTAATCATCATTACCCTTGCTGAGCGTTTAGATCGACAAATTTAAGATGTTTTACCTTTTTCTAATAAAATATTTTATTTCTTAATAGACCGGTCAGCAGTAAACGGAATTGTTGATTTTACGAACAATTAACGGAAACTTAAAGAGACATTGTATAGGTGATTAAATTGCTTTATACGAAACTCTTTGTCTTATTAAAGTAATGGAGTACTTCACATTGTTCAATAGTTCGTTGAGCACTTTACATTTTGGACACAACCCGGGTTATGGAATGTGTGAGCCGAAGTTACAAAATGGATTGGTTTACAAGCTGCCCTTACAGTATTGTACCTATTTATAGTGGTGATGATTTCAGTGGTGTGAAACATTAGTTCGTCAATCATCCCTAAAATTGGCTGGCTGGTTTCAATAGAAGCATCTGATGAGCGAAGTGGACATCACCTTTAGCTCTTTGAATCTCATTCTAAGCAGGATGATTACCCTGGTCCCCGGTGTATTATAACATCGTGATCAGCACCCGTTTTACAAAGCAATAACTTCAGACGACTGTTTTGTGAAGTAGTGTAACGCAAGTATTTCATGTAGGCCTACAGCTTTCATATACAACTTGACATTCTGTTCCTTTTTGAGTAGTAGTATTGTTTGGATCGTATCAATACGATCTGATTTCGGCATCCGTCCAGAGTATCTCAAAACCCGTTTGATTGCATTATCGATCGTAATAGAGCGTTATTAAGAACTAATGTGGATTCAGTGTAGATATGTCGGTCACTAGACACCAGTCTTATTGTAAAACTAGGCCGTGGGGTGGAGATTTAAGGTTAATCGTCAAGTGATGCAGTAACAGACTTTTCAACTCATCACAGTTATGAGTTCGGGTGTTAAAATAGGCAAGAAAATGTTCGGTCATGAAACAGCCCTTTTTCTGCCTTGGTTTTGAACCCATTACGTTGGGCCCAAGTGCGTGATTTGGAATAGTACATGAGATGCTATTTGTACCAATAAGCCTCTTCATTCCATGTCATGAAACAGATGAGTCGAGAAATGACACTTGAAGATTGCCGGCTATTATTAAAAGAAATGGGGGGGAGATGATGAATAAAAAAAAGAGCCAGTAAATTTCTCATCGCATGGAGCTCCGTCTGGGAACTCAATGCACAAATTTATTACCAAAAATTTAATTTCACTGGAAAAATAAACCTGGGGTCACGCCGAAGGTGCGTAAGACATACACCGTAAAGGACAAAGGTAGATTCCAAACACACAGTGGCATTGGACACATGCTACCTTACACACAGTCCACATATTTTACACATTAAGTACCGAGTGATATATTAAATGTTGACGTTTTTATAGAATCAAAGAGATGATTAGGAAAGTTTGATACCCACACATTAAAGGTGTGTGAATTTATTTGTAAACATTTATTATTTTGGTGATTATGTTATTACAAGCACCTATCGCTCTGTTCTTTGTTTGTTTGTTTGTTTTTGTTTTCTTTATTCGTTCGTTGTTCGTTGTTCGTTTTTGTTGTTCTTTTTATCTTTTTCTTTTTCTGTCGTTGTTCGTTGTTTGTTTTGTTGTGGTTTTGTTTTGTTTTTCTTCTTCCCTCTATTTCTTCTTCATCTTCTGTTGCTGCCCCGTCTCACTTGAAAACTACTTGAACATTTTCATGTTGGATAGTGGCTTTACCAAATTTTTTAATATCAAATGTAAAAACATTTAAATGATACTTTTTATAACTGTTTGCATTGTTGTTTTTATGTCCAAAGAGGTGGGATCTTTTCAAATTGGATATAAGGACACTTGGCTCGTTTGAGTTGCGCACATTTGTTCTGAAATAAACTCTAAGCAATAGGCCGATAATGAGAAGCTATAGCGACCAGTTTTGCTCATTTCCGAAGAAACACATTTACAGCTCTTGGGATGGATGTTTTCGTGAATAGACTGTTGTTTAACATATTTTCCATGACAACATGACGTAAATAATGAACGGTGATAAGACGTTGACTCAGACTTCGAGTAGATATACACTTTAGGTTATTGACATGGAACTTGTTGATTTCTTTTAGCGTCGCTGCGTTCAAATCACATATACCATGTTTTTAAATGGCCTTAAAGTCCGCTGTGAAACATCATGCAAATGCACACATCGAATACAGCTATTAACACCTACTTCGTGCTGTACAGGGTAAACCGATCTCTGTTTAAGCGCCTGTACCCAGCGACCGAAAAATGTGTTCGGAGGCGGTAGGCACCAACTACTGAATCCCGAGGCCTTCATCTCTCTCTTGACACCAAGAAAGTGTCATCATCACCATACACACTAGAGGTCAGAAACACTGAAGAGACGCATCCAGAAGTGACTTTGTTCACAAATGCCTTGTCAGTATGTTCTTAGGGTTTGTGTTTTTTATGCCACTGATTAGAAATTTCAGAAATTTCTTTAAAATCATATCACCGGCTTACATTAATCAGAATCAACACCAAGCTAGCAGTTTTGGTTGTTGTTTTCAATATGCAACAAAGAACATACAAAGACAAGAAATTGCCGAATACGATTTCAACCAAATTAAACCAAAAGAGCCCAAATGGGGAAATTAACATATTTAATAAAAACGACAAAAAATCAGGACGAAAGACAAACAAAAAGGACAAACAAGAGACAAAGAACAAGACAATACCAACCCAATACCTGAACATTGGAAAAACAATATTAACCTGGAAAAAAGCCTTATTAAAACAGGTTTGCCCATTTCTTTTGTAGGTCATCAAGTGACCCATTTCTCGCAGCAATGGCCCTTCCTGTTTTGAAATGAATCAAAACAAACTCTTTGAAAACAGTTATTAATAGTAGAGGCAAAACTTGACACTTATTATTAAAAATTAAATTTTTCTCCTGTTTTAAAATGAATCAAAACAAACTCTTTGAAAGCAGTTATTGATAGTAGAGGCAAATCTTGACACTTGTTATTAAAAAATGAATTTTTTCCCCCAAAATAATAATAAGGGGGATAATGATATGTTTCTGATAATGAACCAAAGCAAATATCTTTACAGCTTAAAGTCTCTGGATAATGAGATGTAGAAATAAGCCAAATTATGATATCTTTCCAAAACCTTATCTTTTCTGCAGTCCCAGAAGAGATGCAACACCTTCTCACGCTCTTCGTAAAAAAAAACACTCGAATGTCAGAGTTGTTCTTTTTAATTTTATAAAGAAAAGTGTTCGTCAGAATGTGAAAGTGGATGAATTTATATTGAACATCAAGCAGTTTTACCCACAAGGCAAAGGTTCCTTGATATATAAGTCGTGGTACTGCAGCAGCAGAGGGACATGATTCCAAATGCATTGAGGGCAATAGAAGCATTAATGTGGCATGTTACATGCAGTGAAACCTTCATTTGGACGGCTGCTTTAGCGAAGTTGTGTTTATTGCCAAGCGGATTGTGAACAGAGAATGAACAACAGAAGTGTTTTGGGTTACTCTTTGAAATTAGCATGAGGTATGATCACCGGCCAATCCCATCAAAAACAAAACAAATTTTAGAAAATGCCAAAATCAGTTTTGCGTGACTCTAATATCTCTTGCTGGTATCAAATGAAAGCAACTTCAGAGGTTTGGTTTATAGATCATTGCCAATTGTCTCGAGGAAAATTCAATCAACAACCGGTAAAGGTAAGGTGACAAGTGTATACAGTTCACCTGTGTATTTATGCACTGGTTGACACCAACTGACTCACCAAAGCTGCTAATGTTAGGAACGTGGTTCAGTGTGATTAGTAGGAAAATAATTTATTCATGGCAAAAGTTGATCCTCGTGCAGGGCCCAATTTCATGGTTCTACTTACTGCGGAACTCTGTGCTTACAGCCGATAGAAACCACAGTGTACTGTAAGCGCAGAATTCATCAGTAAGCAGAGCCATGAAATTGGACCCAGGTCCGTATGTATAGAATGGAGCTACTGTGAATTAAAACAAAACACAAATTAAAAAGTACAAGTACTCTTAAAACGATGCATTAAAATATCTCTGCATAATTCAACGGACTGTCCCTTTTCTAAAGAATGTCCTTGCATGGTCCTGGGGGTCTATTGTGGGTCATTATAACTGCTGTCTTGCAAGGTAAGAGAAATACGAATCATGAATATTTTCTCGATAATGTGAGCATCTAGTTTTTACACGTTTGACGTTTCTTCAACATCAGATAGTTTAATTGGTTGTACCATTCTCAAACCAATGATGTGCTCTCAATTATTTGTGGTAATAAATGTAGGCGTATTGATCTGTAAAATTCTCGTATAAAACACTGATGTGTGCGAATGAACTTTTCACATTTGGAGAGGTTCCCGCGTTGCTACTCATCGTGAGATTCTACATAGAGTTCCCTGTAGAAGATGGAGATACATCGACACATTGACTGCTATATCAATCAATTGTACTCAGCGTGACTTTCTCGTTTAAAATGTTCACAATTTTATACGTTCCTCACGACCTGATATTTACAATAGATAAAAAGATTAGTAGCAAATCTGAAAAACCGTCTTGGAATAATCTGAGCTTGGAGAGCGGATAAGCTGGGTTTAGGTCGAGAGGCGAGGTAGTTCAATTTATTCCCTGTTTTAAGCATAGAGCAAGCTCTATGATTTAAGTATTCCTTCCCCTCTAGTGAATGTGGAGACAAGACATGTGGACAACTCGGGCCCGTCACCTAAGCACTTGACGCTTCACAGACACCCTCAAGCGAGCTTTATCTCCTTCTGGCTATGACAGTACGACCAGCTTGATTGTTCTACAGGCCCCTATGATAATTCAGAACGACAGGCCATCGTGAGGAGCTAATATTGACTCATCGTGTCATTCCATAAACAGCTACAATGTCGCCTCCAGCCACTCGCTCCTGACTATTTAGCGGCAAATTTTTAATGCATACTTAACGACCGTTTACGGCGCGATCGCTACATAAAATGCTACGGGACTTTGCTATAGTCCCTTGGTGAGACACGGACACCGGTGATTGGGACGACCCAACCCCATCAGGGGAAATCATGGTTTCTGGGGCAGCGTTACGTTGCTCCCCAGTGATTGTCAAAACAACAGATAGAAAATTTACGTTTATGCCTTGCAGAACCACAATTTGCAACCTATCAAACATGCAATTTAAATTTTAATATCCCCGATGAAGAAATAACACCTTTTCCACTGCGCATGTATGACAAATGAATTGTCCCCGTTCAAAATAACATCGTCAACGAATAACTCAATTATGCTTCCCTTTTTATGTGTTTTCGCTCCTAATTAAAAGGTTTTCTTTACATTATGATGCAATGGGAAATGACTCACGTAGAATACACACAAGTGAAAGAAGAAAACTTGCATTTATGGAGAATACAGTGTAAGAACTTAGTATAATAGCATATGATCAAAAGCAAGCGTATAAATCAATGAAAGCTAGAAGTGCACTTTGCTCCACACCTTCAGAAACAGACCGGCATGTCAATTTTTCATACTAAAAGGTTTTTTTCCAGCAGTTTGCACTCCAGCAGTAGGGGTGATGATTCCTTCCATCAAAGTCCATAGAGCACAGATGTGGGACACAAGAGGGGGTACGGGACCGTTGACTATACCCTCTCACAACAAGTTCATGTTTGTATTGATGCAAAACCTCCTCGACACTTACGGCTCAGAAATGACGTACGATGTGGAAATGATGTCAACTAGCACAGGGTGTCAAGGAGTAATCCAGACCAGAACGTAAGCCACTCTATCGCTTGTTTGTAACACGAACACGGTCTACAACTACTACCCAAAAATATTGTACAACTCAATTCCAAACATGACTTATATTTATTCGTATTCAACTGGATCGTATAGTGATACCGATTACATACTTACGCAATGCAGACAGTAATTTCAGACAGACACTTTCCTATAACATGTAACCCACACCAGCGCAATATAAACAGCTTTCAGAGTTACCCCCATGCCCCCATGTTGTTAGTTATTTCAACGGGACGCATTTCATTGGACCCTTTTCGCCCAAATGTTATTCAGCTACTTAGCTCAGTCAAGAGAGGGTAAGTTTTCAGTTGGCGTGCCCCATTTAGTGTTTGCCTAGAAATCAATACCCGTGTATGGTGGACGCACACATTTACTATAAATATTCTAAATGGCAAATTTTGGACTGGTTTCGTTTTAGAACAAGCCATCTGGACTTCGATAATGTGAGCTCAACAAGATGTTCTGGTCTGATTAGGTCATTTAAAGGAGGATTGTGGGTTAGTTGTTGAAAATATACTTGATGTAGAATTACAAGGCGCGAAATATGTAGGAAGGAGAAGTTGGAATGATATTCGAATCGCTTAACTACCATTTTATTAGAAAAGATAATAATAGTGAAATGAAACTTGTATGTTTCGCATAATTACTAAACACACATGTTCCCTACAGTCTTCACGTTATGACACAAAGCTACTGCCGTAATGTATACACGTGCACAATTGCAATAATACACTTCCTAACTTCACTTCAAACAAGAACAACGAAACCGTCCGGAAGAAACGACGATGAATAAATTAAGAATGGGATTGCATTTGCTTTTTCTAAAAGAAGGGATACAATAGAAAATCGTAAACACAAGTTTAACTGTTAAGAAATATTCTATAATAATCTACATTGAATCTACAACGTGCAATGTGTGTCTGGCTTCCACTTCATTACTTGCAAAGAAACAATATACAATTAGCAAATAGAGAATATAATTAATGGGAATTTAACAAAGGTGCACCAAAGATAAAACAATCGTTTATTTGCAATTACCATTTCATTTGTAAATCTGTTTAATCAATGAACAAACGGAACGTAGCTGTTATAAACTGCTTCCCAACTAAAAGGACCACGTTTCGACTCACAGAGCCCGTTTCGCAACAGCTAAACGACAACACAGCATTCACACACTATTTCATCAATTTACACGAATTATTTTGACAGCTAATTCTGCAAATTCTAGTCAGTTTTGTTGTTATTGCATTTATAAATGCATATATTGTGTACAATAAACGACCCAAATATCAAGTTGTCACATTATTTTAGCAGACCCTTTTTATGGTTTTCCTCACGAACTCTTTACTCCATGAACTGGTTGTTCAAGTGAACCGAGTTTTGATTATTTGCATCAATGCGAAATGGTTACACATGAGTGCCTTTCGACTTGTTTGTGTGGATTTGGTCTAATTCACCCCCACAAATGCGATGAAACATCAAAGGCACAAATTGCTCATTTTTCAATCAAGTTAAAATTTCCTTGGCCATCTTTTCAATTGAAAGTGCTGACGGAATATTGTCCTGTAGCGACTGAATTATGAGCACCATGGGGATTCCCCTATTATTGCACCACATAATGGTTGATCAATTAACATTAACGAGAGAGGGCGCTACAATAACCCCGTCAGGCAGTTTTGGAATTAACACGTGTACATTTCAGTTCGTTCAAACGATGGGAATTTTGCTTTTGTTCAATTAAAGATGTACGTCAATGTTTTGACCGATTTGACTGTAAAATTTAGATTCAAATTTTAAATAGCTATTTTTAATAGAATTGAGAAAGTGGCAAGCTTTTTATTTTAAAATAATGCACGAAAGAATCAGCCAAAAGTGTTAGTTAATTAAAAAACTTAAATGAATCACGTGCATCAGCAATGTACAAACAACTTGCTAGTAACATGGCTTTTGTGCCCTGTCCGTGGCATTATGTCAACCGTTTTTGTTATTTTTGAACAGCATCAACTCTCTACATTCTTTTAGAGAAAATGTTTGGGAAAATGTATTATAAATAAAATCAGCAAAAAATGGGCCATGCAACTTTCAGAGGACTTTGTTTTAAGCAAAATAAAACGTTAAGTCCTTGTCCAAGCTAAACTCCTACTTTTATACTTAAAATAAGCAAAAGGAGTTAGAGGAAGTATATTTTGAACTAGATTGCATCATGATAGCGAACGGGTGAAAGGTCAGATTTATGCCTAATACAAAATTGTTCATTACATCAATATAGACAGATACTGAAAAATCCATCAAAGAGTTACTTAGAATTGAAAAGAAAACCTTGAAATATTTTACTGAAATTTATATTTTACACTTTATTTTGCTCGTTTTGTTTTTGATGGGTTGCAGGTTATTCCTCTATCTCTATATTTAATTGGTACCAACCGGGTTTGGTGATATGGAAAGTAACAACAACAAAGGCGACCACATCCTCAATCCGCAATGAAAACCAGATAGCATAGTTAATAATGTGACTCTGCCAATTATGATCAGGGCGTTATGATGACAACAACATCCAAAATTCCGACAGAAAAATCTCATTCAAAATGGTGAGCTTTAGCGTTCAAAATGAGCCCCAGGTGAATGATATTACGACATGGAGGTACCAGAAAGGCTTGGAAAAGTGGAGAAATCGAGCTAACACAAGCATTTCAATTTTCCTCACAACGGGACACGCTTCGGAACATTATAGACTCTTTTAGTGAGCAAAGACAAATGTCATGGGACCAGTTCCCTTTAAAGTGGAAATGCTGACTGCTTGACAGGGCTTCAAGTCAACCATTTCATACATGGTCAAGGGACTTGAGCTGAAGTGTGGGCTGGCTGAGGTGACAGGAAATCTGTAATTACATATGATGGATTCTGTGCATGTACATACATCCTCGTCAACGCTCTGCTGACCTCATTCATGATCAACACTCACCGAGGATGATTAGTACACTTTTCGTAAACACAAAATGAAAAAAATAATAATTACATTAGGAAAATGTATGAACTGGCTATGTCTTTACATGAGATATTGAAGCCTAAATACCACAGAGTGAATAATATGATTAAGTTGTTTGTTTTCTAGTATTCCTTGAAAAACACGCAAATCACTTATCTCAGATGCATTTTTTCCCCGGTCTTGTATGACTATTTGATGGAAATTTAAAATTGTATTTGCTTATTTGAGGGACATATGATTAGTTTTTCCTCGCACGCGAAGTGTTTAGGTTACAAGTCTTGGCTGAAGGAACTTTCTGATTAGTTTAGGTCTATTGACTGCTCCATAAATTGAGTCTCAGCAATTAAAATAACACCTTTACACATGGCACCGTACATGACGTCAATAAACGGTCTTTAAAGCATCCGCTTTGAAAACTTGGTGAAAAGTCGTCTGTGACCCGAGCCGAGATTTGTTTATTGAGATGTGAATTCACGTTCAATCAGTATGCCTCCCCTGCATTATTGATATATGATCTGATAATGCACATGCAGATGCGAATGTGCCATTTTCACTTATGTCATAACATGCGGGGCACTTTCTCGTGGGTGACATTTGCCCACAGGCAAATGGTGCAAACACATCAACGGTCATACAATATGTCCTGCACAACCCTTACATTTACCACTTGATATGGTGGGTGACGGATATAAACAAGCACAGGGGGCGTCTTTTTGTCGGTTAAGGTTAACAAAAGTCAGAGCTCTTGGCTTTTAATGTATGGGTTAACCGATTGTTGTTGTTTTTTCTGCGAGTGTCTTCGCTCACAACAGAAGTTGACATTTGACATTTTGAAGCGTGACTAAGTTGATAGAAAAATAACAAGTGTATCAAAAGGTGTACACAGTTTGTTTTGATATTCTCTGTTCATCTACTCCTTCCTTTGTTTACTGCAGCTTTTCCCGGATATTTGCTTCCTTAAATTGTTCCATACATTCATAGATTGCAAACAGTACCTTAAAGGAAGGATATCTAGAATATTATTTGTAAATTAATCCATTGTGGTTCCCTACTGGTGTTTTATAATTATTTTTTAACCATCATTTATGTAGCGTTATTCACAGATGAGATTTTATACAAAATATTTGTCAACATTTACTCCCAGTAGTAATTAGCAATGAAGATGTCCACTTACTTGATGTGTTTTTGTACACAGTGTTCGTTGCAAGAATCCCAATGTAATTACCAACATAAACTCGATGAGCAAAGATTGAGTGCGATGGGAATTATTCTGCCAAATTTATTCCCATGACCTGGAGGTATACACTACTTAAAACTACATTAACGTTCTAACTACCACCTGACATTTATGTGCACTCATTTAAATAATGTATGGGTTTTGCCTCTCTCGTTCGCCCACATGGTTGGAGATTCCTCTAGTTGATGCTATTGCAAATTATGTTACATCTAGTCATTGCAACGTCAACCAGACTGCGTTTATTAAATTGCAGTTAATCCAACTGAAAGATGAAACAGTATCAAATATCAACATTAGTCAACATTGTATTTTCAACACGGTCAAGGTCGGGGTTTTGAGGTTGTGTTTGTTTGTTTGTTTGTTTGATTGGCCTGTATAATTAAAACACCCTCGAGCTATGTATTTTGAATGGTGTTCATGCCTTAAGATCAAATCATGGTTATTGCGCAATGCTGCGAAACGCTTGATTATGAAAACGAACATTATTTGATGTTTTAACTGCTTGAATTAAGGTATGTACACCGTGCAATATACATCATTCATGAAACTTCACACGGAGTACTCGCCTGATTTCAGCTGATTTGACGTAATAAAGGAAACAGAAAATGGTCAATGAATTAATGTTTTTCTCTGGTTGAGTTAAAACTTTTATCTGAAACATCGAATGAAAAACTCAACAAAGCTATTGGTGCTTCTTATTATTTTTATATAATTATATTTATAAAAAATTAACTTGTTTGCCAATGACCTGTTTAGTTTGCATTATAAATGAAAGAAGTTGTGAGTCCTTTGTAACTCATCATAGGAATTTACACGCAGGATCGTAGAGACTCCATCGATGCGTATAATAGGTAAACGTCGAACGAACGAACAACGATATGAATAGAGAATGTTTTAACATCAAACTTCACTTTCTTCATTTGTTCATGACCTTTGCTAGTAAAACTCTACGAAATACTTTTAAGCCAAAGCAAAAGACAATTCATCTGTAAGTGTTGCATGTAATGAGATACATGTTTGTCGCATGGTAAGTCCAGCACTGTATCAGATGACGGTTTGACGATTGTTTTTAAACTAATGCGCGTATGTGCTGGCTTCCTGCTGTACTTTCTAACTAGCTTACCTGAATAGATTATACTACTTAGCACAAAGCCGCAAATATTGACGTCACTGTTTGCGAGTTGGAGGTCATGAAATTAGTGAGACTTGAGTTAATCAAATTCATGTGTCAGCAGTTAGGCGCCTTGCCAAAGACGCAACATTACTGAGGCGTGAATTTTGGAGTGTCAACCTGAAGAGTCAAAGTGACGTCAACATTTGCAACATAGCGCCCCAGTCTTGATATTAAAATGGGACAAACATCAATACTTAAATGAAGTGGATAGTTTGGGTAATTTCTCAAGAAATATATTACTATAAAAACTTGCTCGGTATTAAGGAGCACCTGACAGCTGCTGATAGCATAAAACATTGTGAGAAACGACTCCCTCTGAAGTAATGTAGTTTTTGAGAAAGAGATCATTTCTCATTAAAATATTCGAATCTGAGAAAGGCTTCATGCATGAAGCCTTTCTTAGGCATTTGAAAGCACACAATTCTATGCAACAAGTGTGGTTTTCTTTCATTATTTTCTTGCAACTTTGATGACCAATTGAACCCAAATTTTAACAGGTCTGTTATTTTATGCACATGTTGGGATACATCAAGTGGGATAGGAGTCTTTTACAATTACCAAAGATATATCCTGCCTTTAAGTCTGATAAGTCGGTAAAAGGTTAACTATCATATCATATCAGCTAATCCATAGCATGATCATTTATGGCATTGTCTAAAAGGACAAGGTGATGTATAGACAGTAAGGGTGCAATTAAGTCTTTATTTATTTGCGATTTTCATCGAATCGTATCACTTTAAAAAGGGTTCACTCGTGAATCCATTGGTTCCGTTTCTTGACACCATCGGTCAGTAAGCAATAATCTATCACACAGGTAGGACAAGTGGCGTATGGTCTACTTCTCCAGCCGTGTGCTACTATATACTATCGCCGGCTGCCAACTCCTAATGACACGTTGCTACCGGCTCAAGGGCACTTTTACCATGCATCAATCAGTTAGCTCTCTTTTTCGGTTGTAGAAACTATTGTCTCGGGCTAACATTTCACGTTCGGTGTCTCACTGAGTGCCCTATATGTATTTAGGTCTCATCTGCACCTGGTATACCTTTGCACTTTGTGTTTACCAATAATATGACTAGGCAAACGCAGTAGAGTGGGGGTAATGCTACAACCTGCGGCCTTCTACCCGTTATATGATATGGAAAACAGTATCATTTTAACACTTCCATGAAAATGACTTGTGGGGGACTAGTGTGAAGACCCTTGAGGTAGGTCTGCACAAGAAAGATAACGCTTTTACCTCGTGGTAGCCGCAATTATTAATGGGGAAAATACATCAACTGCATCCGCTACTTTTATCTCCAGGGTAAAAGCACTTAAGCTTTCCGTTTTGACTTTTTCTCTGTTCATCGGAAACCTTTACTTTCCTGACAATTCCACTGAAAAGTTTAATTTCCTTTTATGTTTAAAAAATGTTCTAATGAAATGCCACTACTTACTATAAAACAAATATGCGTATGATTGCAAGTCATATCTGCGACACAAACAAGACACAAACTTAAAGTGCTTATAAAGGTGGGTTTCTATCACTGAGCATTAAGAGGTCAAACAAGAGGGACACTAGTTTGATCTTATTGGTGGGTCTGTCGGTGCATGCTTTTGACCCAACAGACCAAAGCGTCGAACATCCATGCAACTTGATCAGTTTTCTGAACTTTTTTTAAAAAGTTTGTTGCTTCCTGTACGAATTCAATGTTTAGACAATCAATAATTACATTGAAACACATGTATTTATCTCTTATGATCAAATAGTAAGAATAAAACTTAAAGTAGTCTATTGTTAAATCATTTTCTAAAACTAAAGCACTCCAAATGAAGGTGAATAAGTGTGAAAATAATTGCCTGAGGTTTTTCCAAGCCAGTTTCAACAAAAATCCTTTCATTTTAACACCCGGCTCAATCAATTTCGTTTAAAAATGAATGCTCCGTTGAATCAGCATTCAACAGTCAAAAGGAGTAATTCAATTTTACCAGTGAAGCATTTACTGGTCAATAAAGATCATTCAATTTCATTAGGACGCAAGACTCATTCAATACCGTAAAAGCCAGCAGCAAGAGCTGGCAACCATTCCATTTCATCAACGAGCAAACATTTTCCAAGAGTTTGCATACAAATTCAAGTTCTATGCTATGTGCTATCTGATTTGTACTTGCCTAAAACATAAGGCAGATATTTTAAGAAGGTAATCTACACTAGTATAATCACAGCCAAACTTACATGCCAAGATGAAGCACGTCAGAACATTAAAGGTTAAAGAAACCAACTTCAGA
The DNA here is from genome assembly GCA_032158295.1 of Pycnopodia helianthoides. Classification (NCBI taxonomy): domain Eukaryota; kingdom Metazoa; phylum Echinodermata; class Asteroidea; order Forcipulatida; family Asteriidae; genus Pycnopodia; species Pycnopodia helianthoides. Next base: position 8,260,685 of record CM063245.1, on the reverse strand, counting down.
TATAAGTAAACGAATAGAATAAAAAATAGAAAAAGAAAAGGACCTGTGAAAAAAGGAACTGGAAAACAACAAGAATAATTTGGGTTTTTTTAAATTTATAACTACCCCTTATATTTTTAAGCTTTTGTTTCTTTTAAAATATTTGTTAACTTCTAACTTGACATGGTCCGAACATTAGCAGAAATAGCGACAACATAAAAATCATGGCAAACAATCTCAAGGCTATAGCAAAAGATTTAGTTCTCATTTCAAACTTATCAGGTACAGGCTTTAACTTTAAGGGCGACAAAGCAAAAGAGGAACAATACTACGATTAAAATGAAACACAGAATGAAAAGTGAAATGTAATAACACGGAAACGCTTCTTTATAACCGAAGTGCCAGTAAAAGAGCTCTTGTCAGCTTACTCGGGAAGCCATAACTTATGTTGATTTTGAACGCACACAAGTTGAAAATCATTGCCCATAAACGGAAAAGAAAATGCAAGCAAATTCATATGCGCTTCGATGAGTCTTAATTTGACTTCATCAATTGTGAAATAATAGGTAGTAGAAATTAAACTTAAGAATAGTCAAAGTTTAGTCTTGAATGTCTATAAAATTAAATAGAATGACTGAAACAAATCTGAATGAGAAGAACGAACTCAGGTGTGCACGTATTAAACGAAATTGAATTCATTAATATTAGCTAAAAAAGAAACGCTAGTTTGAGTGGATTAGGTGAAAATGCGATAATTTGAATACGTGTTAATGAAATTTAATATTTTTTTGCTGAAATTGGCCGGAAAAAACTATTTAATTAGCTCATAACAATGGCATACAAAAAGATGGTATAGCTCATCGCTCCCACTGTCCTTGTAATTTCACCCGTATGAGTAGTTTTTTTTTAAATCTTGATTTCTAAAGTGCTTTTAAACATTTGAATGCACCGACATGCTGTGTAATTGTATATTGCATTTTGTCATCGAGTAGGAGCCTTGCACTCAACTCGTACTGTGATTTTATGTTCTGTTTACTGCAGTTTACACCACGCGGAGCTCTGGGGAAACACGAAAATATATTTTGTTGGTGTCTCCCAGCGGCAGACGTGTCATCCCCTGGGTGAAGCGGGGAAAATTTGCTACGCTCTTTAATTTTTATTGGCGGGAACAACAGTGTCATGTTTATTGCTCAGGGACAAAAACGCGTTTTCCCATCGAGTTTTGAGTTCACGAAATGACCACTGGTACACAATGTATCCGTCCGTGTAGTAGACAATAGTGGTGAATGAAATCGAACTGATTTTTCGCGAAATAAATACTTTCTATGGCAGATGAATCAATACAAAAATAGACTAATTTGAGACATAAAAACCAATAATGTCGTACAATAGTTTATTTTTACACCCATATATATTTAACCTTCATTCGTCAAGCTAATTATACCCGTAGGTGTATACGGTTATTCTATTTGAATATTGTCACCATTTGGGAACCTTAACCGTCTATGGCAGTTGAATTGTTAATATCTAACGCTCCCAAGAGCGGCGTATTGTCGAGACGAACAAAGTCCCATCGTTCCTCGCACGATCGCATTCTATATTGCCAGCAAAAATAAGAATGGGTTGAAGGCCACCCGATATGTACATCTTGCAAAGTACACGGAAGTCTTTTTTTTATCAAATTACGGCAATAATGCACGGAAGCAGGGTCTTTAACAGGTCTACAAGAATCTTAGGTTAAACTTGAAACAAACTAATTATATCAAAATAAAGGCCTTAAGCAATACAATCACCATCTTTTTAACATTTATTTCAAAGCTTTCATGCAATAATGCATAATGATGATTGATACATATTTTCCCATTTTATTTGAGCCACACTCAATCTTCAATGATGTGCCCTGTATTCAGCTTAAAGCCTCAAAATATCAATAACAAAATAGGCAGCAAAAGGTTAAGAAATATCGATACATCATGCTGTGACTGACTATAATATGAACAGTGTTTGATCTGGGTAAAGCTTTGTCAGTTTGAGTGAGATTGTGAATAAAGCATCTATATAATGCGAAGTGGGGCAGCTTCCTCTCCGATTCCATGATAAAGCTCTTTTTAATAATGCTCAAAGTTATTATCAGCCAGAGACTAGCCAGATCCGAAGGCAATGTAGTATTTTGAATTCAAACTTCGCTTGAATCAAGGAAAATATCAAATCTACTGACAATTGAGGTCGTAGTGTTTATCTATAACCTGAGTACAGACAAAATGACGACATGCAACTACACAAACACACTAGTGTGTGGGCAGCAGGTGCTATTCGACTGGTCAACATGAATAAGGACCCATGAATAGGAAGCCTAATTGTCATTCCTACTTGAGTGGTCACTATTGACTGGTAACTACACAGACAGTGTCTCGCCTACTCACTAGTCTTAGTCTGTACTGGTTAATGTAGTTATCAAACTTAACAAGTACACATTTTATATCTACTTTTCGTTATCAGCAAACCTGAAAATAAAACGAGACTGCCTATACCTACCGTAAAACGGGGTGACTTTGGCAGGTTTTTGCATGAATATTGCCCATTAGTTTTCTTATGCTCGGAAATGAATGATCATTTCAGGTTGTATGTGACATTATGGGCATCCTTTACTGACTATGGACATTTAAAAACATTTGGGGTCAAGACAACATGGTGCCAAAGAGTGTCCAAGGTAAAATATCGAAAATTACACACAATTTAAACAATGAAAAGTGAGGAAAATGGGTTCAATACGCTTTATGAACACAATCAATTAATTCATAATGAACACAGTGACATACATTTACTCTTTTGCTTTATTTGTTGCAATGAAAGCCAAAATAGTTTAATTGTTTCATTGAATTTTTTTAAATCTCAAAAGGACGGACGTTTACAGAGTAAACACCCGTGTTGTGTTTCTGAGTTTTTAAATCATCCTACGAAGACATACATTTGGGGTAATTTCTCAACCCGCATAAATACACGTCTTCCCCCGGTGCTGTAACCAGTTCCCATGATATGACCATAATTCGGGAACCAGATACAAGCAAATCAGAAAGACGTATTTTTGTTATGAGCACTGGGAAATAATCTAGGTTTTTTGTCTTTCTATGAAAATTTAGCTTGGGTACATGGAAACGTCAGAACTCGTACAAAATCATTATTTCTTTGGTTTGATTTCTATTTAATTTTATGAAATCAATGTGATAATGACACTTTTTTATTAAGTCTTTAAAATATATTTATTTATTAAAACTATTTCTTCAATTCTTAGGACGAAGTGTACAATCCTGAAAATTATATTATACTTTTAAAAACAACTTTCAAACCATACTCATTTCGATTCCTTTAAACTTTGCAGTAACTGGCGGTAGGCCTACCCTGCCCGGGTGTGGATGAACGTGCAACGAATGGTCCTATCAATCATTATGTAAAACAGTATTTCTCCAAGATATTTTTAAAGGGTTTGCCATCATTAACAATTTACAACATGGAATATAATCCATGCACTCGTATGTTTTAGTGATTGTTTGTACCAATTCCAATTATACACTACATATGCATGTATTTGGCAATTCCTTAGAATCACGCGTTTGTTTTTTTCTGTTTCTAAATCTGCCAATTTGCAAAGGATTTATCGGCTTTCACATAACCATGGTAACCGCAGAGTCTGCGAAGACTTTGAAGATTTGTGGAAGCTCCGCATCAATCATTTACGGGCAATGTTCTATCAGCCTGTGGGTGGGGATTCATACACCAACACTGCTCACTCGTTGTACTAAACACCGTGGATGAAGTAATGGTAAGAGTCTCCACAGCTCATCTGATGAAATTGTGGAAGGCGTTCCTTGAAGGCCCATCGCATGGGACGAACGGTCGCTTGCAGCAATAACTAGGGTCCAAAGGGCACTGGTAATAAATAAACCAGACGAGCGGGACTTGGTGTCAGAGCTTTGCGTGCTATATTACATATTGATATGAACTGGATATGAGTCTAGCCATTATGTGTCAGTGACAATAAGAGGATTGGATGAATAGACGAATTCAGAACGTGGTAAAATGATCAAGTTGACAACAAAGAGCACCTCAGAAATGCCTAAAAACCTCATTGATTAAATTAGTGCCGTGTGTGAGGAAATGTGGAAAACTTATGAGATACATGCACGTCAGGTGTGGGTTACGTGTTGTCAAATGAGAAGGTTATCACATATCATAGTGTTATATTAATTTATGAATAAAACATTTACCAAAGCAGTTGCCTGTATTTTACTTTAAAATGTACCCCTGCATTTTGACAATAGTTGCCCAATGTTTGAATGCTTGCTCTTTGAATAACAAAGTCAGCAAACACACCAAGGTAACGCACTTCTAGTGCAGTTACAAAGTTGATTTTAACCGTATTATAGTTTCATTGTAAATAATTCAAAGGAACTCTAGACTTCCATTGACAGCCTTGACATATTTCTTTAGGTCAGCTGCCATCCCAAACACTAAATATAAATATTTAGTTATAACTACCGACCTTACATTATTAATGGTCATGTATACGTGAAAATGTGTTTGGGGTAAAGTAAAACTATATCATCAGTCGTGTTTTTACAAAATCTGTGGTTACGACCCACTAAGTTGGAAGGATTTGACTAGTTTCGACAAAAATCATTGTATTTAGCAGCTCTCCATAGAACTTAAAAGTGATGCGGTGCAAATTACTGAGGACACCCTTTCTCGTGTCATACGTGTGCGGTGTTCTTTTGTGCATTACACAACACGTGGGCCGTCAACTTGATGCTCCCGTGTTTAGAACACTGATCCTGATGGTTTTAGAGTACCTACGTGCCCAAGACTATAAGATCCCGTACCATGCCATACAATGAAAGCTCTCCACCACAATCAATGGCACTTAACCCGATGCCGTCTTCTCGTCTATTGAGTAGACTGTTTATCACTGTGACTTTGAGAAAGTGAGACTGGTCTCTCCTTCAGCAGTTTCTTTGCACCAGTAAGGCCTCCTGTTTGCAATCATGGTCTCCTCAAAGGCACATCTCAAGTGCAAACGCCATTTCACGCATTTGATGGGGAAAAAATAGCTTGTCGTCGTCTAGTCATAAGTAGTGTGCAAACCCTGCTTTTTAGTCGATCTTAAAATGTTGTACTTTAAAGAGTGTCGGGCCAATAAAATGTAAGTGAAACGCCCTCATGAAGACCCATCCTGACTAGGCCTATCATTGGAAAGTTATTATTTGGGAAAACAATTATTATTATGATAACAATATAAACTTTTCTTGAAGTGAATGCTAGGCCCGTTCCAACTGCAGTTGTGTTGATTTTTATTTTCACAAAATAGTCACATTGTGAGAGCTGTCTATAATAGACCTATATACATACCGGTTTTTAAGTCCAGCATTTGCGGACTCACTGATGTGCACAGCGTGCCTCTGGATGTTGGTAGGGATTACGGTACATGGACTGTTCATCCCGTAATGCATGTGTCTTCGTCAATGCTCAATGTGGGTGTCTTACTACATTTTGATTGGTTCATGTCAGCAGACTTCCCGCCTCCACAAGCCCGCGTGTTGCGCCAATTATCCCATCTGCGTATCTGTGTAGATACCAGTTAGAAATAAAGCAATTTGTTGTCGTTTTTATTTTATTGAGGCCTGATGATGAGTTTGTTTTGTTTGAGGGGTGGGGGTGTTCCATAAGATAAGCGTCACTGTCCATCCCAATTTCCCAAAGAAACCACCTTTCTGAATCAGCTCCATACCCGCATCTTAAACCCTGCCTTAAATTTCCGGAATAAAGCTGTTCAAAGGTTTAGAATAAAACAATACAGTACGGAACAGTTTGTCATCATCTACTATAACTATATATACATATTCCCTTTAATGTAGGCATATAAATGCTTGTTGTTCACGCTCGCCATTTCAGCAGATTGGTTACAACTCGACTTATCTGGACGATAATTTCGGAGTATCAGTTTAAACATTATCCGATTTGACCAGAGCGTGGTTTTCCCAAACCATTATAAAGCACATTGAGCCAGCTTTTTACTAAGGGACACATAGGTTGCCTGTTACTCACTATATTGGATTTATGAGAGGGAATGCACGGATTGACTGGGCCAGTTCCCACTGTACTGTTAGATTGATTGCTTCGCTTTCATAGCGTCAGATCATTTTGTTCGGAGCAAACCGGCAAAAGATTGGATATTTGATAGAAAAGCTGGAAACCCAATCTCCTATGATGCGATATGTTGATGATTTGTATGGACTAGTGGCTCCAGTCTAGCTGGGGATGCCGTTGCCGTCACGGCAATTTTCCTATCAGCACGAAACACAACGGGACCCTAGTTAGCTACAAGGCTTTAACGTTAACATTTGTCATTTAGCAGTGGCGTCTTGAATGCTTTTTCCCTTCGTTCATTAAGTTCAGCCTCTACTCCGTACGTAATGTGTATTTGGACTGATAGTAATTAATTGTTGGAAACACAGCAATATATATATATATTATATAGCATTGAACAAAACATAATAAAATTCGCCCCAATCGCCTGACACTGGATCATGTTCCACATTGTGGCAACGTTGTCACATACACGTTCATACACATACAGGGTCAATCAAAACTCACTAAGAATCACAAGTAAAATCGCTATCACTTTATAAAATCCGCCAATATGAAGAAAAAAGGAAAAAACAAGCAAGCCTAATGCTTGGTTACGGCATGGTTACAGTTTCGTCACTGCAAAAACGCTTAACAAAAAAAGGGTGTTTACGAGCGCGAAAACGCGGCAATAGTAAAGGTGTGACGTGATTACACCATAAACAAGACTGACTTCATGGAGATTAAAGATTGGAAGGCCACGGGACATATATCGTGCTTGTTTTCTTTCAGGCGTGCGAGATTGTTGAAAACGGTGAAATTAGAGAACAGAGGTTGAATTACACACGAACATAATACCAGCCTCACAGCCACAAAGATATTGAATTAATGGCAAGCGGTATACGCTTTGACTGACTGACCCCAAATGTAAAATACGTCACGGACAACCTCTTTCCCCCAGCTTGTTGAGTACCACAACTGAAACCCCATTTGACCCTGCAATGGCTGGGTGAAAGAAAACAACGTACCGCTATGATGACAACGAGGCTATCCTGTACGCCATTTTGATCCCAAAATGATGCAGCAGTAGTTGATACGTCATTTGAAGGTATCTTTTGTGTAGGTTCGCAATTTCTCAACAGGCCAACTGTTAAAAAAGCTACAGCTATATACTTTTCATGGATTGGATTTTGTTGTTGTATTGCAATGAATCGTTGATCTCAAACCTTACTCTGGCGCCACCAATGTCATCTTTCCATCGGCCTTCATATCCAATGTGAACAATCAAGTGTCGCTATACCTTTAATCTTTATGATATGATCGGTGTGGCAAAAGCCATTGCTTGCAGACCAACGTAACTCAACCTCCAACCCGACAGGCAAGATTGAACATGGTTTATATATAGTGCGTGTACGTCATGTCATGAATTGTGGATGTGACATGGTCGATGGCAAATCTTCCCTATCTAATAACAGAGTTACTGGAGCGTAAGATCTTATTCCACAATTCACCTTTAAGGGTATATCGTCAGGCAATTTAGGCAAAAGTCATCTGTTCTTTCTTCGATAGCCTAGGTGTGTCATCCATCAATACACAAGGCCGTTTAGCGATGAAACCGGCTATATGAAGGCGAGGGCTTTGGCCAAATCTCATTGAGATTGTAAGTGCGATATTCTTTGTCAGGTTCACAGTTTAAATCTCAACCGTATGATTACCCACAGGGGCAAACATCCTTCTTCTAATTTAATACTGTCAAGACCTAGCTTCTTAAAGATTAGTGATGTGCCTATAAAATCGGTCCTTCCTGACAGCTAGCTTGATATCTTAGAGGTGGACTAGCCAGTATTGCCTATTTACAATAATATTCAGCTTTTACATTAGGATATCATGCAAGAGAAGAAACTGTCGGCCTTGTAGGTTTTACAGTTGAGTGCCTTGGTTTATCATCTGCTGACTGTATTATTGATTAATGATCCAATTATAAGAATGTAATGGGTAACTGTTGTATTACTCAAGATCATTTTCCTAAAGATTCCATGGTAGATTTATCTAGCATGTTCTGTAGTTATATCATGATTCTGCGGGATGGTTAATAGGCAAATAACTCTGTGATTGTGTTCTAATTATACGGGCACTCTTACCTGGAAATGTGACATAATACACAGTCAATATTATTCTGTTGAAAATATACATATAAAGTGTAACGCAATAGCGTCTCGTTGGTATTGAATTGTGATTATATTACAGTATGGAACACTTTACGTTATGTTTTAAATTCAATCACGGGTCTCTTTAGTATTACAATATTTATAATATACCATGGTTTATACATAATCGTCCGTTATACCGTCAGGATTGAGTCTATTCTTAATCCTACTATAGAAAGGCCGAAATGGTCACATGTGTGCAGCTGGGAGACAGGGTTGCTCCTGATCATACAAAGCCATCTCCTCCTCCTGAGCGATACAGTCCGAGCCGTAGACTCACTCTGTCTAATTATCGACTGTCCCCTCCCATCTTGAGAACTGGATCTAGACAAGTGAGAACCTTCAAGTACATTTTATCCAGCTGAAAACCAACACCGAAGTAGTCCGGTTTTGTTACAGGTTGCCATTGTAAAGAGAGCATGGGTGTCATGTTGTACTTTGACTAGGAAATAGAACCTGTTTACTGTTGCGATGGAAAAAAAAACACAACATTATAATTTTGTTAATATCCTTCCATCGTCTGTTGGTCTGTCGTGCTTTTGTTGGGACTCTTGAATGCATCAAGTGCCCATGCGCACCAATGAGGAATCTTACGATTCCCGCGCTATTTACCGAAACAACAAATTGTGCAAACAAAAAGGTGAGTTCAACTTTACCGAGTAAGGCACATTGCGTTGACCCGCGTATTAATCAAAAGAATAGAGTTCAGAGTGATTGTCACCATTGGAAAGGAGACTAAACCTTTTCACTTAGAAAATCAAAGAGTAAAAGTAGCCTGTGGAAACGAGGTTGTAATCAAGGTGACGTGGTAAATATGACATGATGGAGGTTTCCTTGATTACAAAAGATACCCTGGGGCCATACAGTGTTCATACTGCCGTTATTAATGAACATAATATTCCGTTACAATCTTTGAGTTTTCTTGTTCGTGGTCATACCTCTTTGCCTTATTACTGACAACATCATCAAGCGCCGAGTGATTGCATGACAGTCAGCATCAACACAATTTGGAATAAATAGATTTGGAGGCCACATCATGCAGAGTAGGCGCTGTAGAGAGGAAGGCCGGAAGATGGAACCACTACGACCCCGCTGGGGCTTTTCTTGACACGGTCGTTGTTTGCCCATTCAGCCGTGGCTTTCGCTGTGGCGTAGATGGCATAGATAGCTGTTTTTTGTCAGATGGGCACGTGGGACATAGCTCCGATATTAAGTGCATGAAAGCCGGGCTTTGAATATCAAATGAACAGATAGATGCCCCAAAATCAGGACTGTTGCAGCCAATGCTAGAGCGGAGACAACACAAGTTACGCGTCACAATATACTGACGGATGGTGTTTACAGTGACCTAGATTTAAGAGTGCTATACTGGTTGACTGCGATAACATCACCATTAATATTCATACGGTTTCCCAGGTGGTCAGCTGCAAGTGGTCTATGATTGATTTGCATTTTATGACTCCATAGCATGTTTTTAACATCAGACATTATTTCATTCCCTCATACACGGATCGTTTACTTTATAATAGCTTCACATATGCCTATAGAGCGTGTGCTCTTATTTACGATCATTCGTTGTTTTATAGTACCGTTTAATTAAGGGAAAGTGCCAGTTTGAAATGTTTCCGGTAAAGAAGAGACAATTTAATTTTTTTAAATTTAAGTTTAAGGACTCTCAGCTGAAAATGGTTGCAAAGATTAGTCATCCTTAAAAAGTGTGACATTTGTTTTTCTTTAAATTGTTCAAAACGATAAATGTAATATGCAGTCTAACATCGTGTCAGTTTTACATAACTGACGCATGTTAGCTTTATAGAGATAACAAATTGTGAATTATAGCTGATGCATTCACAGCTTACATAAGTATCACTGATTTTATATTCTCTGTAAATGAAAGATATATAATTAGCATACAGTAAGATAGTAATTTAGATTTGGTAATCACGTTTAGGTAACATGCAACAGTAGTGTGATGAGATCGAGGGGGGAACCACTAGCTCCACTCCCTCCAGCCTTTTGAATATTTTGTTCTGGTGATCAAATACAATCAATATTAGGCCAATATAGCATTCGACTACATTGTCTGTAAAACCTTAAAACACACGAGGCATGTACAGCGGCCTCTCGTCATCTGACAATGCTCTCAGCGGAGCCAGCCCTTCAAGCATGACACCAGCGATTCTCCAGCCGTTTATATGACGTCATAAGAGTCCTTTTCTAGAAGACCGACTGCTGTTAGCTGTTGGCATTAAGGAAGAAACACCAGGCGTTATCGCAGGTTATCAGCTCAGTTATTAAATTTTCAGCTGTTATGTTTTTTCCTGCTAGTCACGGGGCGATGTTTACCCACTATACACTTTGACAAACAGATTGAATGGTCATTGGCCTTTTTGCAGCAAACATGGTTACCATGCAAACACCTCAAGCAATAAACATAGACTGACTCAAAGCAGGAAAACGATGTGCTTGCTTTAATATGTAGAAAATAGCCTATTTACGGGAAAAAATTAAAATGCCTTTAATTAATTTGGATGGTATTTAAATACAAATCAGTTCTTAAGTTCAATAAAAAAAAAAATTATTTTGATATATTTGTAATTTATTCGCCGTTTTGTATTATTCAAATGGTTGAATACAGCTAGACTGAAGATTTTGTATTTGCTTAATGAGCAATCAATCTCGGATCGTGTTTATAAACGAGATCATTTCAAATAAAAGTTTAAAAGTTGTTCTTCTATTTTGATATTGCAAAACAACAAAATGTTGTTAACGTTGAAAAGACAGTTGTAACCCAACTTTGTTCATATTATGCAGAGGGGTCTTCACAAGTCAATTACATGGCAGTTTGGGTAAATCGTTAGGCCTAATCGTTTTAAATGGTTGACTTTTAGCCTGCTTCTAACAAAATGATAACTGATTTGCAAACAGTGTCTGCCCGACTTGTAATAAAGTTCAACAATTTATGTACGTATTACAACACTCAAACTGTTGGATTCCGATCGTGGTGGTATGCCTGATCTCGTGTAAAGCATAACAGCTTACTCGTGCAGTCCTCGGTCCAACAGAATCAAACAAAGCAAGCAACCATGGATGTTGATTGTATGTGGGTTGTTAGGGTTAAAAAATGTAAAACTGAATCTCTTTTTGAAGAAGAAAATGTTTCTCAAGAGATCTGAATGGTTAGGTCTGCCGAACGATTTGGAAAGTTTGCCAGTTTTATTGCTAGTAATGGTAATATCGTACTTGAAAGTCCACATCTCTAAAGTTGAAGGTAGGAATAAATGCCTGTATAGTAAAAATTTAAAAAAATAAATTAAACAAAATTTAAAAGAAAAACATAACATATTTTCAATATTCCCATTGATGTTGAGCCTGCTGTAATTACGAAATCGAAATATTCGGCATTAATAGGCATAATAATCAATAACCAAGAACGCAAATTACAAAGTGTCAACTTATTGCATTACGGAAAATCTTGAATTGAATTCAAAACTCTGAATTATGTTTTAAAGTATAAACATATGCAGTTCCTAAGCTGCAACCGTACTGACAAATCAATATTGCATGGTCAAATAGGAATTGATAGTTCGGAACCAAGCTTGACGTCATGAATAAGACATGGGCAAAACAACGTATAGTTGATAGGGTAGAACAATCATGATTGCGTATAGCATATTACACATTATGTTTTTTTTCGAAAGGACACCACAAATGGCAAATAATATGCAAGCACATAATAATAGACCATTGTAACATGTGACATCACATGAGCATGTACTTCATGCAGACACGATTTGTACTCAGCTCAACAGATACAAGATTTCTAAAACAATATTTATCAACTTGTGAAAAAATGTTGAAACTACGAAAAACAAATATAAAGTTCCTCATAGCAGGTATAGTATTTTGCCTGCCAAGAAAAGCTCCGCAGTTTACAAGGTCGTTGTTTTTGTAAACACTGAAGGTCAATGGTTTGCGGTGTCGTGAATGCTTATTAAGAGTAGGCGTACATTTTACATACGATGTCACACATTTTGTTGTGATTACACATGCCCTTGCGCTGTCCGTATCGTGAGGCTTGTCGTTCATATTTGCTCATAATTTATATTAACAACAAATCAAAGCCATCACAAATGTATGCGCAGATGTTTGCGATGTGCGACATCCCCTAAGGGCCGCCTTTCTAAACGTGCTCTGAAGTACACTAATACGTGGTTGTTGGCTGGTTACGCGAATTTGTAAGAATAAATTATGGCCTTGATAAAGATTTCACTTCGGTAAACAAATATTTATTGTCTGTAAACTCTATAATTTTTTCTAAATTGGCAAATACTACAACCCTACGTCAACTTAAATATTTCTCAACTGTTTAAAAAAAATAACGTTGCCATGGAACTGCGTGCAGAATGGTCGTCACTGCAAATGAAATTCCACAGTCAGCAAAGACTTCAATCACTCATGTAGTTTGTTTTTAAAAACAGTTAAGTGCAGACAAAAACAGTAACTTGTTTCATTGTTTTATTGATGGTTTCGAGAAATCTTGGCATGCTCATCGAAAGTGAAAATGGTTTCGCGATAAAATCCTCTCAGAAACTAGCATTTCAAGACACCGCAAATCGTCATCGTTGTTTATTTCAATTTACGCACGAATATTAAGCCCGATGAGAACGTCCATAAAACCTCCACAAAACAGTAATCGCTTTCAGTTTTTTATTAATTTTTACTTATTCTTTTCATACATAGACCTTAGACACAAACACAGCCAACTTAACAGGAAGTTTGGACGGTATTTGTATTGTACAAAGGATCAGAATAAAAATTGAGGTAGTCCATGTATTTTACCTTCAAACACTCAGATTAATGCTTTGCCACAAATTAATAATTTGAAGTAAGCATAATGTGGTGAACTGTGTACACAGACTAAATAATAAATATCTTATCTCTGTTGCAGGAAATTTAACACGAGTTCCTGTATACACGTAATTTGAAATAATTAGAATCGCCCACATTTCCGCCCATGCTATAGGACAATGTTTACTGATACCACTCAAAGGTAGTGAACCTTATTTGATAATGTTTCATAGCAAATGAAAAGAACTGCATTCCATAACTGGCGAAAATCATAATGATACATTTTAATAGTAATAACAATGAATTATGCGTACAAAGCACCTTACATCCATCACTAGATCTCAAGGTGAGGTAAAATTAAAACAACACCAAACAAAAGCATGATTTAATCAATAATTTTGTATATATTTATCGCAAAAAATGAAATTGTTCCCTAAAATAACTGCATTGCCATCAGGTTAAAGGGTTTTTGCAATTGTTTGTCTTATCGTTCGTGGTTTTTTTTTTTTTTTTTTTTTTTTGTTCATTGCAATCATTGTTTAAATGAAGTCTTGTTGTCTGGTTGTCTCCTGTGGATTTCAAGGCAGAATATAGGAGACGCCAACATTATTCTCACCACTGAGGTATATATTTATAAAATAAAATGTTTAAAAATATTGACAATAATGATAAGCATGCTTATTGAAAAAACACGATTGTTTTAATTCACGAAGTTGTGTTATTTCAGTCTCACAGTAGTTAAAACTGAAAGCAAGGCAGTAGTCAATGAATACGATGGACGAGTTCGTTTCCATGTGTTCTATATTCCATAAATCCCTCGTGCATACCTTATACCTTATTGTCTCTCAGTGATCAACCTGTGTATTACATGATACATGTCACAAGATATTCAGTCTTTCTATAAACCATAACGTACCTTGGTATCGTACTGTCCGTTTTTATGATAAGTGAAATAAGACCGTCTTGTTTTAGATTGATAAGACGTTATTAATATTCTCTCGTGTCCGGCTTACACCTAAACTTATGGTCAGTGTGTTCCATTAATCTTCATCTATACCTCTCTCAGGAAATACAAGGCCCCGATGTCAAATCACTCTGGATAGTAATAATAACCCTGAAGCTAGAAGTCCGTGGTCTCGTCGTGCTGGGTTAACTCCAATATTCAATATAACACGTCAAATCACTGGAACGGTGCAATCAGTTATACATTACCAGCTCCGAAGTCCAAATCCCGGATGCATTGCAAACTGATCAAACTTATGGATCAAACTTTTTCACATTTCTTTCTTCGCTATTAGGTAACAGTAATTGACAGCAGTGCTGGTAGCCAGAATGAAATCATTCAAATTATGTTATTGGGTTATTGTGGTTGATTTGAGCTGTCAGGGTCTATTTGCAATAGTGTAAGCCTACAGCTTAAAGGATAAGTTCCTGCCGTAGTTTGAGACGAATGGCTTGCATTACAGACACTGACCGAGTGGGCTGGTTCTGGACAATTTCAAATACTGACGTCAATATTGACAAGAATATTCATGACTTTGACTCAAAAACGTGAAATTGAACGTCAATGATCACTATACTTTGACTTCAGGTCGCATAATGGAATGTCAACATTGACGTCAATATTTGAATCTGACGCTCGAGTCACGAAACTTTACGTGAATATTTGAAGTAGAGTAAAGTGAAAACCATATAAATTCTCTAGAGGTACGCTAACATGCCTAAAGGTTTAAGCGTTTTCATAGTGAGCGGACGAAGATCAAATTCAGCTATGGAACCTTTCACAAATTGGATGAATTTGAAGTAAAAACTTGAATGTTCGCCATAGTCACGTAGACATACAGTGTTGATTGCTAGATGTAACGCCTTGATTTAGGTTGACAACTTGGGCAAATGCAGGTATGTTGACCGATAATTGGATCCACCTTGTGTCAATGCACTTGACGTTTCGATCAGTGTGTTATCAGTGGCCGACACTGATCAGTCCTTGACTTTACCACTCAAAAATGAATGTCAAGATTGTTTTAACTTGAATAATCACGGTATGTTGGGGTCTTGGGTTTAACACATCTCTTGGCATTGTAGCTTACATATCTAGGAACAAACAATCAAGATAAGTGACTGAAAAATCCGACTGTTGTCTTTTCTAATGTGTGCTATCTATCAGAATGTTTGATTCAAATAATTTAAGCATTTGTGGTCTTTCAAATATATTTCAGGTGACAGCAATAATGTACCAACAAAAGGGATGATGGATGCAGCAGTCAGTCAGTGCTTCGACCAACAAGACCGTTTATGTTTACTTTCTTATTATTGAAGGATATGCAGTTGTGTACATTTTGAAAAAGCAAAAATGTATTTATTGCCAACTCAGGAGATAAGTAATACTCTGACTTCCATGCAGGCAGACTTTTGTTTATCATATTGTACTTTATTTTCTAAGTTGTTATCTCAATGTTTAAACCAACCTTACACATTAGGGGAACTTTTTCCAGGCCCATCTCTTGTGGATAACCATATAATGTGTTGCATTAAGACATCTAACAATATCCCGGCACTTTCCAATTGACTGTGGTCCTTAGAGACTTGAGCCGGCGTGTCACCCGATCTCATACCGGACCGCTCCTTGATCTTTCCTCACCAGGGGCTTTCCTCGGCTCGATTCCTATTACCCGTCCGTCCCCTCGAGAGATGTCACATTTTCATCACCATCCATTTTCTGACTGCAGATATTTAATTGGAAATAAAACAATGCATGTAGCAAGCAGAAGTCCAACTGAGACTGCTCTGTGTGGTAATTAGTCACGCTTCCAAAATAACACAGATGTCGGGTTATTATTTTCCTTAGGTCTGCCTACGTAGTGAAGATTAACTCAAACCTCTGCTGCCTCTTGTGTCGAGTAGTCCTGTATGTGCGGCTTTTCTCTGTCAACAAATGCAGATTTGTGGAAACTCTCAGTCGTAGAGCAAAGTTTAGCTTCCGGTGAATGTGCTTTGCTTGCCAAGACGTGGTGTGTAACATCTTTATTTCAACGTTAGATTGTTTTTAGTGAGTGAAAACAATTTTAAGTTTTATAATCATTATCAAAATCTGTAATAACCACGTGGTATATATATCATCTTCAATGTCACCCCCCTTGCCCTCCCTTATGAGATCGCAAAATGCATTATGAATGGTTCGATACATTATAACCCCCCAAAAACAATTATGCCCCCCCCCTCTAATTATGCTCTCCCCAAAAACAAATGTTAAAACAATTTTTAAAAATACCCCCAACAAACAAACAAAACGCAGTTTTTCGTTGTTGATTTTTGTCAGGCTGCAATTTTTAAAGAAACTTCATAGGTTAATTGTGGGACAACATTTCGTTAAGTTACTGCAGCTAGATTTGATCCGCAGTTTTACAGCGTGGAAAACCATAGCCTTACCAATAACTCGCTCAAAGTTCATGAATTAAATAAGAACGAAAACACAATCGTCAGGGTATTCTTAACAAACCCTTAATTGTCCCCAATGCGGTGATTATGACTGAATTCTTGGTATAGGAAGTTTCAACAAGAGGCATTGCCATTGCTTTGGGTTGGTAGTTTTACAGAGTGAAACACGTAGCCTTTGCAGCATATTGTGTGAAAGAAATCAGAAATCATAAAACACTATTTTGTTAAACATTTTAACGTGTAAATAACTTTAATTGTGATGTAGTTCTTTTTCAGAGGAACGGCCGGGGAACCCCCGTATCTTGATTTGTCCTGTGCAGTGACGAGAGAGGGCGGTATTCATGGCAATAATAAGTACTGTTCTGCAGAATTTGATCGCATATTATCATTATAAAAATTATAACTTGATTCGAAGGAACATTCGCACGATCAAGAATCGGCTGCTTTAAACCATTGTAAGTTTCTCCCGCTTGTGAATTTTTTTTTCTCTCAGTCGTTCTAGAATTACACCAGAATTTGCCAAGAACTACTGCAAAATGTTTCCCAATAATCCTGAATGCATATTGGAAGACAATATGGCGTCAGTGGACTTTAAACTTAAAGTCAGTGGGTAATAAGAATTGTTTGTGCCACCCACCTTTTCCGCCCCCACTGTATTGCACTGAAATCATATACTTTAATTTATTGCGCCACTACTGGCGTCAAATATTTCCGATAGTACGAGTAACTTTCCGCTGCTTATAATTTATGGTTAGCGTGCTCATAATTTTTTATCAACGAATACAAGTTGATAAAAGACGAAAAAAATTCTTGAAAATCTGTATTGATTACTTCATTAATAAAGCCATAAGTCACGACTATTCATTCCATGAGCAGCGATCGGGGGAACCATGTTGATTGGGTGGGGAACGCCCAGTGTTTGAATCATTTGGTTTCTGACTCGTTTGTCGACTACACTCAACAAAAGTATCATTTCATGTGCCAGCAATCTCCCAATCTCTTGATTTAAAGACTACAGCGAGCATTGACCCCTAGAATTAAATTTATTTAAAAGGTGAAAGGAGCGGGTGCATGGAGGCAAATTGAATGGGGAGATTACGTTGGGTTTTGATTGGTTTTGTTTTCCTGCGCTGTTTTTACAGCACACCGTAGGGAGGGGTTGACACAGTGACTCTACTTCAATATTTTACAGTCCGGGTGAAACAATTTGCTAGTTTGAGTTCATGCATTCAGTCTGTGTAATGAAGGTAATGAATCAACGACTCGTATTTGTGTTCGTTCTATGTAATTGTTTTACCTTTCAGACATTCCGGTTGTTAATTTAAATAATGATGAGTTGATTGTAATGTCATTTTGGTACAATTTTGAATCTTAAATCTAATGTTCAATCGTTTTACAGCACACCGTAGGAGGTTGACCATGACTACTTCATATTACAGTCGGTGAAACAATTGCTATTGAGTTCATCATCATCTGTAATAGTAATGAATAAACCGTATTGTTCGTTCTATGAATTGTTTTACCTCGACATTGGTTGTTATTTAAATAATGAAGTTGATGTATGTCATTTGGTACATTATCTTAAATCTATTGTTCATTGTATTTCAAAAAATATATATTTAGTTATATTGTTAATTTATTTGTTCTGTTTGTACAAGCTAGACAAAAATACTAACATAACATAAAAACATATTAATGACAAGTGTAACATCTACAAAGGGAAAAAGTTTGACCAGCTAGAGCCTGACGTATTGCCAACAAGAAACAAAGTTTCTGTTGAGGAGTATCTCCTCTCTAGATGACGGTTGTACGGTTGCACGTGTTGTTGCGTTCAGAACATCAGCGAATATAATCCGCCAGTTTTGTTATCATTTTCAGGCAAGTTTGAACACGGACGGTGATCCATTTTAGCAGACGTCACGGTAACCACAGTAAATCTTCGCTCGGCCCCCATCCCACCCGGTCTCATCCAACACCGCCGGGATGGGCTGATGAGCTTGTACAAATTCTTGTTCAGGATGTGGTGATGCATGATGGGAACGATTGTACTGAAGCTGGAAATGCGCACAACCACACATTGTACACACACGATATTATGATAAAGCATGTACGACATGGATAATGACAATCATTTTAAACCAAAATAAGAAGAATACTGCGATCGAGGCCTATTTTTTAGTAAAAAGCAAAGAATGGCAATACTTTTTTGCAACGAATTTACACAATAGAGCTACTGCGTAACTATTGATAGTCGAATCTTTCGTAAACAGGAAGAGGTGACCGGGGGGTTATTAGGTCAGGAGGGATGGTCCAGTGTTCACGTCAGCCCATCCCCAGTGCCTTTGGATGAGGCAATGAGACCGAGTGAACATTAATCTTGGTTGTGCCATTTGGGCGTCATAATAGACTGTGTAAGTGGTCCCAACCATTATGGCGTTTTACGTGGGCAGGATTTTGTTTTGTAAATCATTTTAGTTTAACGTATTTTATAGCCAAGAAAACTACGATGTTGTTGTGAGTGTAACACTAGGGTGATAAACAATATAAAAGTAAAATCAGTTCAACAAAATAACGAAGAAAACCCGAGAATAAGACTTGACCTTCGTTTCCGCTAACTTGTAAAAAATAATTATAATTTTGCCCAATGACGGTCATTTTGTCATCGATGGTTGCACGACTTCGGGCATGCTTGGCAAATGGGGTTTCTAAAAATAAACTTTGTCCGAAGTTCTTAATTTTGTTTCAATGTTAATTTGAACAAATTATTTGTATTATATTAAAGTTGAAATTTTATTTAAAACAACTTGCTATGGGTATTTTTATTTCAAGAATTGTAAATGTAATTTGAAAACAAAATTTCATTTTAAAGAAGAGTATAGTCTTCATTCCAGTTGTTTTCTCGTTTTAGATATGCGCGAGACTTGCACGGTCTATTTCTATTGGTGAGCCTTATACGACGCGTATATGTGTTCACTCGACGCGTGTGTGTTCACATTATAGAGACCGTTTCCGTGTACAGACAGTAGCCTTGACGTCAGAGCAAGGGGCCAATAGTGACGAATTTGATGCTTGTGCAATAAAGCAAAATTTCACATAGTATTTGTTTCAGTATAATATCGTGATGGATATACTTACAACAAATGAACCAAGACCTACTTCTTGACAAATTATATCCATTGCTGATCACATAAAAATACGACAAGACAGTGCACAATATTAGACATGAGGCCCTTCAGCTTAGGCTCTGGCTTAAGCTCTATCAGTCAATTTGGAAACGTGCCCTTCGTGTACGGGGTTTCAAACAGGTGGACAAACAGAAACCGTGGTTTCGAAAAGGGCCACATTTGAGTTACAAGACCACAAGAGGGCGCTATGTGGGATAAAGGTGTGATAAGTGGACTGGTGGTCATTTAGAAGCAGTCGCTTTAACATGATGGTGCATCAAAGTTTATTTTGTGCTATGGACTTACGTTTTTGAAACGTTCACATTATTTCCCTCCCACAAGTCTTTTTGTATTGCTCCCTCTAGTGTAAGAGCTTGAAACCTATAGATAGTTTTTTTTCTGAAAGGTGGTACTTTCATCTTCAAGGAAATATGGACTGTTTTGAGTCGATGTCAAATAAAACAATATCTCAACAAAGATTTTTACTAATCATAGCTTAGGTTGAATGAAAATGTCAAATAGACAATGTTGTCATCCATAAACCAGATTAAATGTCTTTCACTTCTGTTTACAAAACGGTCGTTACATCCTTGCATCCTTGACATTTTGCAAGTTTAGACCTAAAGCCTTTATACGCAGTACATGAATGAACACAATTAAATCCCTACATTGTAAGAATGGTGTCCGACTCTTTGTACCTTGTACTAAAAACATTGACAACACACAACGTATGAGAGTAACTGGCCATTGTGGCAATTTTGACTTTTAATTACTGGACATGTATGTATCAAATAAGGAAGATAAATACACTAACATTATTAAATGTTGATATATATTTTTAAACAGTTCAATGATTAAAACTTTTGGCATCAATGTTTTCATTACATATTCCCATCCCCAGCATTTCTCTGAAAAAGGGTATACTGTTTAATATCTACTTATTTTTGTTTCTATTTTAAATCTTTAAACAATGAATAAAGTTAATTCAACTATGAATGAAATAATATTGAGTATTTTGTTCTGTTGTTTCTATTTTGAGAAGAGCAGAGATTGATCAACACTCGGGGCTTACTCTAGAGAAACGTGGATAATCCTAGCTTCAAATAATCCTCCACCACGGGACTGTGGTCATAATCCTAAGAATGTCAGGTTGATCACACGACATTACAACAACACTGAATGTCAACATCTCTATTCCCTAACGCACCACCATCAACACCAACTCATAGCAAATACATCCGCTGTCAAACATCGTCTGTGTCAAGGACCATAGACCAGCATCTGTAAACATCCTAATGTTTATCAGGTTACCAATCATGATTTCAAAAATCAATTATTCATTGATGCAAATTTGGGTTTGGATCATGATGGTGGAACTGATGTCCCTTGGCTAGACACTTAAACATAATTTCTCAGTCCATTGGATGTGACACAAAGCCGCAGGTCATGTGTGTTTTGTTTTAAATAATGCACACCCTTACAGCAACGCTTTATCAAAGCGCTCTTCAATTTACAGCAGGTTTACAAACATAGATATGTTGAGTTATGAGACCCATTTATACAGCATCCAGTAAAGTTATAGACGGCTTTACGTCCCATTCGAAGGACAGGCCACGTTAATGTCTTGCTTTATAGAGGACATCCTTAGTACTATAGGATTACATTCACAATACCATGTGTTACACGAGTTATACGTTAAAGTTAATTAAACATTTAAGTTAAATAATGGTGTTTGTTAAAGAATGGTGTGCTTGTTAAAGAATCCACGGGTTCTCCACAGCGATTCTGGCATGGTGTGGCAGCACCTTGTTAATTTAAACCCTTACAAGGTGATATTTACATGATACATGCTTTTAGCGATTATTAAATGATATTGTAGTTGTGAGTCGGGATGTCCAACAAGGAAAATGATTGAGTTGTTTTTCCAACATGTTTATTCCCTAAAGTGGTGTTTGTAATCTCCCGTGATTCGGCCCCAGAACACGTCAAAAGAAACACACACAAACAGCGGGCAGTTTGTTCGGTTATGATATCGTTAATGCTCGCAGTGACGTCATGATGTTGTGTCGTTACTAAGAGAGGGAGTGTTTCACTGTGATACGTTTGTACAGAAGGTGTCTGTGGTATTTTAAGATATCGTGTTTGAGACACTGTGACGTAGAGAACGAAAGACGTTAATGAAGGTCAATGCTTCGGTCGAGTTTGATAAGAAGACACTATAATCTGACCATGATGCACTCCCCTCACCCGTAGAATGGTGGATTGTCACAGATACAGAACGTGCATTGAAGTCAAATAGAGCTGCCACAACAACAGGGGTAAACTGACTGGCTGACTGACTGGCTGACTGACTGACTGACTGACTGACTCATGACTGACTGACTGATTGACCGACTGGCCGGCTGCGGCTGGCTGGTTGGTTGACTGGCTGATGCTGGCTTGCGGTTGCTGCTGATGTAGCTGGTGACTGGCTGTGGCTGGCTGAATGGCTACTGGCTGAGGCTGGCTGATGCTGTGGCTGGCTGGTGACTGGCTGAATGCTGTGGCTGACTGCTGGCTGGCTGACTGACTGACTCATGACTGACTGACTGATTGACCGACTGGCCGGTTGGTTGGCTGGCAGGCTTGCTGGCTGGCTGGTTGGTTGACTGGCTGACTGGCTGGCTTGCTGGTTGACTGGCTGAATGGCTAGCTGGCTGACTGGCTGGCTGGCTGGCTGGCTGAATGGCTAGCTGGCTGACTGGCTAGCTGGCTGACTGGCTGGCTGGCTGACTGACTGACTCATGACTGACTGACTGATTGACCGACTGGCGGTTGGTTGGCTGGCAGGCTTGCTGGCTGGCTGGTTGGTTGACTGGCTGACTGGCTGGCTTGCTGGTTGACTGGCTGAATGGCTAGCTGGCTGACTGGCTGGCTGGCTGGCTGGCTGAATGGCTAGCTGGCTGACTGGCAGGTGGCTGACTGGCTGGCTGGCTGGTTGGTTGACTGGCTGAATGGCTAAGTGGCTGACTGGCTGGCTGGCTGACTGACTGACTCATGACTGACTGATTGATTGACCGACTGTCCGGCTGTTGGCTGGCTGGCTGACTAGCTGACTAGCTGACTGGTTGACTGGCTCACTTGTTGACTGGCTGGAATGGGTGACTGGGTGGCTGGGTGACTGGCTGACTGGCCGACTGGTTGACTGGCTAACTTGTTGACAGGCTGACTGGCTGACTGGCCGACTGGTTGACTGGCTAACTTGTTGACAGGCTGACCGGCTGACTGGTTGACTGACTGGCTGACTGGCTGGCTTACTAGCTGACCGACTGACTGTCCGACTTGCTTGCTTGCTTTACTTGTCTTTATTCTGGCCGGTGGCTGGCTGGTTTTCGTTTCTTGCTGATAGTCTTGTTGTAATTCCATTCTTGCTGACCAACATTTTTGCTTCTTGCTGAAGTGTTTTCAAGGTAGATGAGAAATATCGCCCTCATTGAGCAATCGTGTTCTCATCCCGCTCGAAGTAACTAGCGCCCTCGTGCGAAAATCATTCGTCGTGACTAGTATTCGACTTACTGTTTGCAAGGTACACCTTTTGCGTAAAATGCCTTCAAATACTCAAGGGGCCTGTGGCGGAGAAGAACCCGAAGTTTCGAAATTAAATGGCACCCGGTCGAGAATTCGCTCTTAACGACATTTACAGGTTCTTTAATGCATGATTCTTTATCGTAACATTATTTAAATTAATAGAATGAAGATAAAGATGTATATTCGGTTTGCGGTAACACCATGTGTGTAAATATATACTTTGCTGTGTAGATTTTGTTCTTTAGAGAACTTGTCTTGCTATTTGTTCTACTACCGCGGAGTAGATTTTCGGAATTCATGGGACTTCTCAGTACTGAAAAAAACTGTCCTGCTTATTAACTACTACATGTACTTGGGCGGGAGGTAGGAAATCGGCCTGGACTACTACTTTAGCTTTGTGGATCGGGGGAAATTCACGTAATCAAGTGCTCTGTCGCGGAGTGAGTTATTTTTGGTCTCAACGTTGGCAGCTAGGAAATTATAAACATTTTACAAACATGCTGCTAAAAGATAATTTGTTATGCTTTTTAGCAGAAAAAAACAACAGCAGTGCTACAGTTTGCCTCACATCCACATGAAGCAATCGCTCGCTATGTAATAATACGTCATACGTTTACTATAGATCCACTCGCTAAAGAACGGACAGTTAAGTTTTGAACCCTAGACTTTCAAGATTAAAATGAGTGACAAAAGCTTTGAACGGTAAAACTCCTTCGATGACAAAATAGAGGGAGTCCTTCTTCTGGACTTGTACAACGTCGTAGGGAGTTAATCTTGCAAGACGTATGACAGTTGCCAATTGTGAAGGTAGAAACATCTCTCCTGCTCTCTTCAAAGCACGTTCTATTGTACTGTGTGCCGAATCTCCTTCACTTTGACCGTGTGCTGTTTCAAAGTAATGCATGGTTATTTGCTTTACATTTTTGGCATTGTTAACAAATGTTAGCATCATGGCGGGAATAATTGAATTTTTGTTTTGTCCCGCGCAACCGTCCGCAAACAAAGCAACTTCTTCGATGCCGTCTGAATCAGCTTCCAACAAAAAGTTGTACAAATGAGATGCTATTTCGTTTGCACCACGTGCTGCAATACCCTCATGCCAAAGATAACATTGACAGAACTTGCTATCCAATACGTAGACGGTGAAGTTATAGCATGAGAGACGGCGCTTGTAAAAGAGTTCACTTCTATTACTCAGGGGCAAAAAAATTACTTGTTGTAAATCAAAGACTGCTACTCGAAGTTTTGGGTCTGTCAATGATTTTTCCTTGAGGTCAGATTTAATTTCTCTCACTTTGTTTTTTTCAGCAATATGTGTCTCGTATCTTCCTTGAAGGTGCTCCCTTTCGTTGTGGTTAGATTCATAATATGTTTGGCAAAGACCGCACATGTCCTTTTTGGGTCTATGAAACTTTAAATCCATCGAGGAAAACACTGAGTAGTACAAACTAAATGAAAGAGGTGGGTTGTTTTCATCCTTGTACATCTCGTACATTTTTCTCACTGTAAGTTCAGGTGACAGGTATTGCCTGGTGTTGTTTTTTCGGCAATAATGAGATTCCGTTCTGGGGAACTTGTTAATGTGCACTTTTGCTGCGTTTTTCAATTCTTCTTGGATTTTTTTACGAGATCCTTTTACACCACCACGTTTTTCAGACTCCATTACTCCATCATAACTTGTTTTGCTCAAAGCTGTTCTTACTTGACGCTCACTTACACCTAGTGTGTTGAGAAACATTATCCGACAAACTTTTTTAGAGATCCCCTGGTCATCAGGAAGATTGTAATGAAGTGTTCGTTTTTTACGGGTACCATCTGCTTTTCGTGGATGAGAGTGTTGAACATGTCTTGACAACCAAGCCCTCTGGTCCTTTAAATTAACCAAGTCAAAAAACGCTCTTTGAATATTTTGTCTACGCGTCAAAGAAAATGATGAACAGGCTAAGTTTTTCTTAGAGCACTTATCTCCACTGCAGGTGGGTTTAAGTCCCCGACGGGATGGGACAACCTTGTTGGATGCATTTGTGTATGACATACCCATATTTCTGAGGATTTTTCGTGTTTTTTTAGTTGACACAGCACTATCTTTAATATTGGGCATAATGTCGAGATCCTCATGTTGGCTGCCTTCAACAATAAAATCTTCTGGTTGAGGAGATAAGGGATTGACTGGTACTCTTTGTTCTTGGTCTTCAATTGTAACAAAAGAGGAAGGCTCTGGTGCATCCTCATCACAAACAGATGAGAACAAGGGAACTATGTTTGCATGGAGTTTTTCAATGTCTACGCCTTGTGACGGGTCAGTGTTGTCGCTTAAAATTTGGTAGAGCGGAACGTCTTCAAGATCGACAACAACGCAGTCGGGCTTCTGTGGAGCAGGAGCAGGTACCCACTTATTGTGAAGGTGGCATGGTGGACTTTCCTCGAAGTGCTGGAAACAGAGGAAGCACTGACAGGTTAAACAAGCTGCCCACACTTCTGAAGTGCAATTTACTGTTTCACAACAGGGAGTATCTTCATGCTGCTTTTGTAATGTCTCAAAGAGGCGAGAGAGGGGTATGTTGTCGTCGTCTTCGTGAAGTTCATCTTCACTGCTGGAGTCGTCACCTTCGAATGCAATGACCTTTGCCTTCCACCATTTGTTTTGTGGCTTCCACCACATGTTAACATTGCATCCCTTTTTGAGGACATCGCTTGCTTCTGCTCGCAATTCCTCCACCTTGACTACATTGGTCGAACCGTCCTCCCATTTCACCAACACGTCAGATCCTGGGCTGGGGTAGGTTATTCTAAGTAACAAAAAGAACATGTGAAAATTTCAAGATAAGTCAAAAGCATTCAGACATTCTGTCAACTATCTTGTCAACTATCTTGCACTAAGTGTAGTATATTGAATGTTGAATATTGAATGGATTTTAAAATGATGTTCATGGAAATGGCTTGATTAAGTGTTAATATAAAAACAATTGTTTAACTTAAACTTTGCATGACCAACATTTACGAATAGTTATGCAAACCAGTAACTTTCATATTTGAACATACTGAAGTAATATGTATTGCTAGAAAGTCTCACTCTCCTGTAAGGTGACACCCACATAAAAATAACTAAATCATTAACCACTAGGCCTACTGATGGAGGACAGTATAGACTAAGGGTCTCTTAAACGTTTTATATTTGCAACATAAACTCAGTTTGATTGGGGAAAATAGGCTACATCAACAAAACTTAATAGTTAAGAGCCAGATTATAGCCTTCTACGACACTAGAAAGCAAAAACTATTAAAGCTGTTTTTAATCATGCTTACTAATACCAGCACTTAACGTTACATATTTCTTCAAGGAACGTACACATTGATCTTATGTAACTGATAAGTGCTGTAGGTTTGTCTTTTTCTGTAGTTTTAATTGGGGACATGAAGCCTATTTTTGGTAATGTTAGGCCAAACATTTAGCGCATGTAGGCCTAGTATACATAAGCAGTATGTTAGGCCTTGTAATAAAAAATACATTGTATATATATTTCGCAAGCGTAAAATAACAGTGTGTATTATCCCGTTAGATCCACATACGTTCAAGTTCTATGTAGGTCAAAACTGATACAGTTATTGTACATGTTAGGTTTACAACGTGCATTAACAGTGACTTAGTGTTAGTGTTAACTTGAACGTTGTGTGTGACTGTTAACTTGACCTCCATGTATAACGTTATGGCGCACGTATCGTTGTGTGTGTGCCTTGATTAAAGTAGTGCTGCGGCAGTGTACACAAAAACAAGGTAATGTTGAATGATTGTGGCAAACAAAATTAAATAAATTAACATCTGTCTACAGTATAATTACCTTTTTGACTGCATATTGAAGACAAGCTAGTGGATTCGGCAAATTCTTACTGTGTTGTGTTTAAAGAAAACTGATGGTACCTGGCATTTCATTTACAAGTCACTCATAACTGGAGTGGTTACCAGCGCATTTGCTTATTCGTCACTTTGTAAAAAACAAAAGGGTCTATTTATGTGTTTACGGAGTGGCGAATCACTTATTCGTCAGTGTGTAAAGAAACATTTTTTAAGCCTTGAAAATATTCGCCAACAATGTGTCTTATATCTTTAAAATGAGACATTATTTTGGTTCAAAACCTTCAGAAATGAATTCAGAAGACAAACTAACCATAAAACTGCAAATACCTCAATTTGCTAAAAATTGCTGATTCGTCACTATGAGAAAAATGCGACGAATTGTTTTGATGCGAAAGAAAACTCCACTTTTCAATCGAAGCAATGGACACCATCCCACTCCCAGACTACATGTAACATTGGTGTCGTGAATTATTGTCTTTTCTCTTCTGTGTTACAACGATTAAAGACACTGGACACTATTGGTAATTGTCAAAGACCAGTTTTCTCACTTGGTGTATCTCAACATATGCACAAAATAACAAACCTGTGAAAATTTGAACTCAATTGGTCGTCAAGTTGCGAGATAATAATGGAAAAAAAACACCCTTGTCACACGGAGTTGTGTGCTTTCAGATGCTTGATTGCATGATTTCGAGACCTCACGCGTGAGGTCTCAAAATCAATTCAAATATTTTACTGGGAAATTACTTCTTTCTCAAAAACTACGTTACTTCAGAGGGAGCCGTTTCTCACAATGTTTTATACTATCAACAGCTCTCCATTGCTCTTTACCAAGTAAGTATTTATGCTGACAAATTATTTTGAGTAATTACCAATAGTGTCCATGCCTTTAAGAGAATCCAAATATAGACATCTTGAAAGAGTCGTACGTCACTCGGAGGCCCTCGATCGTTCAGTAATGCGTACGGTACAGCTATGGCAGCTCGCACATCGTCGTTGCCATTGTATACCCACTGCTTGTCATTTGGTCACACGGTCGACCACAATATGGTATTCACGCGTTTGTACACTTTATATAAATAAAGACTCCACCCTCAAATTCAATGCATGACGCAGTCAGAATTTCGGCTGAACCCTCATCCTGCATTGTTGACAGTGGATTTTCCTCCGGACACGTCAGTGCATTGGCCCATGAAGTACCTTTGTCAAACACAATGAAACTAAAAGGCGATTTACATCTGAATTGCATTGGAGGCTTTCTCCACGCTTGATTACGTTTCGCTTTGATGATGGGGACTAGGTTGGGTCCAAAGCAGGCACGTTGTTACCCAATGACACATAAAACAGTTCACTCTGTAATGTTGCTCAAGCACGTTTCATAACTTGTTATTTAAGAAAAGACGCAACCAATAAATACTTTCATCAGCAGGATCCAAATCGTATTAAGTATCTGATCGTTGAAGTACTTCATCATCAAGTGATCGTCCAGTGAGGAAATTATTCCTATCAGTCCAGTGTTCCAGCAACAGCAACCCTAGGACCGGACCGTATCCGCTGGCGGAAGACGGCCGGAATTTATACCACGTACTTGTTTATGATATCAGCACAACTCAGCAAACTGTTAACGATTATGGAATATACACGTACGACTGGTTTTGGAATTGTAGCTGTCTGGGTTTCCCTAGCGCTGGCGCTAACGGGAGTTCATGCACAAGATGGTGAGTAGACCTTTTTTTGAACAAATTCAAATTGTGTGTTTTTTCATTATTTATAAAATAAAGGTATATCCAATAATAGTAGGCCAGACATTTGCAAACCCCCAAACTATTTAGTCAGGGTAGCCTATATTAATATAGCATTATATTTAATCGATATTGAAAAGGGTTATAAAAATTATTGAGCTATAGATTAATTTTCGCCACCTTTTCATTAATTATGAAATAAAATAGTATCTTATTAACTCAAATGAGATAATGCTTTTGGTAACAATGAGTGAAAAAGTGGCGGTAGGATACGGACATTTTTTCCAAAGCATATAAACTGTTTATTCTTATTTGGTATTTTAGTTTTGTCATAATATTAAAATAGTTCTTTCGACAATAGTACAGAGACTGATTTCACAACGAGCTAAGATTGATCTTTACTATGTATCAATATCAATTGCTGAGCAAAGCCTGTGGTGTCACAATACAAATCGCTATGGTACTGGCAACTCATCTTAAGATTAATCTTAGTGCTTTGAGAAAATCGGCACCAGGAAATTCATACACGATTCCTATCTACCTAGGAGGCTGTGTACATGGAGCCTTGATTGCTCCATGCAGGATAAAATGTGAATTGATGTACCCATCATTAAAAGTATTACCTATGGTAAAATGTTCTTGATCCACTTTATTTGATGTCATTATTGAACAAAAATTAAAATACCAAATAAAAATTCACAATACACACGGTTTATAAGTTATAGGTGATTTCAAATCAGGTTGATATTAATTATTGAGACTTGCATAGAAAGGAGAATCCCTCGTCAGTTTGTTATCTTTCAAAGCACAGACGATCATGATTCATCCGGCATCACACCAAAAAAACTAGTCGAAGTTTGTACCATTTGAAACCATCTCCACTATATAACTGTCTGCTTGAATGGTTCCATTATTGTACAGTGGATTGTTACAACAACATCTGAAAAAGTCGAGTCACACAAACAAAATATTGTCATAAAAGTTTTAGAAAACGAGCACGTCTGCAATTGGTAAAAAAAAAATTGACTTCAAATTTATTTCTTAATAACCACAAAGAGATATGGTAGTGATTTTTTGAAGAATTTACACTTCAACAGTACACGACTAAGTTTAACTAGACATAATAATTTGTTTGATAACAAATTCGAGGTGTTCGGGTATCGCTGGTGGTGTCATTGTTGTGTCAACACGTGAGCTATTTCACTAATTTGAAATTTGTTGCTATTATTACTGTTTTGTGGTGTGCCTAACAAGCTACATACTTTAGCAAAAGTCTAAAAAAGCACGCGATCAAAAGCCTGACATTTAATTGTTAGCGAGGTTTGGATGGACGGCTGTTTTAGAGACTAACAAAATCAGGTTGCGTGAACCTTGAACAGAGACTAGAGTACAAGCATGTGACCCGTAATAATTGGTCAAAATTTCAAATATTTGTAACAAAAAAGGAATGACGTCATCATGTTGTTTCTTTAGATTTACGTGGTCAATATCACTGTCTATCACCATGCCAAGTTTCAACTCTGTCGAACTTGTGGTTTTGTAGATACACGGCTTCAAAAAGTAAATCTTTAAGGCAATACCACGTGACACATGATGTTGTCATCAATTTAAAACTTCACACATATGTTGTCTGCATAAAGGTCATTATGTATACCAAATTTGAAACAATTATCCGAAACTTCGCCACAGACATCTTGTAAAAGTGTATTTTTAACTGTTTTCAACCTGCCGCTAGAGGGCGCTCTTGACTTTTATGACGTCACTTGTCTTATTTTTTTTAAATCAGACCCTTGCTTGACTATAACACCGTTAAAAACAACTTCAAAAAATGTGTCACTTTTAAATTACAAGGCACTTCCGGTTTCGACCGGAAGTCGAGATCAAGTCATGTCACATATACACAATAAAAAATGAAGACCTATAATATTACCTCTATATATTTCCGCAAAAAGCAACCGACGGTCTCCTCATCTTGATTTGATATGGATTTTCAATGATTAAAAATGTTAATGTTTAAAAACCTTGTAACTTGACACCTGATGACGTCACCATGACGAAGAACACCTAAACAAAAAATAAAAACCGAACAAAAACAATAGGTCTTCGGACTTTCGTCCGAACACCTAAAAAAAAGAACAAAAACAACAGGTGTTCCGAGCTATGCTCCGAACACCTAATAACTACCTCTGAAAATGGTTCAAGACTGACAGTAATTTACTTCATTGTCTTCTGGTTGGGGCTGGTTGGGTGCCAATTTAAAATTTACAGAACCACGGTAAATGTTCTTGAATTATAGTAAACTGTTTGTTCCCCAATTTCTTTTGAATTAACTGCACTCATCAGCAGAACTAACTATTCATGAATGCTGGTATCAATTTGATTCATGATTATTAGATTAAGTTATCTAAGATAGTAACTGATGATATGATTAGATTTCACCTGTATTTGACCATGTATATTACTAGAACTCTTATCTTGGATGGATTCGGTACATTTGTCTTGAAAATTTCGATCCATCTTTTCTAGCAGAATGCCAGTCACATATACACTTTCGTAGAGATGACGCCAAGAACTATAAAACTTGACACATGCAGGTTTCATAATTTATGCAGCAGGATAATTTGAATCGGGGCCGATAACACAAAGGGTTATTGATCTTAAGATTCACATCAATCTTAATTGCTAAGCAAAGTGGGATGTCACAGCACAAATCACTATGGCGTTAATCACAACTCATCTTAAAGGAACATTACAGAATTGGTTTTTGCTAACAAAACAGTTGCTGGCAGTGTAAGCACTTTTTGTAATCCACCATATACATAAACTGACAAACCTGTAGAAGTTTGAGATCGATCGGCCATCTGGGTCACGAGAAAATAGTGAAAAACCGATTACACATTTGCATGAAATCATATGGGTTCAAAAAATGAATAAAACACTCACTGAGCGATAAACTCCAATCGGAAAATTAGTTTATTCATTTCTCATCAAATATGACATTTCAGACAGAAATATTTCAAGGGATGTTTTCTTCTATCATCATCATTAGACCGTGTAAGTTTTATGTAAATCTGTGATCAAAAGTATATTTTACAATTACCAATTCTGTAATGTTCCTTTAAGATGAATCTTAATAGTAATACATGTAGCAGTTTGTGCAATCGAGCTCTGGTTGGCTTTAGCCCGTTGAGAAGGCAACATGCAGTTTGATATCAGACGGTTGTTTTCTGCATCTAAATACATCAACCTTGTTTTCAATCGGCTTTGTATAGGCTATGTTTTTACAGACTAGATACCTGGAGATTTACTTAAAAGAATTCTCGTGGTACAAATAAAATATATACACATAATATTCTCCGTAAAACTTAAAATGGATTATTTCCGACCCGATGGATATCATTGCATTGAGCTACATAATTTGAGAATATCAGCTGCCAAGTATTCCGTTTAAACCTTGTCTTTAGAGACTCTGATACAGTGGTCACTGCAGGAAATTTAGGCGGCAATTGCTACACTGAATGGCAAATCCTGTATATATTTGCATAACAATTACAATGCATGTCGGACATCAACCAAAAACTACACCCAACGGGTATAAATAAATCAAAATTAATGATATTTACAGCTGCATATTGTGTCTACTGTACAGTAGTTTTTCAGACCAATCCTCGTTACATTATTCAGAGCTTCCCCGTTGCTAAGTGACCCATCGCCATTTTGAAGAAATTCGATTTCATTTGCATATTTGTCTACCATAATGATAGTATGGGTAGGGCTAATGTGTTAGCAGCCATTAGGTAGCTAATGTGTGCAGTGTATTATATACACATGCTTCCATTTGACATGTAAATTAAAAATGAATTACTGTATAAAATACCGGTACATCATTGAAGTATATCTGTAAATGCGGTATAGAATGGTAAAATGCAGACAAAACTATTATCTGAAATGTTCCTCGGCTCGCTTTATGTTGTGAATTAAAAACTTGAGGCTTGAAGCACACATATTCAACACATCTGATTTCCTAATTATACTGTCTTGTACCTGTTGCCTTATTTCATTTCACGAGTAAGTTTAGTGTCGTTGATAAATATTTCTTGTTTTTGATAACGAAAAAAGTATGTGTTCTAATCAGTTTTGTACAATACAGAACCGAGAATACTCAGTTTTTAAAAAAATGTGACAAACAAATACAAATTGTGTCCGTGGAAACACATTTTATGAAAAATGAAAATGTATTTTACGGTTATGAATTCAAGCTATAGAATAAACATGTTTTGATATCTAATACTTAATTTACATCATGGCTCCTGTATAATTCAACAGTGATCATTTATCGCTTGTGTGACGTATTTGTCCACCCAGAAATACTCGAATCACAGTTCCCATATTTTACGAGGTTGTCTTGCTTTCAATAGGTTTAGCATTTTCATTGTATACACTAGACTTCAAGGTTGAATTCACAATAATATGATATTTTGAATGCCTCAATTTAACCGCCGCATAGTTTACGCATACGTCACTGAATATTTCTCTCCAAAAAGACCCACATTTCTTACATGTTTTTGTGTTGTTTGTGAGTTTGTATTTTTATTTTGTTTATATAGGATGGGCAGTTCATTCATATTTCCCTATCAAAAATATGTCATTTCAAACCATTACAATGGAGTTATTCAGCGAAATTTTCCACCGATTCAATTGATTCGGTTTTCTGTAATATCACATATAGTTTGTGTTTTTGTGTTCAATGTGACCGTTAAATAGATCGGGGTCCCGCCATGTTGCCGACAATGATCGGCTTATGGTGCATTTTACTAGATGATGGAAGAGTGAAATCAGACATGTAGCCGTTTGCATCTACAAATTTCATCCACTGATTTCCACATAGTCGACTGTGTCAAGATTATTGTTTTTTTTAATACATGCCTAAACTGTTGACACAAAAAATCATATTTTCATTCCAGGTATAATATTCACAATTTATATGGGTTACATGGGACCATTGACGGAGTATGCAGCTCCAGTATGGAACGCAGGATTAAATAGAGCTCATGTCAACAAATAAGAGATTATCAAAAAGCGTGTTCTTTTATTGGGGTTTTGGTTATTTAAATTAAGAGCGTGTGCTTATTAATTATTAAATGCATGACCGCAGAAAAGATATTTGCTTCAGCTTTGCAGCAATATTGAAAGGTTTCGACGTGTTCTGCCAGTGGTTACCCAAGCCAATAGGTTTTAGTGTGTAATATGAAACAGGGTAACAATCAGCCGTAAAACCGTGCAAACCCAACATACAGGCCTAATAGTCCTATACCTTGTCAGTATTTTTAACCAAAATATATACAACATTTTGGTGTGCTTTGTAATGTAATTGTTGTCTCTTAGTTTAATATTGTGTAAGTCTTATGTAAAAAAGCAATTTTTTAATTAAAGTAATTTTATGTACAATTTATTGTTTTTAACTTGTGAACTTTGTAGCAATTTTGCCCCGGCTACGATTTAATTGTTTTAATAAACCGGAAATAGTATAACAATAAAACTAAGTCATGCACTACATGTATGCATCATTATACATTGTTTTCCATCTTCAACCAACCTTGCCCTTCTCTTAAAGACATTGGCCTAAACAAGCAATCAAATTTTATCATCAACTTTTCGTTTTGAAAAAATGGGGAAGTGTTCGTCGTTTTTCAAACTTCTGTTTCCTTATCTTTTACCGTCTGTGTTAGTATAATCGAATAATGCAACACGTGATTAAAGTCTTGAAAAGGTCATACAAGTTGCCTGGCCCGATTTTCGCCGGAAGGAAGTTTGAAGAATTCTTTTCTCCTAACGTATTTTGACAGATGATGCTGTTTTAACCGAACTGCACAGGCCATCGGACAATAAACAAAATACATGTGATGTGCATTGTTTGTGCATGGTTAATGGACCTGTGATACAATGTCAGGATCCAAACAATAATTCGTTTGTAGTTTTTGGTTTACCAGCACTTATCATCGGCAGATTTTGTCGTGCATTACCTTAAATTTAATTAAAGCTTATCACTTTAGCTATAATAGTTATATTAATTCTCAATTTTTAGGTCAAATTGGCAAAAAATAAGACTTCAGTGTCAAAAGTTCTGTTTCCCTTAACTTTTTTATTATTTATGATTTATTCTATGTCATGGAACACCATAGTAAACTGTTTTCCTACTTTGCAGACATAATAATTTATATCAAACTTTATTTCATCTCCTTTAGCTTGCCAGACTGACCCCTGCAGTGGGTTAGGATTGTGTTTTGAGCGGCCGGGAAATACGCCCGACTACGCCTGTCAGTGTGACGGTATGCTCATGGGATACGACTGCTCAATAACATCAAGTAAGTAAAATGAATTGTCATGTTCCAATGTAATGATTTTCATTATGACATATGATTTTGTCGATGTGCATTAATTTCTGTGTGAGATTAATGTAAACGCATTTCGCCAACTAATAATAACTTGATAACTTCTCTCTGTTTCAGATATTTTAATATTTCACGAGACTCCCAACCGATGTTTCGACTGGCCAAACATATGTACAACCAATTCCTTCCAATCGCCTAACTATCCAAACCTTTACAACGTACGATACAATACGTTCTACCAGCTGTACATTCGATATGCTACCTCCATCACGCTGACCTTCGAAAACTTCTTCCAAGTCGAAGAGAATGATAAAGATGATTTGTATATCGGCACGGGACTTTCTTTCCCTGATGATATCTTTACTCTCAATGTTACTGCGGGCGAGTTTCCCAAAAAGTTTGCAGGAATGATGGCTCCAATGCCTCAAACACTGGACTCCGATACCATCTGGATATTATTTGCTACCGATAAGAACATTGAGTTCGGAGGCTGGAGAGTAACTTGGACGGCAGGTAAGTTTGGTTTGGGATGGGGTGGTGGAAAAAGTGTATTTCTTGTATGTGTTGTTTAAACAGCGTCGTCTTGCAATTAAGATGTAACAAAAATATTCAGTAATTGACGTTATATAACTAGGATCGATCCGGAGCGGCACTGATCTCTTACGACAGAGGTCGGCCAGGTTCAAGACTCGTCCCGATCAAAAAACGATACATAGTACGCACGGACGGAGCGATCACAAAATGACGACCCCACACTCCCAAAATGAGCTTTCCCTGTACTAAGTCAATGGCCATATGTTTACGTTAACACGCACTCGCACACACAAACACAACACACACGGAAAAAGTTTTCAAAGTGAAGTGTTTTAACTTTCAAAGAAACTTAAAATTCCAGCAAACTACACATTAAAATACACCATGGTCATGAATTAGAAAGAAAGATGAGTCAATGTTAAGGTTTATTCTTTAAAAAGTGTAAACAAACTTACCACATTATGCCTTTTTTACAGCAAATCGTTGGCGTGTTAATGACAGTCGAAGTCAAATTTCGAGGGATGCTTCCATGACCTTCATGACCTCGTGTACAATAAAGTTACGCTACAAAACACAGGATTTCATTGGGCAGTTGTGTTTCATTCTAGGGCAACAGGTTACAGTTAACCAATCATCAACATTGTTACATGAATGGACAGATAAACTGTCCAGCTTCATGAAGCCGTTTGATCCAGGCAACTGCATGCGCTGCGCAGTGCCCACCAGTTATGGCAAGTTATGTTAAAGGAGTAGTGGCAATTTCGATAGTTTTTCACTCCCCGCCATAGGCGCGAGAAAGAAACTCAATTTGTTTAAATAAAAAGGGCAACAAGTTCCCTATTACAGAACTAAACGACTTACATGAATTGAAAAAGAGTAAATTCTTCTTAAAAGTACTGAACGATCCATAAAATTTGCTTATTGCAGTCTCGAGATGTTACGGATTTTGTAAGAAATTCTGCATTTGAAAAGTATATTTTGTGCGTATTCGGGGCCGGACAAAAAACACTCAATGCAAATGAGCGCTTTGTTCCGTTATTTATTGCTTTGTTCATCATTGGCATAAATTAGTGATTGTCTTAAAGTCTCTTGGGGGCGCCCTTTTCAGTTAATTTGGCATCTGGAGAGCGGTACTCTCAATTTCACTACCGGAATAGAATACCAAGAAAATATTAAGACACCAAACGGCAGAGAAATGGTACAGTATTAATATTTACTGCTGTAATGTTTAGTTAACGTCGTAATTTTCCGGACCTATGCAAGCTTGGGGCGTTCAATCTGTACTCCTCTTTTTGAAATGTTGACTTAGTTAGAAGTTAGACTGTCGGCTCAGTCAGTCATACCATGGAGGGTCATACTCATACCTCCTTCCATGGTCATACTCATCAGCGGCTCGTACTCAAGCAAGCGGCCCATCTAGCCCTGGTAGGACGTCAGTATCCGTTGCACTGCACTGACGCGGTGTATGCAACGGAGGAGTCCAACCTGGGCTAGCGGCCCAGCCAGGCAAACGCTTTTGTAGTCAAAATAATATGTGCCAAATGTTAAAAACTTCAATTATGCATTCATTCTGGACATTATTTAAACAATGTTTGCAAGTTTTTTCCTTTGTGCTTTTTCCTACAATAGAATAGTACAAGTACTACAATGTTCACAGTCACACGTTTTTTATCCATTCCATTGCCGTGTGTTACTGTACTGAGTAGACTAGTAGTAGTAGTAGTAGTAGTAGTAGTAGTAGTAGTATACTAGTACAGTAGTATGTCAATTTGATTTTTGTCAAGAAAAAAAAGTAAAAGAAGAAGTCGAAATAAATTTAACTACAGTGTGAAGCCTAGGCTGCCATTGTGCATCTTTGACAAAAACTAAATTTCCTGAAAACGTAGAAATTTAAACACAAAAGGGAACTTTCAGGTCAATGGTCAAACTCAAACACCACAGCACTATCACACCACCCTACCACAGAAATTGCTTTCTTTATGATAAAAGTATAGTCACAATGGCTCATTCAACCAGAGCCTTTCAAGATCAAAATCCAGCAGAGATTTGTACCTGAGGCTGGAATGTTGTTTTGATGCACTTGTCAATGATTTTCAATGTGCCATCCAAGATTTTGGCTTATTGCCTGGGCCTTGTACTTTGTGTAAGAAATTTAAAAGGTATATCCAAGGCTGTACATGTATCTGAATGGTTTTTTCAGATAAAAGATTTAGCTTGATGATAAAAATGGCAAAACGTTTGCTACTGCACTAATCTCACTTTGAATAATGTAGAACAGTAATGACAAAATGCATACTGACAAACGTCATATTTGGAAATGTGATATTATTGAAAAATACTGTACATAGGTAAATGTAATGTTACTTATTCTTTTGTAAAAATTATGCAAAAGTTTTTAAAAGTCAAACTTGCTCCCTATTTCTCTTTACCAAGTATAAAACTCATCATCGACTACAACTAAAGAATTACATTTGTAATATTTTGGGTAATGTTGGTAGAGCATGTTCCAAGTAGAACAACATTAAATGAATATCTTCTGTTATTTAAAACTTTTTAATGAATCTTGAAATATTCTTTCCTACAGCTATTGATCCATGTGGATGGGATCCATGTTTGAATGGTGGTTTGTGTATACCAAACTTTGCCTCCAACAGTTACACATGTCAGTGTCCATCTTGTTTCAGAGGGACAAGATGTGATCGACGTAAGTATTCAACTAAAAATGGCCTTCTGGTCTGTTTAGTAACTGTTTAGACTTTAGTAATGACAGAGGTGGTAAGATTCAGACTTTCATTTTAGTACACAATGCGGTGGCCAGGATATATTCCATGGAATTACTGCACGGAAAGTCAAAAGTTTCAATGGAAATGACCTTTGCAAAATGAAAAAGGCCTTGCCCTCTCTCAAAGATTAAGACCAGGCCTAGAGTGGAGATTAAGTTGCCTTAATGTTTTGAAATCTTTCCTTTGAGTTTAAAATAAGGGGAAAGGAAATTTTCCTAACTACTCTAGATTTGAAATCCCTATCTAAACCTGATTAACCAAAGTCCTGAGTCCCATAAAAATATAGCATACTACACAGTGAATCTACTACTGCCTAACTCTAATGGTTGGTTTGGCAATGCAGTATTAAACCTATCGAGTATTCTGTGGTTGATAGTGGGAGTGGATGATGCGTGTCTCATGTTATACTTTGTTGAATTGACCAAAGCCATGGAAAAAGAAAAAAACTTACATTCCAAATTCTCTGCAAGTTATTTAACTAAGATCTGTTATGAGCTTTCCTGTCAGTGTGTTGAAGATTCATTTTATAACCATACATGTAGTTGTGTGCAACCTATGCCATTCTAACAAACAAGATTGAGTTTGTATGCAGGGCTTAACATTTACATTAGACTGCAGGACAATGAGATCAATCTTCTCTTCCAGTATTAGTCTTTGTTGAAATAAAAACAGTTGATATGTTCAACTGTGTAGAAAATAGTGTTTTTCTCATTGTGATTCTGGTCTTGAAAACAAAATTCTGGCCATTAAAATACTTTGAGTGACAAGTCCAGCAGTCTTGTGGCTTTTGTCTCCAATTTGGAGCCGTGATGTACAATGATTGATGTACAATGTATGCTATAATGCTATGAGGTTAATCAAGTGTGTGAATGGTGTTGTAACATTTGGATACTTTGATGCCTTATTTTACAGCCTTCAACCTGTGTGATACTTCTGATCCATGTTTGAATGATGGGACATGCTTTCAGAGTAATGACTGCAGATCTACAGTCTGTCTCTGCACTGAATGCTTCCTGGGTGAAACCTGCCAAGA
Organism: Pycnopodia helianthoides; assembly: GCA_032158295.1. Taxonomy (NCBI): domain Eukaryota; kingdom Metazoa; phylum Echinodermata; class Asteroidea; order Forcipulatida; family Asteriidae; genus Pycnopodia; species Pycnopodia helianthoides. The sequence goes on along the minus strand of CM063245.1, from coordinate 8,221,019 downwards.
ACGTAAGTACATGATAATTGCATATCCACTATGCTATAAAGGCTACAGCTTCATTTGATAATAAATTGAAAACTTCACGTTTATGAAGATTTAGAAATGTTTAATTGTTCACAGTTTTTGTTTTTCTCCTCGCATAATTCACTTTACATGTTTGTTACAAGTCTTGCACGTATTTGGATATTAGGAGGAACCTGGGTTTCCCAAATACATTGCCTTCAAATTTGACCAAAACAAAATGGCTCTCTTTAACATCAAGTATTTGTAAGGAAGGCACAATCTACTGCTCAATGGCAATACTGTGTGTTACTGGATACATGTATGGAGAGTCTTAAACAATAACATTTCAAGAGCTAATTGGACTCTTTTAGAGAAGCCTAATATACCATTTAGCGTTTACACCAAGCTCAGTTCCCCTACATGTATACCCAAAGTAAAGTAGAGCTCATGATAACCTCAACAAGTACAGCCATCATTGCACTCCACCTACAGCTTTGAAATTATGAGAACCTAAATTACTTGACCCCTTAAAAGAGCATTATGCATTTCATAAATTCACTGTTGTGGAACTTGTTTGTGCTTATAGGGCCTAATCCAATTTATTCATTATTGCCAGGTGGAAAAACAGGTTGAATGTAGACTCTTGTCATAAACATTACTCAGGCATTGGTTCGTGACTTTATGACTTATTTTGAAATGCTTAAACTGAAGGCAGGGGGTAAAATGCTTCATTGTTAAAAGACCTACTGAAGAGGCCAGTGGGTGAAAAGTTGGATTTAGTTCTTTTCTGCAAAGCTCTTCAAAATGTATTCACCTAAATACATGAATAGGGAATACTCTACAATAACCTCAACCATTGTTGACTGTGTTATCAAATGCAAATGAAATATGGATTATTTTGGTTTGACTCTTTCACTAATGATTGATTAAAGGCAGTGGATACTTTTGGTAATTGTTGAAGAAATACAAAACCATGAAAACTTACTTGGTAATGAGCACCTGAGAGCTGCTGATAGTACAAAACATTCTGAGAAACGACTTCCTCTGAAGTCATGTAGTTCTTGAGATTCTATGCAACAAGGGTGTTTTTTCTTTCATTATTTTCTTGCAAATTTGTTCTTGTTATTTTATGCATAACGTATTCATTATATCTGTATTCACTTTGACTAAAATGTCACTGGCTTTGAACCAAATGTTTACGATTAAAAATTTCTCTGTCTGTATTACAGGAAAGAACCAGTGCCTGAACCCCAGTAATCCCTGTTTGAATGGTGGTGTATGTATCCTACAAGGCATTGGATGTGGTGATGGAGACCTCATCTGTCAATGTTCATCGTGCTTCCAAGGACAAATGTGTGATCTACGTAAGTAATCAAATTCCTAATACATATCAGTTTGAGGTGCTTCGCTCCTATGAGGCAAGAGGGTTCCTCCTGTAAGGCAATGGGTACCTTCTATTTAGGCACTGGTTACCTCCATGGTAACAGTTGCCTCATACACTGTATAAGGCAATGGGTACCTCCTAAAAGGCAATTGGTACATCTCGTACCTCCTATAAGGCAAAAGGGTACCTCCTGTAAGGCAGTGGGTACCTTCTATTTAGGCAACGGTTACCTCCATGGTAACAGTTACCACATACACTGTATAAGGCAATGGGTACCTCCTAAAAGGCAATGGGTACATGTACCTCTATAAGGCAGTGGGTACCTCCTTTAAGGTAACGTGTATTGTTTGAAGATTTCTTCTAATTATCAGTGCTTACTAATTATCAGTGCTTGGTTAACTGACCGATCGTCAAGTACATATTTACAGAAATATTCGCACAGGCTTAAAAAAAACAAATAGACTATAATAGTTAGGGTTAAATAATGACTCATCTTCATGTTAAATAACAACTTTATGCAGAATTCCACAAATTCTGCCATCAGGCAACACAGTTTTATCTGAATTGGTGCTATTGATTTGTGTTTGTGTATGACAGCTGTGGATCTCTGCCAGACCAACAATGTATGTGAGAATGGTGCTCAGTGTGTTATGGACTCTGCATGTTCACAGACGTCTTGTACTTGTGCAGGCTGCTATGCTGGACCAACTTGTGGAATATGTGAGTTTTATTCCAATTCTATAAACAATAAAAACACCACTGCAATTTACGTTATTAGTGTTTATAGCAAAGAAGCTCATGTATTTAAAATGTAATTTTGTTCTCGCTGCAACTGTAAATACTCTCAGAGATGTTCTAGTGGTTTCAAATTAGCTAACTTATCTGGGCACATTTTGGCGACCCTTGCCAGAAATAAGTTTCTTACTTAAATTCACCGAACCAAATATCTTCAGAGAGCAAGATGAAAACGTCTTTAACCAAAAACAAATGCACTTTATTTGATGACAAAATGTTCTCAAAATATATACCCATTATTTTATTTTCATGATTTGTTTTTCACTTTTTTCAACATTACTGGATTGTTAAGTGTTACGTAGTGGAAGTCATTTTTGTATTAAACTCTGTTTTTAAAATTGATGTTACTTTGTAAATATGTATCATCTTGATTACATCTCTAACCGGGCCCAATGTTCAGTTGCAGTTTGGTCGGAATTATTATGTCATCACAGCACGACATAAGTCACAAAAACTCATAACCAATGACTGAAATGCAAATATGTCCCTGGTCTAGCTCGCCAAAATGAATCCCATAATACTGTACACACTTTATTCATAGTCATTCAGCGAAGAATGTTGACATATTTTTCAAGGCATATTTCTTTACTTCCTCAGTGGACAGTCTTCTTGTTGGAGGATTATTGTCAATATTTGCTCAAGTTTAAATTGGTTTTTAGCATGAAACTACACAGTAACTCAAAGTTACTGTGTTTGTGAAAACTAAGGTACTGCCCTTTGAGGTGAGATCTTTCAAGGCCAGGTTGTTTTTCGAGTTAGGGCTCTATACAATAATGACAAAGCATTGTATTGTTGGACCTGTCAGTGTTTTGAGACTGAGAGATGTTTTCATACAAGCTGTGTTGTGTGTTCGTTGTAGTTCCTTGTGGAAATATTGAACCAAAGTAAACACGTTAATCACAATGACACTCTAACAGACTAACAATGAAAATAACTGCACCATTCTGTACCCCGTGTTTAGTTCAAGACGCCTGTGTGAGTTTTCCTTGTGTAAATGGTGGAGTCTGCAATGCTGTACAAGGTTCATGCACCGATTACACCTGCGATTGCCAAGGCTGCTTTGCTGGCAGTAACTGTGAAATAAGTAAGTTGACAGAATTTCAGCATTGTAGGATTTTGAAATTGTACCCAAACTGATTGTTTCTGTTTGATTTTTGTCAGCATTAGAAATCAGAGCCTGTCAATTGAAGGAAATGTTGGGTAGATTAGTTGTAGGATGGATCATAATGTAATGCAGATTGAGGGCTGACTTTAATATATACCAACACGCAAATGTTTGTATGCGTAAAGAAAACAGATAAATTATGAGTGGTGTTTGAAGCTTTGCATGGTGTGGAAAAAATAAGAAGTAACTATAATTAGTAAACTTGCGGGTACAACCATGTGTAAATCTCTTTTAGAGGGGTGTTGGCTCTGAAAAGAGCCTGTGTGGTCTCAATGTTTACTTAAGCAGAACATATATTGCTTAACAAAAATTACAAGCAGGAAACTTGGAAACCAGCCAGATGGTGCACCTGATATGGTGTTTTAGCTGATAAAATGGTAACCTTATTCTTGTATGCAAAATAGTTTGTTCCTAGCTCCTTGTTGTGCATAAGCAGCTCTATAAATTTGGGCCCAGTTCATACATTTACTCCTTTTCACCATTGAAGAATTTGAACCAATGTTTGTGTGTATATTAGGTCTGAATCCCTGTGACCCCAATCAATGTGTGAATGGTTTTTGTATGCCATCACCTGCTGATCCATGTAATCAATATGAGTGTGTCTGCGACTTCTGCTTTGAGGGAATCCACTGTGATGTCCGTAAGTTTACCACATCTACCTTTCTTTTGAACTTAACAATTATCGTTCTTTCTCACTGTGTTTATCTTCTGTACAAAATGAAACAAATGCTTTTGGAGGGGGGGGGGTGGGGAAAGAGAGTTGTATATAAGAACTAGAGGGAGCACTCACTTTGTTACGCATAAAACTCTGCTGACCTGCCATGAGCACAAATTCCTATGGGTCGATTGCATTCCAACAGCCACGTGGAACATGACCAGTGTAAGATGATGGGGTCAGCACCATTGTCTCAAATGGCAGGTTGTGTCTCATGGTCTTGTACGCCCTCTATACTACATAGCATTTGGGAAACTAGTCCACACTGCTGTGTTTTTTTTCCATTAGAAGGAAAGGAATTAGTCTAGTGTATGAATGAATGAGAAGTTTGTCTTCCAATCTGTACATTGTGTGGTACTAAATCTATACAAAGTGAAACCAGTCAGCATATGTACAGTAAGACCTACAGCTGTCACACAATATGTTGCTACACTGCCTGGAAATTTTACCAACCATTTTATCCTTTTTAATAAATAAAGTTTCTAGATTCTAAATCATTCACTTGTATTTGATTCAACAGCAAAGAACCCATGCAGTGTGAATCCATGTGGCAATGGTGGGCAGTGTGTTCAGGATCCTAACTTCTGTTTGATTTACTCCTGTACATGTCCCCCCTGCTATCAAGGTGTCAATTGTGAATTCAGTAAGTAATGTAACCTTCTTTATTTGACTATAACAAATCATTCAATAAACTATATTGTGGTGTGTCATGGCCAATCGGTCAAGCACAACTTATTCTTGGCTCCTGTTTTTCTGATCAGTATTGCTCATGCTGTACATTAGGTTGGCTCTGTGCTATAAGGCCATTGTTTGCAATTTGTAATAGTAAAAAGGTCCTTAAAACTAAAATGGCTATACATCAAAAGAATAAATAATCAAACATGATAGAAACTTATTTTCCTAACAAAATTTATGTTTATCTTTGCTGCACAAATATTATTTGGAAAAATTAATAACAATAAACTAAATTTTCTTAAATTTTTACAAATTGTAATAAGAACCTCATTGTAACGCTGGCTGAAAATGGTGTGTGGATTTTCAAATTATGTAGTAAATGTTGCTTTGAAGTTCCTTTTGAGTTTGTTCTTTAAAATATTTAAAATAGCTGTTCTCTCTGGAGGATAATTTGATTAATCCTTGGTTGTTATTTGTGCAGGAGTTGACCAGTGTCGAACCAGTCCCTGTCTGAATGGTGGTCTTTGTGTTGGTGATGCTAATATATGCACAGATTATACATGTAATTGCCCTGAGTGTTTCTTTGGAGACAACTGCCAAACACGTAAGTACCCAATCATTACAGACGATATTGACTCTTCAACATGATGAACTCAACCTAATAATGTGTGCTACCATGCAGTAGCACGGTTGGTTGCACAGTTATCTTTCTGCATGATTCATGTGATTGTCATTCTTAATTGCTGTTATTTGTCATTTAGTTTTTTAATTGACCTAATTTACCTCAAAAGATGTCAAAATGATGTTTGAATTTATTTTAAAAGTGCGTAACTTTTCTTATCTAGATCCATAAATTTAGTCCCCATTTCCAGCATTATATTGTGAAAAGCTTAACTGTTAACCCAAATAGTCCAAAATCCTCTAGAATCCCATTCAGTAAGTTGTCTGTCTTTGTTTGATATGGTACAGCAGGTCTATGGCAGGTCTGAATAAAAATTGCTTATCATTGGACCAGGCATAACAATCTTAGCTAAGCCCACATTTGGGTGTTGCATTTACCATAGAGTGGGGTATTTTGGAGGATATGGGAGGGTTTCTAATCAAAGACACTAGGGAGTTAATAGTACTTCAACAAATTGTGTCTAATCTAATTAAGGATCTGTAGAAGGTGTAAAAGTATTTATAATTGTAATATGTTTGTTACTTTGTGGTTATATTTCAGGTGTCAACCAGTGTTTGCCTAATCCATGTAATAACAATGGTTTCTGCTCACCAGTAGATACATCATGTACTGCTTATCAGTGTACATGTATAAACTGTTACACAGGACCTACCTGTGATATACGTAAGTACAAATAACCCATCTCACTATCACTTATTTGGTCCACGTCTCTCATGTAGAACATTAGTACTCGCATTCTAGTCAACATTAATATGTTTACATGGAGATAGTGAGTTATTGCTATCATTATTATTCATAGTTGTTTTGTTTTGAACAGTGTATTTTGCAGCCTTTGCTGGCTTAATTACAATTACTAAATCATCGCAAATAACTTGTGATCAAATAATATTTCTGAAGACAACTAAAGGACAAGTCCAAGGTTTCATGCAGTTGTGTATCTGATATTCATTTAGGGCATTTAGGTTGGCTCAGTTGTTTCTACCTTGGTTTGAATCCCGAACCAGAGCCTTGTATGTAGATTGGGTTTTCAGTCTCTAACTGATTGCATGGGCTTTCCCTATATAGGATTTTCCTCACTCCATCAGTTGACATTTCTTCAATATCTTCTCTACACAGGTATCTTAAAGCTTACGGGTCACAGTGCTAGTCACTTTTGAGGGTCCCTTGATTTCATAACCAGAAAGTGTTGCGTATGGGACCACTAGGGGACATTTTCTTGGACTTGTCCTTAATAGTATAAAAGTATAACACTATAAGAAGCATGCACGTTTTGAAAAAAAAAAATCCACAAAATCTAGAGTTTGTATCATCTTCTGAAAATGATGGAAATGACATAAAACTTATCCTGGGCAAGTTGGTTTAGAAGGGACGGGTACAAGTGACATTTTGTAAACTGATTGTACCATTTGAAAACACATTTAATATCAATGGTGTTGCAATTTTCTTTTAGTGCAAGATCCGTGTGAAAATAATCCCTGTATGAATGAAGGAACTTGTACCGGGTTATCCTGTACTGATTATAGCTGTACATGCTCAGGATGCTATGTGGGACAAAACTGCCAGCAGTGTAAGTATTATTCGAATATGTGCGAGAGTCTATAGTGGGAACCATTCTATCTAACAACACCATGAGTAGTTTGACTAGAGCAATTTGAGTGAACTTGGCCTTGGTATGAGGGTTACTTAATGGAATTAAGTCGTACTTGAGTTAGCTGTCAAATGTTCTATTAGCTTAAGGTATGAGCCACAAGACATGCTTGGAAGTGAAGGATAAATGATTATATCATGCTCGTTAACTATGTTGGAGATTTTATGTGCAATACTCAAAACTGAATTTTGAAGGATATTTTTGGTGGCGGTTACTATTTTGTTCAAATGTTCATTGTTCTTGCTATGAGTATGATGAACTGAAATGAGTTGCAGTATTGATTTTAGATGCTGATGATGTGTTGAGTATGCGTTTGATTGTTTGATATATCTTGTCTTCTCAGTGATGGACCCTTGCGTACCAACCCCATGTCTAAATAATGGTATATGTCAACAAGTGGCAGGAAGCTGTGACCTCTCTACCTGTGACTGTCAAGGTTGCTTTGAAGGAGAATTCTGTCAAACATGTGAGTAGTCTTCAAAAATACTTCTGTTAACTTGGTTAAGCATTCAGTTTGACCTATTCAGTTTTGTGATGCACTTATTTTCCAATAGATAGTGTCCTTATGAAAGTGATTACTGTTTTAATGTGAAGTAAGAGACTTTTAATATCATGTCCACTTTCATAAAGACTCTATCCATTGTAAAATGAGTGAATTACAAAACTGAGTTTGACCCTAGAGCCACGTTTTCAAGAATCAATATATCTGAATTCACATGTATCAAAATCTACAGACATACTGATCTGAAAAATGCAATGTAGATGATAATAACTGAATCCATGTTTAATCATTCTTTTGGCGATTGTTGTTTGTTTATTTTACTCTGAGTATAGTAGATATTTACTTTTGCGAATATTGAGATCTTGTCATGCGTTTATGACTTATGTTTTGCTCCTCTTTTTAAAATGTATTTAATTTGACATTAAGAAGCAAAATAAAGTACTTTTATGATTCTTCAAGTAAAAGTTATTGCCAGGAAAGAATGTATACATTCTGGTTTGTAGAGCTGAATTATTTAGAAAGAAAATAATGACTACGTAGAATAATCTCCAAGCTGAGTCAGAGGAATCAAACAAGAGAAAGTTGTGCTGAATTACAGAACAGAATCAGACAACCGGAAAGGAATGTGACCGTGAGCTTGTTCTTTGTTCTTCCCACCAGTAATTGACCCCTGCAGTCCCAACCCATGTAGTTTTGGAGGAACGTGTACGAGAGATCCAGTCAACTGTAATGAATTCACATGTGCTTGTACTGGATGTAATGCTGGTGCTACCTGTGGTACAGGTATGTGTCATATAAGAAGTAACTAGTATTAGTCAACTTGCTCATCTAACCATGTAGGAATCTCTTTTGGGAGGAGTGTTGGCTTTCTAAGAAGTGCCAGTGTTGTGATATAGCTGTGTGACGTAGGTTACTTCTGTCAAGTTTTCTTCAGTTTGACTCTTTGGAGCGCTGGAATGATTCTGGAAATTGCCCAAAAGACAATGTGTTCAGTTAAGAACAAATAGAAATAACCTGAAAGTTTTAGCTTGGTTGATATCCCCAAATTGACTGATGATTCAATAGGAAAGAAAGATTAACAAGTAGATTTTCCACTATGGGCAGTAAGAGTCTGTTATATTCTCATTATTTTTTTCAAAAACTAAAATTTATTTTATTTAATTTTTTTTTTTTTTTTTTTTTTTTTTTATTATCTTTTTTTTACACTGAATCATTTGACCCATCCGTTATGAAATGTATGTTTGATTTGTCTAACTACCATACCATTGTGCATGTAGCTAGATTTAATATTCACCCCTTGCACTGATGTTAAATGCGACTACTGTCTGCCTAAAGTCTGCCATTTTGAGAGTTGAATTGCATGTAAAGATATGGTGAGCATGTAAATGCACTTGTGCTGCTTAAAATGTTTACTACATAGAAACACATAGGAGGCTGACTCCCAAAATGGTGCAGCAAGATTGATTGTGGTGATGATGTCAAGTGAATTGGGTCATTACATGTACTTACTGTGATCATGATACTTTCATTCAGTACAAAACATGTTTCAAAAGAATGGCACTAAGTAAAAGTCCTTTTTCCAGCTATGTATCATGTAATATAACTAATTTGTGTTTTGTCTATGTAGTTTTGGATCCTTGTTCCAGCAGTCCATGTGGTAATGGAGGTGTCTGTAGCCCTGACTCCTGCAGTGACTATTCCTGAGCTGCCCAACATGTTTTGTAGGCACAACATGTGATATCAGTAAGTACTGGCCATACACTGATACAGAGTACTGTAGACTGTGGAAGTGTCATTCATATCCAAGTAATTCAAGAACTTTGGCCTCCCATGTACATTGCTTTAACAAGAGACGGAAATATAACTACACACTTTTAATGTTCAAATTTGCACAATATTTGAATAGTCTATTACACTGTGTCAAATTGACTTCATAAAACCTTTACTTCCATTCAAGAATAATCCTTAAAGGGTGTACACAACATTGCTAGATTAAAAATATGTATGTTAACTTACATGGTATAAAGATGGTCATAGTGGAAAACTTCCCTTTAATTGTTTTTGCTTGAAATGCTATGGTTTTGCGGAATGAGTGAAGCAATTAGTTTTGTACTTGCATGTCCAAAATCCGATGTTTGAAAACAGTGGAAACGTGTGATGGGGTTTTTCACTATTTTCTTGTGGCTCTGAGAACTGGTTGAGTTCAAATTTTAACAGGTTTGTTATTTCATGTATATGTTGGGTCACACAAAGTGGGGATACTGATCTTTGTCTAATGTTTTTCCGTGTGCTTTTACAATGAATATAACACTGGTTATTATTGACTTTTAGGAATTGACCCATGTGCATCCAACCCATGTGAGAATCAAGGAGTGTGTACATCAGTACAAGGTTCTTGTACCATCTTCCAATGTGAATGCAATGGCTGCTATACTGGAGCTACCTGTGATATCTGTAAGTCACCATCAGTCTTTCAAATTGTCCAATGTTGATTTCAATTTCCAATTGTGTCTTTATTTTATGCAAATCCAAATAGATCTACAAAATCACCCTGTAACTAATTTTATTAATTGTAGTGTGTATTAGGAAATGCACTACATGTTTAAATATATGTTATCGAATGTTTGATGTTATTGGAAAGTTTTATTGTAATCTATCCATGCTCCATCATGTGTAATAGAATGATAAATGATATATCTGGACTTGGTTTGTAATATACTCTATGTTGTTATTTTTGTTTACAGTGCAAAACCCTTGTAATAACCACGCATGTCAGAACAATGCCCAGTGTGAACCATCTGGTACATCATGCTCAGAGTATACCTGTGGCTGTAATGGCTGCTTCATTGGACAGTTCTGTGAATCTTGTAAGTATTTGTACTGCCATCAATCAATGACAAAGAATACTTTGTGTTATTTGGCTTGGTTTATTTATCGTTCCAAACCACAGTGGGTGATATTGAACGGTCAGATAGTAAGAGGGTTGACTGTGTGCTGTGTAGGTACGTTCACCACATTATCAGGGTGAAACTGTGATTTTGTAATTGACTATAGAACAACCGATTGGTCCAGTTGTTCAGTAGCTGCACTGTTAATGGTATAGTTTAAGCATATGCTGGTATAATACAAGTTTTAAGTTTGGAAGGAATTGTATGACCTTAATGTAACCAGTGCCAATAATAAGCAATGATTGTTTTTTGTATTCTTACAGTGACTGATCCATGTAGGAGTTTCCCATGTCAGTTTGGAGGTCAATGTAACAGAGATCCTAATGATTGTAATGCATTTACTTGCTCATGTCAAGGTTGCTTCTCTGGTCCTACATGTGATATGGGTAAGTACATCATGTGGAAAGACTTGTCAGGAACACTTTTAATACTTTTAAAAGTTTAAAACTTTCCTTTCTTTTTTTTACACCAACCCTTCAAAATCCAACTGCATGTTTCGTTTGATTCCATTGGGCTGAGAACTGCACTAATAGACTGATTGTGCTTTATATGGGATCAGGCATACCACCATGATCAGTGTCCAACAGTGTGGGTGTTGAGTTACTGAATGGTGTTGGATTTTGTTAGAGCAAAGAAGGTTCCTAGCGTTATAAGGACTTTTTTAAAGGACTCAAATTGTTGTCAAGCTTTTAGTAAACTTCCTAAAGTCTGACGACAACTTTTGACTTTTGTTTTCCTGGTTGTTTTGAATATTAACCATCCTGATGTGTATTTGCTCTTTACATAGATAACGATCCATGCAGTCCTAATCAATGTCAGAATAGTGCCTTCTGCTCACCAGTCACATGTACTGAATATTCATGTACTTGTATTGGCTGCTTCAATGGAACCAACTGCGAGAATGGTAAGTTAATATTCAACAAAATCAGTTTCTTACATCTGTACAGAGTTTAAATGCTAGGTGTTCAAACACACTATGGTCTACCTGGTCGTTTATTGTTATGGGATGTCATGGTTAAGAGCATCGGATTCAAGTTCTGGTGGTTTAGTCACCGGGGTGTGGATTCGAGTCCCGGTCATGACGCTTGTGTCCTTGAGCAAGACACTTTGCTATAATTGCTTCTCTTCACTCAGGGGTATAAATGGGTACCTGTGAGGGTCGAGGATCGATGAGCGCTGATAATCGGCTGCCGCGTGGACCCATGGCCTGATGAACGGGGGAATAATATTGTAAAGCGCTTTGAGATTGTTGATACGATGGAAAGCGCTATATAAGCACCACTTTTTATTTTATTTATGTTTAACATGAGAGGATTTGCAGAGGCAGGAATGTCCATTATTAGAAACAATTCATGGAAATCAGCAATGTTTCTAAAAGGTACTCTTGCTCCTCTTCTATTCATTCATTTTTGTGCTCATCTAGTTGCCCTCCTGATCATGTTCTGTTAGTTGTTTTTGTATAAATATTGTGTGCTTTTTGCTTGAATTATTATTGTGTTCATTATTATTTTAATTGGTTCGTTGTGTTATCCTTTTTAAAGTGCTTTTTGATGTACTTGTATTTGTTGAGGTCAAATAAATAATAACAATAATAATTGTATTCATACATTTAAGCCTGTATTTTATTTATTTTACAGTAATAAACCAATTTACCAGATTACCAGTCAATAATCCATTTCACTGGTGGTTTTATATTTCACTTGACCCATATTGACCTTCATATAAATTGGCTTTCATAGCATAATACACGTATTCAAACTGGTCCAGGACCAACAAGGTCAATGGGAAACCACTAATAAATCGCTGTCAATAGCTTGAGAATGGAGTGGTACAATCAGTAGTAATTGGACTGACAGTAATCTGAGTTCTCATTGCTATTTGTATTGTGCAGAGATTGACCAATGTCAGCCGAACCCATGTGAGAATCAAGGCATGTGCAGTAAAGTACAAGGTTCATGTTCAGCATTTACCTGTCAGTGTCAAGGATGCTGGGCAGGACTTAGATGTCAAATCCGTAAGTACCACCCTCTTCTATTCACAAAACAACGCTACACTTCAAGTCCAACTCAAACTTTTGCTAGTTTGAACTTCAATAATTGCTTTTGAAGATTGCTATTGTATGTTCCTACATCTCATGTACTTCACCACTTCACGAAGGTACTTGCAAACTTTTACCGTGCCTCTTTGTGGTATTATGTATTTTTTAACTTGTGGAAGAACTTGTTGTTGAGAATATCATTGCTACAATGAAACCTGACTAGACAAAGTAAATACAATAAATTTTCTCATAAAATACACCAGGTTCGAGAAAATATGGAATGTGTTCAGGTTGAATCACCCTTGGCTTAAAGCCATGTGTAATAATCGACTGTGGTATGCTGGAATCTTGGAATACTCATTTGTGCACACTACACAATAGAAAGACTTTCACCTCATACCCCCAAAAATGTTCTGGGTGTACACAAAAACAGGTTAATCAGTCGTCCATTTTTTGGTTAAAAAACGTGCATATATCCACCTCTTCCATTGTTAACTAGTTAACTGTTCATTTGTAAACATGTAAAGCTAACTGCAATTAAGTTATATGACTGGAATATAGATTGAAAGCTGTGTGTTTTTTTTTTTTCTCTATGCAGCTCTTGATCAATGTGAGCCTAATCCATGCTTCAACAATGGACAGTGTATTGCTGACGTCAACTCATGTGCAGATTTCTCCTGCCAGTGTGATTCATGTCATACTGGACGCTATTGTCAAACTGGTAAGTCATGTACAGACAGATACAGATGAAGCATTGAATGATTGTACGTTGCAGTATTGACCTTTATCATGGTGCGGCCATCTTGATTTTTTCTCCTTCAAATTAATGTCACCTAACCGAGGCTGCAAGGAGAAATAGTCTGGTTCCTTTTTGTACAATAAATATTAGCATTCATTACTGTTACTGGATACAAGGAACATGACCAAGATGGTTGCAGCATGATAGTGGTCTTTTGTTTAGATTGACGGGAAGAGTATATACACAATATCTGAAGGCTGTTTGCTATGAATGTTCATATTTTCATAATGTATTTGATTGACAGCTGTTGATCCATGTCAGAGTTCACCGTGTATGGCCGGAGGTGTATGCTCAATATCAGCTGACTGTTTGAACTATCAATGCTCTTGTGAAGGTTGTTTCAGTGGAGACATGTGTGAGACCGGTAAGTGTGTACCCCTCACCTCAATGTAACCATGAAGGTCAAATCAGAAGGAGACCCAATGAGAGGCTGATCATACAACAGTGATCACAAGGAAGAAATAACCTGCATAAACTAGATCTACAGTCTGTAATACTTTGCTTGCACCTGTGCAGACTATGATTGTGGACAAATTGGAAAACTTCAGATGTAAACAATATTTTTAACACATGTTGGTCCATAGTGGTTCACATCAGTATTACACACATTATGAAAGCATATGACACTTCTACATTTTGACTTGAAGTTTATTACACAGGAGATGTCAGGGGCTTTCTGAAGGCCCAGCCAAATATTGCACATCATTTTCCTAGATTCATGCAAGTGAGCACACACTTCACTCCAGTAGTGAATGATTTTGGTAAAGCCATCTCTTGGCATTAGAATCAAAGGTCCTTAAATCGGCAGTGATCACCGATGGTTCCATTGGATTTGTACAGCAATATCCAAAAATGCAAATGAGCTTCATGGGTTGTGGTCTTTTGAATTGTCTCGTTATATTTCTAACTCCATGATGCAACATTCAGATATTCTCTTGTTGTAACTGTAATACACAATCCTAAACAAATGATTGGTGACATAATAATTAATCAAACTTTGTTTTACAGTGTTAGACCCGTGTGATCCAACTCCATGTCAGAACAACGGTGTTTGTTCTAAACTTGGCGGCACATCTTGCACTGAAGCAGTCTGTATTTGTCAACCTTGCTTTATGGGTGACAACTGTGAAATAGGTATGTCAAGTGAATGTGCTGATTCAGTATTGAATGATAGTGTACAGAAAATGTTGCAAGTTTAAGCATCATATCAAACATGATGCCCCATGTCAAAGTCAGGCAGTTCTTAGAAAAGTGAAATGGTTTTGAAATTGAAGACAACAGAAGCATCAGCGTTGATATCAATGAGATGTGATTTCTTAAACATTCTATATGGTTGAGAAAAAGGCTCTAATTAGGAGTCATTTCAAAGCTCTTATTCTAATATATTTGATGAGCAAATGAACCGGTTTTGAGTTTTGGTTTTGAGTTTTTCAGTGCCTGATGTTGGCATAGAGCATCACAAATGTAAAACGTTATATACTTAAATTGACAAAATTATACTGTAGTTGAAAAGAAGGTAAGTTGTTTCCATGTATGTGTATTCTGTACTTTTGTTGCCCTTAGCTGGAGTTGGCTCTGGTTTTTCATGTTTTTGATTTATAGTTACTTTATATAAACGGAGAGGAAATGGAATTGAAATACATACTAATCTTTAACTTTGAAAGTTTTCTTGGAATATATTGAGTTAATAATTTTGTGAATGAACATGACATCATGATAATTGCATAACATCTGAGTATGTTTAGTAATGATTGAGTTTTCTCCATTGTTTCCTCAGTTCTTGATGCTTGTATTGATAGTGGCAACCCATGTGTAAACAACGGAACCTGTAATCTGGTTCCAGGATCCTGCTCTCAATTTACATGCGCTTGTGATGGTTGCTCCACCGGATCCAGATGTGCTACATGTAAGCTGGAATTATAGTATGCCTATAGTACATTGATGTATCAAGTCAAACTGCCTTGTCTTTTTAGAACCATGTGCTACATGTAAGCTGGAATTATAGTATGCCTATAGTACATTGATGTATCAAGTCAAACTGCCTTGTCTTTTTAGAACCATGTGCTACATGTAAGCTGGAATTATAGTATGCCTATAGTACATTGATGTATCAAGTCAAACTGCCTTGTCTTTTTAGAACCATGTGCTACATGTAAGCTGGAATTATAGTATGCCTATAGTACATTGATGTATCAAGTCAAACTGCCTTGTCTTTTTAGAACCATGTGCTACATGTAAGCTGGAATTATTAGTATGCCTATAGTACATTGATGTATCAAGTCAAACTGCCTTGTCTATTTAGAACCATGTGCTACATGTAAGCTGGAATTATAGTATGCCTATAGTACATTGATGTATCAAGTCAAACTGCCTTGTCTTTTTAGAACCATGTGCTACATGTAAGCTGGAATTATAGTATGCCTATAGTACATTGATGTATCAAGTCAAACTGCCTTGTCTTTTTAGAACCATGTGCTACATGTAAGCTGGAATTATAGTATGCCTATAGTACATTGATGTATCAAGTCAAACTGCCTTGTCTTTTTAGAACCATGTGCTACATGTAAGCTGGAATTATAGTATGCCTATAGTACATTGATGTATCAAGTCAAACTGCCTTGTCTTTTTAGAACCATGTGCTACATGTAAGCTGGAATTATAGTATGCCTATAGTACATTGATGTATCAAGTCAAACTGCCTTGTCTTTTTAGAACCTTATAGTTCAGAAGAGATCGTATAAATGGTTCTTCTACATGCTGAAGTGTGCAGTCTTTTCAAAATCTACAAAGACTCATGCTCTGGTGTTTCTGATCAGCAGAGTGTGGTTTTGAGTCCTGTCTGGACGATTGTGTCCTTAAGCAAAGACACTTAACCAATATTACTTTCAAATTGGATGTAAAACTGTAGGTCTTGTATGTTGTGAAATGTACATAAAGAACCCAGTATACTTATCTTTAAAAAGAAGAGAGCTTACCCCGATGTTGAGAGATTTCTCCTTAAATTCATTCTAGAGATGCATCATGTTTGTTTTACTTTCTTTATCCCTGACAGTGTTGGATCCGTGTGCAGGTAACCCTTGTTTGAATGGTGGTCAGTGCCAAGCTACATCATGTACAACATTTCAATGTCAATGTAGTGGTTGCTGGATGGGCGATAGATGCAATGATTGTAAGTACAATGTTATCGAGGTCTGTTTTTGAAATGTTAACAATCAAAACAAACTACAAAACAATTTCAACACTGTAGCTGTATTCAGAATGAAATCAGATCATGTAGGTCAGCATTTTTGTTCAATAAAACTTTCCCATTGTTTTTTTCAAGTGTTAAAACCATGCCTGTATAGAGCGATGTATTATCTTGCTGAATGAAAAATTGTATATTGAGCCAATTCATCTGTATTAAGCTAGTCTGTATTAAGCCTTTTTTTCATTTGTATTATTTGATTGCAGTCATCAGTCAATGTGAGCCCAATCCATGTAGTAATAATGGCTTTTGTCAGTCTGTTGCTGGTTCCTGTACGGAGTACACCTGTAACTGTGCCCTGTGTTTCCAAGGAGCAACCTGTGATATACGTAAGTCATCTCAGCTTATAATGTTATACCAAAAATTTATACAATTCTAAAATCTATCTTAAAAATGCTCAAGATGCTTTAATGAACAATCATGTGTATAACTTAGATCAGTGGAAACCTTGTAGCTTACAAGGTACAAACACATAGACCATGTAACCTGTGACATCACATGTTTACAAAAGAGCCTGGACTTCCTGCAGGCACAATTTATACACAGCCCAATGGAAGAAACGTAAATTGAATGAGTTGTTGCTGAAGTTGGCCGACGAACCTATAAATTGGTTTTTGACTAAATGCAGAAGTTGTTGAGGTCAGAATTAAGCAGTTGTTGAACTCAATATTATGTGCTTTTTTGTTTGTTTTTTCAGCGGTGGATCCATGCATCAGTAATCCATGTCAGAATTTTGGAACGTGCGGTCAAGCTCCTAATTCCTGTACTCAGTACATCTGCACCTGCCCTACTTGCTACAGAGGTACCAACTGTGAGATATGTAAGTATGGATTACATGGCTGTGTGATCTCAATAGTTCAGTGAATTAGCTGAATGAATGCATTGAGTTGACTATGGTCCATAGATGGGAGAACATCCTTGTATTGTATCAGATAGCTAGTCTGGGACATCACATTGTGATAGATTTTAAGCTGTGTATAAACTGAAATGCTATTATTATTATTATTATTATTATACATATTATGTAAACATTTTTATTTTGTATCTAGATCAAGATGCTTGTGACACTCATCAATGTCAGAATGGTGGTTCATGCATGCCTAGTCCTAATGCATGTGGAGTTTACACATGTGCCTGCCCTGAGTGCTACGCTGGTGAATTCTGTGAAACATGTGAGTAGGAAACTATTAATGCATCAACTGATATCACTGTGACATGTTTGTGATGTTTGTAGCTTTCTACAGCTTTCTCCTGAACACAATCAGAGCATACTGATGGAAACGTTGAGTTGTTACAACCACCGGTTCTTTTCAGAACCACCACAACTCCTAAGAGAGGTTCATGTACATGAGGTTACCACCAAACCTTAATAGATAATAATACACTTGAAAGAAGACTAAATCAAAGGTAGGAAATCCAGAATACGTTACCAGTCAATATTACAATAAAATGTAAAGGTCTTTCTTCATGAGATAGGTGCTTAACGTATTGTATGTTGTGATTTTGCAGATCTGGATCCATGTGTGAGTTTTCCATGCCGTTCAGGAGGTACTTGTAATCAAGTGGCTAATGGCTGTACAGCGTATACATGTACCTGTCAAGACTGCTATCAAGGACTCAATTGTGAAACATGTAAGAATTTAACTCCTCTACAAATCACTAATCTAAAACTTCCCCTGAATTTTATGTTCAACAGATGCATCACGATGTGAAAACATTTCACTATTTTTCACAAAATAAGCCACACATTTCACAGATGATTTTTCTCCAATGTACCGTAGTGACAGAATGCCCTCAAATAGTTGTGCTCAATACTTGGTGTCTTCTAAATCATCAAGTTATTGATCTACTGTTCTCATAAAATTTCAGTTATTGTTAATTTACATTATTATGGTCAAGTCAAACTCAAAGAAGATTATGTCGGCTCAGTGGTTTCTTTCCCTGCCTTTCACCTGTATAGACCCCTGGAGCTTTGCATGTTCATTTGGTTTTCAGTCCCTACCTGATTGCAGGTTTTTTTTTCCCAGGTTGTGGGTTTCCCTCCACATCTAAAACTTATATTGTTTTCAGCATCTCCTCTTCACAAGGGCCTGTGGGTCACAAAGCAAGGAACTTTTGAAGGTCCCTTGGTGACTTTACAAGAAAAATATATGAATACAAATATCAATATCAGTAATAATAATAATAACAATATCAACTAAAGCTTTAGTATGGGTTGTCAAGTAAATGAGGCCAACACTGCTTTTCATAACAAATAATGTTCACTCACAGTGTTTCTGACACTTGGCTATTATTAAATACTTTCAACAATGAATACAAGTGTCACTCTATTGTATGTTTTCTTTCTTATCAGTCGTTGATCAGTGCAGTCCCAATCCATGTCAGAATAACGGATTCTGTAATGCAGTAGTTGGGACATGTGATCAGTATACATGTCAATGTCAACCATGCTACACAGGAGATAACTGTCAAACCAGTAAGTCATTGTTCAAGTCATTGCTAGTAATTATCACTAAATGCCTTCACTCCTATGAATAGGCTATTATACTCATTTATTTCAAATATGTTACTGACATAAAGTATGTCATGTTTGTTTATTCTTTAGTTAAAAGAATGATAAATTTCTATCTTTCTCTAAGTTTTCCTTTTTCTAACTTCAGTAAAACCCATTCTTTTACTCCTAGCAGTACTCTGTATTATTGCAAATAACAATTGTAGAAACAATGACTGCAGTCAAGGTATACACAAGTTCAAAGCTGACTTCACAAACTTGATTTTGGTCACAACTTGAACTTTCAGGTCATTTTAGTGTCATGTGGTGTGCTGATAATGCAAATTATAAAAGATTGGGCTGTAAATAGGGCTGGTTTAACCAGCCCTGCCTGTACACAGACTGAAAATAGATTCAATTCAATCGACCCAAGACACTGCAAGTATTAAGGCATTATCCAAAACATGTGTGGATCTGCTTGATTCTCTGTAGAATTGCTACATGATGTGTACCAGTGATTCTTTGCCTATGTATGTTAACTGTACATGAAGTATACCAGTGATTATTTGCCCTAGTATGTTAACTGTACATGATGTATACCAGTGATTATTTGCCCTAGTATGTTAACTGTACATGATATTTACCAGTGATTCTTTGCCCATGTATGTTAACTGTACATGAAGTATACCAGTGATTATTTGCCCTATTATGTTAACTGTACATGATGTATACCAGTGATTATTTGCCCTAGTATGTTAACTGTACATGATGTATACCAGTGATTCTTTGCCCTAGTATGTTAATTGTACATGATGTATACCAGTGAATCTTTGCCCATGTATGTTAACTGTGTATGATTATTTGTTGATGTAGGGAGGGATCAATGTTCTCCTACTCCATGTCAGAATCAAGGGACATGTCAACCAGTAGGATCAATATGTGAAGATTTCATCTGCCAATGTCCATCATGTTATATCGGTCAGCAATGCCAAACACGTAAGTACACAACATGGACAAGTTTTTGTCCAGATTGTTGGATTTCAAATTTGTGTAATGAATGTTTTGTGGAGCGTTTTGGTTGAGCGCCTTGTGCACCAAATTCAAGTTCTGTCGTTAACAGAGTGTAGGTTTGAATCCCGGCCTGGCTGGTCACAATGCTGGAGTCCTTGAGCAAGATATTTTACCATAATTTGTTTGTCCTTCAGATGGGACATAAAGCTGTATTTTCTGTGTACAAGGATAGGTTGTGCACGTAAACAGTGATTAAGTTTGCTTTTGAGGCATCTTTGCTTTCTTTACCAGAAATTAATATTAAGAAGAAAAAGAATAATGAAAAGTATGAAGATGTGCTTAAAATTATTACCAGAAATTAATAGTGAGAATAAAAAGTATGAAATTGTGCTAATAATTATTTCAGTGGTAAAAATCAAGTAATCTGCATATGTACCTGATCTTAAAATAAATGGCTCTTCATGCAGAATAGTTTCTCAAGTTTAAATGTAGGATATTGATTTTGTGTAATCTATTTTGGTTGTAGGTGTTGATCAGTGTGCACCTAACCCATGTCGTAATGGAGGTATGTGTGTACCCGATCCTGGTTCCTGTACTACCTTCACATGTGCTTGCCTGGATGTTACGTTGGATCATTCTGTGAAATCTGTAAGTATTGTCTGACTTGGCCTATTCCAAACCTTGATTAACTTCTTTACGGCATCAATGTCCTACTGTGTCTCTGCCTTTTTCACTTTTGAAAAGGTCATAATTTTCATAGACAAATTAATATTTAAATTTCCTTCACCCATTTACTACTTTTGAAATATTTACATTAATAAAAAAACTCCCCGCCCACAACTTGAATCCCATGCAGTGCTAAGATCAAATATTCTTGTTAGTTCATTTTCTGTACATTTCCAGCATCGTGCAAGTTTGGCTTGCAAACAGTTGTGGTGAATGCACACACTGTGTGTGCAATATTTCACCTCTTTGCTAATGTTTATTTATTTATTTGTGTTCATTCAGTACAAGATCCCTGTGCTATACAACCCTGTTTGAATGGAGGTGCCTGTTCTAGACAGGGAGGTACATCATGTACTCTGTTTGAATGCAGCTGTCCAACGTGTTTCAGAGGAGATGTTTGTGAAGAAAGTAAGTAGTAAATGTTGGCCAATTATGTAGATTCAATCAACATCATTTGGATTACGTACTTAATAACATGTGGTTCTATAGCAAACATATGGTAGTAGCTAGATCAAGGCGCTGAACCTGTTCATCAGGCATACTTTAACCAATCCATGCTCAACTCTCTATGGAGCATACAACCTCAAGCTGCTTGTATTAACCCTAAGGGGGTAGCTGGTTTCCATTTATACACCTGGGTTAAGAGAAGCAATTAGTGGTTACGTGCCTCGCTGAACGTTTGGTTACAATTGGATCATTCTGTGAATGACTTTCATTCGAACCAACACTCTGATGAATTGGCCAGCCCAACTTGAATCCGATGTTCAAGACCACGATATGCCACACTAAAGGACTGTGTTTGATATAAAGAGTGCATTTATTTGATTGATGTCTAATTGACTGGGGTGTTTTTGTGATTTTCTCCCTCTAGCTATCAATGCATGTGAGCAGTCGGCATGTCAGAATAATGCTCAGTGTGTTAACTCTAATGAGATTGGTAACTGTGTAGACTACACATGTTCCTGTAGAGGCTGCTATGCTGGCACTTTATGTGATATACGTAAGTCAACATTGCTCGATAGCTGGGTTGGGTTTTGTTTTATTTCCACTCGAACAAGAAATAAACCCAAGACTGACTGTAACCATCAGTGCTATCATTACATTGTTTCTTAGTATCCATTAATTATTGACATCTCTTGTGTATTATTTAACTACAACAAGATACCCTGTCTAATGCAAGTGCTGGGATTTGAAGTATTTTCCAATGCAAAAACATTTGTGTAGTAAGCACTTTTTTCTTGGGTTTTATTTTCTTGTCAAGACTTCATTTAGTACCTGATATTAAATGAGTGCAAGACTCTCCTGTGACTGAATCAACATTATAGTGGTTGACCAACTTCCACTCAATCAAGTTTCATAATGAGAGACTATCACACAACCAAGACAACAAGATTTGTCATGGATTGAAACCTGCAGAGATAGTTGAATGAAACAGTGAAACAATTATTGTATTTACTAAACAGTTGTAGCACATAGGCAATAATTTGTCGCTTAGATCTAATCTTAGTCCCTTGTTTTGTTTCTATTCCAAAGCTACGGATCCATGTTTGACTGCACCTTGTGAGAACGGTGGAGTGTGTTCCCTGGTAGCCGGCTCTTGCTCAAAATACACATGTGACTGTCCAGGCTGCTATTTTGGCAACCGGTGTCAAGTCTGTAAGTAATTCAGTTCAGAATGCTGCTCCTATAAAACCAGTTTCAGCAGATTTGCCACCAAATTTTTCTGTAAAAATTGTTACGCGTTTAGAGCAATATTATATCATACAGTATAAAGCAGCTGAAATTATTCAAATTCTAATTAACTTTTATTTCATACTGCTCTTTTCAAAATAAAACGTGTACACAAAAGATGATCTCAATACTTAACGGTTTTAGCTTGAACAATTTGTTTGCAATATTACCCCTTTCTACAGTGTTAAACCCATGTGAGACCAACCGTTGTGCTAATGGTGGGACGTGTGTATCGACTGGTTGCACTACATTTAGCTGCCAATGTACTGATTGTTACACCGGAATCAGCTGCCAAACAAGTAAGCCTATTTGTATCTGATTACAGCATTGGATTAGAAATATGTGCACTGATCACTCTAAGAAGTATACCAGTGATCAATGTCAGTCACTTTGTATTGATACCTCGCACTGACGTCGTACACTGCTGCTGTCACTGCTTAGGTCTCACCATGCATGCATCATCTTAAATCACACTGCAGAGTAACACAATAGGTCACTGACTCCCAAAATGGCACAGCTGAGAATGACGTCAAGTGAACTTGGTCAATAACGACAAGAGTGAATGTTCAAATGAAACTTTGCTAAAGCCCTTCTCTAAATATGCAATACCAATACCAGTCAATATTTTGTTGTTAATATGATCCATTTTTTCCTGTTTGTTGTAGGGAAGAACCAGTGTGAACCAAACCCTTGTACTAACAATGGTTTTTGTGTTCCTGATGCAAATTCCTGTGAGGTCTATACATGCCAGTGTACAGGCTGCTTCACTGGTGACCTCTGCCAGACCAGTAAGTTTGATCATTTTACTTTCTCAATTTTTGTCTTCTAGTTTACGTCTAGATAACTGATAATGTCAATACAAAATACAGAGAAACTGACAACCCACCAAAATAGCCTGAGGGTTTTTCCCCAGAAAAACCGAGGCAAACCCCTTTTCTCACAATAAGTGTGCTGGTTTATTTTACGTGCCAATTATGAAGGATGAAGCAATTGTGGTTAGTGTCTTGCTCAAGGACACGAGTGTCAAGACCGGGACTCGAACCCACACTCTGACAATACCCAGAACTTAAGTCCGGTGCACTAGACCGCTCAGTCATGACACTTGATACTAATGCAGCATATTAATGTTTTGTAATTGACAGATATTGATCCATGTCTGAACAACCCATGCTTAGCTGGAGGGGCTTGTACACCATTGAGTGGAGATTGTACCAGATATTCGTGTAATTGTCCCACTTGCTTCCAGGGATCCAATTGTCAAGACAGTAAGTAGGAGTACAGTCATGAAATCACTCCTCAAGTTTAGGTTTTTGTGTCTCACTTGAAATATGTTATTAGCAAGATTTTGTTAATATTTGAGCAGTTACCTCTAGCAAGTTATTTGGAAGCCTGTGATAAAAACTCAAATAATTTCTTCATTAAAGGCAGGGTATACTTTTGGTAATTTTCAAAGACTAGTATCCTCACTTGGTGTATCCCAAATATGCATAAAATAACAAACCTGTGAAAATTTGTGCTCAATTGGTCATTGAAATTGTAGATATATTTGATGTCCATTTCTAAATGTTTTGCATTTTTTATTTCTATTAGGTGTTGATTTATGCCAGACCTCCAACTTCTGTCTGAATGGAGCAGCATGTAATCAGCTGGCTGACTGTACTGGTATTACATGTACATGCTCACCATGTTATGCTGGATTGTTCTGTGAACAACGTAAGATATGAAATATCCAACTCATTGATCGTTCCAAACTGCATTTCAATGGATGTGTTACTGCAGTTTCATACCAAAAACACTAGCGTGTTAAAATGCTGTTAATTTCCCTGCAATTATATATTCAACAAGTGTAGCTTTTGTGACTCATTCAAGTCCATTCTGAGATGTTATGGTCGGCTTCATATTCACACAATTGAGTAAAGTATCAAATTAGCTCAAGTATTTCACTTGTAAGTATAACAGTGTACAATGCTTTGAGATGCAATACTGCAGACACATTTATCAAGGTAATGTTTTCTGTATCATATTTGGACATAACATCGTTCTAAATACAAGGGCCTGACATTTGTTTTTCATTTAAAACTCTCTTTATAGCTGGTGAATGTCTTCACATTCATGTCAGCTATTAAAAGGTCCCCAACTAACTGTATTATGACTCACTCGTATTGCAGCCAATATTTACGTATCAATATGTAACTCAAGAGACTTACTTTGTCATTACAGGTATTAACTACTGCGCTAGTAATCCCTGCATGAATGGTGGTGTTTGTTTGAATGGTTGCCCTGGGTTCACATGTCAGTGTAGCTCATGCTGGACTGGTTCAGACTGCTCTATACGTAAGTAACTAAAGCTGGCTCTGGTTAATGAGAATAGAGACAAATGTGTTTGCATTAGACAAGCATTTTTGATAGCTTGTACATTTTCATTTTGCAACGTTTTGTTATTGTACAGTGCTAGTGGTACTTCATGTTTTGGGCTCGACTGTAACAAGTAAACTAGGACTCTTTTGTTGGCATATCTAGATCAATGAATGCAAGACTTTGTAAAAAAAAAAAAAATGCTTAAGAAAAAAAAATTCAACAATTCAAACAAGTTATTTCCAAGACATTTATATTCAAATAGTTTTAGGAAAGCTGTTAATGGCCACATGTTATGAACCTAGTTGTATCTGTTTCTTTTTGAGAAAGACTCTGCTAGGGTTGAAACACCAGACCATCAACAATTGTTGCATATATCTATCAAAGGTCATTATGGTCGGTGAGCAGTTTGCAGTCCTCTTTTATATATTTTTGAATGTTTCTTATTTCCATGATATTTTGATCGGAGTTTAATTTGTTGTTGCAGCTGTTGAGGCTTGTAACACACTGGCTTGTCAGAATGGTGGTATATGTGATGAGTTCTGCTCATTTGCAACCTGTTCCTGCTCTAAATGTTACGTAGGAGTCAACTGTGAAATAAGTAAGTTGCTCTTTTTAATGTGCTCCCCAAATATATTTAGTTAGATTTGTTTTACAAAATGGTCTATCATTTATTTCCAGTCTTTTCTGTTTGATAAGATTAATGTGTAAGTGGTGAATATATGTAAAAGCTGTATTGATTTTAAAAAAATTTGTAATGGCGTCATGTCTCGACCGAACAAAGTCTTTCTAAAAGGCCAAATGATAGTTGTAAAGCCATTGAGAATGACTCTGCTAGGGTTGGAAAGTGAGGCCAATAAAAATTGATTTATACCACAGGTCATTTTGGTTGGTAAGCAGTTTGCAACAGCCTATTCTATCTTTCACTGGTATTGATTGTAATTCATGTTATATGACTTGTATCTATTCTTTAAGGATTGAATGCATGTGCTGGTAACCCATGTATCAATGGAGGTCAATGCATAGAATCAGATGATTGTACTTCATATACCTGCCAGTGCCCAAACTGTATTGAAGGAAACAACTGTGAAATAAGTAAGTCTGACCTTTTGTATACCACACACAGATCCTTGTCATTTGATTGGTGGAACACGCGTCACGTGTCTTCCATTATGTAGCCATGTATTTACTGCCGCGACGCTCCAAAATTTAACAATGGACAGGCGCAAGTCCAATATTCTCAAAATAATAATTCCCCACCTGTAAGTATTTCCTAACATATCATTATGAAGTGATGTCTTAACCATTCATGATATCATGGTAGATGTTTTGCTATATCTGAGAAGTGACTGATTTTAGCTTGGGGTGTCATACATGTTTGTAGTTCCCCCCAAGATGGAAAGTATTCTTGCTATTATTTGTTTGTATACCTAGAGGAAATCTAACAACAAGTAATGGCGACACTAGGTGGCAGCAGACTTAACAGGTCAATCCATTGTTCTTAGAAATGTGCGCATGCTCAGAACTACGTAAACAATGGAAATTGACATGTCTGCTGCCACCTAGCTTCCATATTGAATTGATGGTTATAATGCTTGTGTGTGAACCACTCTATTGATTCTAATGGAATGTCTGATTCTTCTCATTTTTAGTCTTGAATCCGTGTAACAATCGTCCCTGTCAGAACAGTGCAATCTGTGCACCAGATGCCAACATCTGCACACTGTATACATGTCAGTGCCAAGGATGCTGGCAGGGGAGTCTATGTGACCAAGGTATAACTTACTAATATCAATCATTCATCTATAACACTGTAAAGGTCCAAATCAATACGGCATCAGAGCAACAAGATCATATTTGAATTGTATCAGTTGCGCATGAAGCATGAATTGTATACATGGCTTATTGTTGCTGAGTAGTGGAGGTGTCTTGCACCAGACTCAAGCTCAGGTGTTTCTGACCAGCAAATTGTGGATTGGAGTCCCGGTCTTGTCCCTAACCAAGACACTTTAACCATTTTGCTTTGTCCATCAGATGGGAAATAAAAATGTTGGTCCGGTGTGTTGTGCAATTAAAAGAAACCAATACACGTATTATTCAGAATAGGGGTTTGCTCAGTATTTCTTGCATGTTTGGCTGCGGATTGCGCCTTATGCACCTTGCAAACAACCATTCCAAGGTGCTACATAAATATGGGTCTCACATTTCATAACTCTGCATACCTGTCATAAAAACAATGAGTGAATATCAGTGCCATGAGAACCCATCAGTGGCAGAAACCAACGCATTATCAGTGGTCAACATTATCATCATTATATAATCACCTTTGAGTTCCCATAGTGTGTACATGTTCAGATCTCATTTACAGCTTTATAGCTGTGGCTTGTATTCAGTTTTGCTTCTAGTGATATGATATCATAATGTGACATAACTATTGATGGAAGTACAGGTCAATCTAACATGAGTCTGTGTTATTATAACAGAGATTAATGCATGTCAACCTAACCCATGTCTAAATGGTGGCCAGTGTCTACGAAGTCAAGATTCCTGTACTGAATATGCCTGTGTGTGTAGTGGCTGTTACCAAGGAGATCAATGTGAACAACGTAAGTAGAATTCATAAATGTATGACATCATAAAGGTATATCAGCATTTCAAAAATTATTCAAGTGTCCATTGATGTTTGGTCTCAAGCTCAAGTTCCACTGACATGAATAAGTTTAAAGCTTTGTAGACATGAGGCATTTCGCTTTGATTCAAAGAAACCTGACCAAGTTTTTGGATTTTGTTTTATTCGTTTACCATTTTACATACAACTTGTTTTTGATAAACAGATGCATTGAATAATAACAAAGGCGTTGACAAAATACCATTGGGCCAGTTTAGCTCAGTTGGTAGAGTACCAGAAGGTAAACCCGGAGGTCGCAGGTTCAATTACCGCTCTAGTAATTTTTCTTTGTTCAAAAGTGTTGAAGAGTTTCATGTTTTTCTCCGTTCTCTTGATACAGTGATTGACCCATGCTTGTCTAGTCCCTGCCTCAATGGTGGCTTATGTAACAGACAAACAGGTAGCTGTTTTCTACACACATGTACATGTCCTGCTTGCCACCAGGGCTTCAACTGCCAAACATGTAAGTCTCTCTTAAATTTCACTTTCTTCAAATTTTCTTTTCACAAATATATGTAAGAGTTGGTTGGCCATGCCTGCTATAGACAAAGCACTGGTAATAAACGCAACCTGTGAAAGTTGCAGGTTATCATGTGGTTTGTTTCATGAGAAAGAAATGCAGCTGCATTCTGATATCTTATAGGCAGTCTTTAGTTATCCCACAAGTGTGATTGGAATGCAGACAAATATAAGGCTTCTACGTCACATATGCATCAAGGCTGATGCTTGAGTTACTTAAACAAACATGAATTGCAGAATGTTATATTCATAACATTTTGATCTTAAAGTAAATCTCCTGGACTGCTGTGCCGATAAACGTTGACTGTCAAGTTGTTGATTTGTCAACCATTTCTTGCATTGCAGTGAGTGAGGCAGGATGCAATGTAGGATTTCAGAGTGAGATATAAGATTATAAGCCAACAGCTATTGACCAATTCGTAGCATGGGTTCTAGCTTACTAGAGGTTCATATTTCATATCTGCTAACCATAATCAGCTATACGATGTACAGTATCGTTCTTGTTATTCAACCGATCCGTTGACTCTGTTATCCACAGTGATTGATCCATGTGCTAACAATCCCTGTCAGAATGGTGGTGTCTGCCAGCAAGTTGCTAATTCTTGTACTGAGTTCACCTGCATGTGTACAGAATGCTTCTCAGGTCTGCAGTGTCAACAAAGTAAGTGAAATCAATCCAACATAAATATATTCATGTTTGTCTCTCTCTAGGTTTTACTCTTAACAAATGTTTGCAATGTTTAAGCAATTTCTTGAGTACAAATTGTATTGAAACCAATAGAGAGGATTGTCATCAATATTGTGATATAAAGAATTCCACACTTTTGTGAATGTTCAAAATACATGGATAATAACATTGTTCTGTGATTGTATAAATGCAGGTATCAATCCATGCTCTAGCTTCCCATGTAATAATGGAGGTACTTGTATCCAGTCTGCATCATCCTGTCTGGATTATACATGTGTCTGTGTTGGCTGCTTTACTGGAGATGCTTGTGATCAATGTAAGTATTGCTAAAAAAAACATTACCTCAAGACACAAGGAATATTTCCACCATCGATGTGTAGAGAATCTTGATGGTTGAAGCTCTATAGTTATTATCAGGGTTATTGCAAATTGACTTGCCATACACTAACCACAGGTATCACAAAGCTGGTTTTCCGAAGGCTTTTGTTGACTTCATTTGTTGAAGTCTGTTGCCATAGAATCATTCATTATGTAGAAGCTGGCTGTACCATTGTTTTCCATGAAATAATTAAGAAAAGTTATTGAGATAAGTTTCTAAATCGATGTATAGTATCAATTAAACTTATTTAAAAGAAGGAGTATTTGAAGTTTAGCGACACAATTTTTCAATTTGTTTTTTAGAACTCAGCAAGGAATATTTTTGTTTCAAGTACTGTCATTAAAAAGTAAACTAATATGCTTAGCTTTAATTTTGGCAATTTGTCAATTCAACTTAGGAAAACAAATTATTTCCTGTTTTTTATTTGATGTTTGTTTTTACTCTCTGAAGGCAAGTGGGTGTATCGTTTGAAAGATTGATGGTTCTTTCATATATTGATAAGTCTATGTTCTATTTACATTACAGATGTCCATGTATGTGATAGAAGACCCTGTCAGAATGGTGGCTTCTGCCTGCGTAAAGCTGATTCTTGTTCTGAGTATCTCTGCACCTGCAGCGGATGCTACTCTGGAACCAACTGCCTAACATGTGAGTTTCATCTAATTATCAGTTCTTACTGTTTTATTGATACTGAAATGTGTATTTTGTAACACACCTCTTGCTGGTTCTGTATTCTGGTTGGCTGAAACAGGGTCATGTGGGGTTCAATAAAATAGGCCAGTGGATGAAATAGTAATTTGTGGAAAATACTTAACAAACCAAGCAATATACTAAAAGTTGTGACTGGTTACAGCACCCTATCATGATGTGAACAGTCTTTAAAAATTTCAGATTTGAATCCTCTCTTGAAAAACATTAGCTGCATCTCGGTGTAGCTGTTAGCAGTAAGGTAGCTCCTATTGTTAGAATTCGTGGTAAGTAACTCATGCAATTCCTGTGGTTTTTCCCTCCAGTGGTGGATCCATGTAGCACTAACCCCTGTCGATTCAACGGTGTGTGTCTGCAAGAGAGTTGCACTGAATATACATGTTCCTGTCCATCATGTAGAACTGGAATCAATTGTGAAGTGGGTAAGTTAAATACTGAGTGTAGAGTGGGACTGTATCATGAATGCATACCTATTGACTGATCATGCAGTGGATATTTAGTGATGAAGGTTTTATGTAAGACAGGAAGATTGGATATATTCTATGTGAGGGGGCTATTCAGAATAAGCAATCATTTTTTATGTGGTTTTTAATTAGAGTAGAATAAATACAGATGTTTTAAAGGGAAAAAAATGAAAATACCCAGCAGCCTCTTCCAGATTGTCTGCCATGTATGTGCTGTTCCATTGCTGTCAGTTATTGTCAGGCAATCGTGTTTTGCTAACCAACCTCCATGCCCGATGGGAAGTTGGCTTTAATTACCTCTTCTGTTTTAACTACAAAGTTGCCTGCTGGAAGCCATGAAAGGCCATTGAACACTCCTGAGCTGGGAGAACATTGGCATCAATTTGTTCTTCAGTATAGAGTATATCAAATAGTATGTCAATATTGAAAAAAATCAAAATTGGGGGCGGGTGGGCAAGTCAAAACAATTTTGAAAAACATGGACATTTTTAAACATTTGTCGTTCTGCAAGTTTTGGATTTTCAGTCATGATTTTAGTTATAAGACTCGATCAGCTCAGAAGTGGATGATTTAGACACAAGATGTGGGAAATGGGTCTTGCTGCTGACTCAAGCTGCTCCTGTGGAGCAAGCCGGATCAGACACATCATTAATGACACATCATCAATGAGCATTAATGCGCTGGTAACATCAAACAACTTGACAAAGCTGCTATAGACTGGTTCCATAGCTCAGCCTTTTTATGTTGAGTCTGTCCAGCCTGAATGAAAAAATAAAATCCTACTGATGGACGAATGAGTGATATGAAGATGTTGAGATGTTTGATGACTCAGTGTATATTATGACCTTTTGCAGCGGTTGATCTATGCCAAACACAGAACTACTGTCTAAATGGAGCAACATGCTTCCAACAGAATGACTGCACTAGTATCACATGTGTATGTGACAGCTGCCATGTTGGACAATCATGCCAAGAACGTGAGTAAAACATTCATATACTTATCTTGTTAAAATCTATGAAAATCAGAGGAGAAACATAGAGACTTAATCTAATTATTTCACTGAGACTTCTGTTTGTATGTTATTCTTGTTTGCATTTTTTCATATTATTTGTAAAAAATGTTAAATACCTTTTGAGTCACTGACGTAACTTCAAGCTATGACAATATAAGAACTGATGTGTGATAATTGGTTTGTTATTTATTTTGTGTTTTCTTGCTGCATTACAGGCATTGATGTATGTCAACAGCTGAACAGTCCATGTCAGAATGGTGGAATCTGCACTAGTAACTGCCCTGACTACACCTGTACATGTCCACCATGCTGGACAGGACAAAACTGTGATGTCCGTAAGTCAACCATATTCTGCTCGATATCAACCATGTGCAATTATATCCGTCATGGATTAGAGCTGACCAGAATGGCATTCCTACATGTTACAGGGAACAGTGTGAATATAATCATCATGTCATAGTATTCAGCCCTTGCACTGATGTTACACACAGTCTGTCATTTAGGTAGTCAAATTGCATGTGAGGACATAGTGAGTGTGTATGAGCGCCCATGTCATCTCAATAGTAGACACTGTATAACAGACAGGGAAACTGACTCTCAGAACGGCGCATACATGGTTGGGTGATGACATCAGATGCATTGGTCAATCTAGAACTAGAAGTCTGTTTCAAACTGATACCCAAATTACTGTATACTTCGTTGTCAGCACAAAGACTATGCAGGCCACTTGCTTCAGCAGTCTAAAACACTTGGAAAATTGTTATGTTGCTAAGTTTGTCGTTATTTCCATTCATTACATTTACTTGACTAACTCCCTCTGTTTCATCATAACAGCTGTTGACCTATGTGTGAGTAACCCATGCCGGAATGGAGGACAGTGTGTTAACTTCTGCTCCTATTACATCTGTGAATGCCCCTCCTGCTGGAGTGGAGATACATGTCAGTTGGGTGAGTAGAAAGTTATTTACTCCAACAGTCAAACGCACTCCTACCTCAGACTGGAGCCTTGCATGTACATTGGGTTTTTTAGTCCTACCCTGATTGTGTAGGTTTTCCACCCACATATCTACAACTGAAATGTCTCCATCATCTTCTCTACACAGGTATCTTCAGGCCTGCGGGTCACAGTACTAGTCACATTTGAGGATCCCGTAGTTTCATTATCAGATAGAAATAATAGTAATAATAATTTGTATTTGTTTGTATGTAGCTGTTGATCCATGTTTGAACCAGCCATGTCTAAATGGTGGACAATGTCAGACATCTTCAGACTGCTTATCATATTCCTGTGCCTGCTCAAACTGCTTCACTGGCTCCAACTGCCAAACATGTAAGTACAGTCATCATACTATCCAAGATAGACCAATATTCTAAATAGTTTAGTATAAAGGGATGGTGTGGTTTACTTTCATCATGATCCTCAAGTTTTCAGTAACCTTTATCCTCCCAAATCCTTCTATATCCTTTTTGCCGAAATGAAAGATTCAGAAGGACTGAGAAGTGTAGGCCCAAATAACAATTGCTTATCACTGGTCAGGCATTCCAATCTTATCTAAGTCCAAACAATTTTGTGTTGAGTGACATAGGAGTGGAGGATATTGGAGGATTGAGGTCACATGTAGTCAAAAAGGCCCAGGGAGTAAAGGGTTAGTGTAGTAACATCTTCTGTTTCTTTAGTTTGTAATGGTTATTTAATGATATGAATCTAGTTATAATGATGTGATTCTATTGTACAGATGATGATCCATGTATTCCCAGCCCATGTCAGAATAATGGGATATGTGCTCAGAATCAAAATTCCTGTTTAGAAACCATCTGTTTGTGCTCTGGCTGCTACTCAGGAGACCTCTGTGAAATACGTAAGTTTAATCTTAAATGAATCCTTAATCACAATTAATATTAATGACCATGAATGCTCAGGTGCTAATACTTTTCTCTTTTCTTTCTAATAACTCGTTAATTAAGAAAATTGTACATGATATCTTATATGTTGACCTCATATACAAATGTTTGTTTACTGATGTTTGTTCAGTATCAGTTTATGATCTTACTGGCATACTAAGAACCCTACGCAAGTTTCAATGTACATATTCAGACTAATCCATAAACAAGTTATCCCTGTAGAAGTGTTGTTAATACCTTTATGAACATATTGGTTTCTAGCTGTAAGGTTCCATTTACTTGTTGCAAAAAGGCATGCATGATATGAAACATTCCTTTCTTATACATGTTATAATCTGTCTAGAATTTTCATAATCCCCTGCAGCCAAACAATGCAAGAAACAACTTTCCAAACATCCCCTAATGGCACTCACCCATATAGCAACCCAGACTATGACTATACAAACATCCCCTAATGGCACTCACCCATATAGCAACCCAGACTATACAAACATCCCCTAATGGCACTCACCCATATAGCAACCCAGACTATACAAACATCCCCTAATGGCACTCACCCATATAGCAACCCAGACTATACAAACATCCCCTAATGGCACTCACCCATATAGCAACCCAGACTATACAAACATCCCCTAATGGCACTCACCCATATAGCAACCCAAACTATACAAACATCCCCTAATGGCACTCACCCATATAGCAACCCAGACTATGACTATACAAACATCCCCTAATGGCACTCACCCATATAGCAACCCAGACTATACAAACATCCCCTAATGGCACTCACCCATATAGCAACCCAGACTATACAAACATCCCCTAATGGCACTCACCCATATAGCAACCCAGACTATACAAACATCCCCTAATGGCACTCACCCATATAGCAACCCAGACTATACAAACATCCCCTAATGGCACTCACCCATATAGCAACCCAAACTATACAAACATCCCCTAATGGCACTCACCCATATAGCAACCCAGACTATACAAACATCCCCTAATGGCACTCACCCATATAGCAACCCAGACTATACAAACATCCCCTAATGGCACTCACCCATATAGCAACCCAGACTATACAAACATCCCCTAATGGCACTCACCCATATAGCAACCCAGACTATACAAACATCCCCTAATGGCACTCACCCATATAGCAACACAGACTATACAAACATCCCTAATGGCACTCACCCATATAGCAACACAGACTATACAAACATCCCCTAATGGCACTCACCCATATAGCAACCCAGACTATACAAACATCCCCTAATGGCACTCACCCATATAGCAACCCAGACTATACAAACATCCCCTAATGGCACTCACCCATATAGCAACCCAGACTATACAAACATCCCCTAATGGCACTCACCCATATAGCAACCCAGACTATACAAACATCCCCTAATGGCACTCACCCATATAGCAACCCAGACTATACAAACATCCCCTAATGGCACTCACCCATATAGCAACACAGACTATACAAACATCCCCTAATGGCACTCACCCATATAGCAACCCAGACTATACAAACATCCCCTAATGGCACTCACCCATATAGCAACCCAGACTATACAAACATCCCCTAATGGCACTCACCCATATAGCAACCCAAACTATACAAACATCCCCTAATGGCACTCACCCATATAGCAACACAGACTATACAAACATCCCCTAATGGCACTCACCCATATAGCAACCCAGACTATACAAACATCCCCTAATGGCACTCACCCATATAGCAACCCAGACTATACAAACATCCCCTAATGGCACTCACCCATATAGCAACCCAAACTATACAAACATCCCCTAATGGCACTCACCCATATAGCAACCCAGACTATACAAACATCCCCTAATGGCACTCACCCATATAGCAACCCAGACTATACAAACATCCCCTAATGGCACTCACCCATATAGCAACCCAGACTATACAAACATCCCCTAATGGCACTCACCCATATAGCAACCCAAACTATACAAACGAGAGAGAGTGGTTAATTCTGATCAACACATTGTATTCTTACAGGTATGGATCCCTGTGTGTCTAATCCCTGTGGTAATGGAGGTTTGTGCAGTGAGGTGTCTTGCTTTGAATTCACCTGTACCTGCCTAGGATGCTTTACCGGACCTTACTGTGAGACAGGTAATAATGGATACCACCTTCTGTTGTATGTTGTTGAGTTGAATAATAGATGGTTTATACAAAACGTCTACTTCAGCCAAGCCAACTGCTCTGTTAGGAGCCTGGTGGGCTGGGCAGTTGTCAGTTGTTTGTTTGTTGCTCTGCTGCTCTGCAGTCACATGTCAAGCACTGCCTCTAAATGTTGGGGGAGTATCATTCTACAGTAATACATTGTCATATACTATAAATAAGAACAGTAATAGGTTTTTTTTTAAACTATTAGCAATGCAACATATTTGAAATTGAATGTTCTTTTCTTGGAATGTGTAAACATAGTTCTTGCACGGTAGCATCTTTCTCGATTTCACTTATTAGGCCAATATCAAGCAATAAGGATTTGTAAATTGTATCCAGTATTTGTGATTGTTATTCATTGATGTACTGATAGTGTATGTATCTTATTTTCAGAGATCAATCCGTGTCGTAACAGTCCATGTGAGAATAATGGAGTCTGCTTTACGGGCACTTCTTCATGTGAGAGCTTTTTATGCAACTGCCCTCCATGTTACACAGGCACATTCTGTGATCAACGTAAGTAGAAGTCTGTCTTGTGTCTGATTCAGTCATGGTAGACCTGTTTGGACTAGGCCTGCTCCTCTAATCAATCATGAGTAGTCAAGTCATGTGTTCTGAAAGGTTTGGGATGTGATCAACGTTAGAATGGGTAAAAAGCATGAACCATAGAGTGTTGAGTAAGCCATCATCCATGCTACTCAACTGTGAGACCAGCTTATGGATGTGTGCACTGCTATTTTACTACACTGACTTTTTACGTGTGTGTGGCAAAGTGATATCACATAACACTCGTGTGTTACAAAATTTGCCAAGTAGTTACTATTTTGTTAAGATCAACCATTAGAAAACATAGGAAATGCTCAATGTGTGTTACCATTTTGCCATACAAGCATGTCATGGTATCAATACACTACATCCACTGCAAGACACAGTTGAGTGCAGTTTGGCTCAGTGTTCTATGGGTTGTATCTGTATGGTAAGAAGTAGGGAAGGTCCTTTTGTTAACTGCAGTGTGTTCTTGTACTTGAATGACAACATGCACCATGGTGGCTAATGAATATTCATATTTCTGTTGCTGTAGGTACTGATCAATGCTCTCCTAGCCCATGTCAGAACAACGCTATTTGTTACCCATTTGCAAACAACTGTGTGGATTTCTTGTGTGACTGTGTAGGTTGCTTTACTGGATCCGACTGTAGCATCGGTAAGATAATTTGACTTCTAATAGAACAAGAGTGTCCAGGGTAGAGTGTCCGATAATTAATGATTTGACATGAGATGGAAATACAGTATGGTTGTCTTCATTGACTTAGCTGGGGCCAGACAGTCAAAGCAAAAATGACACAACACCAAACCAACGTGTTTGCATTATTTGCACAGACAGTATGCCCTTAGATTCATCTACACACCCATAGTTTGAATGGGTACTCAAACACAAACAGCTCACTCCATTGGAGCTGTACATAGACCCCTTGTATGTGATGTAATTATCTCAAACAGCACCCTCGCTGAGGTCAAAGGAAGACCTATCATTGGCTGAGAATTGTACAATGCAGGTCGTACACACAGCTAGTTTCCATTGTTTGACCTCAGTGATGGCGGCCAATGCAAGTGGTCATTGAAAAAGATAAACATTAAACCAAGAGAGGGCTGCAGTTGACACAACAGTGTTTAGGCATTTACTCTATTTGAATCAAGGAATGACAGTATAGCAAAAAATGGTATTGTGTTGCTTTGGAGAGGAAATGATATCAGGAAATTTAGATTCCAAAAGAACAATGACAGAAAAGATAACAGTTGGTAATCCTCCTCCATTCTACATCGACACAGAACCTAGTTGTGTGTCATTCAAATGTACAGTTACAGAGCAAACGTATTGCCTATACCCCTACTAATGACAAACAAGTTCTTATATTTGCCTTATTTTAGTTCCTTTTTGTTCCTTACTTGTGCAGCTATTAACCCATGCGATTCTAATCCATGTAAGAATGGTGCCTTCTGCCAACCAGCATTAACCAACTGTCAGAATTATCAGTGCTTCTGTAATGGATGTTGGTCTGGACCTACCTGTCAGGACTGTAAGTATGCTATCACAGACTAGTTTGGTTCTATCTTAACACCAATATTAAGCAAGTATATGTTCACAGTCTCAAAGTATTGCTACCACTCTTTAAACACACTAATAGAGAATTTAATGTTTAGTATACAAACAAAATGCTTGAATGCTCAATCCATTAGGTATAAAGATAACAATGTATGACATTAAGTGGGGAATATCTTCATCATATGGTCGTATCAGCACAAAAAAAAACCCTGATTTTTGTAATAATATTGTATATGGTCTGAGAGAGAGGAAGCTCCATGCTTAACGTTGTAGCTCAGCACCAATAGGTTTTGTTGTACATCCAAGATATTTTAAGTGAAGTACAACGCTGTGGTACTTTCATACTTACGTAAAATGTTATTTAAGGAGATCAAACTTGTTCGGACTGACACAACAGAATGGCATAATAGCCAGTACATCCTCCCTGTATCGCTCATATTCAAACAATTTGGGAACTGTTTGGTTTAATGTATGTTAGTTTAACCTGTGTAGGAAACCAAATCATGGTCTTTGATGGGTCTCAATTGTTCAATGTGCTAAACTTCCAGAGTGTGTTATACCAACACAGACTGAGATCTACATCACTGAACTGACCAACTTCAAGTTGAATTTTCTTCTGATTATTTGTGATGTAAAAATGTATACTAGTTTTTGTGAAGTACAAATATGGACTTCATTAAGTTTAACGATGTTGCGGGTTTCACTTGTTATTGGTTTTGTTTCTATGCAGTTATTGATCCATGTGCCAGCAGTCCATGTAAAGCTGGTGGTACTTGTACTCCCACATCATGTACTGAGTTTCAATGTGAATGCCCACCCTGTACCCGTGGACCAACATGTGCAGAAAGTAAGTAGTCATTGTCTAAAATGTCCTGGCTGAAGTTGTCTAGTGCACTGGACTCAAGTTCTGCCGCCGATGTCACGAAACTTTATGCAATTGCGTAAGTCCACTTGCACAACATTTATTGTATAAGTTGAGCACCTCTAAAACAATTAATCTTGCTCAACTGGACTCACGCAGCTGCGTAAAGTTTTGTGAAATCGGCGGCAGGTGTTGTCGTTCGGGTCACATTCATGACACATGTGTCCCTTAGCAAGGCAAATAAACCACAATTGCTTCACCCTTCAAATGGGACATAACTCTGTAGG
The DNA here is from genome assembly GCA_032158295.1 of Pycnopodia helianthoides. Lineage (NCBI taxonomy): Eukaryota > Metazoa > Echinodermata > Asteroidea > Forcipulatida > Asteriidae > Pycnopodia > Pycnopodia helianthoides. The sequence goes on along the minus strand of CM063245.1, from coordinate 8,182,289 downwards.
TATTGTGTCATTGAAAAATGGAATGCTTCATTCAACTCGGCTTCCCCCTCACTGAATGGAGCATTCTAATATTTCAACTCATGAAAGTATGTTCACCATTACACTCATTATTTGTATACAATCAGCAATGATAAACTTTGTTTCATCTTTGTCAAAACAATTGATTATGATGAACGTAAATTGATGGTGTTTTTCTTGATTGTTGTATTTGATATTTTAGGTGTTAATATCTGTGCTCCTGATGTGAACCCATGTAGTAGCAGTGGTTCTTGTTTCCAGAATGCCCGATGTACATCAGTCATCTGTGTGTGTGAGGATTGTTTCAGGGGCCAGTTCTGTGATGCTGGTAAGTAAACAATCTTAATTCCTAACAGTGGGTCAGCTTATATCCTCTCTTTTCTTTTTAGAAAACTGAAAAACATCAATCATTCTTGTCCAAGGCATTTTTTTCTTTTGGTCCCGGTCATGGCACTTGTGTCCTTCAGCAAGACACTTAATAGCTATAGATGCCTTTTTCTTCAGATTGGACATAAAGCCGTAGGACCTGTGTGTTGTGTAATGCACAATAAATAGCCCAGTACACTTATCATTAAGAGAAGGGGTTCACCCTGTTATTTGTCTGTTTATGGCAGTGGCTGCTGATTGCGCAATATCACCCCCTGTAAGCCCTTACAAGGTGCTATGGGTTTCTGATTCAAACATAGCTCTGGGTCCCTGTTATATTGAGTGCTTTGAGACGTCCGCACATAAAGAGCTAAAGGGCTAAATATGTAAACTGCGTATTATTATTATTTAAAATGATTATGATAATGAATGCTGTTGATGCTTGTTTTGTTATACAGCTGTTGATTACTGTGAGAATCATCAATGTATGAATGGTGGTATATGTAATAATGGATGCCCATCGTATAGCTGTACATGCCCTACATGCTTCACTGGAGACTTGTGTGAAATACGTAAGTATACATTAACAAGAAGAATATTACAACCCCAAATCATTCAGCAAAATTTGTTATTTTAAATTAAACACAAAAATATATATATATATATATACATTTATTTGTTTTTCATAAGTAAATTGTATTAGTATAGCAGAAAAGCCATTATAGCAAAAAACAACACAAGATATTTCCTGCTGGTAGGTTTTACATACTACTGTTTGTAATATGTAAACCATAATAAATGCAACTTAGTATATCAACACAACATGTAGTACCACTCAATGCTGAAAAGTGCCACGTTTACATTACTTAATAATAAATCATAAAAGAAGAATACAAAGAATTGTCTGTTTCATGTATTTAACTCAACTACCAATAAACATCAAACATGGATCATGTGGTCACAAGGTAGCAAAGCGGATGAACTTCAAAATGTCAATTTTTGACGAAAATGACAGGTTCATTCTTGTCATCTTCAACTCTTGTTGGAAACATCAAGTTTACTGTTGTCTTTAATGATCTCACAGGGAATGGCAATTTGACAACACAAAACAAGACCAAGAGTAATATAGAGACCCCTTGCATACATAATTACCATTGCTAAGGACAAACAACAGAAATTCATATGCAAGGTCTATGGACTATGCTTTCTTTGTTTCCTCTTTGTGTTTGTAGCTAGATGAATAATTGTGTTTATAATGTGTTATTCTCTGGGGGTTTATTTTAGCGGTCGATGTATGTATCAGCTCACCCTGTTTTAACGGAGGTTTATGTGTCAACCACTGTAACAATTACAACTGCCAGTGTCCACCTTGCTTCTTTGGATTCAACTGTGAACGATGTAAGTTTTGTCACTCTTCGTCTTTCCTTAATTGTAAAGCTAATTGGAAAGTACTGTTCATTTCAGTTAGTGCATGTATTTTTAAGCACTTAATTGCAATGCTTGTGAATACAAAACTTTAACTTCAATGCATTTTCAAAGTACCTCCTGTGATTTACAACTGCAACAGTCTACAATTATATTTTGCATACGAGTTTGTACTTACTGATATTATCACATTTTGTCTTTTTGTAAATGTCATGATAAATAGTTCTGCTGTATGTCCCATGTATACTTAGACCTTTCTGCTGGGCTATCTGAAAATGCCCCCCAAAATTGTCTGTTCAAGAAATATAAAACATTTATGTTTGAAATAGGAGTATGGAGTGTTATGGCTTAGCAGTCTAGTGCATCAGACTCAAGTTCTGGTGTTCATTGTCAGAGTGTGGGTTCCATTCCTGGTCATGGTACGTTTGTCCTTGTGCAAGACACTAACCATTGTAATTTGATTGTATTGTTTAGATGAAGGAGGATGTACCCTCAATCCATGTGAGAATGGTGGTGTATGTACTGAAGATCCCTCTGCATGTAATCAGTATACATGTTCATGTCCAGATTGCTGGACTGGACCAACATGCTCACAGCGTAAGTCAATTCTTTCTACCTTCTTAACCTTCTTATCTAAGATTCAAAACACTTCAAATAGTTAATGTCAATTTTGTCGTACTGCCTGTGTGTTTTTTGATACATTATTTACAATCAATTTGCATCCACAGTAGCAAAATATACAATTTTTGTAAATTTGTAAAACAATCTTTTATTTTCTTTAAGGTAATATGACATGCTATACAAATATTGGATGCATGTGAGTGCATCGTTGCAGGGTATAATCATGAGGTGAAATCTGGACTATTCCGTTTCAAGAGGTGAGGCTGAGTGAAATGGAAAAGCCGGGTTTCACCAAGTGATTATGTTCTGGGAATGCACTAAAGAAATGCATTAATATTTGTTTTTTACAACACATGAATTCTTGTTATTTGAAACTTTTGCACATTAAACACAAAATAGACACAAAAACTTGTCTGCCCTGCACTCTGAAAATTCTAAAGACCCGTTTCTAAACAATGTGGACAACTCCATGTAGACAACAACCTTGCCCGCTGTGACACGACCTCGCTTCATTTGAACAAATGGCAGGGAACGATTTCTTGGAAATGACTCTTCAAAGTGTCCAATAATTATCCATATTGGACTCCAATGTTAATTTTTGAAGCATCACTGCGGTATAGATGGCAAAATAAATGATGACACACAATGCATGTTCCACCAATCAAATTACAAGGATCTATGTGTCTAGTTAATTAATTGTAAATATTTACATTATATGTCAACAATAAATGTTTTATGAATACCAGGATTGTAGATTTCCACAGTTTCTTGCGTTGATGCATTTTTAAATAAAAAGAGATGTACATTTGAATGTATCTGATTGTCTATGTAGGTAAAAATCCGTGTTCTCAAAGCCCATGTGCCAATGGTGGTCAATGCTTCGCTAGTGGTGTATCTTGTGAGAGGTTTGTCTGTGAATGTACAGGATGCTGGACTGGAGATACATGCCAAGTCTGTAAGTTAATGTCATAATTACATCATAGATTTAAATTACAGGAATCCAACTTGTCATTCGGTGGTCTAGTGGTCAAGACATCGGTTCTAGAGTGGGGAGGTTGGGGGTTCATATCCCGTCCCAGTAGCCTGTGGATTTTTGTTTCCACAGGCTCAGAAAACACTGAGTATACAATGCTTATTACACATCAGTGTAAGGTCAAACACAAATATTCTATTAACCAAACAAAAAATGCTCTGTCATCAGAGTAATTGGAAAACACAATAAACATCTTCTTGTCATTTTCTGAAAGGATCCTTTGTCTGTGAAGAATAGGATCTGACATTTCTATTTTGAGACATATTTTGTCTGTTGCAGTAATATCTCCATATTGTAGAAACTACCTCACTATATCTTGTGATGTTTATAAGAAATGATGGATCTGTGATTGCAATACTTTGATATATTGACTATTTACAGATAACAATCCATGTCAGAGTACACCTTGTAAGAATGGCGGTGCATGTTCAACTGATAGTATGTGTTCTGCATATTCCTGTGTATGTGATGGCTGCTTTACTGGTCTTCAGTGTGAGACAAGTAAGTATTTAGACACCAGCAATAGTCAAATAGTCAACATAACTAACACACTAGTATGTAAGACGTGTGGGGCAAAATGGCTGCACATTGAGCGTTTTTCATTGGTCCATCTAAATGACATAGTACCTGGACATGTGTCACATGATATCATTTTGCCATACATACGTTAAAACATGGCATAATAAAATGGATGCATGGCATCCATAAAGTGTTCTCACAACTGAGTAGCATGAAAAATGACTCAATCAACGCTCTCCGCATTCTATCAGTGGTGTTCTAATAAGGTCACTTATCATTCACAAATAATTTTCAGTTGCGTTTTCTTTAATGTAGTTGTTGTTTTTTCTTTTCACACATTGCACCATGCTATGAGTTGAATATTTGCTTTAGCCAATCCACCATGCTTCTATTGATGTGTATTTATTTTACAGCCATCACACCTTGTAAAGTAAACCCATGTTTGAATGGTGGAACATGTTTCCAAGGCTCTGTGACATGCAATGCCTATCTCTGTGGATGTCCAGGCTGTTATACTGGCACAAATTGTGAAACTTGTGAGTATACCCCAACCCTATTGTATGTACAATCATATCAAACTAAAGAACAATGCACCTATAGACTAGCAGGAAAATTACTCATTCAATTATACATAGTATACAAAATTGGTATTAATTGTGTTTAGCATTATCATCACTGTCGTCTCCCAAAACATCGTCATACTTTGATCCTCCTCAGGGTTTCAGTAAAATCTCCTTACAGCCTTTGTTTAAAGGATATAGTCACGCAGTAAAATTATTTAAAACAAAAGAAATCCAAGAACAATTTGAGACATTGTTTGTGAAATGACTTCTCTAATATGTCGCATATTAGCAAAAGGGGACGATAAATGGATGCTTGGGGTCAAAAGAAGCCCAGATTGTATGCCCAATAAATAGCACTTCTGCTGGGTGCAAATATGTGCCCCTAGCAGTGAGGGATTGAACGATGTGGGCGCAAAGTTTGATTATGTTTCTTAAATACATGATCATGCATTGAAGCACAAGAGGCCCTTAGTAACAGCCGGCTTAATCATCACATGATCATGCATTGAAGCATAGGAGGCCCTTAGTAACAGCCGGCTTGATCATCACATGATCATGCATTGATTTGAAGCGTCTTAGTAACAGCCATAGCCAACCATGCGGACAGGGCTTTATTTATTTTTGATTTGAATGACACTGACTATTATTGTTGATGAATTATTTACAGTGTTGGATCCATGTGTTGGTGACCCATGTAAGAATGGTGGTAATTGTATTGCAATAGATTGTACTCAATTCACTTGTAGCTGCAGTGGGTGTTGGAGTGGTCCATTCTGTACTCAAGGTAAGTCACTATGTAGTTTATATCTGAATCTAACCATGTACAGAATGCAACAAATTATTGCTTCAATTAAGGAGGTGAATGCAGATTAGGATCTTAATACATATCTTGTCAACAAAGATGTTCCTGTGATGTAGCCCACCATGTATCTTTCTTCTACGGACACTCTTATTTTTGCTCAGTTCAACCTCCGCTGTTAAAATTGTCATATAATGTGCAATTTTGTTTTCATGAATAGTTTTGTTCCCTCATAACTGAAACCCAAGTAAGGACACTTTATGTCCAGTAAAGTCCATTAAACAAATAATCATCTGGACTATTCAAAAACTCAAAACACTTGAAAAGTGTAACAACAATTCCCTACTATCATAAAATAACGCTCATAAGTGTTGAGTAGGTTGTGCTGCTCTAAGAGAAAAAACAGAACAATTTGCACATTAGTCGTTATGATCCATACATGTAATTGGAGAGTTTCATTACTAGTTATTAGCTAATTTGTATCATTAGCTTGGTTGTCTCTTCTGGCTGATATTGTCATATTATAAATGATTTTTAATATAATAACTGTTTTGTTTTTGGTTTTTTGCAGTGGTGAACCCTTGTGCATCTGATCCATGCTTCAATGGTGGTTTATGCCAGCCAGTTGCTGGTTCATGTGATAGCTATATGTGTGAATGTAATGGTTGCTGGGCAGGAGACAACTGCGTCGTGCGTAAGTTCATTCAACCCACTTTTCATTTTTTTTAATTTAGTGAGATAATCATTTCTATCTATTCTATCTATGCCATTAACTCAATCTCCAATGGGTTCAGTGTTAACATCTGCTTTATGAAGTTGTGCCATCCTCTTTCTGTTTTACTTGTACAATAGAGAGGATGGCAACTCTGAGACAGTCTGTCCATCTTTTGAAAGTCTGCATCTTGGGTCACTTTCCCATAATCCTTGCATACTAGTTTAAGAAAGCAGGTTATATGTATTAATTAGTGAAACAACAGTGTGAGGACCTGGTCTTTACTGCATGTTAATGACAAGGTTGGAGGCTGGCTGCTGGTCATGGACCAATGGACTTAGTAGGGGCAACTCTTTCTAGCAGATTTTCCTTGGGGTTTAGTTTGGTGTGTAAATCATTGATTGAGTTATATGTTCTTGTATTTGCAGCTATTGATCCCTGCTTAGCCAACCCATGTAATAATGGAGCTACATGCCGTACCATCCCTCAACAACCAGGTCGATGCTATACCTACATATGTGAATGTGATTCTTGCTTCAGCGGTGTTACTTGTGATCAAAGTAAGCTCAGAATGATTACTTTAAGTTGCTACTTCCAGGACTAGTTCCTCCTGTCATTGTAACTAGCACTTGTCGCCTTTGTTCCACATGGTTAGTTTGGGCAACCACTGGGGCTTTTTCTCAAGTTTCATCAGTTTAGTCTGGCACTAAAACCTGCAGGCAAAAGTCTCATTCAAACACTAATGTGTAGTCAATTCCAGACTATACTACTTTGCATGTACTGGTCCTGAAATCTTAATGTTAGGAGCTCTAGAGTTAATATATAAACTGGAATAAATTAATGTATAATACCTGAATAAATTAATGTATAATACCTGAATAAATTAATGTATAATACATGTACCTGAATGAATTTGTTATTGTCTTATCTCCACAGTTACCAATCCCTGTTCCAGTAATCCATGTCAAAATGGTGGATTTTGTGAAGCTGGCAATGTTCTTGGTGATGTATGTCCAGTACATACATGTATTTGTAGTTCCTGCTGGACTGGACCTGACTGCTCGCAACGTAAGTCATATCAATTATATTTGATATGAATAGATAAATGCATGCCAAAGTGTCAATGTAATACATGTGGACACTATGGGAGTGCACTGTTTGGGCTCTAGTAATGTGTCCACCATACCTCAAAAAGGCTTACAAAAAAATGTTTGAGTTTAAATATTTGTCGCTACATGCAAAAGCTCTTCTAAAAATAAATTAAAATGTTTATTTTAGTTTGGGTCATTTAATAAATGAAAACGTTTGTATTAATCCTATGAGACATTAGCTGTTAGGACTCATTCTTTCTTCCAGATAATACCAAGCACTAAATGACTGTTTATATTTTTCACTTTACAGCCATCAATCCCTGTACCAACAATCCATGTTCTAATGGTGGTCAATGCACAGAGGTAATCAGTACAACACCAGGCCAATGTAACTCCTATACATGTCAGTGTAGTATATGCTTTACTGGACTCAACTGCCTGGAATGTAAGTAAATAACACTCTCGCATTGGTTAACAATACTCTTGCCTTTTATTTGTAACTTAACTCATGTAGCTTGATAGCTGTCTGACAATAATGTTGCTAGTTTGAAGTAGATCTTTCTCATTGTACCTATATTGACCTATTGTGCTGATGTTACACAAGACCACTGTCTGCCCATGGACTGCCATTTTGGGAGTCAAATCGCATGTAAAGATAAGGTGAATGTGTTAACCCGGGCATATTGCCTAAAATGTGCACAATAATGCAACCAAGATTGATTGAGGGTGATGAGTGATGTCAGTTAAATTGGGTCAATACCTGAACCAAGTATTCTTAGTCACATCAGCAAATATTTCAAAGATCCAACCTACTGGGGTTTATTTTATTGAGCCCTTGCACCAACGTCACAAGCAGCTACTGTCTGCCACACTGGCCATTTTGCACGTACAACTGCAGCATCGCATAAAATGTACACTACACTGTATAACACATGGAGGACATTGACTCCCAAAATGGTGCAACCAAGATTATTGTGATGATGACGTCAGGTAAATTGGGTTAATATGAGACACACATCAAGGTTTGATGTCTTGCTGATGATGTTTGATGTAATTGTTATTTCAGATGTGAATCCATGCCGCAATAACCCATGTGTTAATGGAGGTACATGTGCACAGTTGTCTGGTGACTGTACTCGTTACATATGCCTGTGCCCAACCTGTCTGACTGGAGCTAATTGTGAAATGTGTAAGTTGATATGATCAATACTGGTTTGTAAACAAACTATTATTCCTAGATATCCAATGTAATATAGTATGATACACCTCCATCATAGACTATGCATACTTTACTTGTACTAAAATGGGCAGTATCCAAAAGTCCACAAGATTTCTTTATGGATTTACACAAAAACATGGACAGCTGTGACTTCAATTCGACCAAACCTAGCTTTAGAAGAGTTTTGTAAAAATATGAATATCCATTGTAAGCGTGAAGCATCCCTCCAACCGTAAAGCTAAATATGTATGTCAGTTTTGTAGTTGAAAAATATGGAAAATAGTTCACATTGAAGCAATGCCTATGTGTAAGTCATATGAACTTATAAACTTAGTGACATGCATTTTTTTTATTTCAATTATATTTTAAAGATTTGTTGTATTTGGTAAATTTTTTGCTCTTCTGCTTAACATTGTGTCTTTAGATTTGTTTTATTTTCTCTCCGACTCAGAAAAGCTTATGAAAATGGGTGCAGAGTAAAAACTAATTTCTCCGTGATGAATGTGTTTATATTACAGCCATTAATCCCTGTACAACCCAACCCTGTTTTAATGGAGGTACATGTTTCATCAGTGACAACTCCTGTACATCCCGTGTGTGTCAATGCTCAGAATGTTTCACTGGAGATCACTGTACTGTAGGTATGTACATCTGGTATTACCGGAAACCACTGTCATGGTCTACTGCTTGCTGTAGCCAAACAAAAGTCACTACTTTTTAAGTAGCATCAAACTCGGTCCTTACATTGGTGTAATTAACAATTTAAAGGGTGTAAATTTAATTGGGAAGAGTAATAATATAATAGTACACAGATTTGCAGATAAATTACAATCTCATTTGGTTTATAAACTGACAGTTATAAAGATATCCCCCACAGAGTTTACTACTTATTCCGTTAAATGCACTATTTTCTTTCATTTGTGTACATACTAAATACTACATTTATATCATTCCGCCGATTGCCTTTTATTATGCAAACTGATTCTGTTACCACTGGCGCCCTCACAAACCACCATCTTCACATTCACTTTCTAAACGCTAGAGAAGCAACACTCGATGGACTCCACTCTCTTCTCTACATTTTTCAGATCCCAAATAAATTTATTGAGTGTAACGGAAAGCTGTTTTCCTCAGCCCATTATTACTTGGTGTTACAAATTGATGATGACCCAGTGGAATGAAAGACAACCAGATTGCTAAAGTCTTTTGTACTTTCATCCATTGCATATAGTGTTGCTTGTATGGTATTATATTTGTCATGTGTATAACTTGTTGACACTGTCTCTGTTGGTCTTGCAGCTATTAATCCATGCAGCCCTAACCCATGTCAGAATGGTGGTGTTTGCTCAAGTCAAGGTACATCCTGTCTAGACTATCAATGTCAATGTTCTGATTGCTATGAAGGACCAGACTGCTCTATACGTAAGTCACTCTCATAAATACAGCCAGTTTTATTATAAAGGAGATCAATTTATCTATTGCAGTTTAACAGTTTGTTTGATGCAAGAGGAATTACTTCAATACTTGTTCTTACTTCAATTTTATAAGAAAGTTGTTATTCTTTAGGTATAATTTCCATAAGTTTTGTATACTAATTCAAAAATTGTTTGAGAAAATTCATCAATTTATTTTGATGGATGAAATTTCTTTCTGATTGGTGTTAATTTTGGTTACAATGCATGTTATTTGTTTTGTTGTTTACAGCCAAGAATCCCTGCGCTGGTAACCCATGTCAGAATGGTGGCCAGTGTTCACCAGCTCTCACTGGTTCCCAGCAGGATTGTACTGAGTTTACCTGCAGATGTAATGGATGTTGGGTTGGTGCTCTATGCACACAAGGTAAAGCCTTACTAACTTTTACAATTTCAATTTCACCAACTCATACATGTTTATTGTTTTGTTCTCTTATTGTTTTGACTGTAGATAGTTCTCACTTGACATCACACAGTGTAAAGTTGGCCAACTTTAAGATAAATCATTTTTTGAACACATAACAATGTGTTATGTGTAAATACCTGGTGCTGCATGCATCATTTTGATCAAACTCTTTGCATGATTGTTTGGTGAACCACTAGGCTGCAGAGAATAGTTAGAATGCTTGACTCAGCTCAAAGGAAAAACCCAAATTGCCTGTAAAGTAGGCGTCTATCGAGAGCTGTCTATTAGCAAGCCTGATATCAATTATATTTCAAACCCAACCAATGACTTTGTTGCCATTAGAGCAATTATAACTGTGGCCTTTCTACTTAGCATTTAAGATATTCAAATTGATATACATGTTTAGGTGTTGCTTTTCTGCAAGATATATGAAAGAAACATAAGAAAATTTAACAGATTTTGATTAAGAAAGTTTGCAGAATATTTTTGTTTGTTTATATGACATTTTTGATATTTAGAAAGTTCTTGCAAACCTGGATTTCTACAATGACAAGTGTTTGTTGTTGTTGTTATTATTGACAGAGTTTGAGTCTTGTGCCGTCAATCCATGCCAGAATGGAGGCCTATGTCAGACAGTTGCTAATAGCTGCTTCTCATTTGAGTGTGCATGTTCTGGATGTTGGATTGGAGCTACATGTACTGCAGGTAAGTAGCATTACAATATCTCACTTATTCATCATGTACTACTTCCCTCAACTCTGGATCTCATTGTGTATACAAACGGTTTAGGTAATGGGCTGTAATGGGGTCTAATGTAAATACAGTATTAGCCTTTGTGAATTAAGACTCTGCTTGGGTCGACATGTAAGGATATTATCCCTCCTACTGTTAGTGTGTTTCTCAAGACAATTAACCAATACCTGTCATTGCCACAACAGTGGTATTTTGAGGCACACACACATACTGATGTAGAGAGTAGAGCCATAGCCCAAGGTGCTTCAATGAGAGTGGTAAACTGGAGAAGCCACCAGCTGTGTGCTCCATTGCAATGTAATTTAGGCCACTGTTGGAAGAGATGAGGTTCTAAGCATTGGTCAATATCTGCAGTGGCAATCTGTGGCACTGATTGGCCATACATACAAACCCATGTAATCAGGAAGGAGGAACCTGACTCATATGGTCCCAAGGCTTCTTTCTAAAGTTGATTTTGAATCAAGGGCATGGATACCTTTATAAACCAATCTAGTAAATCACCATTTACAATGTTCCCTTTATATCAAAAGTAGATAGACCATTTTCGGATGTAAATTTATTAATTTCAAACACCAAGTAGAAATAATATCAGCTATCCTTCCTGAACCATGTGAAATGGAGCTTTGTATTTTAAGCATATCTTCCACTCACCTCTTAATGTGGTCAAACCTGTTACCATTTAGAAATAATTTGATCAAAGAAAAATTGCCTAGAGTTAAAATTTGAATCTGCGACCTCAGGATTAACGTATCGGCATACTACCAACAGAGCCATCTAGCCCTATATTGGGAGTCTCCCTTTTTGTCAATATTTTTGTTCGGGGTGCCAGTCAGAAACCATTCAGCCTGTAACTGCTGTATAGCCAGGATCACACCCAAGTTTACGATACAACCTGGAAAGCGGCAGCAGAGGGATCACCTTAAGGGGATGCAACTTTTTATTTCATTAAGAAATGCATGAACTTGTGTGATATAATCCTGTTTGAGTATATTTTGTAATTTTGTCTTGGTTCTTGTTGTTTTTAGAGCTGAATGTTTGTGATCCTAATCCATGTGCAAATGGCGGTCAATGTTCCCTGTTACCTGGAAGCTGTTCTCAGTATGCCTGCCAATGTGATGGATGCTACACTGGACTCAACTGTGAGATCGGTAAGATATTGTCTGATTTATTCTATCTGCTGAACAAGCCGACCAGATAAAACACTTACAGATCACCTGTACCAGTGTATTTCACCATCCCAGGCATCTCTGACTAATGATATTGATGAAACTGCTAGCATGACCAAGCTGTAGACTGGGAGATGGCCTATGTAAACCAATACATGGTGCTATGTAAAGGAATAGGTCTAATACTTTAAAACGTAGCTCCACAATACCTTGCAGGAAAATACTGACTGTTGAAGCACCTTGAGCGTCACTGAGGGACGGATATGAGTGCTATTATTATTAAGCAAGAAGCCACTATTATTATTAAGCATACACTAGTAATAGTGGATACAAGCTGGTTTAAGCTAATAGGCAAATGACTCAAAATGGATTGATTCATAGCAATTGGATTTCTTCAATCTTGTGAATGAGATAAACCACATGGCTTCCATGACGTTCTAATAAGATTATGTACATCAAATTCCACCCAATCACAAAATAGACTCATTTTTCTTCAAAGTCTACATAAGCTGGAGTTCTTCTTCCCAAAAATAAGACAATTGTTATGGATTAATACAATTTGGATATTAAAGATATGAGTGTATTTTAAACATTTATATATTCCTTTATATTTTGTATACAGAAAGCAATGGTTGTAGTGGTAATCCCTGTGAGAATGGTGGTACATGTACACCTAGTACTAATGACTGTAGTGGATTTACATGCCAATGTGAACCATGTTATAACCAACCAACATGCACCACACGTGAGTATTACATTGCATCAGTTTATGTTATGTTTATTAACCTGATAATAAACTTGCTTCTAATGGCACAGGATAATCTCCAACCCATACATGTGAAGCTTCTATACAAACATGACCCTACATTTTGGGTACACACTTATCCCACAATATCACTGATCACCTGATAGTAAATAGACCCCTTGCATTGGCCGCCAGCGTTGATGAAATGTGCATTTGAGAAAGGCTATCATTGGCTGAGAGTTGTGCCCAGTGCGTACACCTGTGCACGTTTCCATTGTTTTTCATCAAAGATGGTGGTCAATGACATCATGTGCATACCATCTATACATCACATTGGTCAAATAGACTGACTGTTTGTACCTCTGGCTCCACTGAGATCAATGTATGTATTATCTTCATTGTCTCTTGTTGCAGGTTTTGATCCCTGTCAGACCACTGAGCTGTGTAATAGCAATGGTCTATGTATACCAGATAGCATCAGTTGCTTCCAGTTTGCATGCCAGTGTAATGAGTGTAAGGATGGTCCACAGTGTGAGATATGTAAGTTCATTTCAATTTCTGAAGCTTAACACAGCCTTGTGATTTCTTAGGACAATATTTCATATATTTCCGATCCCTCTGCCTTACAAAACAAAATACTTAATGGAGGTGAGCTGACCATCAAGGGAAGAAGATGTGGGTGTAGTGTAGAGAGTCCTCAAAAATGTAACAACCTGGAAATTCAGGAAGTTTCCATGAGATGTGAGACCCAATCTTCAGGATATGTAAACCAGTTATTTCTTTATAATCATCACCATACACACAGACGTGGCTAATACTGTTGATTCTTCGACACCATTTTTCCAGTGAAAATGTCTGAAAAAATAATAAATCAAACAAATTTGTTTTTTTAGGATATAATATTAAGTTAGGAAACATTTTAAAATGTCAATTCAAACATGACCTTTACTTTTGGTTGAGTGGAAGTAGGTCAGATCTTATGGCTGTTATGTGTCTTACATTTGCAAAAGTTTTATTGCAGCATTTTTCCAGAAGAAAAAAAATTACATGTAAAAGTATTTCTGGTAAGGTTTAAATGGTTCAAAATGTCAGACTTTGCATTAAGTTTTCTTTCTTTTTTTAAATTGAAGTGCATGAAATTGTTTCATTATTAAATATTAACATTTGTTTTTACGATTCAACCGTAGCTAATGATATATGTGACACTAACCCTTGCAATAATGGAGGTTTATGTAGTCATATTCCCGGTGATTGTAGCAGCTACATCTGCTCATGTTCAAACTGCAGAACTGGTGACAATTGTGAAATCCGTAAGTACCTTATGAAATGAAAGAGCAAATAGAATTGCTGACGAGGATTTGTCTGTCAAACAATAGTAACAGTTAGTTTCATTAATATCCATAATTCATAAATACTGGGACAGTTTATCCATTCTGATTGGACGAGAGGACACACGTGGGGTGTTTAAACGGACGATATAACACCGGCTAGAAGTGTTTAAACATGGCCTGGCAACTTTTTGTCAAAGAGGGCGCTATCACGTTTGCGCGGAGCGCGCAAATTTGGTAAGCCGCATAGTTTATTTCGCGCAAGTTCGAAAATTGCGCGACGCGGTTTTTCTACACGCATAGAAATTCAACCCCGAGTCGAGGTGAGCTAAGGCTAAACTGTCAGATTTGTTCTCAACTTTTACAGGGTTTTTGGATATTTTTAGGAGAAAGGTATTTATGAATGGGAATCAAAGTGAGTTGAATCGGTTTAAACTAGTGTTTAAACCGCCAAGGCCTGGTTCTTGATAATATCACCTCGACTTCGTCTCGGTGATATTATCAAGAACCAGGCCTCGGGGTTTAAACCACTAGTTTAAAACCTCTTCACCACACATTGATTCCCTTATGAACATATCATGATGAATCATTGATATTATATCCAGTTGTGAATGACGTGGGTTATTTTGATATATTTGCAGAGCAAGACGCTTGTACCATCAACCCTTGTGGGAATGGAGGTGTATGTACACCAGATGTTAATGATTGTACAGCGTTTACATGTCAATGCTCAGGATGCTGGACTGGATCTACATGCACAGAATGTAAGTCATTAAGCTCCTATTCAAACCAATCTACGCCTTTCTAAGGCCCAGTTTCACAATGCTGTCCAGCAGAAAACAAAGGGCTTTGCTGAGTAAGGTATGAGGCGGGTACCAGCTGCAGCAATAAACTATATGGTATTTTGGTTGGTAACCTATTTCTGCTAAGTATGATTTTTCTGTGCTTAGCTGTACAAAACACCCTCGTAATGGATCCAGAATATACAATCTTACACTGTTTGTTATAGTTTTATCCTCAAATCAAATGACAAAGATCTACGTGGATTTTATATTAAACAAATACTGAATGTTTTGCATTCGTGCAATGGACAGAATATTTTCATCATTGAATGATGGAATATGTTTCATGGAACATTCCATACGTCAAGTCAAGAAAATATTCTCACCGTTGCACTCATTGTTTGTAATACTATCTAGGCACCTTTCCATCTTGTATACATGTGGATGAAGAGGAGCAAATTATGGTTAGGTGTCTCGCTCAAGGATACATTATTAAACTCAGCCATCGTAGCTTGAATCTAGTATAGATACATAGCTGTGACTAACTACTGTAAAATAACTTGATTGACACTGCATTGTTATTCCTGGCTGCTTTTGAAGATCATTAATTAGGAACAAAAAAGTGTGTATTCCGGTCATAAAATGAAACAATTGCCAACATGTCAAGGGTGATTGTGAATCTTGTGTGTGATTTGTTTTTTTAGCATCTGCAATTTGTGACCATGCCAATCCTTGTCTGCAAGGAGGTTCTTGCCTAACCAGTGGAACTAACTGCAATCACTTTGTATGTGAATGCCCAGTGTGTTATACTGGACTCATATGTGATACAGGTAACTATACTTAAGGCTGTCTCTAGAAACATGATCAAAATGAGAATAATTATATTAAAAAAACGCACCAGGAGAAGTTTTCAAACCATTAATTAGCAAGTCATTTTGTCTTGAGAATGAGAGTCTTGCAATATGGTTTTAAAAAAATTTGAAATAATGCAATGAAACAAAACCCAGTGAATTTAGCCCATATCATTGTAAAAGAGCCATGTGTTTAACATTGTATGCCTTATACGAACATATTCAACTAGTGTCGAATGAATCTCTAGCCAGTAATCCATCTCAATTTTGATACCATGTCTTATTCATGTTGGAAATTGCAGAATAAATGAGCAGGAACCTTTTAGAAAATTTGAACCATTTGCATCTTTTACGTTAGCAAGGTTATAGTACCAAACATCTAACAACAGTTTGGTTTTTTTTTGCTTTTTTACTGACTGATGAAATCTTCTTATTTTTTTCCAGTTCAAAATGTGTGTGCACTGAGCCTCAATCCATGTAATAATCGTGGTATATGCATCAGTGAATGCCCTGATGTGTTTACATATCGTTGTGCATGCAATGCTTGCTGGACAGGCCAAGACTGTTTAACACGTAAGTGATTAATCAATTACATATTCATCTTAAATAAGTCTGTTCTTAACTTCTCACCAATTTGCAATATTTCAAGTTGGGAGTTCATAAAAAAACTCTGATTTTTCTGTTCTGTGTTGTTGCAGTTATGAAAAAATGAACAGAGGATTGGAATATTTAGGAGGAGTTATTTTGATTTAATAAAGGCGTACTTTATTGATTATTAGTTTCTTGATGTTGCTATATATTCAAGAATTCATGGACACATAAAAAAAAAAATGTGTAAAACTTTCATTTCAATTTTATCAAGTAATAAATCCCAAGGGAAATTGACCGGGTAAATACCAATCAATTTTTAGTCTACAACACCAACAAAAAATTGCAATTTTCAACCTTCAACCTTCAGGTTTATGTGATAGCACTCTACCAACTGAGCTAACTAGCCCTATGCTGGTGGTTTTCCTTATTTTGTCAATATCTTTGTTTAATTTCTTAATTTTGTGTGCAATGATTTCAATTTTATGTGAAGCATAAAGTTTTAAAGTTGAATAGTTTTAGCTTCCATAATTCTTATCAACATGCTTCATCTTCAAAATAAAGTATATTGTATTTTGGTTAACATGATTGTTTTGGTTTTTTTCCAGCGATTGATAAGTGTACATCCAACCCATGCCAAAACAATGGAATATGTCAGAATCTATGTACAGCTTACACATGTAGCTGTTTGGACGGTTATTCAGGAAGTAACTGTGAACTAGGTATGGAACATTTACAAAGCAGCAATTCAACATCATTCAAGACAATTGTTTTGTCCAATCGAGATCAATGATTGTCCACTCCTTTTTCACTGGAATTTATTTTTTAATAGAAATGGCAAATATCGCCGAACATGAAACAGCAATCACAAAGCTTGGTATTTGATTGGCTAACAAATGCTATCAAAACTTTAATGCAGTTAACAGGCAGTTGAAGTCAATGACTGTTTGACACCATGCATTCAACATGAACTGCATGTTTACCAATTAAACCACATTACACAAATCTCACATAATTTTTGCATCATTTTGGGCGACAAAAGCCATAAATCTTGAAAATGTAGTTCCACAGATTATCGTTTGCAGAGATGAGACCCCTATGTCATGACTGATTTCAATGTGTATAACATTGACACACGATTATAATGCAAATTAGGTCTGATGTTTATTGACCATTGTGTGTGATGTTTAGTAAACAGAATGTTATAGACAGATGCCACAATGCTTGAAATAAAGGTCAATTTAAATGAGGCATAAACAATTTTAAAACCAAATGTGATATTTATCTCCACACTATCCCATTGAAGTAATACATTTGAATAAATTAAATGACTTCTATATGTTTGTATATTTGACAGATGTATGTAGTTCTGATCCATGTAGTAATAGTGGAACATGTATCCGGTTACCTACTGGCTTTAGATGTGAATGTGACCAATGTCATGCTGGATTGTTCTGTCAGATTGGTGAGTATTTATTACATAAACCTTTTGGAACATTGCTTATCATAAATAAATGTACTGTCAATTGTTTCATGTTGGAATATTACTGTTGTTGTACCCTTACACTGTTGTATGTTAAGCACTGTATACTCGGTGCTTTCCCGAATGCTGTGGAAAAAACACAGGCATACTACTCAGTTGGGATTTGAACCCAAGACCTTTGCCATTCTAGAGCAGATGTCCTACCACTAGACCCTCAATTGTACCCAGTGACAAAAGGCTAGTTCAAATCCTATATTAGTGGCGGGTGTTACAACATTTTAACAGATGCTATAATTAGGTTTAAGAAAATAAAGAATGTTCTTTTTGTTTTACCCTAATTTTACTCTTTAATTTTTAATCTTGTCTTCTTTGAACATAGGTATTATCTTCAAAACACTTGCTATAAACACTGCAAAAAGTCAGACTTGTTTATTTAAGTGCGTGGTTTGACAAACATACCTCAGATTGATTTGTGAATTGATGTGATGTACAAGGAGACCTAGCTACTGTGGACTCATACTAACAGTTGTTATGTGAATGTATTGATTATTTGTAGATGTGGATCTATGCAGTAGTTTTCCATGTCGGAATGGTGGTACATGTCAAAAACATGTGTTCACAATATACCTGTGACTGTCAGCCAGGCTATGAGGGTGATGATTGTAGTATACGTAAGTCATTCAGAATTCACTTTAGTCCTCTTAATATGGTTTCTATTCCTAAGCACATATCTGCAGCAAGCACAACGTGTTTTGTTACTCCCAGCTCCATTGCTGGCTGTGTGCCATTTTACCCAAAATTAACTAGTTCATTGTCCAAAAGCATTTCTTGTGACAGAAACTGATAATTCTGACAAGACCTTAAGTCTTTGCAAAATGTATGTGAAAGGCAAGTCCAAATTTGTTATTGGTTTTTGAAAATAACCCTTCATATCGAAACTCCTATTTGCGTTTAGTAATCATTGGAGCCAACTTGTGTGGAATTATAATGAGTACCATCAAATTTCAATGAAGCTTTTAAACTCTTACAAAACATATTGAAAGTTGGTTGGTAAAATTGGCTGTATAGAGTATTTGTTTAACTTATCTTGCAATGGTGAGGTTCTGATGTATATAATTCAAAGACTATCAGAATGATTGATTATGGATTCTGGATCTACAGGTATCAACTACTGTCTGAGTGGTCCATGTATGAATGGTGGGATATGTGTCAGCAATGTTGGCTCCTTCACATGTTCCTGTCCTACAGGCTACACTGGTATTAAATGTGAAACAGGTAAATAACACCACTAGAGTAGTAATACAGACAGTGTTCTGATTCAAGGTACTTCGGCCATGGCTCTTACCATTGGCTGCTGCAACAACATTGAAGAATAGGGCTTTTCAGCCAGCCATAGCCATTGCCAAATCCATCAATGCAGACACGGAATTACACTCTCCTTTTCCAGCTCTCTCGTCCTTTATCCAAATATTGTGCATAATACAAATGCTTTGAATTATTTATATGTTTAATATTTACTTCTACTACTATTAAGTTCAATCAGATTTCAATAAAGCGTTAATAAATTATTACAAATTATCATGGTTGGTCAAACTGTTTATGTACAGTGTTTCTGAAAAGTTTTCTTACAAGGATTGGATTGCAAATTATCCTTATGATGTGCAATGAACACATTCTGCTTCAAGTGAAATGGTTCTTAATCAAATTTGATTTGACATCAAATTAACAAGAATGGAACAAAAAAGAGTGACTATTGAATGGTGACTGTGTTGTTATTTTGTAGATGTTAATGAGTGTGATTTGAAACCATGTTTGAATGGAGGAACATGTCAACAGCTACCTACCAGCGGATACCTCTGTAGCTGTATCAAGGATTTCATTGGTGCTAACTGTGAAACATGTAAGTCACTAACAAACCAGGAATAGTAGGTTCCCAGAACATGGTAATTGTAATTAAAGTATAGACCAAGTGCCATTAAATCTAAATCACTCTCTACTGAAATTTGTCTTCCGGTATGCGCACAATTCTTGTATATTCAGTTTGTGGTAACACCATGTGTATAAGTACTACTTTGCTGTGTAGATTTTGTTCTTTAGAGAACTTGTCTTGCTATTTGTTCTACTACCGCGGAGTAGATTTTTGGAATTCAGGAGACTTCTCAGTTCTGAAAAGAACTGAGCGCAATTCTTGTTTTGCATAATTTGGTCATGATGTGATGTCAAAGTTCAAAAGCAATTTGACCTGTGACCTCACTCCAAGGGTTGAAAGTCAGTGGTGACAGCAAGGTCTGATACTAGTATCCATATTTTAGGAGATACGTTGAAATGATGGCATTTCCACCTTTTTGGTAACTCCTGGAGTTATAGACTCCAAGGACCTTTTAGAAACAGTGTCCATGGCACTAGAGAAGTAGATCAAAGAGCAGGATTTCATTGTATCTGCAGACAGTTTGGGCTAGCTTTTTCACCAGGCAGACAAAAAGGTCTGAATTCACACCAAAGTCTGAAAATTCAATTCAAAAATCTACATTTTTCCCAAACAGCATGTCCATTTTGGAACATGTTAGAGTTAACTCCAATAAAAAGTATTCTTATCTTGACTTATGTTTGAACATTTATTCTAACATTGTACCGTGGCATTCAGGGTGAATCAAAACAAAGAATGTTCCAACATCTAATGGAAAGCGTTTGGGCCTTTATTCTATCAGTATTTGTTTTGTTTTTGATTCAGTTGTAAACTGTCAAATCAATAGATGTTTTTCGTTTTTATGGAAATTAGAATTGAAGTAAAAGAAAACTGCTTGTTTTGTTGCAGCCATTGGATGTGTTGTCAACTACACTCTTCCCAATGATGGTCTGATTACAATCTCCTCACCAAACTACCCTGAGAATTATGAGAAAATCTCAAGTGTCGTTGGATCGTGGACATTTCTCTTGGACGTCGTCTCCGTGTCGTCTTCATTAACTTCACTACTGAGCTTCATTATGATTGGCTAGAGGCTGGCAATGGTAGAGATCCCAATAATCAAGATAATAGTATTATCAGGCACTCTGGAGTAGTTGTTCCTAGTAACTTCATACACAAAGTAATCAACTCTGGATCACATTCACTACTGATGATAGTAAGGCAGTTGCTGGCTTCCAGATTGAGATCAAAGATAATGATTTAATATGTAAGTATCGTCAAGAACAAAGTACAACATTGGTTGTGTTGCCAAGCTTTCTATTAATAGTTCAGATATTCATCCTAGTGTGAGCATTTCTCACTCACTTTGCAGTACTTTATTTCCTAGGTTTGGAATCAGTTTTTATTACAATACAAATTTTTTGTTATGATATAAAACTTTCAACTTTTATATTTACACAAGGAGATAAGTTTTATTTTATTTTAAAGGAGGTATTTGTCAAGGCAGCCCAATAGTTAGGTTGTATCATGATTTCATTGTCTCATTAATACGAAGAGAGTTTTGGACGGTGGTCCGGTGTGTTGTGTAATGCATGTAAAAGAACCCAGTACACTTATCATTCAAGAAAAGGGGTCCTTCCCGGCGCTATTGGCAGATTGGTGTGGTTGGCTGGTTGGTATTATTGTTTTATTATTCTTAATTTAAGAAAGGTGCATGATAATTACTTGGTTATATCTTGTGCTTGTGAATTACAGCTGATGAACCCTGTGCCAGTGATCCCTGTATGAATGGAGGTTCATGTCAAGATACTATTGAAAGCTTCGTCTGTGTTTGTCCATTCGGATGGGGAGGTCCACTCTGTGAGAAGCAAAGTAAGTATAGAGCCTTCACATCTACCTAGTCTATCCCATGTTAGCCACCTTATTCCCTAGGCTCATTCTGACCTTACTCTGTGAGAAGCAAAGTAAGTATAGAGCCTTCACATCTACCTAGTCCATCCCATGTTAGCCACCTTATTCCCTAGGCTCATTCTGACCTTACTCTGTGAGAAGCAAAGTAAGTATAGAGCCTTCACATCTACCTAGTCCATCCCATGTTAGCCACCTTATGCCCTAGGCTCATTCTGACCTTACTCTCTTATGCAGGAACAGTGTTTATGTACTGTAACCAGTCAGGCAGATATGGTTGATATCTAGTTGTAACTCTGACCTTCTATTTATTTAGTATAGACCTTGCTAAACTTGTATGTAATTTTGGAATTTGTTTTTTTCTGCTATAAGATAACTTTTGATATTGTATGTTTGTCTTTTTGTGTGTGTAGGTTTCTGTAACCCCAATCCATGTCTTAATGGTGGAACCTGTAGCCAGTTATCAGATGGTACAATCTCATGTATGTGTTTGGCCAACTTTGGAGGTGAACGGTGTGAAACATGTAAGTAACATATATGTTATCAAGTTGTTACCCTAATATGCCTATTTTGTTAACATTTGATTATTATGACATTAAAATCATCAGTTTTTAAAATGCTGATTTATTGTTAACAAATCTGACAAATGTAAATGATGCCAGCAGGTTTGTTACAGAGCTGTAATATATGCTTGATGTTTCTTACACAGTGGACACTGAGGAATGCACTGATGATACATGCTTCAATGGAGGACAATGTTATACTGTGGGAGATAATATCACGTGTAACTGTACCAGTGGTTATATGGGAACTCTATGTGAAACTGGTAAGTACATCAAGATTGCTATAGAGGGAGGGCTTTGCAGAAGTACCATGTAAATTAAGCTCGGTTCTTACTTCTTAGAAGCAATTTGGGGTCCAAAAATGCATGTGTGCACACAGAGTGCCAGACTAGACTGCACATATGGCTGCACTGCATTTTGACCAAAAATGGCTTTCAACATCCACGTGACCAAAGAAAACGGTTCCCTCCATGTCGCAACTCTCTCAATGCACAGCTTTGGGCCCCTTCAAACAGAATCAGGTTATATATGATTTATTCAATAGTGTACATTATTATAGGTTAATGATACCAAATGAAAATAAAATGCACTTTTGCAGGCATGCATTTTTTCAGCCAATCAGCTGCTTTCCTTGGTTTGGGTGGCTTAGCTGTGCCATTGATTATTGAAAAACTGCACAAAGTCTTACTGTCCCTGGATTGTTGCTTTTTTTGGTCAAGCTGCAGTTTCATGCATTACATTCTTAATCTTTGGTTAATAATGACATGTTGACATATTGAATCTATATTGAATTTGTTATTTTCTTGTATTATAGATGTAGATGAATGTGCATCAAATCCCTGCTTGAATAACGGTGTATGTATTAATGGTATCAACCAGTTCTACTGTAGCTGTCCTAATGCATTCGCTGGAGACTTGTGTGAAACACCAGGTAAGTCATCTCTCATCAAACAAACCCCAAATTACACAACTCATCTCATCAATAAGTCATGACCTATGTAAACACACAACTCATCTCATCAATAAGTCATGACCTATGTAAACACACAACTCATCTCATCAATAAGTCATGACCTATGTAAACACACAACTCATCTCATCAATAAGTCATGACCTATGTAAACACACAACTCATCTCATCAATAAGTCATGACCTATGTAAACACACAACTCATCTCATCAATAAGTCATGACCTATGTAAACACACAACTTCATTTCATTTCTTTGGCTTCAATTTTGGGCCTAAACTGATCAAAGTTTAATAGCAAGGGGTTTAGGAAAGTAAAAAGAAAAATTAGGATTTGTTTGGAAAAAGATTGAAATCACCCTAGAATCTTTAGCTATCATCTTAAAATTAAAAAAACACTGAAGAAAAGTAAATTAACCTATTACCTATTACAATCTAATACTACTGTTCATTTACATGTATGCATCACATAGAGAAGACATATAAGATCTCCTTTGCTCTGTATATTAATGCTACATCTACAATGTACATAGTTTGTATTCATCTGACTGTCTGCTATTCCTATTTTACTTGATGTAGTTGCCTGTGTGAACAAACCGTGCTTCCATGATGGTGTGTGTATACCATTGGATGATGGTACATTTGTATGTCAGTGTGTACCAGGGTATACTGGAGTCCAATGTGAAACAGGTAAGTACACTATGGTCATATATAGATTATAGAGTCTTTCCAACTTCAGTTTGACTGAAGGAATTACAAGAAGACAAATCAACAATGTGTTTATTCTGTCAATGTTAATGCATTAATTTAATGGAATTTGAGCCTTGCATGTAGTAATCAAACCAGCGATAGACATTATGCATTGACATCATCAAGCCGCCATCTTAGAGGTAAACCAATGATGAAACATTGGAAACATTCCCTTTTGATCTCAAGGCGAGGGCGCCCTACTCAAATGATGTCATTTGCATAAGGTCTACACAATGTGTTCATAATGAAACACAAGCATTATTTAACAAAACTTTCAGATGCTTTAACAAGGAAGTTAGTTTACAAATAATAAATGTTTTATGAGTGCAATGGTAAGAATATGTTTTATGAGTTGAAAGATGGAATGTTCCTTGCTAAGACTCAAAACCAAGTTGGATGGATTATTCCATCTTTAGGTCTTTTCATTATTTGTTTTATATATAACATCCAAGTAAATCTTTGTCATTTGATTGGAGGATAAAACTATAAGAATAAACAAACTGTACAAGATTGCAGTCTGGCACCCACTACCAAGGCATTTTGTACTGCTGTATATAACGCATGGTGTGGGACAACAATGCATAGTATAGTACCACAGTGCTTGGTGAATGTAATTGTTTGAATAATAAATACCCTGTGACCTACAGCAGAGCTGCCAACTCTCCCTGATTCTGCAGAAATTTCCCAGAAAACAAACCAATCTTTCCATGCTCTGATGAACAAATTAAAAAATCTCCCTGGTTATGGAAACTTTTTCCCTATTTAAACATTAAATGTATTTCTAAATTTCTCCCTGATTGTTGTACAAGATCTCCCTGATTACAAGATGCACATGTTGGCAGCTCTGCCTACAATCCTCCAATCACATGGCAAGGATCTACATGGGTGTTTTATACCTTCTTGCTTTTTGTAGTCATATGTTGCTTCTATTTCCATGAGGACAAATGAATTAAATAGTTATGATTCATAATGAATTAATGATGTGTTTTTTTATTGTGATTTGACAGACCAGGATGAATGTGCAAGCTCACCATGTGTCAACAAAGGAATATGTATTGATAAGCTGAATGAATATGAATGTCTGTGTGATGATGGCTTCATGGGTAACAACTGTCAATTCAGTAAGTAATTATAATAATGGCATCACCCATCAGCCAATCAAGTAGTTCAATTACCATGTTTGAGGTGCTATAAGAAGACTGGTCCTGCTTTCATCAACGTCCTAAATTACTTTTGTGCCCATGTGTTAAAGTGATGCACAATGTGCCGATAATCTTATTCTATGAGGGTGCTGCAGGCACAAGCGCTTTAAATGTTTCATTCTAGAGACGGCTTGTATTCATCATAAACCATTGAAGACACTAAGCAAAAGGTCAAAGGTGAATGTCCATCGATTGCGGTAGTTGCGTTGTGTTTTAACAACTCATTCATGGGCCTCAATATGATGAAATCAGATGTTCTGGATAAGTTATCATTTACTGTAATCATGTACCATTCCAATCCAAAACATCATCATGTGATCAGTATGAGAGAATCTTGGGTGGTACTGCATTTAAGCATACTGGCAATTTCATCTGTATAAATATTCTGTAACATCTATTCACAAACGAGTAAATTGTCTGACTTAGTAGAAGAAAAAACCCATGCACCCAATGCTAGCCTAGAAGGTATGCTACTTTGTGATACCAGTGTATAGTAGGGCTGATTGTAGAGATATAACCAACACACACTAATCCAATGTGTTTACATTTTCTAATAGGACCTGGACAAGGTTGTACATCCAACCCATGTAAGAATGGAGCAACCTGTAATGATACTGGAACAGGCGACTATACATGTACATGTACAACAGGCTACTCAGGAAACACATGTGATATCAGTAAGTACCTACATTCTAACACCTAATAGTTATCAATTAGGGTAATCAATCCTTGCATGCTTACCTACAAACATTTCCCATTTTTGCTAATGACATAATTCCCTTTGTTATAAAAATCAGTTGATTTAAAGTCATAGGTCCAATGTGCATATTGTGGTGGGGATATATTCCACAATCCCATGATACTTTTTGGAAGATGGTTTGAGATTAAAGATGCCAAACGGAAGCTGCAGTTCTTCTGTGGTTGGTCTCGGATTCATGTGGTTGTAATGAAGTGCCTTGATAGGGTTTAGTTACAACGATTCAAAGCAAAATGAATAGTAAATTATCAACAAATCACCAAATGATTTATGATTATGACAATGATTTGCTGTTAATATGTGCATGTGAATAACATGATTTTGACTTAAGATTGATTGGTTCACCAGGCCTGGAATTATAAGGAAGCAACAGCAGCCATGGTCTTGTTGCTCCGTCAAAAGTTTTACCCATAGACTTAAAGATTTTCCAATGGAAGTGCCTTTTGCTACATGAAAAGAGGCCAGTTTGAGATATGGTGGACACATTATAATTGCACTGTTTGGTTTGGGTAATTCTGTCTGTATACACTTAAACCAAACGATGCATTCCATGGTGTTTGCCATATCTCAAAAAGCCTAATAGCCTTGCCCTCTCAAAGATAAAACTCCAGGCCTGATTCCTGTTGGTAACAACTACTTAATAATGAACTATATGACTTGTATTTGTAGATGTGAATGAGTGCCAGAATAACCCATGTAAGAATGGAGGTTCCTGTACTGATCTATTGGGTGGTTTCCAATGTGCCTGTCTATCTGGATACACAGGATTTGACTGCAGTCTAGGTTGGTATTTATTCATTAACATTGACATGAACTACACTCTTAATATTCAAGTATATGAAACTAATGGTATTATTCGTCAGTCAATCCAGGTGTAATGCCATTACTAAAGAGCAGTTATGTTCATATTCATATTTATATTGATTAATTCTGGTTGTGAAGCCAAGGATTCTCAGAAAAGCTAACTTAATCACTATACTAGCCAAGAACCCCATGGAGAGTACACAATGAAGGAAGTTTCAGTTTTAGATGTGGGAGGAAAACCCCATAGAATTATTTCCTGGGGAAAACCCGCGCAATCAGTTAGGGACTGAAAGCCCAATCCATATGGTGTCCCCTGGGATTTGACCCAGGGTCCCAGAGGTGAAAGGCCAAGAAAGAAACCACTATAATAACCCATGGCAAACTCCCTTCATGGATGAGCAAAATAATACAGCTGTTTGGATTATTATGGACTTTAGTCTAAAAAAGCTTCAAGTTGTATAACCTTGGTCATTGTAATTGACTTGATTGGTCACAAGTGGACACTCATACAGGAGACCCCAGACTAAAGACAGTGTTGCTATGTCACATGGTTCAGGGTGACCTTTTGTTTAATAGCAACCTCCAGATGAGCAAACCCTGGTACCATTGTGCCATACACATTCATTCAAAATTGTGTTTGCCGTCTCTTATGTTACTATGCAAAAGCTTGTCCCGAATCATGTGGCATAGCAACGGTCTCTAGTCTGAGGAATTCAAATGTAAGACGTTGCTTGTAACTAAGTAAGTCATTGTACCAGACATTCAAATCTAACTCCTTCATTGTCAAACTAAAACATCCATTATGTTTTCTGGGCTTGTCCAAAGAGTAAACGTATCTGGCTGTCTCAGTCAAATTAAACTTTTTGATACTCTCTCCATTTGACATTATAGACATCGATGAATGTGTGAGCAGCCCATGCTTGAACTCTGGAGTATGTTCTAATAATATTGACTATTATAAGTGCATCTGCAAGACTGGATACTCAGGAACCAACTGTGAAATGGGTAAGTTATGGCTTCATCATGATGAAGTAATGACAGACCAACATGTATTGATATTCACATTTTAGTATTGGTGATTTAAGGAGGGACTAGAAAATGTTAGAATGATGACAAGACTTGGGCAACAGCTTTGCCTCTTAAATGAAAAAGTAAGATATCTGGTAATAATAATTGACTGCACTCTGTTCCAAAATGGTTGAAATCTATTCTATTTGGTCATTCAACAAGCTGTGTGAAGAATAACTACAAATGAATGACATGCAGAAGAAATTGGCTGGATGTTTTATTTCTTACCATGCATTGGTTGAAGAATAACTACAAATGAATGACATGCAGAAGAAATTGGCTGGATGTTTTATTTCTTACCATGCATTGGTTGAATGTCAGAATTATCATATTTATATAATACAGGTAATAGCTGTATGATTGACATTATTTGATGTGGAGTGTTGTGGCCGAGTGGTCTAGTGCACCGGACTCGAGTCCTGGGTGTTGTCAGACTGTGGGTTGGACATGTTTGAGTCCCGGTCTTGACACGTGTGTCCTTGAGCAAGACACTTCACCATTATTGCTTCGTCCTTGGGATGGGATGTAACCCAGTCACAGTCACACTTATCGTTAAGAGAAGGGATTCAAACTGGTGTTTCTGGAATTGGTGATTGCACCCCAGCACCTTGTAAATCCTTTCATTCAATCATTCAAAACAGCTCTGCATACCTGTCTTAAAAAATAATGGTTGCTTTGATGAAGTGCTACGTAAGAACTGCAAATTATTAAGTCATGCAGGACCACCTGATGCACTTCAATTAATAATGCCCACCATTTCAGGAGTAAAGTTAATTGAATTGCATTTGATTGTACATATAATCCACTCTGGATTCAAGACAATGTTACATCATCAATTCATGTGTTATTACAGCACTCTAAGTGTTATTTCAATCTCATAATCCATTGTTCTATGTGTGTATTTGTTTCAGAACCCGATAATAATGCCAATTTGCCAGATGAAGGAGGGTTGAACACATTTCCATTGGAGCCTTGGTGGATTGGAGTCATTTGTGCCTTGGTTATTCTCATCATTATCTTTATTGTTATACTCTTATGTACCTATAGAAGGAATAAAAAGCCATTTGAAACAGTGTATACCAAGCCACCACCTCCTCCAAAGTCGAAATTCATCTCACCTTATAAGAGATGAGATCCTCAAAGTACCAAGTACTAACTGATTCAAATTCATTCATAGTCATCCAGAATAAGACTCCATTTTTGTTTTGTCTTAAATGTAAATTTTCACAATTTCTTTTACTCAAATACATGTATATTCATGGTTTTGTGAAACTTTTTAATTTGCAAGAATTTTAAATATCTGCAAGTTACATACTTTTACCTGTCACTTTGTTGTACATTTTCATGCTGTGTATATTCAATTTTATAATGCCCCATGCATAGATTTTGTATTCAGAGCATATCTTCTTTTTGACTGCCTCAACAAACATCCTAGCCAGAAGTCGACCAACAAACTAGAACCTCAGCAACTATGTATACATGTACTTGTTTGTGGTGTATTTGTTTGATACTATTTCCAGCAGGATTCTTGAATGGTGTAGAAACTGTATACATGGACAAGGTGTTGTGAAACTAGCCTTTCCCTGTGTATGTTAGTTTCCCCAAGAAGCAGCCCAGGATGGAAAGGGATCATTCCAGGAAGCTAGTTTGATTCAACTGCTCAGCGGTTCATATTTGTAACAATAGTTCCCACTTGATGTCACACCACTATTCCTGTTAAGTCATCTTTATGGGCAATAAGTTTGATCAATTCCTAGGTTGGTGATCCACTTGGCTGCATAGCAAAATTTGAACGCTTGACACAGGTCAAAGCCAAAGATGACCTATATCTGATGTATATTGTTGATCCTTAATGTGTTACCTTCAAACTGATTGTATACGTCATACATTTGAAGAAGATTTAATATTACGTATATTTATCTGCATGAGTTGATTTATTAAGGCAGTTTTATCTTAAACCATGATTTTGTAATTAATTTTATTCAAAGTAATTGTTTGTTTGTTTGTTTGTTTGAATTATAATGTTGTAACCGAATAGACCTTTAGTCCAACAACTATGCATTTTACAAATACAGAATGATTCACAGAGGATTTAAATGAAATCCAGCATAATAGCTTGAACTGTTCTTTAGCTTGTAGTCATGTTTTGAGGCTTCGAGCACAGCATACCAACATACACAGCAACAAACATAGCTTTGGACTCTGGTTCAAGCAATCAGCAATGTTTGTTAGACAAAGGCAGTCTGCCAAGCTCTATCTAAACATTAAATGTCACAACCCAGTGTCACATCAATAATCATACCTTTCAAAACACAACCTCGTTCAACTCCAGCAAAAGGCGATTTATTTTAAAATGTTTGTGTTTCGATTAAACACCAGTACTTTATTCAGAAATATACTTGAAGTTAAATGTCAAAGTTCACACAGTATTCTGTCATAAAAATGAAGACATTATGTTGAAGTACTAACAAAGAACATGAAGTAATCATACCCCATACCTCCATTTACACAAAATATCTAATATATATTATCGAAATAAAGGAGATTTTTAAAACCAAATATTTGAATGCACAGGAACTGCTGTATGTATGTTTTTAACATGGAAACAGTAACACTAAACACACATTTTAAAATTTCAGTGATGTACCTACACTTAAATAAAATTTAAGTGATTGACTTCCACCAACAGCTCCTGTGCGTTACAAACTCAGAGCTGCCAACATTTGCATCTTGCAATCACAGAGATTTTGTACAACAATCAGGGGGATGTTTAGAATTACACAATGTACATTCAACATAGCAGGGAAAAGGTTGCCATAACTAGAGAGATTTTCAAATGTGTTCATCAGAACATGAAAAGATTGGTTGGTTTTCGGGGAACTTTCTGCAGAATAGTTGGCAGCTCTGCAAACTTCCATAATTACATTCTTACGGTCAGTTAGTTTTATATTTTCTTGTAGTATAAAAGTTATTGTAAAGAAAGTTATATGTATGTGTTTAATATCAAGAGTATGGTATTGTATTTAAAAGTGCTACCATGTACACGAAGCAGGTAACTAAGATTAGAGTATAATTTACAACCTAGCATTATTACGTTGTGTCAGTGCAAAAATGTTGTATCTCCTACAATAGCGCTTTACATTACGCATGAGTTTGAAATTGTCAAAATGTTGTATCTCACTTAAAATAGCCCAGATGTACACACACAAGTGCGCATTGAGATACAAAGTTTTTGTACTGACGTGACGATAAATGATCTCATATTGCTTATTTGACTAAAGGTTTTTATTAGATGTCACAAGCTTAAACAGCGCCCTCAGGGTCAAAAGAAAACCTTTTATCGGTTTAGAGTTGAGTGAGGTGTTTTACACACATACACATTTATATTGTTTAACTCTAGCAGCTGCTATGCAAAGAGTCTTACAAAGATATTACGGATTTACAATGTAGTTTAAAAACCAGACATTTAGTTATGTCCTTGAAGACAAACAGTCAAGTAGCAAGCAAGTAAAATTTGTTTACTCTTTATTCTTTTAACAGGTGGTTAATAGTAATCTAAGATATTATAGCCATAGCCATTCTTTGATGGCTTGGCATTTTGAAATAAGAAATTGTTTTTACTTTTACCTATGTAAGCTTAAATTATTTTATACTTAAAGTTTTATATGTATTTGCAAACTTTCAGTGTACAGAAAAGGCATTTATCCACCAATTAAACACAACTTCATTTGATACAAAATCCACAGCTGTTACGTGTATTTATTCATGTCTAATCCATATTACACTTCAATGTGAATGTGCATGTCTTGTGAATCTTCAAACATTTGAACCTGTTAAAGTCTGGGATTTGGTTTCATTCACAAATTAAAGCAATGTACGTAGAAACTACAGATTGCACAGGGTTGTCACCCATGAAATATGTAAATTGCACATGCATACACACTGATTGCAAAATCAGGGAATATTGCACCCTTTTGTATGGGGCACAACTCTACAGCGTTTGCCAACCAATAGTGTCTGTACACATGCATGAATGGAATTAGCATTTTATGGGAAGGGCTAATTATAAAACATTTAAAACTTTCCAGGATTTTATTTTTAAACCAATATAAGCAACTTCTATGAAAGTCCTGCCTGCTATGCACAATATGAGGGAATGCTGCATGGAATACAATACACTCTTTAAGGGACATTGCCTTCAGGTTGGGCACTTTGTGCTATAAAAGAATTTGTTATGAAACGAATATGGTTGGAAATATGTTTTAAAGTAGAATATAGCCTAATGATTCCAACAAATATTTCTAATAATTGTGTGGGTTTCCTTTTACTTTGTGAACTAACCTGGCCAATAATTTTGTGGAGTCCAAAATTTGGTTCCACAAAATGGCGGACCACTTTAGTTCACAAAGTAAATGGAAAAACACAACTTTGAGGGGTATTTGTGTGAACCATATTGATTTCATTACAAAAACAAAATCCGCAGGCAACGTGTCCCACTTCCATCAATGTGATACAGTTGAATAACATAAGCATGTAACTAAGATTCATTCAACAATAGTTGATTTAACTAAAATAGCCTACATGTAATAAACACAAATTTATGTAAAATGCAAAATAAAAGTTACTACTGGCAGTAATGCGATGATAATGGAAAGCATAGAGAATATTACAGCCAAAATGTGAGTCAAATTTGGCTGCAATTTCCACAAATCCTCAATAAGCTTTCCATGAGGGAAGGGATAAGGCACATTTGAATAAGAATAAATTCCCCAAATGACAGATCAGCTACTCAAGCTGTGGTGTAAATAACAAAGACAAACACATTACATGTACATAGTGAGAATCAAAACTCTGTACAAAACAACCAGTGGTAAACTAAACTCAATGATCAGTATGCTTGCAGAATACTCTAATGGCCAAGTATTGGATTTGCTTGTGACAAACAAACAGGTATGCTACTACAACTATAGCAAATAAAGGAGGATGGATGGGCTGAGCGCTCATTCTAGGCTTCGCAAATGGAAGGATTTTGATGAGGTGGAAATCAAAGCTTTCCTTGCTCTTTTGCTGCTCATGGGGATAGACCGTTGACCTAGTTACATACTGGACAACTGAATGGACAATCCAGGCCCCGGAATCGAATCCATGACACAGGATCCATTCTACATGTACAGCATTTGACAAATGTTTCACTGGACCAACATTTTTGACCACCCACCAATGTTGACGTTCTTGCTCTATGGGTAAGCCATACAGATGAGATATATTAACATCCTAATGACATTAGCATTAGCTTTTAATTACCTCCACGAAAGTGTTTGCAATGTTGTATGCAGAACGCAAACATTTAATTAGAAAGAAAGAAAGAAAGTCCCTCTAAATCAAAAAAGAAATAGGTCCACCCAATATAAAAGGTCAAAAAATTGACCAAAAAATGGTTTGAATTGATGAGCCTACAAATTGGTAAGGGCTGTGTTATAAATTAAGTTTCTAACAAAACAATTGAATATCAAGTTATAAACCACAAGAGAAACGAACTTAAAATTCAAAACATTAATTTACACTGTTTTTGACATGTGTACAGGAATTGGATGAACTACTAAACCTATCATCAAGTGATGACATTCCAAGTTGCTCATATACGGGCAGTCAGACCTATTTGCCGGCTTCTAAAGCTCTACATTCGGTCCCCAGTCAAGGACCACCTCATGCTGGGCATTACAAGGTTAATTTTTACACCTCTATTTGGGTGGGGGTGGGGAGATGATAGAATATTGTTCAGTTGGTATTTTCCAAAGCTTAGTATTTATATGGAAGTTGTATTATTGTATCTTTTCAGGGTTTTTGCGAACACCATAATTACAGAACAAGACACAGTTATGTACATGTACACCATCCTTGCAATGTCACATTTTCTCGGTGTCACATTTGGCGTCGTAGACAGGATGGTGTAAATTCGCAACCCCTAGCCTAGGGAGGATACTTCTTAACAACAGCTACCTCTGGAAAGGGATCAAGAGATGTCACTGGATACAGGAGAAGCATTGGCTGAGCTCCAAGCTGAGCTAAAAACTATAAAGGCGGCTCTGATCCAGGAGAAAGAAAAGCAAGCAGAGGCTGCCCTCCAAGGACAGAGTGTTCTGGTCACCTCTCCTACTGGTAGCCAGAAGCCGATCTATGTTGCAGCAGGGAGGCCGCTCGATAGGTTTCGAGACAAACCTGCGAAACCAGCTGGCCCTACCATCTTGGAATGGGTCAGCGACGCCCAGGGTCAGCTGGCAGCAAGGCAGCTGACTGGAGACAACGCCGCTGCTTTCCTCATAGACCATCTTGCTGGAAGAGCCAGGCAGGACATCCTTGGAAGAGGGGATGACGTAAAAGTAGGAGGTAAAACTATCTTGAGAGGAACTTTGGTGTGTGCACTCTCTGTGTGAGTATGGAAACAATGAAGCTACTGGGGTTGGGTGTTACACTGGGGTCTGTGACTCGTACTGACAATGAGGGTGCTGCAGGGGCTATATGCAAATGGCCTGTCGCACTAATATAAAACATTTATTCAAAATAAAGACAATCCTTGTAATAATATAATGCAAAGAAAATATAATATATCAGACTTATTTTTGATCCGATCCCGACAGATAGATGGAGGAATTCAAGTCGACATTAAAATGGCTGGCTTAGATAAAAGTTTTCAGACATCCATTGAGCTGAGGGTAGCCAAGAAACAATCAAAGTGTGTGCAAGTAGGAGACAAGACAACCACAGTAGACTACCGTCAGTTAGCTCCCAATCCCGCTTTTTTGTCAAAGAGTGCTAAGCCTCCAGTGAAGTCGGCTGCTCTTAAAGGCTTTGTTTCAAGATTTCAAAAAATAACTGAAGCAGTAGCAAGACCAGTTACAGAGAGAGCAGTACAGGAAAGGTAGGGTCGCTCAGACAGATGAGGAAGCTCATGCGATAGAAGAACACGGACCAACCACTTGCCTGATTGGCCACAGGAAGAAAGGGAGACAGTTGGAATTGGAAAAGCTATTGGAGAGACAGGAACACAGAGAGCAAAAACAAAAGGACAGTGCGAGTGAAATGTCGACTAGCCAAAAGAAACACAAGAAACACCGGAAGACACAGTCTGAGGAGTTCAGCCAAAAAGGACACAAGAAGAAACATGAGAAGACACAGTCTGAGGAGTTATAGCACAATGCAAAGAAAGTTTGCCTAAAAACCTGAGGGGGATACATATTTTTTGCCTGCTTCAAGTGGGGGCCATGCTTCAACATTTACATGTACGGTATTGTTTTAAGATGAATATCCTGATCCATTGAACTTGAAGCCATTTGTTTCCACATTCCAAAGCAAAAACATGCTGAAGATGTATTTTAAAGATACTTCAGGAAGCAGAAGACTACTTCAGAGGCCAAGAGGAACTACCATGTGCCACAACCTCGGTATGTCAAGGCCTCTAAATAAAATACTTGTACTTAATAATTGAGAATTTGGCTGTGTAACATTTATGTTGCTTGATAAACATTTTAAACTACACATTACTGCCCAGTATATACTGTGGGTGCAAAAGCATGCAAAATACATCACAGCTCATTTCAGTGACCACTTCATTTTAAAAAACATTGTACTTTTACAGATTTGGGCAGTGCTTCTACATGTAAATGATAAAGGAAGTTTTGTTAGTGAAATTTTCTATCAATACTTGTCTATATGAAATGTACACATGCATAAGCTCTCAAATTTACTCTTTCTATAAATTACACTCACAGGCTGTTCAAAAAACACTTGTGTTGCTGTGTTTTTATACGGTGCTGTTTATTTTGTCACAGAGCATTGATGATGAGAATATTGAGCATCAGAGCATCGCCACACAAACAGAATGCAGACAGTGACAACTCACCATACAGCTAGATGTCGGGAAAGTCAACATCTACCCCTCAAAACCCCCAAAGCAGTGCTTTGTCCGCTCCAAACGCACTCAGACAGATCCTAAGAAGTTCTCCGTCAGGAATAAATGTAATTTTATACATAGTTCTTGTATGTTAAAGAATAGTCCCTGTTCAGAATATGCTATTTATACATTCTAGAATTGCCATATCAATGTGGCTTCGTATCAGAAAAGCAAAACATATTAATTAGCAAAATTTGATCCGATATTATGTCAATCACAACATATCAGTTGAAAAATTGAAAATGTACTACTACATGTACATGTAGTAGATATTATACGAAAAGCACGAGTCGAGAGATCGAATACAAGTACATGTACATGTACATGTAGATACACCGTGCACCGACTATGCGCGCTGACCCAATCCATAACATGCAGTGCAAATCATGTGTTAGTCCAGGTACACGACCTGACTGTATCGTGTGTGCATTTCCTGGTTTTCGTTGACTCCCAAACATGACGTCATCGAGCTAACAGTAGTACCGGCCCGTGACCTTCGTTTTACAAATCGCGCGTGGTGTGACCCCACAAAAACGTGCATTTTTGCGAGTTGCAGTTCAGATTTTTTTTTAATCAATGTTTTATTTTGATATAACAAACAACTGCCAATACAAAATAGCTGAAATTGGTTAAAATCTGGATTTACTGGAAACCCGATTCAAGCAAATGAATATATTAGTTCATTCGAAACTCATTCAAGGCTGTGTTTATTTGAATGCTGTTACATTTCATTTTTACATGTTTCATTTATGTTGTTTGTATTTTGACTTAACTGTATTTTTTATTGAGAAAGTTTAACTTCATCGAATGCAAATTATATTTGCAAACTTTGGTTGTACAATTTTTGTTATGTTTTATTTTCATTGAGTCTAATCGTCATGTCGCAAAGTCTTACCCATTATGTATTTATTTTTTATATAAATGCGTGTTAAAATTTTAAAACTTTTTATGTATTTTGCTCTTGATACGTTCATGTCAAATAAATTAAATAGTCAAATGTTTTGTGATGAAATTGCAAGGCAAACATATTTCAAAACACTCTTGAAAATTAGCAGGTTGTTAATAGAAGTTACACTTGCCACAATTCATAGTGTGGACAAACTGTTCCTTGACAGAAGATGTTGTTTACCTCAGGATTTGCCACAATTGTTAAAGTCAAGAGGGATCAAGGGAGATGAAACTACTTCACTATATCTTCGATGGGTTGGAAATCATTTTAACATCATCTTCGACATTCACCTTTTTCATCGGGTGATAAGTTCTCTAATTGTGCGAACGTAAGTTAACAAGTACATGCAGCAACCGAAACGGGCTGTGCGCTGCTGGTGATGATGGTGATGTTGGGCCCTAATGTTACTTTGTCAGCCAACTCTGTCAATATTGATAATGAAGGTGGTAGGAACACGGCCTGTCTCGCTTCCTCAGATGGGAATGCATAAGTTCACTCTACTTATGTTTCATGTTCCCCAAGCCGTCAAAGAAAAAATTTGGGGAGGGGTCAATGTTGATTTTGCTTTGTTGTACTTGGACACCGCCAATGAGGTTATTGCGAGAGCTCCGGATCAGCATTTACAGTTTTAATGGAGGGCAATCAGCTCGTCATTAAAAAGCATGGGCCATTGCGCAGAAAAATAGAGTTGCTTACCGGAACACACTCCTAACGTTCAAAAAGCTTACAAGTGAGAATCATATGTATTGAGAGGCAAGCTTTAGCATGTTTAGATAACATTTCAGGCGTCATGTGTACTTCTTTATGGAAAAGGAGGTGGGGGGGACAGAGTAGGGCAAGAGAGTGGAAAATGCTGGAGCAGTTGTAAAGGAGAGAGTGAACAATATCAGGAGCCACCAGTTCTCAAGAGGCTGCCTGTATAATGAGACCCTTCTACTTCAGTTGGATTTGAAGAAGCGGACCAACACCCCTGACTTCAAGACACTTTTGAAGGAAGCCACCAAGAGGAGCAGAGGGAACTAGAGAAGCAGGAGAAACGGGAAGTTAAGACAACCGAGTGTGCTGCGGCAACTGTGAGTACGTCATCAGATAGGATAACGGAACTGCAGGAGACAATTGCAAAGTTACAAACCCAGCTAGCCACTGACCGACGGTCCCCTAGTCTCCCAAACAAGACTCGTGACTCAGCTCCCCACCCTTCCACTCCTACCGGTATGCAGCAGACACACTGGTCAAGGCAAAAGCCACGAATGACAAGACAGCCGCCAATATGTTTCAACTGTGGCCAAGTTGGTCACATGATGGGTGGCTGCACTAAAAAGACTGACAACAACCTGGTCCAACGCCAATGTATAATCAAGTTATATTGTTACCACCCTTCCAATGTATTGCTTTTGTGTATGTAAACAATAGCCCCAAACAAAACTTTTTAATCCTGTGGCCTGCAGAGAGTGGGCACTATACGGGGGCGCTGTCTAAGGTCAATGCACTTTTACTAATGAATGCATTGTTTTAACAGAAAGATAGAAATTGACTCCAACTATTGCCTTCATATTTCCTTGCCACAGGTATGTTGAAAACTTTTTATTATAATTACTATTATTGTTTAGGTATAAAGATTACTTATAAGGCTGAATTGAGGTATTTAGACTGAGGATGTTTATGATGGAGACGGATTCAAAAATGAACTTTCCCTTTTGTTCCAAGTTGTACAAATGGGTATAGGGAAAGTGTGTACAAGATTTACCTCATGTAAATGAAGATTTGAGGTTTTGCAAAAGGATATTTATCACAAAGGTAAAAACTACCAATTGTGAAGATGCATGGATGCTATGGCTAAGAGTAGTGATTTGTTAGTAATGCTATCATAGAAGAGATTTATAGAGGTATTTCAAACAAATTTTGACATGAGCTCATTGCTAGGCTGAAGCGTTACCGCCTGAGGGCGCGGTTTGTTTACGGGCGCGGTATGCCCTATGGAATATTGAAGCCCAAAACTTTGAACCTGAACACCATACATACAACAGCCGTTTGCTTCAGTCTTTTTACTCACGGTCGTTGTTTATTACCAGTCTAAAACTAGAATACCTGAGCTTCAAAATGATGGGGGGTTAGGTACTAGACGTTAAGGTTTACTTGGGCAAATCATCTCGCGAAGATTTTAATGTTAAATTTCTCATTAATAAGTAATTTATTCATCTCTATTCGCATGAAATTATGGTACATAATAGGTTTAATTTTAATAAAGTGTGTTCATTTGTAAACAAAACTGCTGCGGGAATTGAGAATTTTGAAGCGAAACATTTCCTACGCAGACGACAATTTTTACCGTGTCTAGGAACATTTTCGCGGGGTCCGTGAGCGCTCACATACGGCCCACACAGGGCCGCCGTACACGTTACGCGCGGTTATACTTGGTTGCGAATACAAGCAAGCTTTCATTCGTCACCGCATCGTGCCTGAAACCCTTAAAAGTGTTGACATTCTTCTGTTGGTGAGTTTATAATTGCAAATTTTCCTGTAAAATCATAATTATGTATCTCAAAAGAGAAAAAATAAGCTAAAATGCTAATGCAAGATTGTTAACTGTGTAAAATAATATTGAAAAATAATGTTTTTTAGTGTTGACATTTTTTTTTTTAGGGGGGAATTATAAAAACATTATTAAACTTTTAAAATAATTATTATTAATTTTTTTTAGAATAGAATAGTTGGAAGGCTCATTAAAAGTGTATTTATGCAGGCTTGCAATGATTTTCCCCCTCCACAGCATTATTAATGGGTTAACCACCCATAGGGGAACCTCTGCCCAATTTTTCATTTTTTTTATAAAAAAGGTTTTTTGGGACCGGTTTTAAGGTTTTTATTCAAGAACAAATCGTTAACAAATTAGTAATATTTAGTTTTTATACATTACAATACTTTTTTGTTCACAGCATTAACAAACATGGGTTAACCACCCACAGGGAACCCCCTGGCCAAAATGTCATCAAGTTAGATTTATATGTTATTTAAATTGACGAGGTGAACAAAATTTTTGAAACTTTTTGTTTTATCTTTTTTTTAGGACCGGTTAAGTGTCACAATGGACCACATTGGCCGCTTTTGTTTTCAAGCCGGAATAACCCTTCAGAATATTCAACCAGATTCAAGTGAACCACGAAATACTTGATATGGGACAATCTCAAGACAACATATACTGTATGATTAGAAAGATACATCAAGATAATGGAGAATGGTACAAGCCAACAAAGTCTGGTGTTTTGTCAGCACTTCACCGTGTTAAAACGAAAGTAAAAATGATGAACAAAGATAAGTCTCCTTCAAAATTATCGGAATATTTAAATTTGCCTTTAAATGTCCCAAAACAACTCAACCCAAAGATAGATTCACAAACACGTCACACCAAACACCATGTGTGCATTGCTGTAGCCTTAAAAAAACAGCAGAGGACCTGGCAATAGAGGTACATCAAAAATCGAAAGCAGTTGAAATAGCAAGCATGGAAGCTGCAGCAGTTGACACAAAGACCTGTATAAGGAACTTGAGGCAGACAGTAAGACGAAGAAACCAACTGATACTGAAACTTAAAAAAGATGCCAAGAACAGCGCCAGTGAAATTTCTAAAGTCAAGCAACTAAGATCTAAGGTTACTCATCTTAACACACATATCAGAGCTCTTAAGCAACAGAAGCGCAACTTACAGATACTACAGCCAGGTGGCTGACAAGGCAGTTCAAAGGAGCCGCCAAACTTCTCCTTCAAATGACGATTGCCAAGATGAACTAAGTGAGATGAAAAGGAGAGTTGCTGTGCTGCAGGTAGAGAATGATGTGCTAAAGGATGAATTAGAAGAAAACCGTGCAAAAGTAATACCAACGATGCGAGATGGGAAAACTTTCAACTCTGCTGTGAGGCAATGCGTGTACTTCTGCACTACTCGGCAAGTCTCAATTCGTAACATCTCCCCAGTAATTCGTTACTGCGTAGAAAAGTTGGGTGGTCAGAAACTTGGTAAACTACCGGATGCAAGCACATGCGAGCGCATGGTTCCTGAGATGAGAGAACTATCAAAACTCCACCTTGGAGAAGAACTTGCCTCATCAACCGACACCACCTTAAAATATGATGAAACAAGTAAAAAGAGGTGTCACTTCAGTGAGGTGCAAATTGCAAACTCGGCTAAAACATTCACTGTAGGTATAAAGGAAATACCACGAGGCGATGCTGACTCCTACGTTGACTCCATAAACGCATCTATTGAAAGCGTCTCAACTACTTGTAAGCAACCAGAATTGACAAATAACATTATTAAAAACATAGCAAATACTATGACTGATCGACACATAGTCAACAAGAGTGCCAATCAAAAACTAGCAAATTCAGCAGACACCAACATTAATAACTTCTACTGTGGAATGCATCCACTAGACACCTTTGCAAAGACGGCAGATAAGACGACTAAAGCTTGGGAAGATGAGATGAACCCCTGCGGAGTTACAATGAGTTTCAAAAAGCGGGGATGCAGTGCAGCATTTGCCCTCATACAGGCGATGTGCCGTCTATGTTTTAAAGATGGAGCAGGCCTCCCCACAGAAATTAAAGCTCACCTGCAAATGAATGGAATAAAAACAAATCCATTGCAGTCAATCATGGGAAGTCGTTTTCATGTTTATTTTTTGAATGCTGGTGCATGTTTTTTTCTCAAGGGTTATATCTTGGAATTTATTACGAAGGTCTGGGCGCCTACGAATGAGTGTCTTCGAGCAGTGAAACATGATTTGGAGACCGAAAACTGTATAACAGCTTGCAGGGGCACTTGGATTGGTTGGGAAATATTTAACAGGTCATTGGATGAGACTTATTGAAAGTGACATGGGAATTTTGGAGTTGAACCACTACTACTGCGAAGCTGTGGAAACCCTGCAAAAGTGGTCACATGATGCAACTGATGTTGTCAAAGGGTGTGCCCCACCTATATTTGAGAATATCTCAATGTCAGAGGATGATGTGTTTGAAGCACTGACCGAACCCTCGAACTCTGATGTGTCAACCTGTCAACTACTACAGAGGCTGTTCCACAATATCGGTAAGGACTGTAACAGACAGCTTGTTGACCAACTCCCGGGAGGCAAATATAGTCAGCCAGATGAGAAGCTTCAGAGACAGGCAGAATCCTGCATTGGCCACAACATCAGTGGTGAACGTGTGTTTGGCCAACTCGACTTTGAACTGAAGAGAGCCCCAAGCGCCAACATAACATACACCGAATCAAAAATCATGTATCGGAACAACAAAACTGAGGAATGGTTGTCTTCTTCTGCTGAGAAGGAAGTGCTTCTTAAAACAGCAAGAGAGCAAGCTAAACTCAGCCATGAAGAAGACATTCAGCGCCAAAAGCATGTCGATCAACTCCGCAAGCAACAGCTAGAAGAAAAACGTAACAATCTAATCAAGAGGATGATGATCTTAGAGCATCAAGAGAGACTCTTCTGGAGGACATCTCTCGTCAGGGAGGACTTTGGAAGTCTGAAGAAGAGATGATTATTAACCTTAAGGACAAATCAAAAACACAGCAGATGATCTCAATTAAGCTACAGCTTAACGTACGCAAAAAGATAATCCAACAAAAAGGTAGTCCAGATCTGTTTTCATTCTCTGCTAACAAACAGCTACATACACTAAACAAACTGAAAACAAACTTGTTGAAACTGATGGAAGTCGCTTGCAACTCCGATTCTACAACCCTGTCACAAATCTTGGAGAAACCATCATCTCTGATAGGAAAGAAGATTTCTCACCTGTGGAAAGATGGAAGGTTTGGTGGAATGGCAATATCCTCTCAAGGGTTGAAGGCACAGATGAGTTTCTAATTAAGTATCAACCAATAAATGAAAATGAAAGTATTGGTGATGTATATTTAGACCTAACAGAAATCATTGCAGACATGAAAAGTGGAGATCTTAGGCTAAGTTGAAAGGTATGTAACATTTTAATTTCATAAATACTATTACTGGATAAACATACCTTGATAGAGCCACATCTGTATCTAAAATCTGCAAATGATTTACATTAAAAATTAAAAAAACATAATTTTGTGTGCTTTTTACGTTTATTTTAATGCAACCTTTGAACTTTGACAAGTAACCATTGACCTTTGATTGAGGAGAATATTACTTCCATAAAAACTACTATTGGATAAACATACCTTAATAGAGTCATATCCAAATCAGCAATTGATTTTAAACAAAAAGAAAAAAACACATCATTTTGTGCATTAAGCATTTACTTTAATGCGACCTTTGACATATGACCTTTAAACTTTGACACATGACGTTTGACTTGTGCTCTTTGACACATGACCTTTGACACATGACCTTTGAATACCTGCGACCTTTAAGAATATTTTGTTGGTTTTTATATTATAGTGCAGTCGTCTATGGTCTATGCATTATGTACACACAGATACATGCATTGCTTGTGCACAGGTGCATGCATAAGTTACTGCACAGTGTTACATTGTACGCAATAGGAATTGTGTACTAATAAGTAATTAAAAACGGTGGTCACATGGCTCTTTTCAAATGGTTGTATGTCCGCAACCGTATGCCCCAGAGATACTGTTTTAGTTTTAAAATGTAGCTCTTTAGTTGCTCTTTAAACCATGATCAATAATTTATGTGAAGTGTGTTTAAAAATTTTATGCATCAGCCTATCATTGCAATCTGTAGTGAGACAAGACAAAGTCTTTGTTGTTTTAGTATAACATGAGATTTACAGGCAAGTGAATGAGTCTTGTAAAGTCATAGTTCAGGAATAATTACATATTTTATTCCCTTAAAAGAATGGAAGGTTTAATTTCATAGATTGGATCCTTGAACATCAAGTAGAGTTGATCAGTCATGTAATTTGTAAATAGAGTAGTGTGCGTAAAAACAGTACCTGGTTCAAACTTCAGTCATGTGCTAGTAGAATAGTCAGAATGCATTTGAGATGGATACAATTAGAGATTTGGATATTCAAGGCACTAAAAGACTTGTTGTTTATGCAGTAAACAAGTTATAAAGAAAGATTTGTGTATTCCATACTGTAGTACTAGTAGAAAGGCCACACAAGTTTAAAGTTATGATTCTTGTGTGCTGTTAGTAGTTAAATACAGATATTCCAAGTTTGATTTTTAACGTTTAGTCAAGGTTGAACACTAGTGAAATGTTACTGTCTGCAAAGTAATTTAAAGTATTCCTAACCCGTATACGTAGTTTCATTTATGAATATGATTATCAAAATGATATTTGACTGCGGATATATGCGATAGCTCCCTAGGTTAAGGAAAGCAGAAAGTTCAACTTATGTAAATAATACTGGTTTTCTCTTATAATAGTTAAGCGTTTGTATTGAGGCACTTTTACTAATAAATGCGTTGT
Organism: Pycnopodia helianthoides; assembly: GCA_032158295.1. Taxonomy (NCBI): domain Eukaryota; kingdom Metazoa; phylum Echinodermata; class Asteroidea; order Forcipulatida; family Asteriidae; genus Pycnopodia; species Pycnopodia helianthoides. The sequence goes on along the minus strand of CM063245.1, from coordinate 8,138,099 downwards.
TTTAACAGAAAGATAGAAATTGACTCCAACTATTGCCTTCATATTTCCTTGCCACAGGTTTACCTCGAGACCCTGGTTACATTTTGGCGATCTTGCCAGGACCCCTTCTCGAGATTAAGTTACGGATTGGTGAGATGACGGCCATGCAGCAGTAGTCGAATCATTGCAACTAGAAGCTTGTAATGAAGGAGTTTCCAAAAGAACGTCGAAGAAGGTTGGTGCATAGTTTAAGAGATAAAGTAAGCTTGTGCCAGACTAGCCGGCAGAGATGGCAACTACTAAGTCGCTGTATGGCCTGACAAAGGAGCAGAAGTTGGTGGGTGTGTTGGAGCACTTACAAGTTGAAGTGAAAGGGAAGGACCGGCGAGCACTGATCCGGCAGGTCAACCGTCACCTAGACAGTGGAGAGATGGAAGAATTGGACGACGATGACCTAATGACTCAACTCAAGACTCTGAAGTTACACATTGATCGGCTGCTACAACCATAAATGAAAACCAAGAAAGAGGAGGAGCAACTCGCAGACCTCCAGTTAGACCCAGCGGCGGCCACAGTGACCCTAGCACGGAGGGAGCTAAAGATTCAGGGGCAGATTGGAACTTCGGGTCAACCAGATAAATTGTCATTTAACAGTCTGGCTCGACAGATAGAGGACGCCCTGCAGAAGGGATATAAAGCCAGAGAGGTGATTTCTGCAGTTACCAGGGCAGTGGCGCCAGGGGTACCGCTCAAATCAACGGCAGGAAAAAAAACATAAAATTCAAAGCAGGCTGGAAGCACTGCGACACAACAGGTGGCAAACTGAAGCAGGTTACAGCGAGTAACGGAGGAGGAACTCATGTAATTGAGTGCATTCAACCAGGGAACAAATCCTCAGGTTTTTCAGATCTTTTCTTTCCTGGGGGGAGAAGTGAGGCCAAAGGCATCCTTATGAAAAACCTTTCGAGCCAGTTAAGCCACTGCACGAACGAAACCCAAATTAAGATCAGGACGGTGATCAGGCCGACGAAGACAATCACCTAAATAACACGACTTGGTAAGTTCGTCTTGACGGAATTGTCTCGATAAATATTTCTGAGACTCAAAGGCGGTTGCGGTTTTTACTGCTTGTGTGTATAGTATAGCATGTGTGAACAAAAACAAAGTCTGTGAAGTGTACTCAATGTGAATGAAGATGTACGTAATATAATTTACCTACAGAAGTTTCAGCTTCATTAGTCGTCAAGATATTAAGAAAAAAAAAGTGAAAATCACAGAGTGATGTTTTCAGGAGAGTTGCGTATAACGCATTTACCAGTAGGCCTACTTATCAAGAAAACTGATAATGGGCCACGTGCATCATGGCTCCCCATATATGGTCAGAGTCTGGTAGTAAATTAACCTCGGGCCACCATCACCATGATGTAATCAGTAAACCGTGGTTTACCGAGGGGGGGGGGGGAGGGCAATCCGACTGCATTTCCAATTGACTTCATTGGTTGTTTGTTAGTGCACTTTACATTTCCAATAAAACAAAATAATGTATTTCGTATTGTTTGTTCTGAAAACGCCTTTTTGAACGCCGAAGACATGTTCGCAGTTGTAGAGTTTAAAGAAACAGCAGAAGTTGAGGTTATACCCTTGAGCTGGATATCGAAGGATGGCAAGTTTTGCTCATGGCCCTCAATAACTGGTGCAGGAGCAGCTCAGAAAATATCAAAAGCTGTTCAGAATAAAGTAGAGCCTACCGACAACTGGGAGAGCTTCACCGACAGAAGATACCAGTATGTGTCAGTGTGTCTGTGGTGGAGCGATGACAAAAGAAATCATTGGATGTGACGATAAAAGTTGTGTCGTTGAGTGGTGTAGGAGATTGGTTATGCCCGCGATGTCGTTTTGAGTCTCCTGATTCAGATCTAGCCAGTTATTTTTATTTGTTTAATTACACTGTTTAAAGTGAAGTTTTTATGACAAATTAAATTTTGTTTCCATAAAACTTTGTATGGTTAAATTTAAAAATGGGCCAGTGAGTCAGTAGTGTGTTTTTAACATGTTTTTTAAGGCAAACGATTACTTCAAAAACAGGGGGTAAAATCAATGGATAAAACTGTGTTTCTGTTAACCAGCTCCTCCGAGACCGAGGGCAACCTTTAAGATGATGCTGTGAGGTGTGCAACATCCAGTTTTGTCACCAGCCTTGAACTGATGAAGGAAACTCCAATTTACAACTGTGGAAGTGTACCATCTCTTGGTATCATGTTCATTGGGACTCAATTGCTGAGTTTGGCTGAACACAACAAATTCATATAGAGTTTTGCAATGTGACTGCAACAGCTCTGTGGCTGGTTTTAACCACAGCAGTATACGAGGGAATGTGTAGAAGTTTACATATTTATCGCACTGAATCTTGTGATGAATGGGACAAATATCTGAAGTTGGTTAATATTTCAACCAAATCTGACCATTCTTCAAAATTAGCTTATTAATATTTAATCCAGTCTGTTTTTGGCTTGCTATTGAAAGAGCAAAATAATACAAATTTACCAGATAAAGATACAAATACCAGTTCTTGTCAAATTGAAAAAGAAGAAGAAAAAGTATTGAGGTATGTTTCAGGATATATCCCATTTGCATTATTAAAGAAGTATAAAAGACAAGTAAATAAAACCGCACAAATATACAGTAAATTTTTGGCATGTTGATACGTACAATCTATTTCTTCTGGGAAAACAAATACACCAAAGAATGGATTGATGCTCAAAATAGAGGAAGGTTATTCCAGGTTTCAGATGAAAGAATGTACATGAACAGGGTGTGACAACCTAAGATGCCGCCTTGCGTTTAGCAGTACAAGTTGAAGTAGAGCATCCACATCAAGCTAATTAATGCTGAAAAGGGATTATTTTCTTCCTCCATGAATTAATGTCTTTCTAATATGTAAGTAAATTGGAGCTCTTGGGCTTTAGGAACTGAAATGAATTCGTCTGGTATTTATTGAATGGAAATAATAAAATGGTCAGACTTTTCTTCTAAATAAGCAAGGTTGAGTCTGTTCAAACGAAGTGTAATTTCACATAAACACTTTATTTGATTTTTATATATTTGAGCAACCTTGCACCACGGTGTGCCTGTGGTGTGGGGGTCATTGATCACTCATCCTTGATCCACATCCTTGATCCAGCAGCCATAATACCAACCAGATTGACATCACTTACAAATACCGCAAAGCGACTTTGTGATGCTTGCCAGAATGACAATGATGTTGCATCAATGATTCACACAGTGGCCCATCAACTACACCCTAAGGATGCAACCAAGGCGATGATTGTGAGGCAGCTGCTGTATACACAAACTGTTTGGAAAAAGAGCAAGTTCCACCAAACGTTATTAACGAGTTGATGGTGTATGAGTTAGAGCTGCATAAAGCAAGCAGGGTCCATCTGGAAAAGACCTACTCGCCTGATTAGGAAATTTACTTGGTCACAAACAAATCTCTTCAGTCAATAACAACTCCATTCCCTCAACAATACAAGCCATAAAAAGGAAAAAGCAAGAAAAAAAAAGAGATTCTGATAGAAATAAAACAGACATTGTTTGTCCCCTCTAAAATAAAATGTGTGTGTAACTACAAATAATGATAAAAAAATGCTCTAACAATACAACGCAGACCTGATGAGAACCAAACAGAAAAACAGCAAACTTCAACAGGAGGCAAAGGCTAAACACAAAGAATTGGAAAACACAACTAAGCAGTTCACTAAGGCCTGTAAAGACAAAAACGCACAATCTGCTATTATTTACAATCAAACCAAAACAGACAGCTGCCACTAATAAAGTCAAGAAAGAACTGAAGAAAAGAAAGCGGGAACTCGAGAATAGCGAAAGTCGATATAAACCCAGGACTGGGAATCAACGATGATCAAAGCCATACAGAAGCTAGAAAAACAACACTTCAAGGAGAGAATGGAAACCCAATGTAAAGTTCATCCAATCTTTAATAACAGTGCTCTGCTCAAATTGATCACAGTTTCGTTCGAGTCATTTACAGTTAAGCACCAAAGTTTAGAGTACAAGTATGTTCTGACAATAGTGGATGTCTTTTCAAGACACCTTTGGCTCGGCCAATAACATCAAAAGCGAGTAGCTAAGTAGCAAAACACTGTATAGGGAAATCGGACCTCCATGGGTTATACAAACTGACAATGGTACTGAATTTGCCGGAGCAGTTACGAACTTATGCGCGAAGCTAAAAACAAAGATCATCATGGGACGAGTGGTTCATCCTCAGAGTCAAAGAAAAATTGAAAGGTCACACAAAACATGGAAATGGAAATTGGTCATAAGAACTGGTTTGTTGATCTTCCAAAAAGTGCCAAAACACAGACTACAAAAAATGACAAAGGATTTGATGACTTCTCAGTTCACCCAGTGTGCTAGGGAAGAAGGCTTTTGGTGCCGGAAAAGGAGGAGGGGCACAACAGCCTCTGCCAAGCAGCACGGTTGCAGCCATAATAAGTATGTACATTTCTTTTTTTTACTTGTTTATCATTGTACTATCTTGCGTTTTGGTTTTACAAATCAACATAATCTCATTGTTCAGGCTTCTCCAGGTGGGACAGCTTCCCGGGGACTGCTCATTGCGAATGAGGTTCCCAGGTCAGGCTAGTCTTGTCTGCTCCGTGGGGGGTCATCCCTGGATTGGTCAGCTCCATTCGAGAGGTGGTTGGCTATTTGAGTAGCATTTAGCTAATAAGAACTACCGATTTGGTGAAGAACTGTTTGATGGGTGCCAATTTATAATCACTTTTGTTGCGGCTTTATTAAAGAACAGTTCATTTCCATCCAGTTCTATCCAAATTTTATTTTTTTGACTGCGTTGTGTCAGTTTTTCTTTGGGATTGTTGCCAACCAGGTTTTGCTGGCTATTTGGGATTTTCATATTGAACCTTCTTGGACCCGATTATAATTTGACATATCTCTTTCATTTGGAGTTGTAACATTAATTTGTTGACCACGGCTGTGCAGGACTGGTTTCATCGCTAACTTTATAATATTTCGCACATTCACGTCCACAAAGTTCAAGTTATTATTTACTGCTGTTACAATGGCTGTACCAACAATGCCCAAATCCACAGCCAAACGACACAAGTCATCGTCCTTCTCGCTTCATGGAGTCGCCAAGCCTTGTCTCGGCAGCAGAAGGATCCGGTGGTCGGGGACGGGCCCACGGACATGACGAAGCTTCAGGTAGCGTCCATGTCAACGGGGGAGGTCATGGAGAGAGAGAGATGGGTATTTTCCATGACACATCATGCTGACACAAATTCTGGTGCAGCTTTGGAACTCACAGTTCAGGGTGACAAAGTTGTTTTTAAGCCGACAACAGCGCATGGAAAAACAAAGATAGATTCAATTGATAAGTGGATGAGTGCGTTCCACACGTTTATGTCTATTTTTGTAGAACGCCACCCGGGCCGTTGTGCTGAGTTTAATTCGGATAAGGGATGTCAGTGGCCGCAATGCCAGTTTGCGCACAGATGCAAGTGTTGCGCTTTACCCGGCCATGGAAGCGTCACTTGTAACGTTCGTGTAGGCATGGGGGGACTTGACCCAATGTGACAGTGGCTCGTAATCCTGCGCAATATTCAGGGCGCGGTCAGTCTGCACAAACTTTGCAGTCTGCAGGGTCTCGGGAGCAAATGAAAAGGAGCTGGATCAGCGGTCCAGTTTTTCTGTAATATCGCATTAAAAAAAAGGGTCATTATTGGGGATTTGGCAAAACTTGAAGGCATTTTGCCGTTGAGGGTGTTTGATTAGTTTGAAAGATCGTGACGTCACAGGGTGGGCTAGGTTGTTGATGATGTTGCGCAATCACGGCTACAGCAGTGTGCGAGCAATGCGAGAGGTCCGTCGAGAATCACACGTCCTGATACATGTCATCGTAAAGGGTCTGGATACGACTTAAAATGCCAAAAACGTGTGCTGTTGGAGGCTGCACAAGGAGCAGCACTAAAAATCCTCAACTCAGCTTCCTAAAATTTCCAGCAGATTCTGTAATTCGAGACAATGGATTCTGAGACAATGGATACGTTTTGTGAACACAACGCGGGCGAACTTCAACGTTTCGAAGTGGTCGTTGATATGTGCATCGCACTTCACCGACGACTGCTTTGATACATCGACCAAACTCAAGCAGCAGTTTGGATTCACCCCTAAAACTACCCTGAAAACTGGTGCAGTACCAACACTGAAGGCCCCTAATATTTCTACATCGTGGTCGGGGGAACAAGATGAAAATCCACCGAGTAAAAGTGCAGAACAGAGGAAGAAACTGCAGCGAAAAAGACTGTCCGCAGCATGCGCAGCAGGCATGATCGGACCGGCCCAGCCCAGCCAAAATTGTTCCCAAGTTTTCAAGGAAGTGCGGTTTTGACGTGTGTGCATGTTAATCTTTATATGTTTTTGCCCTATTTTCATGGTGGTCTTGCATTTATTGCATGCTGTATTTTTCCGGCAATAAACAATGACTACCGGTATACAGTTTGTTGATACTAAAAGATATTGTTATTTATTTTTGATCACAGGAAGTACAGGCATGTTTCATATCGGCAGGTCATAAGATGGACCTAAGGATACCTCGGCAGACACAACAGAATACCCCTACCATCATGCATCATGCATAAAACTTGGTCGTTATTCCCAGATGCAGACGGCAATTATGAAGGGTTCAGATACCCAGATCTTGATGAAATGTAAACTCACAAAATGAATTACTACAGAAATGGCGTTAACTGGCAAGGAGAGGCAGAAACGTTACATTGAAAAATGAAAGCAGCAGGAAAGTATGATGAACACAAGAAACACAGGGAAACTTCCATTAAAGCAAAAAAAAAAGCTACAACTTTTGCATTGCCATCTGCACTGAAAAAGCAGAAACTCAAGGAGATGAAAGGTGCTTCAAACAGACGAGTAAGAAAAGGCAGAAATCTGAAGAAACAACGAATGGCTGAAACACAGGTGTCTGCAGCAAGAAAAATGTCACCATTCAGGAGTGCCATGGCCTTTTCTAAAACTACTGCTTGAGCAAAAAGAATAATGATAAACTCTCCCTGGAAGTCCCCATAAACAGAGGAAAGTCAGCCGCCAACTATACAGAGAAGAATGTAGTGGATCATCCCTTGCAGCCAGTAAGAAGAAGAAGCCTGCATCCAATGCTATATCTGATGACAACCATTCAACTGGTGAAGCAATTTTATGAGCGTGATAATATTAGTCGTCAGGGCACCAGGAAGAAAAGATTGTAAGACAGTTTGTGGAGATGATGGCCAAAAGAGGAAAGTGCAATTGCACCTTGTGAGGACTTTCCTTCCACATTATGATGAAGCCTATGATGAAAGTGTCACATGGTACAAGGATACTGCTAACGCCGTAGTGGCGAGAGCCCTGGATCAGAATTTGTCCTTGACGGCAATCAGCTAGTCATAAAGAAGCCAGGCCCTATGCGTACAAATTTGACACTCTGGATATGTGGCAGTCTGCTTTTCACACGTTCATGGCAATATTTGTGTTGAATTATCAAACACGCTGTGCGGAGTTGCTCAAGCACGCTGAGATTGTGCGCATGGCTGCAACTCAATACCCGGGGTTAGGCTGGCGTAGATACGATGAACAATTTAGCTTGATGCAAGAGTCTGACCCGGGGCGCTCATGGGGTAACCTAGATACAGAGCTATGGCTGACAGTGGCCGCTATTTCTGCAACATCTCCCACTACTTGTGGCACTAGCTCTTCTGGAGAGCGAAAAACGACCGGACAGCATATATAACATCATGCATCATCTCCATAAGTATGTACCTGGCCATGGTACAGAGAAAGTCACCCCTACAGCACAGGGGATCTGCTCACATGCGAGAGAGAAAGCTCCTGTAAGGCAGAACAGCGGAATTCTACAACCCCCAGTGAGAAGCTGAAAGGCATTGTACCAGTCATTGCAGACTTCCACGCCTTGGCAAACTTTTACCAGGTAGGTTTAACAATCCCACAAAGGAAACATGTATGTACTGTTTCCTCTCATATTTCTGGGGGGGGGGGCTCTGCTCTAGCCTTAATCTTCCTACATGTACAAAAGAAAGAAACATAATTGTTTCAATATTAAATCATTTTATCATATAACTGATCAAATGCATTAAACTCAACAGAGCGACCAGCTGGTTTGTTTCGGCACTGCCCTATGAACTTGGTGTTCTTGGTCTGGCATGTATCTGGACAGGTCATAAATAACCTCTGGTTTCGGGGAACGGGCGATCGAGTGGCGTCCAATGAGCAGCAAGTTGGGCCAGTCAAAATTGTGGTCCGGTTGTAGAGCGAGAAGACAACAAGGCTTGGCTCACTTTATGTCTCAGCTTCAAGCACAAGGTTTCTCGATTTCAAAAGATTTTTTTTTCTGCCGAAAGTGTTCTAGGAGTTTCTTCCAAGTTTTTATATAAAACCTGTTGAGTTCTTGAATCCAGGGTTCACCGTTGCTCAGGATATTAACATTTGTCGTTTTTAACGTCCATTCAAAGGAATTTCTTTATCTACTACTACTATAAATAGGCCTATATTTATTAAACATACGGAGCAACGATAACGTACTATTTCCAACAACTGGCCAAGAACTGTTATCCTGTTTCGGAATCGGTGGAACATTTGTCAGACAGTATGCCCCGTCCCAGCAAGCGGAAGGTGACCACGCCAGCACGCCCAAGGAGGGTCGAGGTACCCACCAGGGGACGCAAATGGGCTACTACGGCTAAAGGACAGACGGCGGGACTGGCACAGCCAACAACGACGCCTGTCGTGCAGCAGTCAGTACCGCAGCCAGCACCCCAGCCAGCACCGCAGCCAGCACTGCAACCAGCACCGCAGCCAGCCTCCACGGTGCCAGTGGGACACCCAGCCCCTGCCCCAAGTCAGCCAGTGAGGGGACAACCGTCAACACCGAGTACGGGCGTCTTCCACCAGACTACCGCCGAGATGGGTGAGTTGGGGAATATGCATGGTACCAACTTTCCCAGAGAAGAATGTAGACGGCTAGCCATCAAGAACAACTTCCCATCTAGTGGTGATGAAAGAGTCTGTAGTTAAACACAACTGCTGTGACATTTGTGGGCTAAGTCAGGTTAGTGTATACGGGCGGTTTGTGCACTATACCATGCGTGAAAGGTAAACGAGAAACGTCTTGCACCAAGACCAGGAATGTCAGGATGCAGGTGGTTTCAAGATTACACATTTGATGAAGCCTATGATGAAAGTGTCACATGATACATGTGGAAGAAAGGTGAAGACAATAGGCTCATGAAAGTTGTTGAGGAGGGGACAATTAATGAACTTGAGGCCCATATCTGTGACATGATAACTCAGTTTTTGGAACATTGCTTTGTGAAGCATGCATAGGCTGCATCGTATAATGTTGACCATAAGTCTTCTCTTTCCAACACACATGACCCAGAAAGAGCTGTCATGCAGGTCGACTTTTCTCACGCGCATACAATTATCATGTGTACGTTTTCGTGAGTTAAACAGTTTTGAAATGGATCGCTTCGTATTTGGAGAACCGTAATCAATCAGTTCTCATTGATAGTGTGAAATCTGACTGTCATTGCCTGTGGTGCAGTGTGCCACAAGGTTCTGCAGCTGGACCCCTATTACATGTATTTATATTGTTTAGTGCACCCCTGCAAGATCTCATAGCTGCTCATGGAATAAAGAGTATTGTTTATGCAGATGATACACAGTTTTATATTACCTATAATCCGGCGGATCATGACTTAGCCCTGGCAAAAATTGAGGCTTGTATTGATGACATTAAATCTTGGTCTTTATCTAACAAGCTTGCTCTCAACGATGCTAAAACCAAAATCATCTTTTTCAACTCAAGTTTTTCTAAAACCGTGCCTCCTACCGAAATTAACATTGGACAATCCATTATTAAACCATCTCGTGTTGTCAGAAACCTTGGTGTTCAAATGGATTCTTTGATGAGTATGACCGACCAGGTAACAAAAATATGCAAATCCGCTCTTCTACACATTCGAAAAATAGGTCGAATCTGACGCCATCTTGATGATGATTCTACTCTTATACTGGTTCATGCCTTTGTCACTTCTAGACTCGACTCTTGCAATTCTCTTCTTATTGGACTTTCAGATAAAGAACTTTCTAAAATCCAACGAGTTCAGAACATCGCTGCTCGCCTCGTCTCACGCACACCTCGTTCCCAACATATTACTCCCATCTTACAAGAACTCCACTGGCTTCCAATCAAACTGCGTATCGTATATAAGTTAAATCTTCTCACTTTCAAAGCTCTTCATGGCCTATCTCCTGACTATATATCTGATCTTCTCCGTAAATACATCCCTGTTCGTCCTCTTCGTTCTGCTGGCCAATCCCTACTGACGCAAACTACTTTTTCCACTAAATTTTATGGACAAAGAGCCTTCAACTTCATTGCACCTTCGTTATGAAATGACTTGCCACTTCATATTCGCCAAGCTAGCTCTCTTCAGATTTTCAAGGGACTTTTAAAAACTCATTTGTTTGTATCTTTAGTTGTGTAACTTCTTTCATCGTTTTTATGTTTTGTGTTGCGCATAGAGGCTTCTGCATTATGCGCTATATAAATATCTCGTATTATTATTATTATTATTAAAACAATGTTGGGTTTGCCAGTTCTTTTACAGTGTAAAACAGACAGACTGTAGCATTTTCTTCCATATATATTTATAGATTAATTTGTTAACTTTAAATTCCTTGTACATTGCCCTAGCTACAGTTTGTAGCATCAACATTTGACCCTGTGCTGTCAATCTCATTCATTGATTGATTACGTCTACTGGGCGCTGCCCTCTTTTATTACTTTGTCCTTCTCATCACATTTCATCACCTTAAGTGAAAAGCCCATTATCACATTCTTCTTGTCTCTAGTTTTGATTGCTTTTAAATTGGATAGTCTGCCCCACAATACTTGTTATTTTCTTCACTCACTCTATTCCCAACCACCAGACGAGACACATGTCTCTATGCCTTCATTTGTATACTATTGCCTACTTGAAGTTTTTCATTTCTTAATAAAGTTATTGTAAGATCAGTAATTGTGTGATTCCACATTATTCCATCAACTAACTCCCAAACTGGCGACCCAGATGTGATCTTTATACAACATTGGAATTTTGGAATTAACAATGTCTACTCCGGCTTCAACTACAGTTGTAGTACCAGCACAACGGCACAGCCACCTGTAAGCCTAACTGCAGCAATCAGCCTAAAGCTCCCACCATACTGGCCATCATACCCAACTATATGGTTCACTCAAGTGGAGGCACAATTTACCACTCGGGGAATAGTATCTGAACATACTCAGTATGCTTATGTGGCATCACTGCAGCCGACAATAGTACAAGAGGTGAGAGACATTTTAATAACGCCACCCTCTGATGCACTCAGTCAGAGAATCACAATCAGTCTGAATGCACTCATGTCAGAGAATCACGACTAGTCTGAATGCACTCAGTCAGATAAACAGCCAGTCTTTACCCTATGGTTAGACTCAGATCTGAGAGCATAGCTCAGTATACCTTTACCAGGTTAGACTACGTTATACCATTTGCCTTATGGGACTCTCTAGAATAAGTAGCATTAGTACGCTACCAATATTGTAATGTTAATTAAGTTCTTATTTGAGCAATAAACCAGTAAATGTATTCGTCACAAAGTCAGACTCCCACAAATCTATTTGTATAATTATTGCCATTCCCCGTTTGGAGAAGTCAGCCTTTCGGTTACTGCCGGTGGCCCCTTCAGAATATGAGTTGTTAGGTTTTCAGTTCAATGGTAAATATTACTATGATAAATTTCTCCCAACAGGGTGTTCTATTTTGTGTGCTCTATTTGAATCATTTAGCACCTTTCTCGATTTTAAAGTGCGTCGGGAAGCTCAATCCAAGTATATCAATCACTATTTGGATGATTTTTTATTTGTTGGTTCTTCATCTGAAGAGTGTAATACAGTCTTGCAGACATTGAAAAGGGTTTAACCACAACAAAAGTCTTTAAAAACACCAAGTAAAGTCATGGTCAAACAGTGTTTAAAGAAAAGAACCTGGTTTGAATAAAATTATTACCACATTAAATAAAAATTTCCACGCTGTTGTTCTTCCAATTGCCAAGTCCATTATGTTCTGATTTTATAATTGTTGTTTTTACAAATTGTTTAACGTACTAATCACATCTGTCTAATTTCAGACAATACTAGTCTTGTCCTGATTGCAGTTGCTGATGTTTTTGTTAACAACAATTTCCATCTCTCTTAATTTGAGAAAATGCAATGCCAGCAAACAAGTGTTCTCTCTTCAGAATGAGGTGGCAACGAAACATTGAATAGAAAACTGAAAGACAGCATTTGTATTGCAGTCATTAATATAAAAATTTTTGTTTACTTAAAAAATGTGGAGATGCTAAACACAACGCACGGGCTAGAACGTCAGCACAGGACACTGAAGCAATCATTCCTTGTGAAACACACAGACAATACAGTGACTGGTCTGGTGAATACCTTGGTGATGCAATTTGCTCCTTCATATCAAAGGATGTAAGTTCTAATCTAATCAGCATAGCAGAGACAGACTAACAATCTTGGCATAGAAGAGCATTCCGCATTCATATGAACCTTATTGAAAATGAAGAAGTAGCCTATACATGTGCCTTTATAAGTATTGTCTCCATCTAACTAGTAAGAGCTTTAGAAGTCAGAACATTTAATATTAAATGTGTTTAAGAAGAGCACAGCATCTTAATACATACTTAATGTTGTTCAATTGATTTGACGTAATACAATTATACTGAAAACAACGTAAGGAGTATGTCAACGGCTAAACCATACAACAGCATCATCCCAAGGTTTCTACCCAATAGGCCCAGAAACTTCATAACACACTGCTTGGATCGTATGCTGCCAAAGAAAAACATCCAAGCTAAATCCATAGTACATGAAGAACCTTCAACCTTTAAAGTAGACAGCGAAGATGGAACATCGGTGTACACAGTTTCATTTGAGCAGGCATTCCCGTCATAATGTTTCTGCTTCAAGAAATACAAGAGCTTACCATGCAAACACATTCTGGCAATCACAGCGCATGTTTCAGGTTACAGTTGGCACGAATTGTCGCACGATTATACCAGGTATGTGCCATTTGTATTAGATGAGAACTGTAATGGACAGGCACGTACCTCTAACACCGATCAAAGTTCTGAAGATCAGGGTGTAACAGAAGTTGATGACACCGATCAGTTATCTGCTGGTCATAAAGTGATGACTGAAGGTGGTGACGGCGGAGATACTACTGAATTCAACGAATTCGATAACGACTCGTCATCATCAGTCATATGCAGGGATGTACTTAGAGAAATAATTTGTGTCACATTCTGAATGAGAAATGATGCAGCGACAAGTATGCAACCCAGACACCAAGACATCCTCTCAAAATATCTGCTGTATGTCCATAATGAGGGTGGTCTTTCAAGACATGGAAATCTCCCTTAAAGAAGGAAAACATCCCGGAAGAAACAAAGAAAGTCCAGCATCCCCACAGGTACAACAAAGAATTTATTTCATAATGACAGATGACAATATAGTAAAGTTATTGAATCATTTTCTGTTGTCATTACTGATTGATGTTATATACCCTGGTGATGGACGGTTACCGGTATTTGTTTTTCAGGACACAAAGAATGTATCAGTAGCAGACGAAGGGGAAAAGCTGCCAAAAATAACAACGAGAAGGTATGTCTTAAGTTCATGGAAGCAAATATACATTTTTTGTAATGATATTTCTATGTGGTTTATTTGGTTATTACAATGTAGTTGAAATATTTATAGTCAAACATACTTGCATTTTTAAATCATCCCTAGTTTATGTGCAGTATTGCTTCAGAATAAGATGGATAAGAATTCAGGTCATAAAAATGGCCACGGTCATTGCAATTTGCATTACACATACATACATATATACGCGCATATGAGTAAAATTGAAATCCTACCATTAACATTACAGCACAAAATTAGATTTACATGTTTTCATGAATTCTGTTATTGTTTTTTTGCAATGTAGGAGAAGGTTTATCGTTAACAAAGATAATTTTGGAATGTGTAATTTGTCTGAAACTAGGTTATAATACAGAATTTTTAAGGAGTTACAATACAAAATAATGGATGATGGTCCTTGATACTATTTTCAGATCGTTGATAAACTGCTAGCAACAGAAGATTCTGATGAGCAGCCTTCTACCAACAACTTCAGGTGGTGTGCATCATGCTGATGATGGTTCCAACATCATGAACACCAATGTAAGTACAATCAACACCCGTGAACAATTTCCTTCTTACATAATGAATGTTGTTACAAAAAATATTTACAGTGGCTTTCTGAGAAACATAAAATTAATACGAGTGTTGAAAATATTAGTTATACATTTTTGGGTGATCAAATAAGTCTACCAACTTGTGTATTTGTTTCCATCCATACGGAAGAGAAGAAGGATAAAGTATAAAAAGGTACATTTTAATTTATTGTTTATTTGATAATTATTTTCCTCATTTTCATGTCCCACGATGGGTGTAAAGTACTCCACTGGGTTTAGTGCTAATTAAATAAATTAATATATTTATCTGCAGGGCATTGTACAACCACAAGTTGAAGATGATGATCGAAACAAAGAGCCCTTAAGGAAGTGAAGTCGTCGACCAATAAACGTTGCCCTCCACCTGCAAGGTCAGATTCAAGCTCATCTGATGATGATCAAGTAGAAGTTCCTTCTTGGAGGAGCGAGGATGTGGAGGATGATGGTCCGCAGCCTCAACCACCATTCACCCCAGGTCGGCCGTCTGGCACTCAGTTACCTGCCATCAATAACTATACCCCAGACCAGCTATTCGAGCAATTCTTCAGCGCTAATGTGATGCGAGACATCGTCAAGAACACAAATAGGCAAGATCAGAAGATGAAAGAGTCTGGGAAAAAGTACAACTGGAAGGAGACAACAGTACAAGAGTTGTACCGCTTCATCGCTGTTGTGATTTTCACGGGCCTGGGTGTCTGTACCCACTGGTACTGGTTAGAGGATGGGTTTTATTGGCCAGCCGTTTGCCAAATGGATCATGTCCCTCTATAAATTTATGCTAATACTGTGGAATCTTCACCTCAATGATCCTGATCAAGGCATTGAAAACCAGCTCCTCAAGACAAACAACGACCCCCGATGTGACCGGCTCTTCAAGACGAAATCAGTGTATAATGAGATACCATTAGCGTGCAAATCTTTCTATTCGCCAAATGTCAACATTTCCATAGATGAACGCATGGTGGCTTACAAAGCTCACATTGGCATCAAATAGTATATCAAACACAAACCAACAAAATGGGGATACAAGCTATTTGTCATCTGTGACTCCAAAACCGGCTACACATGTGATTTCACGATATATGCTGGCAAAAGTGAATGACACACATATAATGGGCTGACGTATGATGTGGGAATGCACCTGATGAGCCCTTATTTGGGAAAAGGGTACAAGCTGTTCTTCGATAATTTTTATACCAGTCCAACCCTATTTCGTGATTTGTATGTTCGAAACACTTCAGCATGTGGGACAGTTAGGGAAAACCGTAGAGGTTTCCCCAAATCAAAGGAGAACAAAATTCCCAAGAACGTCAAACGCGGAACAATTCGTTGGATGAGAGACAGTGAACTTCTCTTCCTAAAGTGGAAGGACACAAGAGAAGTAACGACGCTGTCAACAATCCACTCTGCATGTGGCAACAACACAGTCGAAAGGAAGAGTAAAAACCAAGCCATTGGAGCATTTGAAAAAGTCAATATTCCGATACCTCCAGCAGTAAAAGATTTATGTATTTTCCTGAATTTTTTCCTAGGTAGAAAGCTCTGGTATGGTAGATTCTAGAAAGGGCATCAAAAACTTCCTTTCATGCTTAGAAATTTATGATATTTGCATAAAATATGAAAAATATGAAATTTGATAGTTACAAAATCATATTAAAAATGGCCGCCATCTTTTTACAAAAGCTCCTGGGGGTCCAAATTATCCCCGAAAAATATAGCCCTACATGTAAGCTTTCCAATGATGCTTAATTATATGGGATTTCTATACTGTAAATGAGATTTTGATATACAAAATGGCAACACGTACAAAATCCTCGAAAACAGGCCTGCGTTTAAAGGGTTAAGAAATGCAATTCCAGCCACTCAAGATTCTACTTCTATGCTGTGGAGTCAGATATGTAAAATATCGCTTCCTGAAGAGCATACTGATCAAAATGTGGAGTTGTAATACATCACTGGTTCCTTTCAGAACTACCATAACTCATAAGAGAGATTCATGACTTTCTTAGAAATTGCAAATCAAAGTTTGCTTTGATCACAACTTGAACTTTCACAAAGGTCAATTTAAGGTCAAATGGTGTGTTGTAAGCAATAAAAGAGCATTATAAACAGGGCCAACAGCCATTACAAGGTTTGACAATTGGGTTGATTGGACACTGCTTGGGTTAAACTATAGCCACATGAAGTGCTCTGTTAGGGATTGAGAGATCCTATACTCACTAAATAGCAATATGTAAAAGCTGAAATATACATACAATGCTTATTGCTTATTGTTTATTCCTCAAACAAGTAAATCAATACAAAATCTACGAAAAATAAAGTATGAACTTTCCCAAATATACAATAACAAATATCCTTGAATTATGAGAAGTAAAGTCTCATGCTATCAGCACAGAGTGATTGTTTCCATGCAATGATTTAACATATTGTGCGGACTGTTTGCATGGATAGTCATGAATCAAGTTAGACAATACCTTGTTACTTACTACACCAATGTACATAAGCACATCAGCATATATCTTGTAGCATTGTAGAACCGACTGCATACAATCATCCATTGAACTACTCCATTCTTCATGACTTACGATGTTTAGGATGCTCAATTGCCTTGGTCTTGTCACATGTGAATGATACAGTAATAGCATACCTTATTCCTTTGCTGATTTTCTCTACAAAATGTGTATTCTCAGAACCAGAAGTGAAGAATGAAAGTCTCCCTGTAAGAGAATAAACCCAACATTACAGATACTCAATACATGTACAAACATTCAATACACAAACTTGTAACAGTTTCATAAAGTAAATGAACAATAACGATACCAATGTCTAAGTGATGTTTGAAGCTTTACACGGTGTGTATAATAGAAGTAACTTTTTCTTGTCATTCTTTCATATGTGCAACCAATGTGTAAATCTCTTTTGGTAGGAGTTTTGGCTCATGGTTGAACCTGCAGTTAATATCAATCCTATCACTCAGGTGCACTTAACAGTCACTGTTACTTCTGGCTAATCTTCTGTCAAACTGGCTTGAAATAAATTATCTCAGCACCATGATCAACTTAAAATAGCACATTGTACTTAGAGAAACTATCATCTGGTCAGTGCAAATACGCTGCATGCATCTTGATTTTGTAATAACATCATATCTTGCACGAGAGGCTCCATGAAAAAACGTCATATCTTGGTGGCTGTAAATGCTGTGTCTATAAAAACAACCATTTTGCACTGACATAACACTATGACATTTGCTATTTGTTACTTGTAGGTACCTAGTTTAGGTTCCACCGTCATGTTAGTACTCTTATCAGTGAAGATAAAGCGCCCTCCTTCAAAGTCAGTCCCATAGTCGGCCAGGTACAGAAGGGATGTGTAGTCAAATGTCTCATATGTTTCCTAATGTAACATACATCAAGCAAATGAATTTACAAGTTAAGTATACTTAGAAATGTTACTTAGGGATGTTTCAACATTTTCACAACCTCAGAGAGTACTCTTTTTATCACTAAGGGGATTGAATAAAGAATGGATCCAGGTTAGAAGCCAGGTCATTATTAACATTTGATCAAGCTTAGAATGGATAGTAA
Source organism: Pycnopodia helianthoides (assembly GCA_032158295.1). NCBI lineage: Eukaryota > Metazoa > Echinodermata > Asteroidea > Forcipulatida > Asteriidae > Pycnopodia > Pycnopodia helianthoides. The sequence continues at coordinate 8,120,097 of CM063245.1, read as the reverse complement.
GCCCTTCCCCTCTGGTGTATGTATTATGCTAGAGAACATGTTGAACCACCAATCACATAACATAAATTTAGCCATTTCAATCAATTATTACAACTCAGTAGTGTTTACTGCAGACAGGGGGAATAAATTATTTTCCTTCAACCCCCACCCCTACTCCATGAGCACTGACCTTCCCAACCACCCCCAACCCACCAAACACACACACCCAAGTGTGTAAACACCTGCAATCGGGGACCTCCTATTGTCCCTCTTTTGTTTGTAATTTAACTTTTTGGGAAACAGGTCCCATTGGTTTTGCACACTTTCCAACTCAGGGGACCTTCACCCAACCGGGGACCCTATTGTCTTCTTTTGTTGACTGTCCCTGGTTTGGATGTGTATACCTACCCACCTAAACATAAGAGTTTAATGACCTCCAATCGTGGACCCTCCTTTGTTTAACTCTTTGTCCTGACAAAGGTGGACCCCGTTTTTCCCCTTAAATTACAATAACGTTTGAATATCATGGTTTGACTGGTACCTTGTCAACATGAGCATGCCAATATTCATCATGCATTGTCTTAGCTGGTTTACTGGTCATCCGTGAAAAGAACGTTGGATGGGTTAAATACAGCTTGTTTGGTTGAATGTTAAACTCCCTAGCGATGGCTTGCTTGATTTTTTTGGCTACTGAACTGTGGAAAGAAATTGCTATCATTAGATACAAGGCACACATGTATATTCATGAAGGTACATATATATTATTGGCTTTAGGGAAGATATTATCAATACACAAAAAAGTGAAAACATGACATGTGAAAGCGATAAATTTTTCGATTAAGACTTTTTACCAATACCATTGGTGGCACACTAGTGTGTACTGAATTGCCACAGAATAAGAACAAATAACATAATTTTGAATGTATACAATGCAAGTAAGCATGAAACAAAAAAGCTGGGTCATAAATGAAGCATGCCGATCATTTACTACTTGAATACTAGTCAATACCAATGTACTGCAGCTGGGTCATAAATGAAGCATGCCGATCATTTACTACTTGAATACTAGTCAATACCAATGTACTGCAGCTGGGTCATAAATGAAGCATGCCGATCATTTACTACTTGAATACTAGTCAATACCAATGTACTGCAGCTGGGTCATAAATGAAGCATGCCGATCATTTACTACTTGAATACTAGTCAATACCAATGTACTGCAGCTGGGTCATAAATGAAGCATGCCGATCATTTACTACTTGAATACTAGTCAATACCAATGTACTGCAGCTGGGTCATAAATGAAGCATGCCGATCATTTACTACTTGAATACTAGTCAATACCAATGTACTGCAGCTGGGTCATAAATGAAGCATGCCGATCATTTACTACTTGAATACTAGTCAATACCAATGTACTGCAGCTGGGTCATAAATGAAGCATGCCGATCATTTACTACTTGAATACTAGTCAATACCAATGTACTGCAGCTGGGTCATAAATGAAGCATGCCGATCATTTACTACTTGAATACTAGTCAATACCAATGTACTGCAGCTGGGTCATAAATGAAGCATGCCGATCATTTACTACTTGAATACTAGTCAATACCAATGTACTGCAGCTGGTATAAATGAGCATGCTGATCATTTAACTTGAATACTAGTCAATACCAATGTACTGCAGCATGGGTCATTAAATGAAGCATGCCGATCATTTACTACTTGAATACTAGTCAATCAACCAATGTACTGCACTGGGTCAAAAAATGAAGCATTTCCAGATCATTTACTACTTGAATACTAGTCAATCCAATGTACATTGCGACTTGGTCATAATGAAGCATGCCGATCATTTTACTACTTGAATACTATCAAATACCCAATGTACTAGCAGCTGATATACCTGTAGAGTTTGAAGTCACCATCATGGAAGACGCTGCCTAAATCCTCAGTTTCTAAATACCTGTACATGGAACAAACCATTGAGGATGATCACTTTCAATTATCAGCATACATACATTCAACCAGAGTTTGTAAAACAATTTTAAAATATGTAAAAGAGAAAAGAAGGTCGAAATCAAGCAATTAAAACGGTAACAAAAACTGCAGAGTGTATTTACTTTTCAGTATTATATATTTTTATGTATCTGTGGAATCTGTTTACATATTGTGAATATGGATACTTGTTGCATTTTTTCAAGCTTGAAAAGCCCACCTTAGAAAGTTAACCCTTATTTTGAGCCTGCGTTGTGATCACAATTATCAACATATCCTCCAATCAATTCTTTCCCAAGATTGTCAAGACTGACTTTGTCTACACTAACCTCTAGTTTTAACACAAGTTATTTATACTCACTTATAAATATTGATGAAAGAGTCACCTTTAGAGAGTGCACCCGAGTGTAGATCCAGAATAGACGCCTAAAAATAAATCACAACACTATGTTAATTAGTTTGCATAATGTCTGGTACAATGACTCGTTTGGTTTCAAACTTATGCACAATGTTGAATCCCACAGACAAAACAAAGTGTTGCTATGTCTAATTATTTGAGACAAGATTTTGTATTATTATATAAAAGACAGAGTTACCCTGACTTAACTATTTCACTGAGGATGCAATAACATGCAACACTCTTACGCAACACACAGCTGTGGTCTTATAAACTGGCATTCCAATTTCTCTGTGTGAGACCATGGAGCAAGGGTGAGACACTGTCATGGATTGCACATACAGTGCACAGGCAACTGTTTCACGGAGTTCCTGTGGTCATGGTTCCTGCACTGGATGGATTTGTACCTAATGCCTTTATCAAATACCTGTTCCTTTCACATACCAGCCAAGATTTTGTAATAACAGTTTATACTGCATTGTCATAAGGCCTTTGCATCTCTCTCCAGGATGACATCTATTAGACTCAGAGAGTGGGTCCATGATTGGTCATTACATAACGGCTTTCCAAAGCACGGTTTCTCTCCATGCACAAGCTAGCCTATCAGGCCAATAGTGCAAATTGGGACCGATTCACCCAAAAACTGTTTTTCTTTTTTTTCTTTTTTTCAGATCAAATTCAAAAAGTCATCAAGATAAACCCATTTAGAATGCTCCAGATTGCACAGTTGGGCTTTTCATGATAAACACCAAATAGAAAACATTCGGAGGACCTTTTTTCAATTCAGCATGCTTCGGCCGAACTACCAAAATTTGGGTCCAGAATGTCCCTAGTTTTGAAAAATCCTGGGAAACTCTGCAAAGGTCTAATTGTAAAACAAAATACGAGTCTTAAAATCTGTAAATGTCAATGAGAAAATAATTTCATATTGGTGTCCAAACTGAGTTTTATTGACATAACAAATTATCAAAGGCACAATTATTCAAGAAAAAAGAGGAAATCAGCCGTACAGCTGAAAAGTTGCATGCCTGCATATAAAAGCTTGCCCTGAACAAAATGTTACTGCAGCAACCCCCCCCCCTGCTTCAAGTCTGACAGATTCTTTCTGTGCTTCTCTTGTACTAATTGATTCAAATTTAACTCACAAATGACGCAAGACTAACATATGCCACAATGTACCATAAGCAATGTAAACGCAGGTTGATATATAAGGCAAGGTTCTTACTCACCCCACCATTTGAGCCTCCTAGTTTCAGTCCATTTATTGCAACTCTGTAAATAAAATGGATTCAAACAAATGCAGTTACATGTAGTTTATTTACATTAACTTCCTAGAGTGATCTACTGGTTTCCTTCTTCATTCCAACAAAGTCTCTTACCTTAATGGTCACTAAAACTGCTGTACTCTGATTATGGTGGAATATCTGATCCCATGTAAAGCATAACCAGTTTACTGGTGCAGCCCTCAGTCCAACCGAATTAAACAATCATTCAGTTGGATTTGAAAGGGTTCAGGATAGTGAGGTTTGGAACAAGTACTCAGATTGTTTTGTTGTTGTAGTACGTGTACTTGCAAACCATGAGATTCAATGTAGACAATTCATGTTGTTTACTTTTACAGGTAGGGTCATCGTTTGGTAATGACACCAAAACAAATGGTGTAATTTCGATCTGAACGCTTACTTGTTAAAAAGATGGTAATGGTAGTAAGCACCTTGCAAAATTAGTTTGTCTGAAATGCCCCCCTAGAATAGAAATCAATCAAAATTTGAATCTGAGAAACGATTCATGCATTAATCATTTCTCAGATTTCCCGCTGTCACCTTGCTATTAAAAGTGAATGGAATCGACCAACTTGTAAAAATGTATCTTTCTTTAAAATTTTGCCAATTTATACATAAAAGCATTACGTTGACAAAAACCAAACAATGACCCTAACATTAAAGGGTGTTCCTCAACAATTGTGCATATCTGTTATAAAGTCATATCATTAACCTCCCCCCCCCCCCCCCCGGGCTCATGAGTAACACTAGATACTGGCTTTAGATCATGTACCTTTGACCTCGCTTGCAATGTGTACACACACGCTCATTCATGTGCGTTTCATCACTCTCAATCTGGTATCAGTGCATCATTGCATGTTTGTCTGTCCAATGCAACCATTAGGTTTGTAAGACAGGGGACCAGTCTACATTAGTCTGCAATGTTCCCGCTAAGCCAAGTTTATTATGTAAACATGCATAAGGTATTGCACCCTTTCTTGATCTTAGGCAAGTAATTGTCAGAGAGTAGCCACCAAGAAAATAATGTGCTCTCTTCCGCCATATCACTTACATGTGCGTATGTGTACATTCCTTAAGTTACTGCAAACCTCTTGTATTTCATCTACAACAACACACCATGGGAGTTCCAACATAAAGCTGTAGTAACCAGAGAGCTCTAACACACAGAGATGGAAATCTACATTTCTAAAAGAGTGAGATGTTAGCTTTAGTCTTACTGTCTGAGTTGTCTTGCCTCACTCTTTGATATAAGTTCATCCATGACAACTCTAGCACATTGAGTTGGTGCACAACCTGTAAGTGTAACATACAGTAGTCAAAATCACAAAATCACAAAAGATATCCATTTCACATTGTGGCTGATACGTGCAACTGACCCTGACACCAGGGCCCAATTTCATGGAGCTGCTTCTAAAAGCACAAAATGCTGCTTAACAATTGTCTGCTAAGCAGAAATCAGCAGAAACCTGTCATAAATTGTACATGTGACATAGTAGTTTGGCTGGTAACCTTATTCTGGTAAGGATACTTTTATTCTGCTTAGCTACTTTTTGTGCTTATGCAGCTCTATGAAATTGGCCCCAGGTATCCATGGAAATACAAGTATCCTGTATGTAATATGTGCATAGCATAGTCATAACTCTGTAAACCACTGAAATGCTGTGAGTTAAATTCAGCATGTGTAACTTGAAGTCAGACAATCTAAAGGGTCTAGATGCTTTTCAGTCAATTGTGTCTTTCCAACAAATATGCCAACAACAGGCCTGGAATTCCACTCAGGCCATGGTCTCTGTTGCCTTGGCCTTGGTTCCCATAGTTTGTAAGATTTTCCAATGGATGTGCCCTTTGTGGCCTTGTGATAGCCAAAGATGAAATTCCAGGCCTACAACAAAATCTTTAACTACATACAGTAGTAGACTTTATTGCAACAAATTGCCACCAAATGAATTGTTTTAATTCAAAAAGAAATTTGCAAACTGTGGATCTTACCCTTGAATTTCTTTAAGTCGTTTTTAAAATCTGAGGAGCAAGTGACATTGAAACGTCGTATAGGAATGGAATCTAACTGTTTAGCAAATGTCTTGAGATCTTCTTCCTTAGAATACCAACTGACTACACCTATGAAGATGAAGATTACAATCATACGAACTGCCAAAGATTTGAAGGTCACTCTATGTCTAGGTAGATCCTCGTTACTGCATTACAAGAGAGAGATCAAGAATCAGGGTAACATGTTAGGCAATATCAGTGTGAGGAGCTGGTCTTCATTGTGTAGTAATAACCTTGGCTGGTGGCTGGCCTCTATTAATGGACCGAGCCAAAGGGGAGACCCATTAACAGCAGCCAGCCACCAACCAAGGTCATTACTACACAATGACGACCAAGTCATCACACTGTTGTTCCCATTAACATACCTTCAACGAAAAAACTTTTAAAATCTGGCACTCCATAAGTGTTAAGCATTTTGGACCTTTCCAATCTAGTTTGAAGGGGTTGCATTATAACAAACTTATTTTATTTTACCATCATAGGAAAGATCCCATCTTTCTTTTTCCAACCTTTGTCAATTGTAGTGTAAGCTTAGGTGTGGAGGGTGAACATGGACTAAACAATTCTTTATAAATAACAAATGGACTTTGTGCTCAGGCTTTGAGTGGTTATATTTTTTCGTGTAAGCTTGGTCAGCTTAAGTCCCCAGTGGCAGAGAAGAGGGGGTGTGATACCATCACCCCTTCCTCATTACCATGATTTTGCGTGTGCGCAATCTGTAGATTGGGCAAATCTGCAGAACGCACTCATCATCCAGGACTGTCAATACATCCAAATTACTCAAATACTTAATACTATTTTGAAATGTTTGTTTTTCAAAAGTTTTGCTTCTTTCTTTCTCTAGGGTGGCAAAGGTTGACCAGAGTGGATATTTATGGTTGGTTTTGCCTTTGGTCTTTTGGAGAGTTTTAGTGCCCGCAAAGATCAGTGCCTCAACAATTTTTGCGTTGTTTGCGTCAATGTTGGCACCTTTGATTATAATTTTTCTGAGAGGATCAGCACAGATTGCGGCAATCTGTATCATGGACAGCTTTGATTTTGAGTTGTTCGAGGTCAAGTCTGGCTGACTTTTTCATTTGGAAGTTTTTGCAGTCTTAAATTTTTGTTTCCAGGAGTTTAAAGCTTGAGACAAGACATCGATGATCGGAGGCGAATTCTACTGAATTGAAAACCCCTTTTGTTTGAGCAGAGGAAGGAATCAGAGGGTCTTCTTTGTCCTTCCATCCATCATTACTGTGCCATCCTTTTGCACACTGGTTGGCAGAACCAGAGTAGTAATTTGAGTATGATCATCAAAGTCTAAATTTCAAACAGCGCCCCAGTTACTGGGTCTACAGACTACAGTAGAGCCTTACCTAAGTGTATCACAAGTTTTTGTCAACAGTGAGGAGACTCAATGTTCCGCTAGTAGAAAATGTTGTTTTGTCTCCCAGGTAGGGGTTGTTTACATCACATGCAGTGATGAGAAACACCCACATGCAAAAACCAAGTTGGTCGTCTCGATTACACAATCCTCCACAATTTGTCTTTGGCTTTTTATCTAGCCGGGTGTCATGTGCTAGAACTACGACTATATGACTGACTGAGATTCGTTCCGCTATCATATTCGTAGCCCTGGTGCATGTGCGTGGTTGTAGGACATCAGTGGTTTTTTTTAGTGTTAGTGTTGCAGTGCATTGGCTGGCGTCTTGGGTATAGGCTTAACTATAGCCCCATGAATAGGGCCAATCCACTCTGTATCCTTGGCCCTAGCAAGGATGGGGCTAGCCTAACTTACTAGTATAAAGCTGAACTTTACAATGCGAACAAAATTTCAACTCATGTTTTTTCATACTGGCGTATGCAAGAGAGGGAGGAGTCCAGGGCTAGGACTAGAATAAGGTGTCACTTTCGACAGTGAAACTTTATTCTGAGCATGTTGAAGCCTGATCATGATTGATAATGATAGCACAGAAACAGAGTGTGGTCTGTGGATTTCAGAATAGTTAGCACATGAGCATAGAGCTATATATATTGAGTAGAACGCTATCCATGTTTATGTACAAACCAATACAAAAGCTTGAAATTTTGTACGGCAATTGTACGGCTATTTGCATGAAAAAGCGATTGTTCTTTTCTATGCGTCATCGAACCAAATATGCAGCAAATGAGAACGCACAATCTGCTAATGAGCGTACAAACTGCGAGCGTCATGTGCGTCATGTTTAACATGTGCGTTTGCGCGTATACGTTGTTTTTTTTTTTTTTAGTTCGTCATTCTTGCCGGCATATTGTGTATCCTTGAAGCAGATTTCGTTTTTTTCCCCTTGACATCTTGAAGCATTGAATCCTTCCAAACAAGGCTTTAGTTCGACTCAGCATTTTTCCTAAGACGTAAGTAACAACATCAGAGAATCACCTACTACATATTTTTTTAAGACATCACTAAAATCACAGGTCTGTTTACAAGAGCAATGATCTTTAGATTAAATATGGTGCGTACGTAAGCGCGCACGTAGAATGCAAAATTTTCGCGGCCATGTGTGCTCTCTTAAAATTAAAATCGTTCCGTAGTCACGCAACACATCAAACATGTCTGCGCCCAGGGTGGCTTCTAAACTCAGAGCAAGTTAGCGCTCTAGTCAATATATATAGCTCTATGCACATGAGACACTGCAGCATGACTTAACAATAGCCCCACCTGAAGGATACACTTCAATACAGCATCCTTAGCTGCATGAGGTAAAGTAGCTGAAGTAGCGCTTGACTTTTTATAAAAAAAACCTTCTTGCTCTTTTGGCTAAATCTGAAACCTGTCCTTTTTGCTCAATGCTGAATCCCAACCGGCCCAGGCCTGTAAGTCAGTGTTAAGTGTGTTTTAAAATAAAAAACTTACAATTCTTGCTTTCCTTCTTCATTTTTGTCAGACTCAGCAGTTCGACTAGTCTCAGAAGAAACAGGTTTTGGGTTTCTCTTACGAGGTGCCATTGCATTAGATTAAATAGTGTAAATTAAGCGAGGCACATAATTATTAAACTTCACTCCAACACTGGTTGGACTGTCAGTCTTAAAACTGTGATGCACCAGTTGTACTCTCAGCCGTGAGTTTGAAAAATCAGAGGGCACCTGCAATAATATATCACGTGCGTGTAGGCGATACACGTACACAGCTCGTTGCAAACAACACACGCCGCCACGAAGTGACTAGCCCCCTCTGTTGGCCGCACTCGCTGACGTCGCGGGGGGGGTGCATAAAATGCCAACATGATGGCTCATTGGTAGCCCTATTATAGGACTCTTCCTCTGTGCTGTACACAGATACAGAGTACTGTACACAGATACACTCACTGTAGTGTAATACGAAAGTGAAAGGCCACCAGGGCTAGCTTATTGGTAACAAATAAGTAAATCTTATTTCTTGAAAGCACACCGAACCGTAAATGACCAATGGTTATTGATTATCAATACAGAAAATTGTGTTAAAACAACGGCAAAATGAAAGTTGTTCAAGGGAGGGGGGGCACACAGTGCCTTGTTTAAAGGAATATTACAGAATTGGTAAGAAAAAAACTTGAAAAATATACTTTTGATCACAGATTTACATAAAACTTACACGGTTTAATGATGATGATAGTAGAAAACCTCCCTTGAAATATTTCTGTCTGAAATGCCATATTTGATGAGAAATAAATAAACTAATTTTCCGATTGGAGTTTATCACTCAGTGAGCGTTTTATTCATTTGTTGAATCTATATGATTTCATGCAAATGTGTAATCGGTTTTTCACTATTTTCTCGTGACCCAGATGGCCGATCGATCTCAAACTTCTACAGGTTTGTCAGTATGGTGGATTACATAAAGTGCTTACACTGCCAGCAACTGTTTTGTTAGCAAAAACCAATTCTATAATGTTCCTTTAAGTTAGTGGTAGTGGAGCTGCAGTGGAGGCACAAACTTGTGTACCTTTTTGGTACACACAATTGGGGTAACCTGCTATTGAACTTGTGCCTTTCTGACAGACAAAATTGGGCCAACCCTCCATTGAATAGGTTTCATGTGTATTGGCACTTTTTTATCTAGAATGAGATTCAACCCCCTTGATCAGTTGGTCATACCAAGCTATAGACTATGGTAAACCGACATAGAGAAAATCTTTGAGGGAAGTTAGTCAATATTAACAAAAGCGCTTTAAAAAATACGGAAATTTTGCTGGTTAAAAATGACTACCCCTTCACACTTGAAATAATGAACTTGACTTCCATCCTGCCAGCCTGCATGATATAAAAGTGAGCATAGCCATTTATTGTGGATAATGATCAGAATTTCAGTAGCCCTAATAACTCATTAATAACTTATCAGTTAGAGGCCCCATATTATCAATTGTCCCTCAGACAATACATCTTCATTAGGAAATAAACATTAATCTGTAACTGTACTTAATATTTTACACAAATTATAAGGCAATTTGTACAATCTGCATTTTTTTTTTTAAACAACTTAGAAAAAAAACCAACAAAAGTAATGTCAGGAATGCGATAAAGCATTTTAAGATTAACACCAGGAAAGATGATAGTGCGTTGGTGCAATCAAACAGTCAAACCAAATCTGATAACAACAGAATATATACTTATCTTAATTAGGAACTAAAGTACAATTCAATTTGATGTTCATATTTTTTTGTGTTACTCTTCAAAACAGATTCCTTTGTTTCGTTACCGGTACAACTTTTGGCAGATACTTTACCCCAAAAATTCAACAACTTTAATACCTTTTAAACTTAGAGCAACTAAATAGTGCAATATTGTTTTTTTCATTTTTTTCACTTTTCAGTGCAATATTGTTACAATTATACTACGGGGAAAGCTCAATCAACTTATTCCATAAACTGGAAAGGTGTAATATAAGACTACCTGTGGTGACAAGCTTTCACAGTTCTGTTTAGTAAGAGGAATATCAGCTGAAATTTGCTATCCAATTTGGCACGCCCAAACAAACTTGGGTGTTGGAAAAACAATAGAGACATTATAGGGCTAGTAAGAGCGCAGGGGATGTAAACCCACAGGTCGCAGCTTCAAGTCTACTCCAGTTTCTTTGTTCATCCTAAAAAAATAAATTACCTTCACCAAGTCAGTTTCCCTTGTGGTTTATTACTTGACATTTTGTCATCATACAAAGTCCATGTGCAATTGATTTTTCAGATGCTTTGCTAATTAAATATATAATTTAGTAACTAACTACTAGCCAAAAAGGAAATATATATAACCATGTCTACAAAATGCCAAGTACATGTTCCCTGCATAATAAGATAAATACTGTTGATACCATTTCTAGAATTGAATACATTTTTTAAGCCTCTCATGTATAGTGAAATATATCACATGAAAATGTTATATCAATCTTGGTAATGGGGTTTAACCTGATGATTTTATAACAAATGGTTGCATGTTATTGTATAAACCCGAATAAACCAAGAACAAACAAAGTATTCAGTTGGATGGCAATGTGCAGTGTGCCAGTAAGAAGGTATAGATAATTTCCCACACAGTGTGCCCCAAAAGATGGCGTCTATCACACTGCTGAAAATTGTACTCTGGAAATATGAAAACATTATTTCAAGAAAACTTTTCTTGTGTCACTCCCAAAAATCTGAATAGAAAAATCTTCTAGGGAGTGACACATGAATGTTTTTCTTGAAATAACATTTGTTTTATTATTACAAGAATACAATTTTTAGCAGTGTAGGAACTATCTATTGGATTAATCTTGCTGCAGTGGGGGGATAGGGTTGTCACTCCCAACTGATACACTGGATTCCCCATAATTGATTAAAAAGGAATGTTGACAAGAACAGAAACAGAAACAATTCACAACATCAAGTTATAATGCCCATACATACATCAGTTCAAATAAGTGAATGCAGTATGAATCTTTTCAATAGTAAGTCCCAAATCAACTTCAATGTGGTCATGACAAACATACATGCACATCTGTGTATAGGATCAAGCATCTCTGGATATACTTCTACCCTAGTACAAGTACACACCATTTTGATTTAGGAATGGGTATACCCTTTTTAAACTAGAACTTTGGATAGATATCTTACTGCATTTTCTGTTCCCAGAAGCGGCACTACATTTTCACTTCAACTTCCTAAGTTGGTCTTTGATGTGTATTTTGGAGAAGAAAAAGCTCTGTTCTCTGTAACCTGTCCCAACCAGGGCCCAACTTCATAAAAACTGTTAACTGAAAAGCAAATTTGTGTACTTACTATTGCAGAAAAACATGTGTAAACAAAAGAGCATTTCATAAACAATGCGTGTGTATGTCCACAATGGGTTTGCATTGTTGCTTACTAGATTCACTGGCAAGCTAATGTGCATTTTAGTGTCAAGGTTCACTCTGTAAGCAGAAAACATCTGCTTACAGGCTTTATGAAATTGGGCCCAGGTTATAATTCTCAAACTTTTTTTCAAAGTAACATTTGTAATACATATCCTTATCATTCTAACAAAGAAGTAACAGTTCCTCTGATAGTGAAACTTCACAAGAATAAACGCATTTAATTACGATTTTCATAGAACCCTTTATAATTGCTTCTTACAATTGGTCTGACAGATTCCTAAAATTACTTTGATACATGTACATCAATACGTTTCATAACTTTTATTGTATAATTACTTTTGCCAATCTTGTTGACAGGAAAAAATGTTTTAAACAGACTGTTTACAAACACTTGATTGGGCTTGCCAATTAATCATGCATTGTAAAGGTTGTAGGGTGTTTTAGAATCTAAAGTAGCAACTTTGTTGGCCTCAATTCATGTACACATATTTTGTGTCAGATAAAGAAAACTTACGAAAAATGTGAAAAACGATCTCTTGTGGTTTATTACTTTACATTTTAAATATCAGAACAAATGATTTAAACTTAACTATGAAATTATTGAAAAGCTACATCCTCTACAATGTGCAATATATGTGTTATAAATCAAATTAAATTAATTCTGCAATTGAATGGCTTGCCCCTGTTTACTTACATGCATTTAATAAATGGAAACATATGCAATCTATCTTTAACTTGTCCAACCCACAAGAAATCAGCACTAAGTTTATGTTGTATGCATGCTGTGATTTACAAACATATAGTTCAAAATTTTGTCAACCAATTTTGAGTTCACCTCTTAACATCGTAGCCCTGTTAGAAATTACACATGTTCGGAAGTGCACCAAATGTTTCCAACATAGAGAACTAAGTTCAAATTCAGGGCATATTTTCAAGGCAGATGCAGTGTCTTCATTTGAATGGTTTGTAAATTTGTCTCAACTCTCCAGCTTATACATGCAAGAAACAGAACTGTCATGCAGGCTGATTTAGGTTGCAATACTGCAATGGGTCTGGCCCTGCATATAAATATCTCGTATAGATACATCTTGGTGGTGTAACCCCCCCCCCCACCCCACCCTTTCACTTTCTGTTGTAAAGTTACTCCGATTGCTCCTATGCACAGCTTCTACCAAAGGAAGATAGATATCACAATTTAAAACATACATGTACCGAGGTGTCACTTAAAACTCATGACTTATTTATCGCTAGTACATTTTGTCCATAACCAAATCATTACTTCACAGCTAATACAAAAATATGCCAATAGAAGATTTACAAAGTGTGACTGATATATAGCCACAATAAAAACATCGGCCTATGTACAAATCTAAGGGCATAATACAATACAAATCACAACTCAAGTCCCACAGCCAAATCAAGAATTCAATAAACATGTTACCTAAGTACATCAAAGGCTGATACTCCAAAGGCGGTTATTTATGAAGGTTATTATTCCTTACCCAAAACTGTATTATTGCAAAACAATTGTTGTTTCCATTTTCATTGAATCATATTTTCTTTCATTTTCTTACTTTAACAATTTTGCCCTCTAAACTAAATCATGTGTTTGCCCAAGCAGCAAAGTAACACTTTTTGTAACATTTTAATTTCATTTAAAGTTGTGTATTTTCATCTATTGCATCTTCACTATCTATACTTAGTGATGGCTTTGGACTTTTTTGTGGTGGTGGAGGTGGGGGAGAGATGGTGGGGCGGGACAGACTTGTGGATTTAGGTCTCAGCGTTGGTGAAGGTGGGACATTATCAGCTGGAGTTACAGGGGGAGGTGAACTTGACTCTCTAGTTTGACCAGTCTTCTTGGCAGGCAATGGTGGGCGTGTTGGTTTCTCTAACACAGGTGGCTTGTCTCCCTTTGAATGTCTTGATGGCTTATCAACTTTGGCTGGTTTTTCTGAAGTGTTTTTCTCTGCTACATTGGAAGGAGTGTTACCGTTGACATTGTTACTGACTTTAACGTTTGATGGTGACGGTATAGGAGTGCTATTAAGGGATGAGTTTGGTGACAGAGTTGGAGACATTGCTGGTACAGGAGGAGCTGGATTCTTCTTGACTGAACGCCTCGGAAGAGAGGACGACCTTATCCTGTAACAACAACACATTAATTCAACAATTTAATTATATGGATTAATTACTTTCAAATTGAGTAGTTTCATAAGATTTGCCAATAGAGAGATTCAATTTTGAGGCATGATGACAAACACTGAAGACTTGCAACACACACTCCAAATATCTGACATTGTGTATCTGACATTAACATATCAACATCCTTGCCATTTATATACAGCATCTTATGACCAATTCACAGATCTAGTTGAATTCATTATGAAAATGAATCAATCGTTAAACCACTGAACTTTAGTCTTTCAGAAATGTTGAAAGTGCAAGTGTTTTTAACAAGACTAATGTTCCAGTTTGTTTTGATACCGATATTGTGTATCTTCCCAGAATAGTGTACATGTACAATGGACATCATTATAATAATAGTTCCACAAGCAGAACTGATGTAGTTAGTTTCCACTGTCCCATGAACCAGCTGCCGGATTGTGAAAGATTTGCAATTATTACTTCACATGTAAAGGGTTAAAATATTAAGTAATCCTTGTGTATTGGGTTATATGAAAGAACCAACACCGAATACCAATGAAACCCACTACCGATACTTGCATTGATCTCATTACAACCACCTTGTTTTCTTTTGAATATGAAGTAGTTTCATAAGATTTGCCAAAAGAGAAAATAAAACTCAAGAAAAATAACCAAAATGGCGAATGATGCTGAGGGAGCGTCTCAAAAGTCGGAACGGATATATGCCTCCTGGAATGTTCCTCTGGGATTACTCTAGGGATCCACTGGAGTGGATGTGTTTCCTCAGCGGATTGCCAGCATGTTCCCAATGAGCGACTCTGTGGGAACATGCAACGCATTCTGTGTTCTCCACAGAACGTTCCTACAGGAACATTCTCAATTAGTAATTGCAGTATGATCAACATCTAATGTGAATTGATATAATGTACTCATTGATGATATGAAGGTGAAGAGGTACATTTCATTTTTCTTACTATTTTGTTTTAATGTTTTACTAATCTGAATATATTTAATAACAGAGGTGGTATTTTCACAGAGTGATAATGTCTCTGTGAAAACAGCAATCGTTAAAACAATTCCGTCTCTCCGAGAAAACATCAGCTGCCCCAAATTAAGCATTATCTCCTCGCAAATTATTCTTGAGTCATAAACAATTTGGAAATATTTTGTAACACAGGTAACAAAATGGCTTTAATGACTCAACAAGATGTACAATAGGCCTATCACGCCATTAGATTAACTCTGTGTTCATTTTAGTTGTCGTTCAACTGACAGACTTGTTGCACATGGGCCACCCTGAACCTTCTTGTAAAGCTTTTAGCCAGAGATGAACATATCATGCAATAGCTTTGCATATTGAGTGTTGCGAACTGCAGTATAAAACACATTCAATGCCCATTTGCAGTTGGCGTAGGATGGTGGTCTTCACTGTTTCCAAAAGAAACGTTCCTCAGGATTGTTCTTGTGGAAGAGTATGCCCGCTTATTCCCAGTTGAACATTCCACTGGGCATACAACTCCGTTCCACTGGACCATTTGCATATGCCCAGGGAATAATTGGTATTACCAGTCCAACCAACTGAGATACTCCCTAACAACCATCCTTGTATTGCTAAATAGGTTTAATGAACAATATTCAAAGTGTATTAGGCCAATGGTGCCAAACCATTTCAATGGGACTATAGCTGACTCCCAATACCTGCACAGTGTTGTGGGGCTGGGGTGTGTGTAGGTGCAAGGAGGTAAGGTGTGATAGATATCACAATTTAAAACATACATGTACCAAGGTGTCACTTAAAACCCATGACTTATTTATTGCTAGTACATTTTGTCCATAACCAAATCATTACTTCACAGCTAATAAAGATGTAATAGACAATGGTTGAGATGGGGTTAAGGACAAAGAGGTTGCAGGAGGGGTAAAGATTAAGGAGAAAAGGTAAGGGGTAGGAGATAAGAGGGTTATATTTAGAAGTACTGTTTAGCAGGCTGTGCACAGGTAAATTGTGCAGGTGACCATACATAGTATCAGTATTTCAATTCATATGCATGATGCATACAAACTCCTTGTTGTCATTTGTTTTATTATCAATTAGTTTTTCAAAGATGTCCACTGAATGGCTAAGAAATATTCCTATATTATTGTAGCATTTCCAATGTTAGTATGTGTTAAACCAGCTTGTCAAGTAGACTTCTTGGTCGTTGTCAGCTCACATTCATCATGTTACATCAATATGATCATGCTTCCATGCACCACAGATCTGTGCATAAAGTCATGAAAGTTGAGAAGAATGGCAATTGTTTACTGATAACATCTCAATTTAAAAGTGCTATTTGTGAGTCAATCATAAAAAACAGCTCAATGGATAAAATACCAGCATGTAGTCAGGACATACAATTAGTGGGTAAACAAGGTGGACTGGTGAACTTACACAAATATCCGTTTGTTCTCTGCTTGGTGAGGGGGGGGTGCACCGATTTGTTTTTAAAAAAAATTGTCTTTAAAATTTTTCTTTTTTGTTGTTTTGTGTTAGTTGTCAGTAGCTGAAAGTGGACAATGTGTTTCCATGTCTCAGACTACAGGTCTGGTATATTATCACATATCATTAGTCATATTAGTAAGTGGAATCACTAATTGCAAAAACCATGATGTGTGAGAAAGTGCATTTGCATCACTCAGTTAGTACCAATGAGTTTGATAGATTGACAAACTTCACAACAAAAGAAAGTGTATGCAGCTTTCCACTAACACTAGTTATGCACTTACACTATTTTCATTAACACTAGTAATGCACTAACACTAGTAATGCACTAACCACTAGCAATGCATTAACCACTAGCAATGCATTAACCACTAGCAATGCACTAACACTAGCAATGCACTAACACTAGCAATGTACTAACACTAGCAATGCACTAACACTAGTTTTATTAAAACTGGTAGTGCACTAACACTAGTAATGCACTTACACTAGTAATGCACTAACACTAGTAATGCACTCACACTAGTAATGCACTCACACTAGTAATGCACTAACACTAGTAATGCACTAACACTAGTAATGCACTAACACTAGTAATGCACTAACACTAGTAATGCACTAACACTAGTAATGCACTAACACTAGTAATGCACTAACACTAGTAATGCACTAACACTAGTAATGCACTAACACTCTCAGGCTGTATCTGAAGTAATGGCGGCAGCTATGGCTTGATCGCCATGTGAACAAAAATTGTAGCGTAGGATACCCATAGCTCGCCACAGCTGCAGCCGCCAACTCGCACATGGCTTAACACTGCAAACAAACTTTTGCAAAGCAGCAGCTGGATTACAACATGGCAAAGAGATGTGGCTTTTCACAATTCCATTAATCAGTTTATATTGAAAGACATTATCCCTTGATGTCCATCACAGTTGAGACTGTTTGACACACACCCATCCTTTTGCACACTCAGTTGTGGGGACTTGCTATTGTTGTTCTATTATTCCCTTTTCAAAAGTCACCCACAACAGCTCCCATTGGTTTTGTACACACTTTCCAACCAGGAACCTTCAACCAACCGGGGACCCGATTGTCTTCTTTTGATACCAGTTCCCAGTTTGAATGTGTATACCTACCCACCTAAACATTTAGTTCAATGTACTTGTACACTGTGCAAGATTATGGGGAATTGGAGCCGTTAATGGATGCTATCATATATTATTTCAATTGATTGTAATTGAATACAATATAATGATAGTGATACTACCGAGTCTCTTCATTTCAATAGCCTTTGCCTCGTCATATGAAACAATGACAACAAGATTGAGAAACAACATAAAGGACATTTTTTTTTTCACTTATATAAGTGCTTGATTACTATGTGTCAATGAATTAGTAACCTTGAGATCCGGTTTATATTTCCCATGGACTTCTTATCCATTAAAGTTAACATAGTAGGTATTGCTCTAATGTTAATCTTAGCAATGAGGCAAACATTATTGAGTGGTTTTTGCAGTTCACCCAGCAGGCAAAGCGTGATAGTTTTTAAAACTAAAACAAACGATGGCTGATAAACTACCTTGTAATGCATCATGCTTAACAGAGTGACTTTGCACCCTCCGAAGACTAGTTTTAGGGGCAATTTTTGGAGGTACCTTAAGCACCCTTTCCAGAGATCTGGATCTTTCTAGTATGCTCTCTACTGGTGATTCTTGAGGTGGGGCAGGGGCTCTCCGTTTGATATGCTTCTGGCCAGAGGGCGATTCACTACAGGAAATACCATAAACATTAACATTCACCCAAATTCTTCTTTTATGCAATGGTCCTTGAATAACCTAGGAATTAATTGGTCTGTTTCTTCTTTCGTTAAATTGATGTACATCAATAGATACAGTCTGTGACCAGAGTCACATATGACTCGTAGTGGGTATACAATGTAAACAAACCAAGCAACGCGCAGTGTGCATGAAAAAGCATGGCTTCTTCCAAGTGACTCTGTCATAAGGTGGGAAGCAGCCACGCTTTTCCATCCACACTGCGAGTCGCTTGCTCAGTTTGTCTACATTGTATATCCACCACGAGTTACGTGACTCCACTCGCCGGCTGTGTCTATTACACTGGTATTGTCATTCATATTAGACTTCTTTTATTCCTTGCACTGTTTACTACAATTTTTGGCTGCGATGCACATGCTCTTGGAAGATTGCAAGTTAGACTGTTTTGCAAGTCCAAGCTTACCCAGTTTACATGTATGCATTATGAATGCCACAAGAAATTGATTAAATGAAATAAACTTGCCATCATAATAACTTGATATTACAAGATACATCAAACTTGATGCAAGTTTACCAAGTCACCATTTCAACATGTAAGAACGTTCTCATAGTTGGTTTGTACAAGAGGTTAAAAAACATTTCAAAAATATAGTTTTACCTGAATTGGTTTTGTGTAATGGGAATTGAAGGAAATTAAATCAAATATCCTGGCAACTTTAACATTTGAAACCTCAAAACAGGGGTTTTTTGCATTTATGGTCTCAAAGGACGAGTATCTATGTGACAGTACTTTCTCCTCAGACCACATTAAACTAACAACCAAAACTAAACAATCTAGGAACCAAACAAACTTTGAACTTTTTATGTTCCTCAAAAAGTAAAGATTCTGCAATTTTTACCTTAAATGGATGTAAATTTCTGGTCATTTTTCAAAGCAAAAACAGTAAAATTTGCCTTTGAACCATGTCAGGAGGTACAAGGACCCATTGCAAGGATGTGTATAAGTGGAAGGCTCAAAAGAATGGGGTTGCATGCAAAATTATATTTTACAAGTCACATGCGCAAGCAGCGAAGCTGCTTTTTGTTAATTAACAATCAAGGCACATTTTTTCTACAGCCAAGTGTCTTTAAAAAGAAATGTTAACTAAACTCTCCCATGCAAGTGAAACAAAAAATCATGCAAAAGTTAGTGGAACAAAAAACAACAGTTTTTATGCTTCAAGATTCTACAAGTTAAAACCCATAGTTGGGGGGACATGTAAACAGAACAAAGATTTTCCCAACCAAAGATTGGTGCATAAAGGTGTTTTCCAAGACAAACTATAAGCTAACATTGAAAGTACTAACTTGTCACTCATAAGACTCTGCTGCAATGGTGAGATGCTCATATCAAGCTGTGGTGAAGTTAAACCCGGAGTAGGTTGGGCTGGAGTAGAATGAGCTGAGCTTAGGGTTACAGCTGCACTGTGATGAGTGTCCACTTGGGATGCAGGACTTGCTGTCACATTAACAGATGGGGCAGCATTGTCACTCCCCTCCACACTTTGAGTTGTTTCTGAGAACGAGTTACTCTTTGGTCTTGTAATAGAGAAATCTATTTCTACAGACACAGAGAAAAGACAATGCTAATACCACATACATGTGATGGTAATACAGAAGTGCCGAAACACTACATGAACTAACGGTGATTCACATTTGGCGAAAAACCCTTTCAATTTCAATATATTCAAGCCAATCCAGCAATGTCAGTCCACAATATTCACCTCAAACATTGACTGTTCAGGGTATATGAATACTTTAGTATTCATAGGCAAAGTAGAAAGAGTAATAATTACCATGTATCATAATGGCAGAAATTTAATCAACAAAGCCATTTCCAAAAGCTCAAAACAATTCAAATTAGTTACAGAATGCTCAGAGGTCTTGTCAACATACTATTCACCATACCAGTATAACTTACATACACTGTGTGAACAGCACAACTATTTTACAAGTGAAGTTTGCTGATTTGAACTGACACATAAAATTGACTAATTGTTAGTTAGAAGGGGAGGGTGCTGATAATGGCACTACTGCCATTACATGCATTGTGGCCATAAGAAAGCATCCTCTTTCATACAATAATTTAACAAAAGCAATTGACAGGGAACAGTTCAAAGGATTGAAATGAAGTTGACTTTTGGGGATCTTCCTAATATTTTCTATTTTTAGTAAGGTCTTCCCATTTATATGAAATGGCTTTAAGAATGTTAATTTCTCATGTTCATATCAAGCTACTTCGGCTATGGCTATGGGCAATGGCTGCAATGGCAATGTTAAAGAATAGGACCTTTCAGCAATCTGGCCATAGCCACTGCTGAATCCATCAATTTGGACACTCAATGATATTAAAGTTTACCTTCTGGGAAGAACCAATCTGCATATGAAATGAAAGACTCAATGATGGTGGCAGATACACCAGTACTTGTAACAGACATCCTATTGGAATAAACAATCATATAAGATATCATTCAATGTCAACATACTCCACTCCACAGGAAACATTACACCTCTGGATAATTTGTTGCATTTGAACATGTTTTAAGTATGCAAAATATAGTTAGTGGCCTGACGTTTCAACCCTAGCAGAGTCTTTCTTGAAGGCTTCGAGAAAGATTCCACTAAGGTCAAAACGCCAGGCCACTAACTACTTTTTGCATTTATACCACAGTCCTTTTGGTTGGTAAGCAGTTTGCAACAGCTAATTCTATTTTCTAATGTTTGAAGTATGTTACTATTTGTATTAAGCCATTACCACCAGACTGATTACCACTATGTTGTAGAATGAGGTTTTTTAATCATTAGTAGTGTAACAAATAGAAAAGTCTTTGTTTTGGTTCCTCTGGTTAACGTAGACTGTGGACTTCCTGAGTGTGTGAGAAGAGTTGAGTGTGGACAATTAGACAAATAAAAGCACAATGATAAAATGTACAGTCAGTCATTTTACTAAAGTTAAATGAAAGGGTTGTAGACCTAGCTCATAGGTATATGAGAGGTGAGTCTCGAATGGGGCCACAAAGGCACAATGAATAAAAAGGGGATTACAACTTAGACAATTTGATGGTGGGAGATATCTTGATTTACACATGATGTCACAAAGCAACAACAACATCATTTCCAAGAACAAGGCTTGGTGATGTAGTGGTCAACAGAGGAGTCCATTGGGGTAAGCCTTGAACTGACCAGGATGTTTTTTATGGGAAACCTGTTGACATAAACAAGTAACTACCACATCAACTTTCTTTCAATAAAAAAAAAAACCAATCAAACCAAACCAAACCACCCAAACCACACCAGCCTGTGAAAGTTCCAGCCCATGTTGTTATAAAACAAGAAGAGCAATGGTAATACCATTAAACATTTTGGCGTTCGTTTTAATGTGTAGAGCTTTTGTCTTTCCGAACCTCAAACTGAATACTATTAAACTTTGCGTCATGTTGACACCACTTCAGATATCCAGGGGAGATTAATACTATCATCACACTGAGTTTGGCAACAACAAAAAAGTTCAGTTTCCAGTTACTTGCCATTCAAAAATAGCGTCGGTAGGTCCGAAAACTTGAGGGTTTTTTGTTTTGTTTTTTTATTCCGATACGTTTGACGAGTGTGTAAAAATGCCCTACTTACATGATTCAATTAAGCAAAACCAGTGAGTGACAAAAAACTGCTCAAAAATCCATCAAAGACCTGTATAGTAAACTTTAAACTCACAAAAGGTACGCATGAGATGCTGCTGGTTAATATGGAGGTACAATTATGTCAGATACAATTCTAAAACTGATAAATTTTCGGCCAAAAATTATGCCCAAAATGCTCCGCATGCAATTTCTGTGCGTCCACGCTTATTCGTGTGTTGAGCGCAATCAACAAATTCATACAACGAATTGGGAAAAATCGTGCGCGATATGCAGTGTGCGCTCTTTAGATTTGGCAGCTCAAGGGGCCGATTGGGCAAAATTGTGCACAATCTGCAAATTGTGCAAATCTATAGAATGCACTCAACACGCAATGCCATGTGCACAAGTGTGCGCTGTGCATTGAATCGTGGGTATATTTGCTCAAAATCATGAGACTCAGACCACGGAGATATTGGTCAATTTTTCTTGATGTGTTCTGGTTTTTATTTCAATTTTAATGCTAAATTGGTCAAAGTCTGACATTTTTCTCCCGGGTACAATTGTTTGGTTTGTTTTGGGGTTTTTTTCTTCCATTTTTTCTTCTTCGTTTTAGGCCAAATAAAAAGTTCAGGGTTGCGGGGTAAAATAAGGGTCGGTCAGGTAACCGGAAACAAAACTTTTATTGGGGGGGGGGGCCCTAAACTTTAACATGATATGAAAAATCCTGAATATTACAAGATGGTAGATCTATGCATAAGTGCAATACATAGGCCGATTTCAAAACTACAGTTTAGGCTTGGGCTCTGGCTTAGGGATTGTTGGCCTGCTTCATGCCCAACACGGAAAGTGTACATTTTTTAAATTACTGATAGTGCCCAAGCCAAAGCCATGGTTTCAAAATGAGCCACAAATGCTGACTGACTTACCCTCCATCTTCCTCTGACCAAAGGCAATTAGGACCAACTACTAGAGACAAGTTAGATGCATTCATCTTATTTTGGTCACTCCTATTAGCCACTTTACTCAGGAACTTGATGAGGTATTTGAAGTTACTATAGTTAGCTTTAGGAAGATTGTTGACTATGGTCCAAAGTGCCTGTAACTTCTGGTCTTTGTCTCTCAATCTGAATCAAGCACAATAGAGTTAAACTAAGCACATATATAATAGCAGTTGGATTCCACCGTTCAATAAAATAGTAAGAAATAATAATAACAATATAAGAAATTGTTGCTTTTTGGATTCCACGGGAAAATTCACTAGTGTTTTATCAGTTTATTCCGATCACTAAGTAGTTAGATGTCATTGCTCTTCAATATAGATGCAGTTTTCTATACTGTTTATACAGTTAGACATGTCACAAGATCAAAGAAGAATGAGAAGGGGACCAGTTGCTCTATGACTTGATGCAACTTTTGCGGGCTACCATTTTGACCACATGCATGGAGTGAGGACTAATATTGGATACTTCAAAGTCACACTTCAAGAGGTTATGATTGAGCAAGGCATTCTGGGGGAAAAAGGTACACCACTGGGAACGAGGTTGAGCAAGAGACATGACCTTTTAGGTAAAACAATAATAATACTACACAGTTCTTATACAGTGATTTATCACAAAGCGCTAACTTTTTGCACAAGGACAAAAGTGCCATGACTTTAACACTGACCACACAGCTCGAATCTGGTGTACTAGATCGCTTGGTCACAACACTCTACAATACTTCTTATACTCGTAACTGACGATTAAACCATAGAGAAAGGACCGAGAACGTGTTACATTGCATTCCAAAGGCACTGCATAAGAGATTACAATGTTTGGATTGGCTTGAGTATTGGGAAGTACAAATGTTTAATGGAGCAACATTCTAGTCAGGTTTGCGGAAAGACCATGTACCTACATCTCTCGTATGAGTTGTGATGGTTCTAAATAGAAGCAGTCAATTCAATAATCTTTAAAGAATAAACAATAACAAGCTGAAATACATTTCCTGTATGTCACAAGGTCAGTGGAAATATCAACATTCTATTTCATTTTAAAATAACTGAACTGAAAATACAAGCGTTTCATTTCGTTAGAATAGTCAAGCATAAAGAGAGAAACTTACGTTAATGTTTGGATGAAGTCTTGATACAGGGTAAATGTGAGTAAAGGTTCAGGAAGCTCCCTTAAATATTGTTTCAAGACACCTGCAGAAATGTACAATAAATAGCACAGTTTAATTTGGTTTAAATCTGTCATGTATAAATAAATCAACAGGATAGGAGGACGACAGCCACAATTTGTCAGCAACACCCAGAATGACACACCAGCCAAGTCATCATCTGAGAACCAACCCATGGGAAGATGACTCTTGGTCATCCTTCCTAAACCATGGTCATGACCCTGAGGGAGAACAGTGGAGCTACTACTGCTCATCAACTGGATTGAGACATGTGGTTCATCCATCATCATGCCCAACGCAAGCGCAAGTTGTAGTCAGCGGCAGGTGCAATCCTGTCGATGTGTGATGTGTAACTTCCAAGTAATGAAAAGTCTGCACATGTAACCAATGCACCCAGTATACAGCATCATTTTTTTTTTTCTTGACATACCCATTCAGGTATCCAGATGTATTTTGCCTGTTTGTACGGGCAATCTCACTTTTAAATTATCAACAACCAATGCAAATAAAATTAAAAGGATGAATTAAGTTCTTTGTTCTTGGTGTCAGGAATGCAAAGGTGATTGCTAACTGTTAGTAATTAATGTTCACTGATGTACATGTACATGTACTTATGCAGTGTCTTAGCTACAGAGTGGCGGGGAGGGGGGGTGTATAGCAGCCTGACTTTCAAACAACCTGTGAGTGGGGCAAATGTGGAATGACTTAACATAACAAACTCCGAATGAGTGACAATGTACAATATACATGTTGGTGTGCAACACAGCAACACCTGTGTCTCTTAACAATAATTGCAGTCACTGAAGTCACAAGGCCATTGATCTTGTGTGCAGTACATGTACATGAAGGACTTACACTTTTGTTGTTTATGTGCACAACAAGTCTTTGCAAACACTATAACTAGTTAAGTTACTACTCGCTGATAAATACTTTTTTTAAACTTTGCTTGTGTTTTGTTTCTTTTGTAATCTAAATGGATGGAATGATACAGAACAGGGTAGAAACAACTTGTATTTGAAAAGTCAAAATCATGTTATTTTTAAAGAACTATTTCAAATGCTTTTGCCTGACTGATTTCAAATAGCTAGTGGGCCAACTAGGTAATGTAAATGTATGTTTATAACGAACAGTGGAGTTAATGAAAACATGAAGTTTGTTTGAATATTATGTGCATTTTGGAAAGTTATCTATATAAATTTATATGAAAAGCAGTGTATACTGAAGGCTCTCCCTGAGCCCTGTGGGAAAAAAATCTGCTCTGATGAGATTCAAACCCATGACCCCCACAATCTAGACCACACGTCTTAACCACTACACCACTTGAGCAAGATGCTTTACTATGATTGCTCCTCTCCACCCAGGGGTATAATGGGTACCTGCGAGGGTAGAGGTTGATATTGTGTATGAAAAAGCCTTTGGTGCGCCACGGCAGCACAGGGCTGTATCCTGTAAAGATTACAGGAATGCTATTGGCCCAATGACCAGGGCACTAATGTAAAGCACATTGATACGTTATTGTAAAATGCGCTATATAAGAACTAGTTATTATTATTATTATTATCACACCTACAAGAGTGCCCACTGATAAGAAGCTAATTTGAATCCTGTAATTGGCAGTGGTAACCAACAACAATTCAATAGACCTAATAATTTGCAATAATAATGGGAATAGAAACAAATAAAGTGTTGAACAATGCTGCATGGTAATGAGCCAATTTTGCTCTCGACTGCAAATTAAATCCAGTAGTTGTCCATTGTATTTACAATCCACTAATGATGGGCTGAATAACAAATATGTGCTGATCTAATCTAAGAGAGTATCTCACTTTTGTACCCCTCTAGCTACTCCAGTGATCTTTAGTGATAACCTTAGTACTTTGTGTAATCATGGAGCTCAGGTATAATATCCTAATACAGAAGATAATCCTCTGTCTCCATAACCAGCTACTTAATACCATCTCCCATACAATGTACACTAACTTGTACAGTCGGTTTTCTAATTTATCTTTTACAACTATTAGATAACCATTAGATTAGAAAAAAAGACATTTATGAGCTGTTGTTTCAAAATGCCTCTGATGTTTCCTTCAGGTCAACTAGAAATAGCATAGGATAGATTTTATTTATTTATTTATTTGTGTATAATGTTTATCTCTTCTAAATATTTGTAGATTAACATACATATTTGATTTTTTGAATTGTCATGGTCAAGCCAACAAGTTTCAAAAAGGTGTAGTAGATGTGTCAGCCCCAATAAAACATTGACAAACACGAGATCAACAAACCTTAAAATATACAACCAAATTAAATAAAATTCGTTTTTAAATTTAAACAAACAACGATTGAAACTAGAAATGAACACAAAACTAGAGTGAAGTATCATAAAGCAATCAAAGAAACATGAAAAAAGCTGTAAGCGACAAAATAAGGAAAAGACAAATAGACAATCACAACCAGGCAACTTCAAAAGGCTATAAAGTGATAAAAAAACAGGACTTCAGGAAAATACACTACAGGTTTTGATTAGCTTGCCTGATTTGAACCGTGTGCATGACATCATGAGGAATAACTTCCCCAATAACCACAATTTTTAAGTTGTTCAGGAAGTTTGACACACATTTTCACCCTAAAACAGTGAACTTCCTGAGCAATAACCACTCCAAGCCAGTATTCCCCAAAATTGTCCGTGTCAATGTGCAGTACTATTTTTAGCTTCTTGAGTACTCATTTTTCTTTGAAAAAAGTGTTGCATAAATGAAACCCTCATTTGACTAACGCAAGACAACAAAAGGTTTTCAAAATAAGCACTGAGATTTAATATTGTCTTGAGAGAAAATATTTACTCACCGTAAATCGCAGACCCTCGGCCAAAAGCCACGGCCTATAATCTGCTATGATTTACTGGAATCTCAGATTGCTTGGACTTACCTCATATTGGGCCAAATACAATGATAAGCTGAATTTTGATTTTCAGTTATTTTTCTTGACCCACCACCAAAAATTTCGAAATTCTTAAACATTATTACTCTGAATGGCCCCCATAAGGATAGACAGATACACAAAATTGAACAAGATTAAATTGACCTTGTATCAAACCATACTATGTGTACATGTGAGTATGTTTTTTTAATGATGTGTGGGAAAAATAGAAAGACAATGATTGGACTTGTTAAAGTTTCATATCAAGTAAGTTAAACATGTATGAATCCTGACAAGTGTCACATGACTGAAACAATGTACCATTTATTTTTGTTTGCTGAGTGATATTTTTCCTTCTGCTTTGATCACAAGAATAATAACTTTTCATTTCCTGGAAATTGGTAGTGCATGTATATGAATATAGAGTTGAATCTTGTCAAACTCAATTGTTTTTTTTGTCTAATAGCATATTATAGGTAAAACTGCTAGAAAAAGTCATGGGAAACAACACTTTAAAAGGACAATAAGACTTGCATTATTTCATACGATAAATTGTGCCTCGACTAAAGGTCAACAGAAGGTTGCCCATTGGCCCATCATGTGCACCACACATACATACATGTAGATGTGCATTTTTCATTGTTTCATCATTATTTTACCTCTACAATGGCGGTGTGATGACATCAATGCATAAGGGCACCCTACAGAGAACTCTCTTACATTTGCACCCAGCTGATTTAAATAACAATGTAAACTATAACAGATAAGTCCCCATTTCAATCTATGAGGAGTCAGATAATAAATCATGGAGGAAGGAAATTTACGATTTACTTTTAATGAAGACGAGCAGAGTATACTGTTTGAAATGTCGAGACCAAACCGGCTCTTCTCAGAGCCAATACTCAAACAAAAGAGAATTACACATGGTTGTACCCGCAAGTTTACTATTATTTATTTATAGTTTTCCGATTTACTTTTAGTTGCAATAGTCGCAATACTCTGTTTGATTTGCCCAATGCATTGCCATTCTGTACACGGCTGAGGCCAATAGAACCCATGCATCTAGGCTTCCATCACTGAGGTCAAACAATGGTAATGCGCACATGTGTTTGTGTCACGCACAACTATCAGCTAATGGGAATTCTTCCTTCAACCTAAGTGAGGGCGCTATGAGCTTGTGACGTCATATGCAAGGGGTCTATTGTAGATTTAGATGAGTCTATTCTGGTCAAAGGATGTCAGGTGTTTGTTGTCAGGTTTCCCAAGCAATTGGCAAGAATAGAAAGGACAACTTTGTTTGTCTGTTTTCTTCTGATATATCATGTTTTTGTTTTGTTAAAAATACATCTATATTGACCCAATTCACCTGACGATTATCCTGGTTGTGCCTTTTTGGGAGTCAATGTCCCTGTGTGTTATACAGTGTAGTGTGCATTTTAGGGGATGCAGCATTTACACGCTCACCAAAATTGCTAGAAGCAAAATGACTCCCAAAGTGGCGAGCAAAACAGACAGCAGTCACGTGTGACATTGGTGCAAGGAACCAGTATCAACACAATCCTCAGAAAGATGACCATATAAATCTACACACGTATGTTGATTGACTTTATTGACCCATAACAAGGGGGTGTTTAGTGTCCTCATCTTGATGTCTGAACAGTAAACATCACTATCCACCCTGGCTGAAGTAGTGAGTAGATAACTGACTGATTAATTGACTTACCTGCTAATGCATGTTCCATTCCCAAGTCCACATCAATCTCTACATTGGCATCTAAAGCTGCCTGTAATCACAAAATGCAATAATTACAACATAGTTATACAACAAATATTTCAACTGGTGGCATGACAGTTCCTTAAATCTATCTAGAATTAAAGTTAACAGTAACACCGGTGAGTTGTCGTGGTTCTCAAAAGAACCAGAGTTTTCACCACTGGTTCTGTTCAGAGCTGAACCACCATAACTCATTCGAGAGATTACCACATGGTGTTACTGCAAACTTGGTTTCCAAAATGTTTCTTTATCATGCAAAGTTTCAAATTGTACATTACTAATTTATAATCATAACAATAATAATAATATACAAATTCTAATTGTTATATGCAAATTTTCATTAAAAAAATAATAAAAATTTAATTTTAAAAACACCAACAACACACTTTTAGCTAACATGGCCTGCAATATGGTTTGATAATTAGACTTGGCTTTTCACATACATTCTTCAATGACTTGAGGTCTTCTCCAAATTATAAATTCCTGTCATAAGAAATGCCTTTGAACGATGAAATGGGAGATTTTCTGTAAAATTACACACAGTCGAACGCCAGTTTTGGAGCCAGAAGTAGTAAAATCTTTGTGGGTGCTGCAGATATGCCTACGCGTGACGAAATAATTCAACAACAGGATTGACATGATGTAAATAACCAAACTATTGCCCAGGATTGTTTCAAATGTGAATTTGATTGTGCTGAAATCAAGGTATTATACATGTACATCTACTTAATAAAATGATTGAATCATGTGCAATTCTTGTAATTTACATAGTGATATACCACAACAAAGAGTACATGATGTGAGAATTATATTGTATGTTGTAAGAGCTGCAACGCACAATGTACAATGTATGTATTACACACCCTAATCATTTTCATCCTGGATGCACTACCAGCAATCCTGAACAGTCCCTCCTCATCAATACCAAGCTCCATGATCCAGAAGATACATGTCTCTAATGGTGCTGCAATCTCTCGACCTTGAAGTCTTAAATGATCTTCCAGAGCTAGACCAAAGACCCCTTGGCTTGGTGCTTCAGTCAGGTCTTCATTCAGCTGAGGAATTAGTTTCTCCAGACGAGCCAACACATTGCGGTGGTACTGTGCTTGAGACTTCACCATCTGTTATCAAAATACATCAACCAAGTTCCACAGAAAAATGCAGCAAGTTTCAGATGACTTTAAAGTGTGTGTCCTTGATTGATAATGAATCAAATTAATGCGTAGGGTCATTAAGCCATGTCCGAATTGGTGGCTGTGGCTGTTGCTATGGGCATCCAACAGGTATGCTTCAATGCATGTTCCTGTGACGATTAAGCTGCAGCCACAGCTGCTAATTCAGACATGGCCTTAGAGTCTCATTATCAGAAGGTGATATTCAAATGGTAGTGACCAAACACTATGTATGGCAAAGGAATCATACAACCTTGCGCATATAGACAGTTCCTACTTTAAGCTTGGGTGGTTTTTTCCTATAACAAATTTTACCCAGTTCTAAAATTGAAAACCGGACCCGCAGGGCCACTCTTCTGCAGAACAGGGTACCCGCTTTCGTTGGTTCTGCAGAATTTGTTTGCAACATCATTAAAGGGAGAATTGGTACTCGGTGCACAGTCAGCTTGACTTGTTGGGCATTTCCAGTTAAAATAAATCGGCTCAATTGAACCGGGCCAACTCAGAACCAAGTCCATTTATTTAACCGGAACCGAGTCTGAAATTTCTTGAACTGCCCAAGCTTATCCCACTTGATGTCACATAATGGAAAGTTGGCCATCAATGATCAATGATGTACTTTTTTGGCATACTACTATGAGTTTTGCATAAACACCATGTGAGGCATGCTGGAGTTTGGTCAAACTTCTCGCATGATTGGTCGGTGAACCTTTTCAATTTAATTCAAATTCAATTCAATATTTTATAAGTCACGTTAAAAAGTACATGGCTGCATAGAAAAATTAAAATGCTTGAAAGCCAAGATGAAAGTTGCCCATAAAGATGGCATTTTTAAGGAACTATCTCAAATTGATGATGGTACAAAAGCTTCCAAAATCTCATGAATCCAACAAAGTTTGAAATATAGAGAAGTGAACCGTTTGACAATTCCCCATTAAAGTTCACAGACACTGAAATGATACACATACATGTACAGGTACCAACATTTCCAATACTACACCACAGTATTCACTATGTTTACAGAGAGTTTTTACAAAATGAAACTATTATCTAAGTAAAGCAGATGCCAGATTGATAAGAAATACAAAGAGACTTACATCAACCAAAGATCTAGCAAGCATACCATCCTTAGCCACCAAACTCATCATCTCTGTTGCAAGACTCTCCTAAATATAAGAAACAAACAGCTGTCAACTGTGAATACATTATCTCCAGCACTGTCAATCTTAACATACGTGTATAAGTTGGTGTGAAGTTTGTCAGTGAAGTCTTTTGAATTTCTCTGTTGAAGAATATGTCTTTAACCAACTAATGATGTACATGTTTGACAAAATACTTAACGTTGACTATTACGTACAGATACTGTATGTATGTGTACATGAATATGTTGGAATATGTAGGCATTATCGCAAAGTAAACTTAAACTATCTCTACTGTACATATGTCTAAATGATGTATTGTGCTCAATAGACTTCGCTTTGTCTGATTCAAAACATGGCACTGCTTCCCTTACAACTTTTTGTTGCTATTGTTTTTTATCAAAGTATTAAAGGATCATTGGCTAGTGATCAGGTTTAACATGTACATGTTATTAAGTTTAATTGCAAATTGAAGTGTTATAGGCTAACTAATTGTATCATTTAATATTTGATTTTTAATTGTATTCCTATGTCTTATGTAGCGTGTTGTGGCCCAGTGGTCTAATGCATAAGACTCAATTCTGATGTCCGAGTCATCAAAGTGTGCATTCAAATCCTTGTCATGACATATGTGTCCTTGAGCAAGATACTTAACCATAATTGTTTCTCTTAACCCATGTGTATAAACGGGAACCTGTGAGGGCTGAGACAGTACTATGTGGGATTACCACCTTAAGGCTAATGTAAGCAGCTTGGGATTGTATGCTCTCCATGACGTTCAGGAAATTTGAGGAATGGTAAGAATGATTGATAAACCAAGATATTAATGTTGTAAGCGCCTTGATCTAGCAACTGGATATATGTGCACTGTATAAGAACCACATATTTAGTATGCGCATCCGAGCCATAGCTAAGCAAGTAGTGCAGATAAAAGGATATTCCTTTCTATGCCCTACGGACTGACTCTCATTTCAACATGCAGATATAATGATTGAGATTGTGGATATATAATTTAATTTAAACAAAAGTAGTCACACTTTAACTTAGTCAATTTAAAATTCATTGGCAAACAAACCAGATTTGCATTTTGTTTTCACTTGTGCCAAACTTCCCTTTCCAAAAAGATTATTGTAAAGAAATAATTGTGCCTTTGAAATAGAATATGTTAAAGTTGTCACTGTTTCTTTGTTCTACTTTCTTATTTAAATTCCAGTAACAATACAATAGAAAGCATGTGACAATATTATCTCATTTTGTTCATGTATGAATTCGCTATGATTGTACAAAGTACATGAGCTTACAATCGCTCATTTTCTCACTGAGATTTTTGTTAAACCATTTGGACTTTCTGATAGCCAAGTGGGCACAACTAGTGTAGCTCTTGTCAAGTGGTGTGAATGTTTTATCAAAACACTTACATGTAAATTCAACATTCCTGGGTAACATTGTATCATGGTTTTTATTACCTATGAATCCTACGTATCAGGAGCTCAGGTACAGACAGTTGAGAATTGAGAATTAATAATGGTGTATTTTGATTACCTTGCAAGAATCTACCTTCCACTGGCACTGCTCCATTTCCTCTTTAATGGCATCTAACTTAGCTAAATGTTCTTTGTCGAAACCCTTACTTGATGCTGTTTGATATCTGACAATCAAATAATGTATACAATTACAAAATGAAAGCCATTTAAATAAGTTTCAGTGTTGGCTAAGTGCATGCAAATAATGAACAGATACCACACTACTGTTTATGTAGATGCCCAGGTCATGGTTGTAGTACTCATACTCGACAGAATTGAAGGTACTCATAATCGGCTAGCAAAGTACTCATAACTCAAAGTCCATACTTAATACTTGACTTAAAAAGAACTCATACACAAGTACTACTCAGCCACCTTTGTACTCGCCAACAATTGGTACTCAGCTAAAAGGTACTTGACTGAAACACTGCAGATAGATGCCTTGCAACATGCTCTACTGTCTTTTCGAAGGTACTCGTACTTGTACTTGGCTGAAAGTACTCAAACTCCAAGTTTGTACTTGATACTTGACTCAAACAGGACTATACTTGAGTACTACTTGGCCATTGACATTGATTTCAGTGTAGTAGAATATTGAAGTCCTTACCTTCCTTTAACTGAATCTAAATCCAATGTTAGCCTGTTGAGCTTCTTCTTCATTGTCATTATACTGGGGATCTCATTCTACAAAGAAAATGGTACAAGTCCATGTGCTAATAAATCAAGTGATGATGTTTACGTGCAAATGTGGTTTGTTAACATTTACATGAATAAAAAGTATTCATAACGGAACATCTAACAAAGCAAGGGAATAGAATGCAATCAAAGAAATCATAAGGTCTACAGGTTGATAATTTTTCATACATGTCATTATCATCTAGGTAAGTATTAGTGAGGTGATAGACCTTATGCACATGACATCACTGCAATGGGGCGCCCTCATGCAGAGGTAAAAATGAGATTACTCATTAGCCAATCCTTTAAGCAGCATGTAAGCTGTGTGTTTCCCATTGTTTAATCACCTCAATGCATAATGTCCATCCAGCAGTCATTCCTGCCATGTCCACTGACAGCTCTGAATTACATCTCACTGACAGTTACGTACATGTAAACCCCAACCCTCCCAAATACAAATACTCCTTGCTGAAATGAAGGATTTAAAAGGACTATAAGCCAAAAACAATTGCTTATAAAAATCACTGGGTCAGGCATTCCAATCTTATCTAGGTTCAAACAATTTGATGTGGGGCGACATGATAGGAGAGGATATTGGAGGATTGAGGTCATCTGTATGTAAAAAGGTCTAGGGAATCAATATTTAGAGTTTCATAGGATGGGGATACCTCATTCTAAGTTTCACTCTAACATGCATGCACTGGCAAGTTAATAACATTGAAGTCTTCACCCCATCCTCTCTTCAACATGAGAGCAGTATCAGAGTGTAGTGTGAATTGACCCTGAATACAATGACTATACTTACATCCAGAAGGAGATTAAATGGTACAATAACCAGGTTTTCCAGTCCCATCTCATGGCTAGTAAGCTCCTGGCCAATATTTGTCCACACCTCAGCTGATTTACCAAGAGTCAACCTGATTATCATGTCAGAAACCAAACTGTTTTAAATACATTTTATGGGCATGTTTTCTTTTTCTTCTTCTTTATTTCTCCTTTCTCCATACCCAATCATTTGGTTTTATCTTCATGTTTTTATTTATACGAAGATAAGATTTTAAGGATTGAATTATTTAAGTCTGAACTAAGAAAAAACATTCCCACATGCCTGCACAAATATTTGGTTTGATACGCATTCACTTTTTTAGCAACATGTATTCATAATAATAATCTTGGTTGTGCCATTTTGGGAGTTATACAGTGTAGTGTGCATTTTAGGTAATGCATCATTTAAACGCTTACCATTATTTTTACGTGCAATTTGACTCCCGAAATGGCAAGCGTGGTAGAGAGTGGCCGCATGTGACATTGTTTCAAGGGGTCACATATCCTACTTTTTAGCTAGATCAAGACGCTTTACAACATTATTCCTGTTCATCAGGCATACTTTGACCATTCCTCAAACTGCTTAACTCCTTTTGGAGCATACAACCTAAAGTTGCTTAGTGTATGCACTAAAGGGTTAATCCAACATAACGACATCTCAACCCTTACAGATTCTCATTTATACACCTGGGTTAAGAGAAGTAACTATGGTTAAGTGCCTTGCACAATGACACAAGTGTCATGACCCGGAATTAAACCCACACTCTTGGCCACAATAATGTAATAAATGGTAATGTAATTCTATAACAGCTGCAATAACACTAATTAAGCTTAAAGATAAATATTTGACATGCTTACCCAAAGACGGAAGTTTCCCCCAATGCTTGGCTTGAATCCAGCATACTCTGTCCCAATACAGTATGAGGAAGCTTCCTCTGAAACAAGATGAAAAGGAACAATATTATTCTCCATATACTTTGCAATGCTCAATATCCTAATAATAGTACACAGTTCATAGCGCTTTTCGCAACCGAAGGGTGTCTCAACGTGCTCATTATTCTTTTCTACAGATTTGCAGAGCTACATTTGGAATTAAGGTGCTGCGGCGCAAACTTAATGCAGCCAACCATGCCAGAAAAACAAACAGGGCAAAACCAATTCTCTTAATGATAAGTATACTGGGGTTTTCTGTATTGTTTATCATCCAATCCAACTGCTCAAGGACACAAGTGTCAAGACTGGGATTCAAACCCACACTCAAAAACACCAGAG
Source organism: Pycnopodia helianthoides (assembly GCA_032158295.1). Taxonomy (NCBI): domain Eukaryota; kingdom Metazoa; phylum Echinodermata; class Asteroidea; order Forcipulatida; family Asteriidae; genus Pycnopodia; species Pycnopodia helianthoides. Next base: position 8,084,546 of record CM063245.1, on the reverse strand, counting down.
CTGGAGTCCAGCATGCTTGACCACTCGGCCAAGACAATGCCATGAGTAGGTACAGCGAAGTGCATAAAGGCATAAAATAGAATCAACCCAGTTTTATTTACATGAGTTACCATACGAGGCAATTTCAATGGATTATTACACAAACAAAAACATGCCCAAATTTAAAAGCATTCAAACATTTTGCAATTAAAAGTGTTTAGGTTATTTGCTGTACAATGTTTCTTCAAAACCTATGGTTACCTATTAAAGGGTGTGTACAACATTGGTAAGATTGAAAATGTAAGTGTTCATAGATTACATGGTGTCAAGGTGGTCATGGTGGAAACTTCGCTTGAAACATTTTTGCCTTAAATGCTTTAGTTTTTGAGAAATGCATCAGGAAATTAGTTTTGATTGTGCAAGTTCGAAACCCATTGTTTATTAACAGTGAAAATAATATGATGTGGTTTTTCATACTTTCTTGCGACTCCTATGACCGGTTTGTTATTCATGTGCATGTTGGGTTACACAAAGTGCGGTACCGGTATTTGAGACAGTTGTCCACTTGCTGTAAATGACTTCAAAAACCTAAAGGTTTACAATCCCAAATGTCACATGTATCTCTGTATTCAAAGTATAGCACGTATCTTGTAGTCTCAACATTCCTCACAAATTAAGCAATGTACAGTATATGTTTTATTTGTGCATTAACTGAACGAATGAGTGGTCACACAATGTCCCTGCACTATGTTTCATACCAAAGCTTTGCCAAGATTTCTGCATGAGACAATCAATCTGTATTTGTAATCAAATAAATGTACTGAGTATGTCAAACATGTTCTTAATTTTTGTACCATAATTTCCTCAATTATTATGTTTCCTCAATTAACTAAAATTGCTGGCAACAGCTCAAAAACAATCTGACGCTCGTTCAGATTCATTAAAAAGTGTTTTTGTTCAAATATTTAGTTTTCTCTTCTTAAAATAAGATGCACTGCTTGCTTGCTTCCTTGTTGAGTCTGTTTTATTTTCCATTTGCAAATTAATTTGGTGATAATAAAGTTGAAGAATTACAAGAATGCCAACATTGTTGTGTAGGTCTCTCCTCATTAATACAATACAATTGATAACTTTCTCAGAAATTCATGGGAGAGTTGAATAAACACAATCAGTTCATCTACATTTTGTTCCATTTCATTCTAATGCTGAACACTGATTTTTCTTATCCACCATAAGGAACTAGAACAGCGAGGGCTGACTTGGCGAGCTGCCGACCGTCAAATAGAAGAACAATGACTTATAAAAAAAACAATCATTTGATCAACTGATGTTAATCCAGGAAAGTTTATATGACCCTCCTGTTGTAGAGTACCCTGACTGCTAATGATAAGAGTTGATAGTAACATGGTGCTAGAGCACAAACCTTAGATCTTGATTGATTCCCACCATGCAGAATTTCAAACGTTACATATTATACACATATGGACTGGCAATGAGGTCACTAGAGCACGCCTATTCCCCGGAGGGCCTGTGAGTTACCAGAAGAGGGACCTATTTCCCGAGGCCAAAGGCCGAGGGAAATAGGTCCCTCTTCTGGTCACTCACAGGCCCGAGGGGGGATAGACGGGCTCTAGTGACCGAATCATGACAGTCCATACAGTATGTGTTTTATAACACAACTCGATCCAAAATATGAAATAAGAAAAGAAACTACGTGATCCGATCCAGACGCCGCCTTTTTTCTTATTAAGATGAGCCTGGCAATCTCTTGAGGGCGCTGTAACCAGTCAAAAATTGAAAGACTATTGCCCGTTTCGGGAACTATTTCCCGCAAACTACGCGCGTGCGATGTCTAGTTCATGGTTGTGCAAATCTCATGCACTAGCCTATAATAGTTCCTCCCACGTGACCGTGTTTCAGCCAACCAGAATACAGAACTAGCAAGAGGTGTGTTTTAATTAGGAATATCTACTCGTATGGCTAGCCTCCCAAAAATTGAAAAGAAAAAAGAGTTTAGTTGTCAACAAATATCTTATATTATTTTTTCAAGAGGCTGGGAGAATTTTAAATATTTGTTATTTGTATTTCTGAATATTTAGTATTTTAACATTGGTTGCTATAGGGACCTTATTATTAGTGGGGTGTGCCCTTTTTACTTTTAACCATGTTTGGTCATTCAATAGAGCTCAACGAGCTACAAAGATCATGAGGATGATAGACAACTTGAGGAGTTACATGTAAGATGGTCTGAAAGTCTACACTTAAATGTGGAAGGTTATAAGTTCAATCCTGACACACATCCCCTGTGGATTTGTTCTCTAAGGCATACACAGTTCCTGTATCCTACTGCAGGGAATACATGTACACAATGCTGTCAATCACATGTGAACTATTCATGCAAGAAAGACATGATACACCTCAAACCATAGAGTGACAGAACATGACTGGAAAATCTCTCAATTAACAGAGAGCTCTTCAAACCACAAGTTACATGTACGTGAATTAAATGAGTTTACCAATTATCAAAGCTAATCTTGGTCTAAAATTGTGTATCCTACATTGTGTACCATCAGGCCTGGTCCTTCATTCTTGTAGTGAGTAAGGCAGTTTTTCCCTAGTATTGGGCACCTCTATGAGGGATAGGTCGATTTCTACTGGGATATTTAAAGGGGTGGAACAAGGGCATAGAGAAAATTGAATACATGCTGCCTCCCTACAAGAATTGATACACTGTTTACAAATGTGCCAAGCAACGTCATACACAAATAAACACTGAATGACCTTAACCTTAACCCCAACACCACACAGTAAGAAAACATCTACAATGGATATTGAACTTTAATTCACCGTTTCTGTGTATAGAAAAACATACATTATGTGTACATTTACAGGTACACTATAATTTGCAAAGAATTCCAGTAAACTTGAATCTTTGATACTGTACACTAAAAACAATTTAAGCACCTGGATATTGCATAAGAGATGCAGAAGATGACCAGTTGTTTTGTATTCTATCAAATTTAATCCACAGTATTTCTACCTAAGGCCAACAAAAAAATGTTCTGTTTCCAGTTACTCGACTAACCCTAACTTTACGCCGCAATTAACCCTTAACTTTCTATTCGGCTTAAAAAGAAAAATGGGGCGGGGGGGGGGCAGAAGAAAAAAATAATAGTTCAATGGGAGAAAATGTTTGACTTTTACCATTTTAACATGTTTTAGGCAAAATTGAAATAAAAAACAGAACATGTCAAGAAAAAATTTACCGATATCTCTGTGATTTGGATGATTTTGTGATGTGCTACGACTAGGAGAAAAAAATACCCACAATTCAATGCACAGTGCGCACGTGTCTACACCGTGCTGTGTGTAGTGCACAATCTGCAGATTGCACTCATTTTTGCCCAATGGCTGCTTGAACTGCCAAATCTAAGGACCCCTAACTGAAGATTGTACACAAAAAATTCTGACCTACCAAATTTTTTTTTAAATGATATGTAACCGGAAACTGAAATTCTTCTTTTTTGGCCTAACCCTTCCTTCATGTATCCACTTACACCAGTACCCCAGGGTTCTGCCCACAGTGGTCGGTGCCGGAAAACCTGCCCGGCACTCACGATTCCCCAACCACCACTGGCAGAATTTTCTGTTTCCGACCACCACACATTTTCAAAATTTATAAATTACACACACACATTTTTTTTCAAAGGTTTTCAACGAAATGTAAATGGATATTTACAGAAATGGTTCTGAAGCCATAATTTGAGTACTTCTTTGATTTGAGTCTTATTTATATGATCTACCGTGTAACTGATCCATCTCGCAATGGTTTCCACTGAAACATAGTTTCCACCACTAAAGAAATCCTGGGCAGAACCCTGGTACCCTACATGTACATTGTACATGTATACAGTCATGTGATTGAACTTCACATGGCTACAAGAAATTGTCAAGATCAACTGCACAATGAGATGCTATTCTCTCTTTGCACAGTCAGCCATTTGCGTGTAGAGCCTCAAATTGGGAAACAGCAGTGAATAGAAGCATTATATAACTCTGTATTGTCACGGAAATGTAATGACACTTTCATCCAAACAGATACATAAATACATTACAAATATGAAGCATGAAGTCGAGGCTCTACTCACACATGGCGGATCCATGCAAGTAGTGAATAGCACTTCAAACCATTACAAGATAATCAAAATACATGAAGTGGAGTACACCACAAACTACACCAAACTACAGGTAATATAATCATAGGTATATTACAAACATACAAATATTGCATTGACCTCTTAAACCTTAATTTCTTTCAACCCAAACGAACTATGTACAGGTTTTTTTATTTAAGATGATCTTTGTTATTTCCTTGTCACTATCTGGCAGTCGTTTTCCTTGTAACAGGAAAGCAATTTTTTTCCAGACTGTTTTAGTTTCATTTTAGAACAGGAAGATATTTCAAGAATAAACCATATGGAGAGTAAAAAGGACAGTTTTTTTGAGTTGAAGTCCTCTAACATGTACCCCTGCATTACCAAATACCAAGGCTGTACAGCTCTTTAGAGACTTCTTACGCATGCAAGTTTTACCCATGTAGTGTTAACCAGACATGCAACTACAGTGTACAGTTTTTTTCAAAAAAGAGGAAAGTTCCAGGAACAGCAAAAATTTGTACTTTGTTTTTCAACTTTCAATGGCACACCTGAGTAACCAAAAAGCGAGAAAATCAGCTGAAAAATGCATGCCTGTTTAATTGTCGAAGAATAACTCATAAAGTTCAGCATATTATAGAAATTAATATTAGATGTATAAATGTGCCTGGAACTTAACTAAATGATGGAACTTTCCTACAATAATGCCTTGGTATGAAATATTTCTAATCTTCCATGATGTACTTAAAGCTATTGAGACACATGGCATCCTCAAGTGAGAAAATATCAATGTATCATCAGAATCATAGTAGCAGAAAACAAACTATGGACATGGTGCTCACTACAGAATGAATGTACTTAGGTTAAACCATAGAGAAAATGATAGACTCACACACTTGATGCAAATTAAGTACAGTGTATAAATCGACAGTATTTGATCACGAGAATAAACCTCGACACTATGGAGCCTGGCCTGAGGTAACACAAATAATGGAGGATGTGGGATTCTTATCACACAAATCTATCTCTTTCTTTTTAGATGTAATGCATGCAAGTACATCAGTTTCTTGGAGCAACTTTCAGTTTTACTTTGTGTGACTAAGAAATCATAACTGTATAAAACAACTGTACAAACTGCATACTTTCATAGCACTGAATGATATTTTTCCATGGGTTTCAACAAAGCTGCAATGATCAGCAGACAAAGCACGGAGTCATCAATGAAAATTGTTCACCCTTCTATGGTATTAAAGTTTCAGATCATGAGTAACAGTGTACAATTACATGCAATTACATGTAATATTATTTAAAAACAATGATGTCAAAGTTCTACATGCATGACATGTAGTTTGATCTTTATGGTTACTCTAGAATTATAAACAAGTTACCAGTCCTCACACAACAACCATCGAGAGTTACATAAACTCCACCATGGAAGTTCTCTCCCATTCCTTAATTAATCTTAATGTAACTATCACAAACAACTACATGTAAGGCCCAATCTCCTGTCATGACACATACATGTACATGTAGTGTTGATTTAAAAGTAAACTGAATGTATTGGAGGGGTCAGGGCTTTACCAGTTAACACTTGGAGTAGGCCTATTGAGGCTGCATTATTTTACAAGAGTACTTAAAGTAACATTACAGAATTGGTAAGAAAAACACTTGTAAAATATACTTTTTGATCACAGATTTACATAAAACTTACACGGTCTAATGATGATGATAGTAGAAAACATCCCTTGAAATATTTCTGTCTGAAATGCCATATTTGATGAGAAATGAATAAACTAATTTTCCGATTGGAGTTTATCACTCAGTGAGCGTTTTATTCATTTGTTGAATCTATAGGATTTCATGCAAATGTGTAATCGGTTTTTCACTATTTTCTCTTGACCCAGATGACCGATCGATCTCAAACTTCTACAGGTTTGTCAGTTTATGTATATGGTGGATTACATAAAGTGCTTACACTGTCAGCAACTGTTTTGTTAGCAAAAAACAATTTTGTAATGTTCCTTTAAGGTTTTTTTTTTTCTTAATGCAAGATCTTTTTATCTTCCAGCATAAAGGTACATGTAAATACCTGGAAATTTGAGCAAACGGAGGGAATTCCATTCCCATTTTAGTTTCATGTTAATTTATGCATCCATTACAGTTAAACCTTCATTCTAAAAATGTAACATTACTGTCACCAGGTTAATCCCAAGTTAGAAAGGATGTGTAATTATTACCGTTCTCTTCTCTACGTCTTGGCCTGCTCCCTGAAGACAAGCTCCGAGCTTCTTCACTGTTTTCTGACAAGCATCTTTGATAATGTCTACTTTTTTCTCACACTAAAAAAAAAAAGACACAAAAAGGAGAATTACTTTCAATCACAATAACCAAAACTTATCAAAACTACTTGTGCAGTCAAATTTACGAGCAGCATACATGTATTATCCATTTTCTATTAAAATAAAGTGCATGCAAGGGTATATTTTGGAAAAATTTACACACATACTGTGTACAAAATATACTGTGGTAACAAATTTGCAAAAAAAAATTAAATACAATTTTTTTTTAAAGGAACATTACAGAATTGGTAAGACAAAAACTTGTAATTTATACTTTTTGATCACAGATTTACATAAAACTTACACGGTCTAATGATGATGATAGTAGAAAACATCCCTTGAAATAATTCTGTCTGAAATGCCGTATTTGATGAGAAATTAATAAACTAATTTTCCGATGGGAGTTTATCGCTCAGTGAGCTTTTTATTCATTTGTTGAATCTACAGGATTTCATGCAAATGTGTAACTGGTTTTTCACTATTTTCTCGTGACCCAGATGGCCGATCGATCTCAGACTTCTACAGGTTTGTCAGTTTATGTATATGGTGGATTACATAAAGTGCTTACACTGTCAGCAACTGTTTTGTTAGCAAAAACCAATTCTGTAATGTTCCTTTAACATTCAGTGATACTCAAAAATCCCTAACACTTGTCTACACATTAATGCATTGACACAATGATAGTCTTGTTTGTGTGTACTATTTGCGTATTGTACATTCCATGTGCATTCATGTGCATGAAAATAAAATCATTGGACTTCCTGGTTACATGAAAGGTAACAGTCACTGTCACTGTAAGTAAGCAATAGGGCCTAACAACAAAGACATAAGAACAAAAGACAAAGCAGTACAGAAAGAGTAATATTTAGATCAACAATGTAAAAGGTCAAACTGCCAATTTAATTTTGCAGTTTATGAACATAAATTGTATACCTGTTGCAGATCATCGTTTAATACCTCTGTCTTTTCAGCTCTGTAAACAAAAACAAAAACAAGATTTACACATCAGATATTTGTCAGGTTTAGCATGAATTGAATTTTTTTTTAAAGTGTAACAAAGTTATGTCTTTGTTTTGCCATTAAATGTTGTTGTTTGCTTACAAATTATATAAATAACAATTAGGGAATAACAGTTGTGGGGAACCGGTCTTCACTGCGTGGTAATGACCAGTTGGTGGCTGGTGCCGGTTAATAGCCGTCCATTAACAGCAGCCAGCAACCAACCAAGGTCATTACCACGCAGTGAAGACTGGATTTCCACACTAGTATTCCCATTAATAAATACCTATAATGAAAAAAAATGTAAAAAAAATTTCCTCCACCATTATTTTTTAGAAATGTTCTACTCATGTTCAAGGGCATCCCTTAGGCTGTTCAACTTTTGAAAAATCTTTTAATCTCTTACTAAATTCTCTTACTACTTTCAAAAAGAAGACTATGAACTTTGAAAATTAACAGCACCATAATGAAATTACTTTAGTTGGTGTTCGGCTTTATGCTTTGCACTATGTTAGCTTCATGCGCATACCAGCTACCTCAACATTGTCCGCGAGTTCACGCCTATGCATAGTACTGTATGTGTGTGCACGCGGCATCATCACGCGACCAATCAGAGTGCATAAGCTCTCCAATGTATTATCAATTAATTGTTCTCAAGGGAAACTGAATTGGTAAGTTTAATTCAATTTGGGGGTTAGCGAGATTTGAACCTGCGACCTCCATATTAATGTACCAGCATTCTACCATCTGATTGAACTACAATCCCGGCCAAAATGCTTGGGCCACCCGTTCCTATAACGTGACAATAACCATACAATAACCATTCCCTGTCTCACAATAAACATTCTCTCCCCCGTCCCCCGTCCCCCGCTCAATGTTGTCTGGAACGCAGAAGACCGTGCAACAATGTGATTCAACATTGAAAGGGGGCAGGGGGGCCCAACGAGAAATGGCCGGGATTGTAGCCCCACGATCACAGATTCAAATCCCATTCTAGTCAATTTTTCTTGTTCACCCATTATCAAACACTAATAACAATGAGGCATTTACAATATTAGGCACTTTTAAACATTGTATCAAAGCACCTTTACACTGTTACTACAATGTACGTCCCTGTTCATTGGGTCTAAAAGCATTCCTGAACCCATCTTGAGTGGGCAGCACCAGCAGCCAAGAAGCCACACAAGTATGACAGGTTGCTAATCATTCAAAACAACATTCTCTTCCCTTGCAGGAACCCATTTACTCATAGAAGCAACTAAAGTAAAGTGTCTTGCCCAAGAACACAAGTGTCATTACCGGGATTCGAACCCACACTCTATTGACTCAGCCATCAGAACTTGAGTTTGATGCTTTAAGTTTAGACCACTCAGCCACAATCACTACTGTTCTTGTAAAACCTTCAAGTTAACAACGAAATAAACTTCTTTCACCCATGGCTGGAAATGAAGTGGCCTGCTACAGGAACAGGTGTAGATTAGATGCTTTTCAGTCATTAATAAGTTGATCAGAACCACAACGCACATTCAAAAGAGAGAATTCACATGGCGTCCCTGGAAACGTGTCCAGAAGTTCCATTCATATTTGTTCATTTTCAACCGAAAATAATAAGATTAACTCTTTCTTTCTAATTTTTTCCAAACAAAACAATTTGATCTCTCTTTTTTGGTTGACAAAATTTCGTCAACACTTGGCTGTTCAGCGATACCTCAGACACATTTAAACAAAAGTTGTAAAACTTTTTTAAGTTATGGGAGATTAATCTAGGTCCATGCTGCAAAAAAATATGAAAAGTGATTTCCACTTAGTGTTTACAAAATTTGAGGCTCTCAAAGTGCCATTGTATTTTTTTAAACAGAGCCCTAATATTCCTTATTGAATAAGCATGTACAGGGGGTTATTCTAGGCTGTGACCTCAGCTCTACCTGAGATACTCTATAACCAGAGGATATGACAATCATCAAGTTCATGAAGTTAGGGGAGTATGACAAACATTAGTCCGCTGGTTATTTCTGCTGATTTGCACAAGAGTACATGTCGTTATTGGCTTGGGTTTTTTAATTCATGAAACTGGCATAATACCCTATGGAACTTTGACATTCATGTGATTTCCAGTGCTTTAGCAAAAAGTTCACTCAGGCATGCCAGGTATTCACTTTTCCCCCTCTACATGTAGGAGTCTTTTATACAGGGTTGGCATTGACAAAGGAAGTTGGGTATTTCCAATCAGGAGTCATAGAGTCAGTCATAGAGTCAGTCTGAAAGAGAATAATGTATGCATGTAAAACTGATAAGCACTGCAGTAAGCATTTGCACAATCCTGCTTAGCAAAACAGGTCACCAGCCAAGAAAGTTTACCTTACTGCCGCTGTTGTCCCACTAATGTTTTGCTTAACCCTAGCACTATTTAGCAGGGTCCTGGAATAATTAAATCAGCCCAATGTCCCACTGTGTACGTGGAAGGCCAACTGAATCTGCACTCTCTTTTTTTAAACTAACATGGATTGGATACATCAAGTGAACTTAAGATGAACTTTGTGAAAGTTCAAGTTGTGACAAAAACAAAATTTAGGAAGTAAGCTTTGAACTTGTGTGTTTTAGAAATGTTTGTCTTGTCCAGCTTATTATGCATCCATGGCATTACACAAATAGTGAACACAGGGTATTGCTACATGTACAGTAGGGTATACATGTATACCAGTTGCAGTTTTTACATTCAGCTTTATGATATTAAAAAGGGGGTAACCTGAGTCTATAAGAATCAAGTTTCATTTCTGTAAACATTTACATACAGTACATATGTACAAATGTACAGGCTTGACAAAATTAGCAACCGATCACAATATTATCACTGCCAAACAACATGCACAAAGAACACACTATTATCGGGATTCAGTGTGATTTCAACAATCACCTAATTTGACTTTCAAAAAGGTCAGCTTTCAGCAAATATTAAAGATTTCATTACAGTACATAAATTACAGTACATGTAATTTATGCAGTAAGTGCCACATCTACAACAATGGTAGTTGCCAAATATACAAGGAGTAAAATGAAAGTTTTTATTCTAAATGTTCTCATATTACATGTGTATTATGAGCTTATCATGTTGCTTGTTGCACATTAAATACCATCAACCAAAGGAACTATGATTTAGACATTCATGAAAACACTGGTTTTTACTTCATTGTAAAGATGACAAAAAGTCAAAATAATAATAAAATATCCTACATGTAGCATCAAGAGGTCCAAGATTGAGTACGATATGTTCGGACTAGATGTATTGGAAATCCAGGCCTGGAATTACATGGAGGCCTGGAACTACATGGAGGCCTGGAACTACATGGAGGCCTGGAACTACATGGAGGCCACAGAGGCCATGGTCTCTGTTGCCTCGGTTTTGGTGCCCCTTCAAAATTTTCCCACAGATTTCAAGATTTTCTTACGAAAGTACTCTTTGGAAAATGAAAATGGCCTTGCCCTCTCGAAGCTAAAATTCCAGGCATGTACAATGTATTTTGACTGCAGTATCTTTGATATTTTTACCGTACATTATATCCAAATCCTGAAGCCTGATACTAATAAGTAATATTTGTGTAATATGAACACTCAGAAATATACACCAAAGAAAGGTGCATGCCCACTGTAACTTGACAGTAAAATACCATTGCTGGAGTTATAATCAATCATTCCCAGTCGTTCTATTTCCTGCATGCTCAATGCACATCTGCATGCAGACTTTATATTCCCAATGTATTCTAGATTCTCACAATGAACAATTCAACTTGCAAGCACGACAATGAATGAGTTGGGACTTTACACATGATAGATACATGTACATGTATGTAAATATACACTGTAGTGCAGGAAATTTGTACTAGGCTTAATTTAATTAACCTAGCTTTTAAATGTGATAATCATAACCCTCCATCTTCTCGATGGTCGTAGACTTTCTTACATAGGTCCAAGGGATGTGAAGCTATGATTATCGCAGGTTCTACATGACGACTTATACACGTGTGTCAAGTTTGTCAAACAAATGTAGGCGTCATGTTTCACAAAGGCAATTGTGACCAGTTAGTTGTCTTCATGTCCCTTACCACTGCTATGGCGGCCATTGTGCCCTTGAAATGTTCCCGTACAAATTTACATTTCCCTCATAAGAGTTATGTGCCCAAAAACAATGTGAAGTTGCATTTACACTAGACCACACACCTGAGGGCAGTGATTTTAGTGTAGGGCCAAGAAACTCACTACCCATTCAGTTTCCCTTGAGATAAATTAATTGATAATACCTTGGAGAGCTTATGTATGCACTCTGATTGGTCGAAGACTGGTCATGTGGGGGTGTATTAACATGTGGTTTAAAGACCGGCTTGAAATCAGCAAATAAGTGGCCCAAATGTGAAACTGCATTTACACTGGACCACATGCCTGAAGGCAGTGATTTTAGTATAGGGCCAAGATACTCACAAGTCCAGCAATCTTGAACTGCAGTGAATAATATTACCTCACTGTGTAATTTTAAACAAAATGTAGTTCAATTGTTGCGTTTGAGTGAGATTGATAATTATGGCTTTGCTTCAATTCTGTTGAGTATCGAAGTACACGGGGCCTACTTACCCATAAAACAAATGAAACCTCTCCTAGGGCTTGTACAAATAAAACGTTTATTGTACATTAGGCTACTAGTACTACATGTACATTGTACATGCATTACACCTTATTCTACCTCCATGGTTAAACTACGTTAGTGAAAGATAAGGGCTTTTTTCTCCTTTTGATACTGGTGTTGTAACAATATTGTTGTGGATATTTCCTCCAAATTCAAGCCGAGTTGCCCTTACAAGAACAAAGTTTCAATATCATGCCTGCAAATGTTGTTAATGAATTGTTTTAATGCACAGTAACAAGATACCAACCGAATAAATAGGGAGCAGATGTTAAACAAATTATAACTTTACTCTTTAGTCATGTTAGTCAGAAATGGTGCTGTATTCAATTGTTGGTTTTTCCCTCATTAGAATCAAACATTATATCAGGGAAATCAAGTATGATTTATTATCACGATGAGTGCAAAAATGGCAATCAGATTCAGCATCTTTTTTCTTCTTAGTCTACCAATCAAGAGTTAATGTACATTGATGTATCCTGACAAACTATGAATGATCACAATGAGAGAAAGTGTATCTTACCTGAGTATTTTTTGTTTACCAAGTTGTTTCATACGATTATACTGTTTTCCCATCATTTTGAAGTATTGTTGTTGTGCCTCACATCAGTCACCAAATATTGATAAAATCACTGGATAAATGGCAAACGATGCCTGATTGAGCTATTTGTGCGAGCTAGAAAACAATGCAACTCGGCCAGCTATTGTCCTACACCTGCCTAGCTCATCAGTTGGATAGCTAGCCGACACTTCCCTACACAGTTTAGTTTGGTTTGGTTGCAGACCAACAACCAAAACCAATTCGAAAATATCCTCGATTCTACTTTCTAGTGCATCATAAACACTCCATTAGAATTAACTGAACCCTTCGAATGAAGGAAGTCCTTGTGATTTTTAACCAAACAAAGTCCACAGAAAACGGAATTGAATGCCGATAAATTCGGTCCGCTGGGCTTTCCTCCCACACTCGCTAATCAACAAACAAGGAAGTTAAACAGTTGGCCATAGTCTGGTTCCATTACCATTGTGTAATATGAATAACGCGGGCCAAGAAAAGATACAAGACAACGTAAAGGGTCAATGATTTGGGTCCGACAACGCCCCCTTGCGTTAAAATTCTTCCTCTGTTATAATCTGTACGCGCGTCTCGTGTAATGTTTGTATCAAGCAAGGCGAGAACAATCCCATCGAGGCAAAATTATTGTCGACAATCTAAGGAGATTACATTTTAAATAATCCCAACCCAATTAAGCTAGTGATCCCTCTGCTGCCGCTTCCCAAGTTGAATAATAAACTCATCCCTGGATATACGGCAGTTAGACATACAGTGGTTTAATGGTTTCTCACTGGCACCCCAAACAAGAAAAAAGATATTGGCAAATTAGGGTAGGCCTAAATTATCTCAAAGGAGTTTGAATTTTAAACAATTTTGGGTCAAGTTGATAAACAAACAAACTGGGAGATCGCCAACATTAGGTCTAGATAGCTCAGTTGGTAGAGCAGCGGCACATTAATCCGGATGTCGCAGGTTCAAGTCCCACTCATTAGTCAAATTTGCTTTGTTCAACCCAAAGGTTTTGAAAACAGTTTACCGTCTTCCACAAACCAGCAATGTAATTTTCGTGTTTCAGAAACAAATTCTTCCGACTTTCGCCACACTGAAGTTAAGCTTCGCTGTTTACCGAGGGTTGCGACAAGACACCTGGTCAAAAAATTTCAAGACAAACATTCGGCTGAGCTGTACAACCATCATATTAGTACATGTACATGCTCATCTGAAAGCTATCCATGAAGATGAGAACTGACTCTGTTCTAGGTGATGGCAAAGCCGTCGTTACAGATGCGAGTGCAGCACCAGCTCAGGCCCCACTATGATCAGCTCTACACAGGCTCGAGCTCCTGGACCTTGATAGCCCATCAATCGGCCGGAGATACTGATTAATCTACCAATCTATCTTCCTGGGATAATCTTCAAACGAACGACGACGACGACAACTCTTTTTTTGCGTGGTTTGGATTTGAAAGTTGAGGGTAGTTTTAAATATTATAGTAGTTTGTTGATGTCCTGAAAACTCTATCACCGCCGGCTTAATTAAACATTTCGGTGGGCTCTTCAATCACGCCTATAACCCCGCGCCGCGAAAGGCGTCTGCCCCTCAAACTGATTTCTATCTTTGAACTAGGCCTAGCCTTTTATTACCAATCTTTGACATATTTGTTTGGTTTAGTGTGCGCCGAAACTAGGGACGAGGCACTTATGGCCAATCAAACTGTAGTTTCCATTTACTTATCAAGCCTTGTTTCAGTGCTGTTGTTATGACGGCTTGCTATTTTTTCAGATAATCTGTAAAAAGAAATATTTGGTCTGCGTGTCAATGGAACAATAGTTTTAAACCACTGAAATTGTCACAATACAAGCTTATACAATGTAACATTTTACTATGGTAATTTTTTATCTCAAAGGTCCAGATTTAAAGACAATAGGCAGGGGACACGTGGGGGAACGGACATCAAGGGGAGGGGCACGTGCCCTCTTAGTTACGCCACTGGGTTCTTAGTATCTCAAATTACAGTTTACTTCCCCGACAACGGGAAAATAGATGTCGAATAATGATGTCCTTTATAAAATCAATTATCACCATAAATTTGGTATTTCTATACGGTCGCCTTATGCATCTAATTTTAGTTTATGAGAACCATGCAGAAACGCTGTATCACTCTCCTTGACAATGACAATGTTGACCTTTTATTTGACTCAAGTAAACTTTGTGAACAGTCGACATTTTAGGTTTTTCTGCATCAAATTACCACTAGTTGCTTCATATTGCAGTCCCTTTACAAATCCCAGCACTTTTTTCTGGAAGCTTCAAATTCCTGACCCTCAAATAAAACTCAACAAAAACAAAAACTTAAAGGTAACGTTTTTTTTATTCTTAATGTGGTGGTAAGGGTCAAAGTGAGGTTACTCTTTAAAAACCATGATGTATTATATTATTTAAAGACGATGGCCCCAACGCCAAAACTAAATTAAAATATTGAACAGTTTTCAGGGTTGTTGCAAACTTCCGTTTGAAATACCAGCAAAACAACCTGCAGTGAACAGACCATTCAGTAAAACAGCGGCAGTTATTCGGAAAAATAGTTCGTGGTTTTTTTTTAGTTAAAAAAAAAATGAAATACCTCACTGGTCTATTACTTATTCATTAATTAAGATTATTGACGATTAAAAATATGTGCATCTGCAGGGGAGGAGGCAACTCTGGATAATAAACCAAAAGGATACGACTATGCTACATATTGAGAGATAAGATACTCTTTGAAAGAGTTCCCCAAAAAGCCCACGGAGATTTTTGCCTTAATTGATTGGTCAATGCTATTCCAAAGACTGGGACCATAGAAGTGAAGGTGTGTTCTTGTGCTGAGATTTACGTGTGAAAGGTACGAAGGCCTATATGTTGCTGTGTGATCTAGTGTGGTGGTGGTGAATGACGTCAACTGAAGTAAAGAAAGAAGAAAATGTATCCGATAGGAGATTATTAGTCAACTTGAACATTACAAATGCCAGTTTGAAACTTATTGGTATCAGAAAGGGTGAGAGTGTGCAATTTGACAAGAAGAGGTGCAGTATGATCACGTGGTAGGGAGTGAGTACAGGTCCGAATGACCCGTTTTTGAATGACTAGGCCTACTTACTAGTGAGTGAAATTTATAAGTGAAAGTGAAGCCCAAACGATATTGCAGTAGTTTAAGTAAGGAAGAATAGAAGGGTATTGTCATCGATGATCAACACCAATAAACTTTGTATAGAGTGAACCTGGTCATTACGAGTGTCCTGAATCCAAATTTTATGAGCAGTAGCAGGAATATTCTTAGATCTACTGAAAACCATGTATTTCGTTTGGGTAGAATTAAGAGACAGTATATTGGCTTTGAACCAAGAAGAAACTTTGCAAAGTTCATCATTAAGAGTGATGACCAAAGTGGAAAAATTGGAGTGAGAGAACAATATAGTGATGTAGTCAGCAAACAGGATAAAAGACAAAAGATTGGAACAGTAGTGGAGATCGTTGATGTAAAAAAGGAAGAGAAGGGGACCAAGAATAGAACCCTGTGGAACCATGATTGATAGCCGTAAAAGAAGAAGAGCAACAATTTACGACAGAGTACTGTTTTCTATTATCCAGTCAGCAAACCATTGATAAGAGACACCATGGATACCGCAGAGTTATAATAAACTGCGCCAATAAAGTATCTAAACACTTACAAATGGTAAGATTTATCGGAACCTCAAATATTATGCAAAACAATAATTAAATAATTCGATTCACAGTTATCTTCTGCGCATCTTTTGTTGCGCTGCGATGTTGTTTGGCGGATTTATGGGCACTTGAGTGGCTTAAGGTCGAATTTCAAAAGTTGCAAAAGCCCCTATTCACCCCTATTCCAGAAGGGAACTCGCACAAGCATCACACAAAGACAAAATCAAGACAAAAGACACAAATTTGTTCTGTTTACTTAACCATGAAATTTATTGCAGTAGCTCCTCCGACTTCTAACTTCACTGCTTAAAAGTACTCTCTGCTTTTATCTTATAAACTGTATCTGCTGATATCCTGAAGATGGTCCTCAATACTTAGTGTGAACTCCATCACTGTCCTGAACGGCAAGGATACGTCTTGCTTGAATAGGGGCTTTTGCAACTTTTGAAATTCGACCTTAAGCCACTCAAGTACCCATTAATCCGCCAAACAACATCATAGCGCAATAAAAGAGGTATCAAAATGTGCAGAAGATAACTGTGCATCAGATTAATTGATTAATGTTCTGCATACTATTATTTTGAGGTTCCGATATATCAGGAGCTGGCCATTCAGCAGAAGTTCAGCTTTCTTAGGTTTGCCAATGATGCTGTTAATCTCACGCCATGTATTTTTGATATTGTTTTTATTGGCATTGATTGGCCAGAGCAAAACGCTGGATCATTAACAGGGCCTCCTTTCTTAATCTGAACACTAGGATCAGAGTGAACTGACCGGGTACTGTAAACTTCCGACGACAATATTAAAACAAACGGAACCCGAGCCTTGCTATTGAGACTGATAATCATGGCTTGAAAAACCCGACGTAGGCCTATTCGGCTGTAATCATTTTGCTAGAAACCAGGATATTTACTATTGGAAATAATCACAGCAATACCAGAGAAAAACAGCAAACAAACTACAGAATGTACACACTTCGCATAGTTTTTATTAAAACAATTCAGCAAAAAGTCCTTGTTTTAAAATGACTGACCCGACTTCAAACAGGGGCCGGGAAGAATTGTGTGAACATCAGAGTTAAAAAGGGACGTCATACAGTGACTAGCGTCGATGTATCGGCTAACAGACGGCTACTTATTGTCATTTTTAGTTTGCTATACAAACAATAATTCCCACAAGTCAAGCGTCCAAACCATAGCTTAGGCTCCGGCTTAGACACTGTCCATCTATTTGAAGTCCTGAACCGAAAGTGTATGTTTTGAGCGTTACTGACTGAGCACCAAGCCGGAGTCATGACGCAGAAAAGGGAGTGTGCGTGTGAGTGATCCAGTACGCATTGGGAAGCTCTAAATGATGTTCTTAGGATATAATAGTGGACAGGTTGTAACTCTACAATGACTTTAAAACATGTTAATAATACATATTGGCTTGTACTTTTCTTGCATTTAAGTTAAATAAAATTAAATATTTACATAGTTGGAGTCTATGCAAAGTACATCCTTGAACAAACTTATTACAATTTACAATATTTAAAGTCACATTTGGAAGGTTACATGAAACACCTAAAGTGGGTACACATTGTAACAAATACAATATACAAATGCTATGTACATTTAAAAAGAAATTCCAACATAAATTACAAATGTAGAACTAAATTGGTCAATGATGTAAGGTCATTGTAGATGCTTAAAAGACTGCGCAAGTCTTAACGCATATTTTTAACATCTAGGAAACTTGTACATGAGTCAACAGTGAGTAGACTTGATTTAAAGTCTGAGATCGTGGTTATTTCTGTGTGCTTCAGCCACGCGAAAGCTAGAAAACCAGTTTCTTGTTCATACGAGATAAATATCTGATAGCCTTGAAATTTTATCTCATTCCAACAAGACAATATCTTGATTACAATAAAATAGTATCCCATGGTCACAAAATAATATCTGATAACTGTATAACATTGTCTTGTGGCCCCTCCCAGACTTTAAAAATAAAATAACAATCTTATTCTTGTTCCTCAAGACAAAAACCCTTTCACATGTCACTTCCCGGGATATGTAGAAATCTGTTTCTCCAAGCTCAATTCAGAAACAAAAAGGCAACAGCTTTTGTAAAGTGATGACTACTATACGTATATGTTAACCATACTTTTGACTTTTACTGTTAACAGGAGATAGCTACAAAGAGTTGTATTTAAATTTTAGACCACAACAAGTGACAATGGTAAAAGGAAACCTAAAAATATAGACAAGTGAAAAAGGTGGGCTAGTGAAAGGAAAAGCTAACTGGTCCTGGTTGCTAGTTACTTAAAACATAAAGGTCAAACCTTGCAGTGTGCATGGTCATGGGAAGGCCATAGTCAACTTACCACTACATGGTGTGCACCAGTCCGGGAACAACTGTTCTTGGAATCATTAAGTCTCTCGCTAAAAACCCTGGAGCATAATTTATTAAAAGCAACTGCCTCAACTCAGTTGGGTTTAGCAAAAGCACCACAATCATTGATCACACAATCACTGATAACTTTATTGATTTTTTTTTTTTTTTTTCAATACAAGCCTAAATTTGGCTTCTGAAAATGCCACCATATTGGTTTGCTTTAAATTCATTTTATTGTTTTCCCTCAATCAGTTCTTTGTTCTGTATTTGTTTACTTTTCTTTAATTTTCACCAAAAGAAATAAATGTAAAATTTGAGTTGAAATTGAATTGACTTTTATATTAATTTATATCACACACGCAGATCCTTATCATTTGATTGGTTGAAAACAAGTCATGTGTATACGCCATGAATACTTCTGCAAACACCAAAAATTTAACATTGGACAGGCCCCTCCAATATGGATGATTATTGGATGCTTTGCAGCGTCATTTCCAAGGGATTGTTCTCTGCCTGTTTGTTCGAGCGCACATGTCGTTCGACAGACAAGGTTGGTGTCTACATGGAGTCTTCCACATTCTTAACAGTTATTTTTTTCTTTAACAAATTTTTCAGAGTGCGGGATGGATGAGTTTTCGTGTCTATTGGGGATTTATTGTGAAAAAAATTCAAATGATAAGGATCTATGTGTGAGTCATATATAACACAAATATTTAATGCATTTTGTTCCTATATTGTCACAGAATATAATCAGTCTGTGAAATCTGGCTTTTCCATTTCATAGCCCAAATTTCACCTCCTAATTATATTCTGCGAGAATGCACTCAAATTCATCTAGTAACATGAAGCATGGGGAGTGTACACACACCATAGAGTTATATATAAGAATTAGAGGGCGCACTAGCCAAGTTACATGACTCGTCGCCGGGTGGTGCAGCCATGTTTTAAGTACCACTACCATTACTTTAAGTGTACGCAAAACAACAACATGAACACCGAGCGCGTGATGCATGCATTTACCATACGCACATCGTATACTTCGTACTCAATTTTGCCCTCTAAAAAATGGCGCTAGTGTCTCCTTGCAGTCCCGGCGCGTTTGTGCACGCAGTATTGCCAGTGCGCCCTCTAGTTCTTATATATAACTCTATGACACACACCGAGATCCTTGTCATTTGATTGGTGGAACACGGGTCAAGTGTCATTCATTATATTGCCATGTATAACTGCTGCCAATTTCAATTATAACTGAGTCCAACATTGACAATCATTATACGCTTTGCATATCGTTCCCAAATTATTTCTTTCCTGTTTGTCCAAATTAGACAAGGTTGTGTCATGGCTGACAAGGTTAGTGTCTACAACGAGTCATCCACATTGTTAAGAAGATTTTTGAAAGAATTTTCAGAGTGTGGGGTGGAGGTTTTTTTTAATGCCCATTTCATATTTATTGTGCAAAATATTCAGATGATAAAGATCTATGTTTGATATGATACAAATGACTGCATTTCGTTTGTGCATTGTCGCAGAATACAATCATGAGGTTAGGTCTGGTATTTCCATTTCACCTGGCTTTGTCTTGTGAAATGGAAAAGTCAAGATTTCACATTGTGATTATATTCTGCAACAATGCTCTCATAAGCACCCAATATTTGTACAATATTAACATGTAGCCTGACACACAGTCAGTTCCTAGATGGGGAGCGTACAGTAGATGTGTATTTTCTTCCCATTTCTATTTCCTCTTGTAGTATGATACTTTTTTGCTGGAGGGCATTTACTTGGGTTTTCAATGATTCAATTGTCTCCTCTAGTTCCTGGGGGATTAATTGATAAAATACACAAACTTGTTTAGTTGCATGCATAGCTGGAGCCAAGTATACATTAAAGTTCAATCCAAAAAACAAAGGATGTTAATATTTTCATAAACTGTATTTTATAATCTTTTTGAAAAGCAAAGCAAAAATACCTAAATTGCATCAACTGTAATTTTCCTTTTCGTGGTGAGGGGAATAAACTTTTTCAAAATGAATGCCCTTACAATAACACTCTTACCACTTAGTTTTAAACAACACACATCTTGAAAACTCATCAGTTGTATCATTGCAAAACAGCCAATTAATAAGCTGTTATTTCCTTAAAGCAAAACATTTGTCAAAAGATGTAAAGATATCAAACCTATAATAAGAAAGACGCGTCATCACAGGCCTTAAATTCATACAGCTATTAAGCAGATGATATTGCTTAAACATTTTCTGCTAAGCAAAAATAAGCAGGATACCAGTCACAAATGGTACATATGACATGGTAGTTTGGCTGGTAACCTTATTCTAGTAAGATAAATTGGTTGTATTTAATTAATAGGTGTTCTCAAGCAGCTCAATGAAATTGGGCCCAGGGCTAAATGTTTAGAGCTGCTTAAGCACAAAAAGGGGCTAAGCACAACAAAATTACGCTTACCAGCAAAAAACACTATGTCATTTGCACCATTGGTTTCCTGCTTATTTTTTACTTAGCATAACATTGTTGAGCGCTACTGTCTGCTTAAGCAGCTGTTGAGCCCTGGAAGGTGTAAAATACAAATACCTAACCAAGAATGAACTGCTGTACTGGTTTCCTTACCTGTCTTACACTTAATGGCATCATTCCCTTGAATCTAATCTCGAATTCTTGCTTCAGATGCGTCATCTAATCACACACAATAAATTAATCATTAATATTATCTGCACTTTGTGTGGAGTGAAATCCACAATGCAAATGCCTGTTTAAGTGCACTGAGGTGTATCAATGAATTACACTTGGTCCAGTTCTGGTGTTGACATAGCGTAGAGTCTCGACATTTCAAACAAAGTTCTCTGCTCTTCTTCAGGAGACAGGAAGAGCACCCTGGTTCTACCCATAAACCTACTTAGTTCCTATAAAGCAATCATGGTTTAGTAACTTTAGTGTCTTGCCCAAGGACACAAATGCCATGACTGGGAACAAAAACACATACACAATTCTAGGTGCACGAGACAGCTTGGCCACAACACTCCATACAAAGAGCCTTGATTTCCCCATGTTGGTTTTCCCCTTGAATGGTTGCAATCTGATTGGTAAATATTGGTTACTTACTTGATCTTGATGCTGGAAGTCTCTCTGTTGTAACTGTCTATCTAACTGCCTTGCTTGATTCCTTTGCTTATCCAGATCTTCATGTACAGTCTACAAAGAATCACATACAATTAACTCCTTAACTACTGTCTGTATGAACTGGAAAGTATTGTAGGTATTTCAGTTGTTGGGACCTGTTAAAGTATGCGAGTTAGTTTTCTTCTCACATTAAAGCAGTTTACTTGGGATTCTAAGGTTTCCGAATTGTTTTTAATACCAGCGAGATTTGCACAGTTTAATGACTGGTATGGCTAAAGCATGTTGATTCATTCAATATGGGTGATTCTCAATACAATGTGCTCTCCAAAGTTTACCCAGGAGATGCCATTTATTCCGAAAAGCACTCAACTAAAAAAACAACAACTACTCAGCACTGCGCAGGCAGTTTGGGACCTTGAAATGGCTGACATAAATGTGAAAACAACACCAGCCTCGTAACAAGTATCATCTTATGTCATAAACACAGCAGAGAAATGTGACCTTGCTGCATTATCTGTATGCCAACCACAAAAAAGGAACAAACACAAACAACCAGGTTGTCGCTCAGCGCGATGACCAAAAACTTGTCATTCGTTTTCCCATGATACACTATATTATGTATTAACTGTTTTAAACTCAGCTAGGTTTGCTTACATTCATTGATATAGGATTGTACAAATATAATCTGAAAACCTTCACCCATATGTTGTTAAACTGGGAGTGGTATCCAAACAACCTAAACTACTGTAACTGCTATACCATCATTATACACATGATGTATCCTTCCTAATGGAGTATAGTCAAGAGTTTGAACTTCTTACACCCGTCTATATAATGGTATATCTAATAGTAGTGTGCAGAACAATACAACAGAAAGACTTATCTAGAAGGTTCCTTTTTCTGACCTTGATGTATGCATTATGTTGTTTCTTGAGGAGCTGTTTCTCATCTTCCAGTTTAGATATGACATCAGCCATCTCTTGCTGTAGTCGACTTCTACAACTAAGATGAAATAATCCAAGAATGATCAATAGACAGCATCAAAAGCAGACATAACTACATACAGCACTCTGTAAGCATCACAGACCTAATTTGCATATTGACATTGAGAAAAATTGTGTTTTTTTTTATCGAAATGGTGGAAGTCAGATTTCAAGCTAATCTGATTGAATTCAGCCTGTATGAATCATTTCAGTCATAGGGTTTTATCTCTGCAACCATATTATGTGACTTTTGTAACCCAATATAATGCACAAATGTATGTCATACAGCCATTGACTTCAACTGCCTGTTACATAATGCGTTAGTTTGGGTAAACTTTGGTAAGCCAATCGAAAAATGAGCTTTGTGATTGCTTCTGTGATGTTCGGCATCTAATGGTCAATTAACACTGAAATGGCTCTGTTTATTAATAATCATCAAACCTGTCACTTAGAGCTGCATGAAACTATGTTTCTTTGTAATCAAACCAATGTTTTAACAAGTCCTTTGTGAATACACTTACACACAGGGAAGCTCACAATATTAGCTCCCCCCCTAAATGACACCTTGTTATATATATAAAACATCTTTCAAACAATTAAAATTGGTTGAAATGTTTGTATATGCAGGCAACTGTTATTTTCATAGTTGTTTACATACATTTCTTACAATAACCGATACATAGTTATGCCATTCCATTTAAGGGTGGTCCAGATAAGAAACATTCGAGTATTTGTATTACATAATGCATAAATAACACCAAAATAACACAAACATGAATAAATAACACCATAATGAATTACACCAAAATAACACCATAATGAATTACACCAAAATAACACCATAATGAGTAAATAATACCAAAAACAAACCTGCTTGACTCATGTTTTAGTGTCTCAATTGAATTCTGCAATTCCTTTATGTTCTGAAAAAGATTGAAAATAATAAGTTGTAAAGATTTTGACATCAATAGCTAGCAGAGAGAAATTCTTCTTCTCAGTGGTTCAAACAAGAAATCCATGAAGACTCCATGATTAAGCAGGAAAGAGAAAGAAACAGGGTCTTACAATGTTGTTACACATTGCAATGCATTGCCATTGTAATCAAGAGACATATCCTATAGAACACAAACGCTGTAGGAAAAGCTGTATCTGAACAATTAGCTAGTATCTTTCCTTATACTCTCATTACTAGTGATATGAGATGGGAAATATGGCAAAATATGTATCACATTGAAGAGTGGGATTTGTTTGTTTGCAAGGCAGTAAATTGCAAGCAGAATGTTGATTGCAATGCAGCAATAAGTGCTACATGGGCTTAGGCAGGAACTGTGTTTATGTACTGTGACCGGTCAGACGGGTGTAGTTTAATATGCGATGAAAACATTGTATCACTGACAATATTTCATCAGTAATTTACAACAGATTCAAAACTCTGCAGCAAGACTTTTTACACAATGTCCACATCACACTGATATTACGTCATTTACATTGGCTTCCAATTAGGGCTTGTATTGGTAACAAGAATTTGTTGTTAATAATAATGAATCCTATCACTTTATAAAACAATTATCTGTAGTATTCACTGTATTTAACTGTGCTGACCATATTGACCAAGGGTCTCAGCATTCTCCCTACACAGTGGTCCCCTGGCCAAGCCAAATGCTTGATAGAAACACTTGATTCTATTCAAGAACACAAGCTGGCTAGGTTATTGCTTCCCAATGCTTTGTGGACCTCTACCTGCATAGACTGTCCATGTGGCTTCAAAGTTTAGTCCATACTTAAATACAAATGACAATGGTACAAGAAACCTTAAAATATAAACCCGTGAAAAAGGCTGACATGGCCATTGAAGTGACAAGCGAACTGGTCTGCTGGATAGTCACTGCGAAAGTTAAGGACAAACCCTGGTTCTGGTGTGTTCATGGTAAAAGCCAGTCTTACCTCAGCTGATGCAGCTAACCGTTGAGTATAATCTCTCTCAATGTCCTTTAGGGTTTTGTTGGTCTGTAATAAAACAAACCAGTGATTCAACATATATATCTACCTCTAGATGTACCTTCCTAGATCGTACACAGCACTTCACTCCTAATTGCTCACTACATTGTGTATAAATGTAAGGTAGGAGATTATTTCGACACTGCTTTGCTCTGGTTTACTTTCCTAATTGTTGTCCATGGATAGCAACTGAATCATGTAGAACAGAGTAACTCAACAATCACCAAAGTATGAAATCAGATACGCAAAGTAATAATTACATGTACTAATTATGCACTTTCCAAGCCCTGTTTAATGGGCCCTGAACATTCCTGAAACCATCTCAATTCCAAGTGTTTTGATCGTGATTCAATTGCACACTCTAATGACTCAGCCACCAGAAGTTGAGTTATGTGCGCTAGACCGCTAGTTTTGCAAAAGTGTTTGTGCAGAGGGACACTTGAAGTCATTTGTGATGGGCATCTTGGCCAACTTCACCTTATATACATAGCTGGATATCAGATAACTGAATAGTACCTAAACAACTTCACTTTTTAATTTTTTTTAAATGAGATATCGCCTTACTCACTGTGAGGGCCACTTCAAGGTGAGGGCTACACTTAACTGATTTGGGCTGTTGGCCCAAATCAACTGACACCAGGGGCACGTTGCCACCTACTCCTGGGGCTGAAACAGGGTTACCCCCTTCACAGTCCGTAAGGATGTAGGCATGGGTATCATCCACTAGGAGCCTGGCTGGTAGAGCAGATTGTGCTACCTTCCAAACTTTTTAGGAAGCAATTATGGTTAAGTGCCTTTCTCAAGGGCACAAGTGTCATGAATGGGAATCGAACCCATACTGTGCTAATGACAACACCAGAGCTTGGGTCCGGTGAACTAGACCACTCGCAACGACACGCCACTGGCTTTAAAAACACAAGGGGTAATTCCTAATCTACCGACCAGTTTGTGTTATTTGCTATTTATTTACTCTTTAGCACATATACTACCTGCAGCTGCCGCAGCCTATTGCTCCGCACACCGGCTGCAACCGCCCTCAAAGCTTGACAAGTTGTATTCTGAGTTTTACGCACGCTATTAGCAGTAACGCATCTGCAACACTTTGAACATTGAGGTGTTTTATTAATGTGTGTGTGTACAGACCGTATTTTATGTAAAGCATATTTTATGTGTAATGTACACAGTAATGGCAACCGTTCGCTTGTTTCAAGATAAACTTAAGGGTTGTTTTTACAAACAGAATACCATGATTTGATAGATATTATAGAGAGTGTTACAGAAAGAAGATATCTGTTGGTAACAGAGACATTTGCATTTAAAGGTTTGTTTCGATTATTTTCCATCATTTTTGTAGCATTTGTTTCTTTGTGACGACAGTACAGTTGAGAAAATGTTTGTGCCCAACTTTCTACGTAACAAACATTTACTTGTGGTTCATTACTTGACATTTAAATTAAAAAAGTCGCATCCCCTCAAGGTGATCCCGTGGCTGCTGCTACCCAGGTTGTATCGTAAACTTGGGTGTGATCCCTGGCTACACGGCAGTTAACGGTTGTATGGCTTCTGACTGGCACCCCGAACAAAAAAATTGACAAAATAGGGAGACCGCCAACATAGGGCTAGATAGCTCAGTTGGTAGAGCGCCGGTACGTTAATCCGGAGGTCGTTGGTTCAAATCCGCTTTAGTCAATTTTTCTTTGTTCAACCCCATACTATTTGAAATTTACCCAGTCAGTTTCCCTTGTGGTTCATTACTAAACATTTACTTCATATACAAACAATATTTCCTAATCTTAGTTGAGCTGTTTTCAATCTCAAAGCTTCAATTTGGTGAAGCAAACAAAACAACTGTGAAAACTATTCTAAAGATAATTTAATCCGCTATAAAAAAATCACAATCAAAGTTATCTGAGGATTTCTAGGCATAGTAGTAAATCTGTGCCGCGGTGAGGAATAAATGACTCTATGTTTAGAAGTGCTTGAGTGCTAAAAGGTTAAACACACACCTTTTCCAACATTTGTTCTAACTCTGCACTATGGTCCCTTTTGTAGTCGTAATCGTTGCTGTTCCATTTCTGACTTCAGCTTAGAAACCTAAACAATCAAAATAGTGTGAGAATTTGAATGCAAGTATCTAAGTCTAAGTGCATAAAATAATTATAGAATGT
The DNA here is from genome assembly GCA_032158295.1 of Pycnopodia helianthoides. Taxonomy (NCBI): domain Eukaryota; kingdom Metazoa; phylum Echinodermata; class Asteroidea; order Forcipulatida; family Asteriidae; genus Pycnopodia; species Pycnopodia helianthoides. Next base: position 8,057,490 of record CM063245.1, on the reverse strand, counting down.
GCATTATGGCATTGTTAGTTATAGCTTCAATTAAACTCTGAACTTTTAAATATCACTTTAAAAAGTGTTTCCCATCACAGAGGCAAGTGTCTTACACCTTTCACATATCTAAACATGTGTAATCCAGAGCTGTTCATACTCCTTTTCTTATTCTTCTTGTGATGAAACTTAAAAGCCAAATTCCCATTGATATATATAATACAATTAGAATCGTCTAACACAAACAAGGTACATCATTGTTAAAGACCTAATATGAAATTACAGCATTCTAATATGAAATTACAGCATTCTAATATGAAATTACAACATTCGTACTTGAATGTTTACTCAGTGTTCACATGATGTAGGTTATTTGTTTCAACTGCTCAAAAAACTCTGTCCTGCAATTGTTTTGTAACTGTCTGAAGATGTGTTGAGTTCAACATCTGTGATCTAATCTAATGATAAAACCTTCCCTTTAGTAGGCACCTGAAGATGACTTACTGTTGCTTCACATTCCCACATTACTTTCTGCTTCTCATCTTCTCTGAGTAATCCTAACTCAATGAGTTGTTGTTTCCGTAGTGAGTTACTCTCTATATTAGCCTCTCTCAGTTCACTCACTTGCTGCTCTAGCTCAGCTATCAACTAAAAACAACAACAAATCATACTATTGAAGTAAGCCCTTAATATTGATTCACACTTGTTACTCTTATGTATATTTAACCACTTCGCTTTGGGATAAAATCCAAGAGAGATTTTGTCAGACAAAAGGCAACTTTCTTTTCTGGCCATAAATAATTTGTTTCTTTAATGAACATAATTTGGACACCCATATAAAGATGCTTCTCATAGACATTTACAGATTTTAATGTCTTGTATTTTTCACGGCCGTGTTTGAACAGAGGCATCCTGAAGAGAGATGAAAGGCCTCATAACTATGTGGTAAGTAAAGTCTTTAAAATCTTGGCTGGTATTTGAAAGGAACAGCTCTTCGATAAAGGTATTAGGCACAAATTCAAGCAAAACAAAATTGAATGAAAACTGTAATATGCCGTTTCTTTTAGTTTGTTTTAGATTGGCGTTCCAAATATTAAACCCCTGGGTAGTTCCAAAATCGTTTTGAAAATCCTGATTTGAACTGGTTCAGTAGGATAATGCAGGCTTCTGGAGTAGAGATTAGCTTAATGTTTGGTTTTATCATTGTCCCTTCAAAGTCTCTGAACTACAACTTCTTTGTGTAAATGTAGGGCTGGTGATTATACACAAGCACTTTGGATAGTAAACTTTGACACATTTTGGCACTATGTACAAATTTTCTGATTATTTCATTAACATTTCCTACATTTTAAAACTCAGAAATGACATCTGAATTGCTCTTGCCACCATAAAAATGTTCTAAAGTTTGTAACTGCAACAATATTGACTTTGCGATGAACAACCTACAATCTCACCTTTGAGCCTTGATCCTGTTGGGTCATATTTTGTTTGTGTTCATCTTCTAGCCTGGTTTGCAATCGCTGTGTTGTACCTGCTAAGACATGTTCATGTTCTTGTTGCATAGCTTCATGGTTATGTTGATGCTGGTGTAGTAACTGAGTGTACTTTTGATTATGAGCAGTCTCTTGATCTGTGAGCTAAAAATCAGTCAATAAACTACAAATTAATGACATTAAAGAGGGACTCTGGGGTTCAGTTTTGTGATTGACTCATTTTCCAATAGATGGAGTACATATGAAAGTGGGAACAAATTACAAGTCTCTAACCTCACAATAAAATGCTGTAAAAATGGTCATTATATTTGATACTTTAAACTAGATGTCATTGAATGTCAACAATAAACTTGGTCTAAACATTCCACACAAGAATTTGTTGTCAGTCAAAAGGTCAAATTCAATGCCGTTTTGATAGAAAAACATGGAAATTCAGGAATGAACTAAAAATTCCCTGTACAAAAAGGCACAGACCCATATATATTATTAATGTGACGTTAAAGACCCCTTGCATATGAAGTCACAAGCTTAAAACAGCACCCTCATTGGATGAGAGTTGTGCGCGGTGCATACAGACCTGCACGTTTCCATTGTTTGACCTCAGCGGCCAACGCAAGGGTCTATAGGATGGTTTTGGATGCTGACAAATTTCACACTGGAAGGGTATCAAATACAATGGCACTATACACCATTATAACGCAAGGTTGGAGACTTGTAATTTTTTTCTCCCACATTCATAATTGTAAGGACTCTGTCTATTGGAAAATGAGTGCATTACAAACTGAATTTGACCTTAAGCCCCTCTTTAAAACATGAAGGCATAACATTATGGAGCTTACAGGGTGACTTAAATCCAACTGGAGCTCCAAGTAGCTGTAAGTTTTCACAGTGGGTAGCATCTTAGGGATGACATTCTTGCAATTAGAAGATTGAACAAATAATTTGCAGTCTGTAAACAAATTGATTTTTTAATCATCAATAATGTGAGAAAAACAGTCTTTATTCTACTACCTGTTTCTTAAAGTGTTTACGCTCTTGTTCCATTTGTTTTGTGAATTCTTGACTTTGTTTTTGCCTGAGTTCCTTAGACTGTGCAAGATCTTCTTCTACTTTCTGCATTTGTTGTTTCATATCATCAAACATTCTGCCTGAATTACGCTCCACCTGCAACTTGAACTCTTCTAGTGCTCTCTCAGCATTCTGGGATTGCGACTTCTTTGAGTCTTGAAGTTTCTGTATTTGCTCATCTTTCTCCCTGTGTCAAAATATCACAAGATTTAATTTCATTTAACAAGTCAGCACTGGGATTTCTAAAAAGTTTACATGCTCACGGACAGGATTTAGGAACACTGTTTTTGAGAATAACGTTGTCACAATGAATGCGTGACTAAACCAAGTAAAGACAACAAACATCCTCATAAATGCACAAGCATTTTTTTATCTCCTTTCATTTCAAGAAAAATATGGAATGTATTCAACAAAAATCTGCCTGACTGTCTGTTGCTATGCAAATGCAAACATAGCCAGCCCTGGGGGGGTCTGATAGGTCTGATAGATTGACTGGAGTAATGCTGAATGTAATGTACCTGATTGTCTGTTGTAATTTGAGTAGATTTCTTTGGTGTTCTTGTCTAGTTTGTTCTAGCTCTGTCTTGATGCTAGTAATCTGCTTTGTATGTAGAGTTTCTAGATGAACCTTCTCCTGTCTCTCCATAGATTCTGCATCCTGGATAAAACATCAAGGAACTAAATTATTGTACGCAATGTCAAATACATATTAGTACTATTACGTTTAATGCGTACTGAATCTAAACCCCCATATAGGTTAAGTGTTGAGTGCATGACAGAAACACTAAGGCTCTATGACCTTCAGCCAGGAACCATATACATACCACATTATTCCCAGCAGAAACAAGACAATGGCTGATCAAGTTATCTGACATAAGAGGGATAACGGGGAGCTAGGAACCAAGTAACAGCTAGATACCATAAGTTATCCAATATAACAGGGAGCTAGGAACCAAGTAACAGCTAGATACCCTAAGTTATCCAATATAGCAGGAGCTAGGAACCAAGTAACAGCTAGATACCATAAGTTATCCAATATAACAGGGAGCTAGAAACCAAGTGACAGCTATATACCCTAAGTTATCCAATATAGCAGGGAGCTAGGAACCAAGTAACAGCTAGATACCATAAGTTATCCAATATAGCAGGAGCTAGGAACCAAGTAACAGCTAGATACCATAAGTTATCCAATATAACAGGGAGCTAGAAACCAAGTGACAGCTATATTTCCCTAAGTTATCCAATACAACAGGGAGCTAGGAACCAAGTAACAGCTAGATACCATAAGTTATCCAATATAACAGGGAGCTAGAAACCAAGTGACAGCTATATACCCTAAGTTATCCAATATAGCAGGAGCTAGGAACCAAGTAACAGCTAGATACCATAAGTTATCCAATATAAACAGGGAGCTAGGATCCAAGTAACAGCTAGATACCTTAGTTATTTGAAAGATACTGACCCTTAGTTCTCGTTGTCTTTGGTGATGACTATCTTGTAATGACTGTTTTAAATCTTGTACATGTTGCTCCAACTCACGTATACTCTCTGAAGTCTAATTCACAAAAATAAAAACATACTATTAATAAGAATACAAGGTATTTATAAAAGTTACTCATGGTTAAAGACTTTGTAAGCCACTATTTTATTTTCTATACCACACACACACAGTTTCTTGTCGTTTGATTGGTGGAACATGCATCATGTGTCATCCTATATTTTTCATGTATACTGCCGCAACGCTCCAAAATTTAATATATGCGTTCTACATGGAAAATTATAAGACGCTTCATATGCTTTGCAGCATCATTGCCAAAATAATAATTCCTGCCTGTTTGTCCCAACGAGGCAAAGGTTGTTTCAAGGGGACAAGGTTGGTGTCTATCGTACATGGAGCAGTCCATGTTGTTTAGAACAAGTTGTTTGAAGCTTAGCATGGTGTTGAAAAATAACAAATAACTATGAACAGTAAACTTGTGGGTACAACCAGTATAAAATCTCTTTTGGGAAGAGTATTGGCGAACAGTATACTCTGCACGTTCTCCTGAAGATAAGAAGTTTACTATTCAGTAGTAACTTCTTGTTGTTAAGAATGTTAAAAAGAAAAGTTTTTCAGAATAAGGGCGTGGATGAGTTTCCGTGACTATCTTTGATTTATTGGTAAAAATTTTAAAATGAAAAGGATCTTTGTGTGAGTTATATAAATATGTTGATTGCATTTTGCTTGTGCATTGTCGCAGAATATAATACTCTGAGAAATCGGCTTTTCCATTTTAGTTGGCTTTGCCTCGTAAAATGGTATAGTCCAGATTCACCTCATGATTATATTCTGTGACAATCACTCACATGCATCCAATTTCTATAATGAACATCATTGGGCTCAACTAGAATGGTCTCATTGGGAATAAACTACTTGTCCGTTGCAAATTTATTCTCAGCACTAACAGATACTAGCAATAATGCACTTGCAAGGTACATACATGTTGTTACAAAATCTAGTGTTGTGATCATAATTAATATTATCATAAGCATAGGTGAAATAAGAGGTGAAGAAGTGAGGGATATTGTTGTTTGTGTATTTCTATGTGAAAGTGCCTCTTTGGAATTACTTACTGTCAGAAAAGTTTACCAGTGTGAAAGATTGTGGTCACATCCTTAATGGATAGTACAATTGCATTGCATAGTCATCATTAAAACATCTATGTACTTGAAACTCCATATCAACTGGATACAATACCTTAGCAGCAGACAATGCATGTTCTTGTTTCATGAACTCAATAGTAGCATCAGTCTTATTTCTCATTGATCTGGTTTCCATGTTATAATCATCTTTACTTCGCTCAAATTCCTTCTCAAGAGCTGTGAACCTGTCAACATATAAGCCAGTTCAATAAATATAGGCATTTATTAGTTGCTTTTAAACATTGTATGAAAGCACCTTACACTATTACTATCCCTGTTCATCAGGCCCTAAGCATTCCTGAAACTATCTCAACTCCTTAGGAGTATGCAGCATCGGCAGCAGAAGTGGTTTACAGCCTGCTAATAATTCTTATCAACAATCTCCAAACTCACAAGAGGTGATGAGAAGCATCTAATAGCATCTTGCCCAAGGAAACAAGTGTCACGACCGGGATTCGAACCCACACTCTGATGACTCACCCATCAGATCTTGAGTTCGATGCTTTAGACTGCTCGGCTGCGACACACTACAAAGATCAACTACAGTACTAAACAATGTATATCATTGTATCTGTGGATCCATCTAACATATTGTACATGATATGACACTTTGGAGTTAATAATGTCATTGGTTTAGTCTTCACTCAGTACCTTGTATTGGTGTTTTCAAGCTCAGCAGAAAGGAGTTCATTTCTTCTTTGTATTTCAGCCTTTTCTTGACTCAGTTGAGTTTGTAAGATCAAGTGGTTCTCAGAGTCTTGACTTAGTTGTGTAATCCTTGCCTCTAGCTCTCTGATGACTGCAGCCTACAAAACAATGTCCATCTTACAATTGAGCTTCAAATTGCTTGCATACATTATAATCAGTTTGCATAATGGTTGTACAAATATGAGAAATGCACATATGAAAGGAGCTTATGCTAAGGGGGGTTTTACATTGCAACTAAAGCTAAGTGGTTCTACTATTGCAGAAGATAAAGAGCACAAAACAAAAACCCACAAAACAACGACCCAATAGGAAATCTCCTTCTGTACTGTACACAGATTCAAAGACCTAGACGGGAATGATGGTGCAGGGTGGAACATGTTTAACTCACTATAAAAAATAATAATAATAATAACAACAATAATAATGCAAAGTTCTTATACAGTGAGGGGGGACCCAAAGCGCTCATTAATTTTCTACCAGTATGCAGAGCTATGCAAAAATTAAATTCTAATGTCCAAATCCCAGCCCATAGGGTGATTTACTAGGATCCTTCCTCACTCTAACAAAATCAAACACTATGACCATCAACACCCAAACTGTTGGAATCTCATTATGATGGTATGCCTGATCCTATGTAAGCATTAACTGGTGCAGTCCTCGGTCCAACGGAACTAAAAAACACATGCTGATTTATTATGATAGGTTTGGGTGGTTAGTGTTAATGTATTCGTCCATGGATAGTTCAGCAGGTGAAATCCACAGCTTTTAATAGTTAATATTTGAAGTTACAGATGGAACAAAATATTCCACTCTGGATGCTTGATGCCCAGGGTATCAATGTAGTATTTAGGCAAGTTGAAGTCTGTCAGGACTAGATATACAGTAGATACTGCCATAAGCAGCAGATATATTAAAACTACTCACATGATTGTCCACTTGTGTATTATATTCAAGTTCCATTTTGTGCAGTCTGGTATTAGTGTCATCAAGGATTTCTTGTATAGCTTTAGTCTGCTGTTTCTGCATCTCAAACTTCTCTTGCTCAAAATCAGCCATGTTCTCATGAAGCTGAAAAACAAAATGAAAGAAGTTGTCATGATAAATATCTTCAAGTCATCCATTGCTTTAGATTTCAATGAGTGGCCTCCACCCACCAAATTAAGAAACACCCAATCTTTGATTCTGCAAGTGTCAATTGTTTGTGTTTTCACTGAAAATCTTGATTTTTTTTAAAAGTTCAATGGCACTTCAATTGTCATCACCACCATCTTCATCAGGCTGTATTCATCTCTTGTTGGATGAAGCCTTCGTCTAGCAATTTCCATTCTCTTCTGTCACTTGTCAGTCTACTCCATGATGCTGTGTTCATAAAGTAATGATTTCATCTCTCCATCTCATTAAACCTCTAGGTCTGTCTGTGCAGATTGGCTGATTTAAATTGCTGATTGCAAACATACATAAGCCCTATTCTGAACCTATCCTGATCTTTAACAACTAGTTGTCAACTTAACAGCTTTATAACAATGTTTTTGGGGTACTTTTTAAAAAAGGAATGACATTCCAATGAAAAATGAAAAACCACTAAAATCTACCCCTATTTTAAGTTTGTTTGCTCAGTGCTATAAGTCCTAAATTGCAATTTCATATCTGTAACAATCAAAAGGGGTCTTTGAAAAAATGCTTGTAAATACAGGGGGGAACAAACCAAATTCACAAATAAATATTTTTCTTAGAAAATGAATGTTTCTTTATACAAAGCAATTCCTTTGGAGTTTTGATCAATATATTTCCATTTACCAGGAGCTCTAAAAGCATGTTTATGAAATCCACACAAATTGTAATAAGGACTTGTGTTGCACAGAGCAGACAAAAATATATTGTAGTATTTTTGGTCTTTTTATATAAAGTCAAGATAAAAACTTTTCTATTATTCCAAAAGTACATGGACATACGTTTGTCATTGTTAATTCTTACTTCACTTCAAAAGTTGTCAACTAAATCAACTCCATACATGGAGGTATTTTAAACCGAGATAACAGATGCAAATAGAGGTTAGTTTCTTTGATTAATGCCTTCATGGTGGGAATGAAACTCACCTTCTTTTCAAATTCATTCAAAGTTGTTTGGTCACTCTGTTCAACCATTTTTTTGAGCTCTGTGATTTGTTGATCTTTTGTCTCTCTAACCAGCGTTGACTCCTTTACCATGGAGTGGACTAGGACAACAACATTAATAACAATAATATAAAGCATTTATAATGCAACATCGATCTAGTTCACTATTCAGAGGTGCAGTATGTTTATGACAGGTATGCTTTTAAAATTTTTAATTATGAGACCCATTTATGCAGCGCCAGTACTGGTTTACAAGGTGTTGTGATGCAACCTGCAGCCAACCATACCAGTACTGGTTTACAAGGTGTTGTGATGCAACCTGCAGCAACCATACCAGTACTGGTTTACAAGGTGTTGTGATGCAATCTGCAGCAACCATACCAGTACTGGTTTACAAGGTGTTGTGATGCAACCTGCAGCAACCATACCAGTATGGTTTACAAGGTGTTGTGATGCAACCTGCAGCCAACCATACCAGTAATGGTTTACAAGGTGTTGTGATGCAACCTGCAGCAACCATACCAGTACTGGTTTACAAGGTGTTGTGATGCAACCTGCAGCCAACCATACCAGTACTGGTTTACAAGGTGTTGTGATGCAATCTGCAGCCAACCATACCAGTACTGGTTTACAAGGTGTTGTGATGCAACCTGCAGCAACCATACCAGTAATGGTTTACAAGGTGTTGTGATGCAACCTGCAGCCAACCATACCAGTACTGGTTTACAAGGTGTTGTGATGCAACCTGCAGCCAACCATACCAGTACTGGTTTACAAGGTGTTGTGATGCAACCTGCAGCCAACCATACCAGTACTGGTTTACAAGGTGTTGTGATGCAACCTGCAGCCAACCATACCAGTACTGGTTTACAAGGTGTTGTGATGCAACCTGCAGCGAACCATACCAGTACTGGTTTACAAGGTGTTGTGATGCAACCTGCAGCCAACCATACCAGTACTGGTTTACAAGGTGTTGTGATGCAACCTGCAGCCAACCATACCAGTAATGGTTTACAAGGTGTTGTGATGCAACCTGCAGCCAACCATACCAGTACTGGTTTACAAGGTGTTGTGATGCAACCTGCAGCCAACCATACCAGTACTGGTTTACAAGGTGTTGTGATGCAACCTGCAGCCAACCATACCAGTACTGGTTTACAAGGTGTTGTGATGCAACCTGCAGCCAACCATACCAGTACTGGTTTACAAGGTGTTGTGATGCAACCTGCAGCCAACCATACCAGTACTGGTTTACAAGGTGTTGTGATGCAACCTGCAGCCAACCATACCAGTAACTGGTTTACAAGGTGTTGTGATGCAACCTGCAGCCAACCATACCAGTACTGGTTTACAAGGTGTTGTGATGCAACCTGCAGCCAACCATACCAGTATGGTTTACAAGGTGTTGTGATGCAACCTGCAGCCAACCATACCAGTACTGGTTTACAAGGTGTTGTGATGCAACCTGCAGCAACCATACCAGTACTGGTTTACAAGGTGTTGTGATGCAACCTGCAGCGAACCATACCAGTAATGGTTTACAAGGTGTTGTGATGCAACCTGCAGCCAACCATACCAGTACTGGTTTACAAGGTGTTGTGATGCAACCTGCAGCCAACCATACCAGTATGGTTTACAAGGTGTTGTGATGCAACCTGCAGCCAACCATACCAGTACTGGTTTACAAGGTGTTGTGATGCAACCTGCAGCCAACCATACCAGTACTGGTTTACAAGGTGTTGTGATGCAACCTGCAGCCAACCATACCAGTACTGGTTTACAAGGTGTTGTGATGCAACCTGCAGCCAACCATACCAGTACTGGTTTACAAGGTGTTGTGATGCAACCTGCAGCCAACCATACCAGTACTGGTTTACAAGGTGTTGTGATGCAACCTGCAGCCAACCATACCAGAAACACAGCAGCAAACCCAGTCTGTTAGTGTTATGTGTATTGAGTTCTGCATTACACAACACATGGGACCTACGGCTTTATTCCGATAAATATTATTTATTTATTTATTTATTTATTTATTTCATTACACATCCAGCAGCACAAGTGCCAATAACAGGATGAATAGGACACGAGAAGAAAAGTTCAGTTTTAGATGTGGGATGAAAACCCCAATGGGGAAAACCCATGCAATCAGGTAGGGACTGAAAACCCAAACCACATGCAAGGCCCTGGGCCCAATTTCATAGAGCTGCTTAAGCACAAAAAGTAGCTAAGAACAACAAAATTATGCTTACCAGAATAAGGTTACCAGCTAAACTACCATATCACATGTACAATTTCTAACAGGTATCCTGCTCATTTCTGCTAAGCAGGCCATTGTTGAGCAATATTATCTGCTTAAGCAGCTCTATGAAATTGGGCCCTGGTCAGAGGTGGGATAAGAACCTAGGTCAACAGAGGTGAAAGGCAGGGAAAGAAACCACTGAGCCAACTTGATGCATATTAATAATGCATTATATAGAATACATTGTCAAAATAAGACCTGAAATTACACGATGGCCTTGGTGCCCCTTCAAAACTTCCCATAAATTTTAAGATTTTCCAATAAAAGTGCCTTTTGCAAAATAAAAATGGCATTGCTCTTTCAAATACAAATTTCCGCAGAGTGCACAGAGTGCAAATAATTCAAGGCAAGCATGTACGTATAAAACTCTATGGTATGATTTTAAGGTTGATATTAATTCCAGAGTATGTGAAAGATGAACACATTCAAGAATTGATAACTGATCATAAATAAAGGTATACGAAAATGTTGGATGTGACAAACAATTTAGACCAACAGTGCATTTTGATTTAAAATTCTACAAGATTTTAATTTCTTCTAATATGTAAAAGAGTAAAAAACAAAGTTGAACAAACCGGATGTATTTAATCTACCTTTTCTCTCCAGTTTTCTGGTAGAATCCTCCATTTCTTGGTTTTTACTTCGATAGTGGGACTTGATATCTTCCATCTCAGAGTTTTTACGATCAAGGATCTACAAAGCAAGTTCAAACTTACAATAGATAAAAGGTCAAGAGCAAGCTGATCCTAGTTTGGTATTCAGCAGCTATTTGTTTCTCTTAAGCTGATCTCTGTTGATAGCTGTCTACAGCAGAAGAATTAAATTCAAAATCATTCTGATCATCTGGAAATCCATCCACTCCAAGCCCCATCTTACCTCTCTAACCTCTTATCATTTTATCACGGTAACAGTACACAAAGATTAATCTGTTTTAAATCTGTTGGTTGTGGTGCCTTTGGTTATATTGGGACAACCTCCCTACAACATCCACTCTTTAACCTCAGCCGCTACATTTAAGAAATTGCTCCAAACTGAACTGTATCGATTCTAACTTAAGATCCATCTTCCCAGTGCCTTGATCTAGAACCTAGAGTCTGTACACTATGTAGGAGTTTTGTAAATTCATGAAGAATAACAGTGAGTTGTACATGTCTGTGATTACCTTCTGTATAGCCTGATCATTAAGAGTAATAGTGAGTTGTACATGTCTGTGATTACCTTCTGTATAGCCTGATCATTAAGAGTAATAGTGAGTTGTACATGTCTGTGATTACCTTCTGTATGGCCTGATCATTAAGAGTAATAGTGAGTTGTACATGTCTGTGATTACCTTCTGTATAGCCTGATCATTAAGAGTAATAGTGAGTTGTACATGTCTGTGATTACCTTCTGTATAGCCTGATCATTAAGAGTAATAGTGAGTTGTACATGTCTGTGATTACCTTCTGTATAGCCTGATCATTAAGAGTAATAGTGAGTTGTACATGTCTGTGATTACCTTCTGTATAGCCTGATCATTAAGAGTAATAGTGAGTTGTACATGTCTGTGATTACCTTCTGTATAGCCTGATCATTAAGAGTAATAGTGAGTTGTACATGTCTGTGATTACCTTCTGTATAGCCTGATCATTAAGAGTAATAGTGAGTTGTACATGTCTGTGATTACCTTCTGTATGGCCTGATCATTAAGAGTAATAGTGAGTTGTACATGTCTGTGATTACCTTCTGTATAGCCTGATCATGCTTCTGTTGTATCTGTAGTTTCTCCTCGTGGTATTTAGCTTCCATCATTTTAGTTCTTAATTCCAGCTCCTTTTCATATTGATTAACCATCTCTTCTCTTACACTTCCATTAGCTGTGGGTGAGATAGTCAATAGCACAAACATTGACGCCACAGTAAAGTATGCAATTTTATTATGGTTTAAGGGTGGACAGTTGATATCAGCTCCAGAGGTAGTAGAAGTTGACAAACTTTGCCTCGTGAACCAGTTTGTCAACTTCCATTACAGACTTACAATACAGTACAGATAGTTCAACCGACTGGTGAACTATGGGATATCTGTTATCTGTTAAGATCAATTTATAAAATTGATGACTGTTTGAATGTAGAATTTCGCTAACTTCTCCTCTAAGTCCAAAAGTAAGCAACAACAAATTCTGCTACTACATGTAGCTCAATTTTGAAGCCAACTTTACAACGAAGCAGGGAAATTTGATATTTAAAAAGGTGCTGTTTTGTTGTGTGAATATAACTGACCAATGCTGTAAACATGATTTCAGCTCACTGTTCCAAAGCTGTGCGTTTTTCTCCCAATCTCTTATGTATGCATTTTTCCCACCAATTGCCACTAAATTCTTGAATCTATAAATTGACATCATCTGTACTCCCTACATCATACTCGTACCACAGGAAAAATATAGGCAAAAGAATGGGACATGTTGGGAGCCATGTTTGACAACATCACTCCAATGAAATGAAAGGGACTGTTTCACAGCCACATGTGTTTACTGGACATAACATTTACAGCAAGCAAACAACTCAAACAGCACTGTATCATCCCCTCTTGTTATGATCATTGAAAGACACATTGAGAAAAATTGCCTGGCAAGATTGTACACCCATGGGAATGAAGTTGTAGCATTGAATTATGCCAATCATGCAATGGTTTATGTCACATATAAACATGCCAAAGCTGTCATGTTGCTAGCTCCTGATTTTGTCAAATTCTGCACATCTGCAAACTAAAATATTGATCCATATCTTGATCAAGATCAAAGTGTGAAACTTCACAAGCGTGATGAAGATAAACTATTCCTTTGCAAAACATGCAATGACCATTTAGAAAACTACTACCCTGGCGAGGAAATTAATCAGCAACGGCCCAAAACCGAACACCATGTTTGCCCATGGTGACCGTGCCCATGTGAGTGCAAAGTAAGTTGAGCTCAGTCGCTTTCTCAAGGGAATTCCCCCTACCATATTTGGTTCCTTTATTTTGTTTAGTCATGGTTTTATATTGATAATTAATATTCCACAAAAGATATTTTTTTGATTGGTCACTAAAAATGGAACCATATTGTAGGTGGGAACAGAGAATGACTACAGAATGAAAGCATGTTTGTATAGTGAAGCTAATCCACACACAGATGTTGCCTACATTACCTGGTAATGATCCAAATCCTGATGTGTTGTTTTTTGAACTGGTAGCAGAAGGTAGTCCCCAACCCTGAATAAATGATTTCATCTCGACATTAATATCACTCTCAAATCAAACATTTTAATGGTATATTATTTTGTTTACCTCTACACCAATGTGTGATAAGTACCACCCCAGTAGTATGCCTGAGGATTCACAGAACTCAAGAAAGCACTGAGTATACACAGTGCTTATCACACATCAGTGAAGGGTGAAACACAAATAACATTGTTTATCATCGATGCAATTATTATGGTGCTTCCCAGAAAGACATTGTACATTCCAATTGAAAAAACATTATACAAACATTGGATGCATTGTCACAGAATTTAGTATTGCGGTGAAATTTGGACTATTCCATTTCACGAGGCAAAGCAGAGTGAATGGAGTAGTCAGATTTCACAGAGTGATTATATTCTGCAACAATGTAGGAATGAAATGCATTCAATATTTTATATAACTTACACATACATGCAGATCCTTGTCATTTGATTACACTCTGAAAGTGAAACTTCTAAAAACCCCTTTATAAACAACGTTGACAACTCCATGTAAACACCAATCTTGTTCCCTGTGACATGACCTTGCCTCGTTGGGATGAAATGGTGGAAATTATTATTTTGGAAACGACACTGCAAAGCGTCCGAAGCCTCCTATAAATAACCATATTGGACTCCAATATTAAATTTTGGAGCGGCGCAGCAGTACATGTATACATGCCAAAATAATGGATGACATGTGACGCATGTTCTACCAATCAAATAACAAGGAGCTGTGTGTGTGTGGTATATCAAATATATTAGAAACATAAATGACGTTATAAATTGTATCATCCTATCTGGGCCAAGTTATGCAATTTGTAAATTCAGACATTGTAAATCTCATGAACCCTTTCACTATTGAATTGTTTGGACGGTGGTGTACGCAATGTTTGACCACTCAAGCGTTAAGCACACATTCTTACACCACAGTAAGCTTTTGTTCAAATGCCATTTTTACAAACTCTAATATCTCCTAGAAGATATTGTTTTACAGCAATATAAGTAATAAAATGGTTCTTAATTATTGAATATATTCCCTTTCATATAATCAACAAATCATTGATATCAGCCCATAAATGTCAAAGTGCTTTGTCTTTCTTTCCTCAGTGTGATCTGCAATTTTAAACACCTTTTTGTACACAACCATATAGCGCTCCATAAGTGTTTTGCATATCGGATCTTTCAACCCAATTTGGAGGAATTGCATAATAGCAACCTTATTTTATTTTACCATTATTGGAAAGATCTGATCTTCCTCTTTCCAATGATGGTAAGCTTGAGTTTGAAGGGTGTACATGGACAAAACAACAGCTTGATAACAAACGGCCTTGTGCTCAGGCTTGGGTGCTTTTTGTGTGTAAGCTTGGTAGACTAAAGTTGCCAATGGTAAGGAAAGGGTCCATGACAAATGCCTCATGTTACTTTCAGAAATGAAGGTTAAACTACCACTGCATTCCTGGCTGGTGACCTTGTCTTGCGAGGCCTTCTAGTTCTGTACTCATCGTCTTCATCCGATGAGAAAGAAAAAGACTGTCTTTGCCTCAATCGTACCTCCTCCTAACCAACATAAAAGGATTGTTTTAATAAAAATGTGAAAATAATCTTGTTTGCTTGATATGTGATAAGGATATATGGTAAGACACAAGTGTTTCATTTAAAGGAACATTACAGAATTGGGAAGAAAAAAAACTTTAAAAATAATATACTTTTTAATCACAGATTTACATCAAACTTACACGGTCTAATGATGATGATAGTAGAAAACATCCCTTGGAATATTTAAATAGTCCTTCTTCTTACTGAAAATTGTACTGGTTACAACACATCAGGTGACCTTAAAATTACCTTTTTTTTAAAAGTTCAAGTTGTAACCAAAATAATGTTTGGAAAATCAGCTTTGGGCTTACGTAGGCCTATGCCTTTATGAATGCAGTCTTTGTTTCTAAAAGTGCTACTTGCAACTTCTTCAAAAAGTGGCAGTTTATGGCTTAAGATGCATTACATGTGTTTCATACAGGGCACTGCTAGAGTTAAACATACCCTAGGTTTCATCATATGTCCAAGGTATTCACGATCACCTGTAGATTTGGATGACAGCAAACCATTCTCTGTTCTTGTTCGTCTGAAAAACAATTTGATCAACTGATGATGTAATTGAAAAAGAAGCCTGTGAGGCATGTGTGTGCAGGCCTCACAGGGTATATCCCAAGCCAACAAACATCAAAATGAGTGAAAAATTTGCATTAAAGACAAAAGACAAATCTTTGTTCTCTCAGTGTTCAATCTTCAAGTAGTATTCATCCTAGTTACCCGATTGACCATAACTTTACAATGCGACCTAAACATGTAAAGGCCCTGTCACACAATTGATGTTTTGTATAAGTTAAAAGCACGCTGAAGCACGCAGGTATACATCGTAGTATGGCTAGGTTGTCGAAAAATTTTGTGCATGCAAAAATTCTCAGCATTTGCCAGCGTGTGGCTCATACGACCCACATAAGTTGTAGGAAAGTTATACGATCGTTGATACACGTTCATACACGTCACTTGTAAGTTACTCATAAGTTGACATACGTGGAGATAATGTCTAGCGTACACAAAACTTGTTTATAACCTATGAGTAACATGCTTTGAACCTATGTGGAACTTATCGCAAACGCATATTTATGTATGTAGACGTGTTCAGGACGACCACAGAACTTACTGAATGTGTTTTGAACTAACAGCTACTGTACAATGGCGTATTGGCAGCGTTCTTTAAATTTTTTTTCGAGCGGCAGCCTTTTTATAGGCAATGACACATGATCGTTGGCGATACACCGCCTCGCGCTATGAATAAGTTAGACTATCGTTGGGTATAAGTTGTGAACGCCGGCAACACGCTAAGCATTCGTTGGTATAAGTTATTTATAAGTTAACAAAACAATCTATATATTAAGTTACTGTTACGTTATGTATACGCCCAACTCATTGTGAATGCTATGTGTACGCCCAAAATTTAAAAAAACCTCCATAGTTCAGCGTATGCCAGCGTTTTAGAGACATTTTGATTCCTCGGCATACGCTAGCTAAATCGTCAAGGTGTGACAGGGCCGTAAGTTTTTTGGCAAGTCTTTAAAAAACAAAAACCCAAAGCACCCGAAACCAAACACACTAGACAATCTTTTTTGGTACTAACTAAACACTATTCGTTCAGCTGTGATTTTACAGCTTAGTTTAAGATTTAATCAGACATAAATCAACCATAAATGCTTACAACCTGGGGTGCGTTTTGGCAGTCATAACAAGTTCAGAACAAATCTGACAGTTTATCCTCAGCTCGCCTCAACTCTGCGTTCAATTTCTATCCATGTTGAGCCCTAACTAGCTCCTCACTCCAGCTCCAAACTTGCATGCTTGAGTATCAGACTATTTAAAGCAAGCAAGTTTCGAACATGCGCAAGCCAATAATGCAACCTACCAACTTAATTTGGGTTGCAAAATTATCGCGATAATTGCAACCATTTGATAGCGCCCTCTTTTGACTCAATTTCCTCAGGCCATATTTAAGCACTTCTCACGGTGTTAACATTGCCTGTTTAAACATGGCCACGTGATCTCCTCTCGACCAATCAGAACGAATAAACTGTCAAAGGTATTTATGAATGAACAGCAGTACCTGTGTTGACTTTTTGTTGATTGAGTTGTACTATATCTATCTGCTCTTAATGTTGACGTTGCATTAGGTGGATCTACTAGTTGGTGTGATTGAGCTGATGAACTGGAGTAATGATCACTTAATTCACCAGCCACCCAATCAGGCACTGTGCGTGATTTATCCTCACTCATTGCAGCTGGGGTATGTCCTGGCTCATCAAAGTAGATAGACTGAATCAGGTACAACAAAAAACAGAAATCAATCAAACCATTATTTATAAATAGGACCGTTACTGGTATATTTCTATAGTGGATTTGCAATCTTTAATTTGACAGCAAGAAAACAAAGCCTGTCTGGACTTTTCCAGTGAATATTTTCCCTTGTTTAGACCATGCAACCTTTGTTTACAACAAGAGTGACCTTGAACATTCCAGGGCATTTCCTGGTAGGCAAGATACGACACTGGTCAATGTGAAATTGTACATTTTGTATCACAATTTCCACATAAATTAAAGAGTTATACAAACTGTAAAACTTTTGAAATGTGCCCCTCAAAATTTGATAAAAATCAGACGGTGCAATCTCCATAAAACATACATGTAAGTTTTAGTTTTCTTCCATTGAGCTGTGTACAAACTGTGCTTTCATGAAGTCCAGGCTCAGTGGCTCTTTTGTAAACATGCGATGTCACAGGTTACATTTAATTATTTATCTAATTATTTATTTATCTATTTAATACGGCATCCACAGCGCAAGCGCCAAAAACGGATGAAATTTGTTTTCATTAATTAACAATAAGATACTTTAAAAGACAATTATACATACAAGAACATACAAAAAAAACACCCATAAAATGGACGAAAAGACACATCAACCAATGGGAAAGCTGAAATTTGCAGTTGGGTACAGATGAAGCCACACACAGCGTTCTACATATTAAACTTCTATTGGTCTTCTGACTTCAAACTAACTCTACAATGGTTTCTTACCGCATATGCAGGCAATGTAGGCAAGAGTCCAGACTGGGGTCTTTGTACAAATGGGCCTTCAACCACACCCTTTTGTAGCATATGAAACAAAAGCTTGCAATACATGTTCCGATTCTTCCTGTGTTAAGGATCACAAAAGTGAGAATATTAACTCCTCATGAAGTTATGAACACAGAGCTTAAAATAATACTTACTTCTTATAAAGCACTTTATCTATGAGCGTCTCAAAGCACAACAGTTATGCTAAGTTTGAATTATGAAACCCGTTTTTATAGCACCTTGTAAGGGTTTACAAGGTGGTGTGGCCTAATCTGCAGGCAACCAAAACAGGAATACCGCGGCAAACCCCTTCTCTTAGGGGAAAGTGTACTTGGTTCTTTAACATGGACACAACACGGGACCAATGTCTTTATATACGTCCCATCTAAGGAGAAAAGCAATTATGATCAGCGTCAAGACCGGGACTTGAACCCACACTCTGACAAAACCAGAACTGGAGTCCCAGGCTTTAGACTGCCCGGCCACGACACTCCATAGCCTATGAACTAATGGCTGTAAAAAATAGAGAAACAAAACTTTCCTACTCGCCATACATTTCATCATATTAGGCTAATATACAAAAGTCAAACATCAGTCAGGTATTTTTCGGATTGAGCACTGGCCTAGCTTAGTTACAGAATTTGAACTGGCCTATTGCCATTAGGCATGCTCATGCCATCTGCTCTGGAATGGCATGGGGGTCTTGGGTTCGAATCCCACTTGAGTTAGTATGCCTGCAGAGTTTATTACACAGGACTTGGCAGAACACCAAGTAAACAACCAAAATACACCAAATGCTAAGTTGTACCTAGCTGTTAATGAAGATCCTGTTGGCTCACATAGTTTCTTGATCCAACTTGCACATCTTTGTCTCTCTGTAATAGAAACACCACAAACACTATTGTAATTACATTACAAATATTTTCAATACTCTAAAAGGGAAGTACCATGTGATTAGGAGAATGGTATGTCCCACTGCACTTGGAACTTACAGTAACACCAATTTAATTTGTTGGGAGTTGAAAACATTTAAGTTTTCAAGTTTGGGTTGTTGTTTTGGGGGGAGGGAGGAGGTTAAATATGCAGCCCCTGCTAACCGAGATGACCAACTGACCCATTCCATGACACATAGCGAACTATATGCACCTATGTACTGTCCGCCATTTTGGCAGTTAAAATGTACACAGAGGAATTGACTCAAATCATGGCGGAAATGGTGGAGTTGCATTGTATGGAGGTGGGTTCCACACCATGCAAGGGCTCCAATATGGTTTGATATAAAAATATAAAAAAACAATATATGTAGGCCTACTACAGATTTTAACATTTACAAAAATATCAATGTATAATATTATTTGCATGATTTGTGTATGGTGTTGATAGATTTTTACCTGATTTATGTGTGAGGCGTAGAACATGTGGCTTCATATCTACAAGACACCTGTCAAACTCATCATCTAGTTCTTGATGTGATGGTCCACTCATTTCAATCATTCCCTTAGATCAATTAAAGGAATAATCAATCAATAATTAATTTATTATATCTATAATCATGGTCAGTTTGCATCTGACTGTTTGGGGCTTCCGAGTCAAGAATTTAACAATCCAGAAACATTCTAAATATTGAGTTTGACACAACATAGCTGTAATAATCAAAGCTCCTGGTCACTTCCCTTAGACCTAACTAAAAGCTCAAATTTCACAAACTTTGAAGACATTTTCAATATCTCAATAGGGTTCATTTAAAATGTTGGGAAATACAACGATAAAAAAGGGTAAAAGAGATGGTTCATTATACCAGTCTGGTCTAGGGTTACGATTATCAAAACTAGACACAGCACAACACATCTACACATGGACTTGATTGAAGTACTCATCAGGCTCACTTGTGCTTGGTATACTTGGTAGTTGTGAAGGGACTTTACAATGTACTCCCTAAAAGTAGAGTAGTTGGAGGTACTACTTGAATGAAAGGGTAACAATTACAATCAAGGAAGGTGGCACGTATTATAATATTGCTTCCAGTTCCAGTAGGCCTATCAAACCATGCCCGAAAGACAAACAAGTTCACCCCTTCTTTTTACAATAACTAAATGATGTTTTGTGTTTTCTCATTTTAGGCCTAAAAATTACAAAACACAGGATTTGACACCACCCAAAGGACAGAGCAATTATTTGAGGGTTAAAAATGGCTGAGATAACATTCAGTTGCCAATGTCAGCTGTGATGTGTAGGGCAATGATTGCTGAACGCAGAAGGTGTAGGGCAATGATTGCTGAACGCAGAAGGTGTAGGGCAATGATTGCTGAACGCAGAAGGTGTAGGGCAATGATTGCTGAACGCAGAAGGTGTAGGGCAATGATTGCTGAACGCAGAAGGTGTAGGGCAATGATTGCTGAACGCAGAAGGTGAAGGGCAATGATTGCTGAACGCAGAAGGTGTAGGGCAATGATTGCTGAACGCAGAAGGTGTAGGGCAATGATTGCTGAACGCAGAAGGTGTAGGGCAATGATTGCTGAACGCAGAAGGTGTAGGGCAATGATTGCTGAACGCAGAAGGTGTAGGGCAATGATTGCTGAACGCAGAAGGTGTAGGGCAATGATTGCTGAACGCAGAAGGTGTAGGGCAATGATTGCTGAACGCAGAAGGTGTAGGGCAATGATTGCTGAACGCAGAAGGTGTAGGGCAATGATTGCTGAACGCAGAAGGTGTAGGGCAATGATTGCTGAACGCAGAAGGTGTAGGGCAATGATTGCTGAACGCAGAAGGTGTAGGGCAATGATTGCTGAACGCAGAAGGTGTAGGGCAATGATTGCTGAACGCAGAAGGTGTAGGGCAATGATTGCTGAACGCAGAAGGTGTAGGGCAATGATTGCTGAACGCAGAAGGTGTAGGGCAATGATTGCTGAACGCAGAAGGTGTAGGGCAATGATTGCTGAACGCAGAAGGTGTAGGGCAATGATTGCTGAACGCAGAAGGTGTAGGGCAATGATTGCTGAACGCAGAAGGTGCAAGATGCGATACTGGAGCTTTCTATTGTTGGAACTGAAACACTTATGGGTGCCATTTCAGCAAGCAAATGTTCTGTTATATCATTATCATTGATAAACAATGATCATTCATTGTCTGTACTCATCAAAAGAGTTGCTTGCTGAAAAATGGTGTCCAGTGAACATTTCAGCCCGAGCTCCCCATCCAATATTGTTGGAACGTGAAGTATGCATTTAGGTGCCATTTCATCAAATAAGTGATATTGTTAATGTTATATCATGATTATGTCTGATCAGTGATAGCATTAGCAATGCCAATAAATGCCAATGCCATGGTGGTCATTCTTGTCTGCACTCCACTGTCTGATTAGTGATTGTCAGACTCAGATAATCTGACAGATTATCTCGACATTGTTGCATCAAGAATTGCGTACTAATTAAATACTCATAATCTTTGGCGTAGGCCCATCCTGGTCTCAGCCCCCATGCCCAATTTGAACTTGTATAGTGCCTAAGTCAATCCACTGCACTGCATGCAGTGGATATTCAACAGACGGAGGAAGTGTACTCCGGCCCTGTGACTGAGGTCCGTTACGTTGTCCACGACGTGTAAACGATAGCGGAACGAACCTCGGGCAGCTGGGTAGGATAATGAAGTGGACCTTCTCAACGGACGGAAGCAGTCCAGTGGATTGGCCCCAGAAAGGGGATAATCGACAACTAACATGTTCGTGTCATGACTGACAACCATTCTCAACCTACCAGCAGTAGCTAACTTTCAGTAGCAGTATAAACTCGCTCTGAAGTATTTCAAGATGTGTTACTTTTCAAACAAGCCGGTAGAGTAATGTTTTCCTTGTTTATCAATGGTATCCCGAATGCCTTTTGTGCGTGCTATGACAATTTATACTGCTAGTGTGTACCAACGAAATAATGGTAAATGTCTGTAGCTGTCTCAAGAGGGCGCTCCGCTTCATTCCATTCGAGAGCCGCGATTCACTGTGTTCAATCTGACACCCGACGTAAACAATGCGTAGACCCCTCCCACCCCAACATAAATTGGCACATCAGCCGATTCAACTTATTTCGATACAGGTATACCAAAAAGTTCCATAGCTCTATTTGGATCCGTTTTCATTTTACCAAAACTGTTTTAGTCTTTGCATGGGGGCAGCCGGGGGTGGGGGTATGATGGGTGGCGCCATAATTTCTCAGGGATGACAGTTCAATGTTCCGAAACCCCCCTCCCCTTCCGAAAATCCTTAAAAGGGCCATGCCACACGAGGCAATGTACAGGCAACCGATTCCAGGCAATCTTTAAGAAGGAAATGCCTTAACATGTCATTTCCACCACGTTTTCTTTGGGATCGTAAGACATTGTTTGAAAAATTAATCATGTGCTACTAAAGTGTGACATGCAGTTGGTTGCCTCCAAGTTGCCTGCAAAAATTGCTTCGTGTGACCAGGTGTGACAAGGCCCTCATTAGCTCAGACAACCCACTTACAATTATTGTATTAGCCCTATAGATTGATGCGTTAAGGTCGGAGCCAGCGTATCAGTTTATAACCCCTCCTGATCTACACATTAGGTTTAGGGATATAGGGTTGGATTCGGGTTAGGTATGGGTTTAGGGTTAGGGATATGGTTGAGCGTTAGGGATAGGGTTGGGGTTAGGGATAGGGATAGGGTTGAGATTAGGGTTAGGGATAGGGTTGGGGTTAGGGTTAGGGATAGGGATAGGGATAGGGTTGAGGTTAGGGATAGGGTTGGGGTTAGGGATAGGGATAGGGTTGAGGTTAGGGATAGGGATAGGGTTGAGGTTAGAGATAGGGATAGGGTTGGGGTTAGGGTTAGGGATAGGGATAGGGATAGGGATAGGGTTGAGGTTAGGGATAGGGTTGGGGTTAGGGATAGGGATAGGGTTGAGGTTAGGGATAGGGATAGGGTTGAGGTTAGAGATAGGGATAGGGTTGGGGTTAGGGTTAGGGATAGGGATAGGGATAGGGATAGGGTTGAGGTTAGGGTTAGGGATAGGGTTCAATTGGATAGGGTTAGGTTTAGGGATAGGGTTGGTGTCAGGGTTAGGGATGGGGTTGGGGTTAGGGTTAGGGATAGGGTTCAATTGGATAGGGTTAGGTTTAGGGATAGGGTTGGTTTCAGGGTTAGGGGTGGGGTTAGGGATAGGGTTGGGGTTAGGGTTAGGGTTAGGGTTAGGGTTAGGGTTAGGGTTAGGGATAGGGTCGGGGTTAGGATTAGGACTAGTAGGAACATACATTTGTGGGAGTGTCGAATCACACAGGGGTGTCGGAACCAACTTGTAGATGAACTAGCTAGGACTACTCATTACATGTGGTTCACTATTCTTCACAAGTTACTCTGCACAAACGAATGAATCACGGCCTTGTGCAACGAATCATTCACAGTTGTTTCAAGTTCAGTTGTGTTTTAAAGGTCGACGTTACACTACAGATGCGGCATGATTTTCAAAGTGTAGGAGTTTGGCAATAATTGGCATACACCCTTTAAAAAAATAAACATAATAACGTTTCGGAAAACATAATAAAGAACCTTCTGATGCCATGATATATATTTTAAAGGAACATTACAGAATTGGTAATTGTAAAATATACTTTTGATCACAGATTTACATCAAACTTACACGGTCTAATGATGATGATAGTAGAAAATATCCCGTGGAATATTTCTGTCTGAAATGCCATATTTGATGAGAAATTAATTAACTAATTTTCCGATTGGAGTTTATCGCTCAGTGAGCGTTTTATTCATTTGTTGAATCTATATGATTTCATGCAAATGTGTAATCGGTTTTTCACTATTTTCTCGTGAACCAGATGGCCGATCGATCTCAAACTTCTACAGGTTTGTCAGTTTATGTATATGGTGGATTACATAAAGTGCTTACACTGCCAGCAACTGTTTTGTTAGCAAAAAACAATTCTGTAATGTTCCTTTTAAGTACACTCAATAAACACACCACCCAACCACTAAGTGGTCATGTTTATAAACATGAATACATCGAAACAAACTTCAACTTGATTTTTTTTCTAGTCTGAGAGCTTTAGGCTATTCCTCTATTCCTTGCATATCAATGACATAATTTAAATTACCGCCATATTACCATTTAGACAGATTGCCAGATACCAATGTTATGTCATTTGTTTGATTTGGTAAGATAGGCCTACATCTATATTTTTCGAAGAGCACTCATCCTCAGTGTTTTCAGCGTGAGATTTAAAACAAAACGATTCCTTTAAGAAAACGCCGAAATGTGTATTTTTACGATTACGTCTCCTGCACCCAGAACACCTCATCCACACTCAGACAAGATCATTATTCAGTTTTGTTTTTATAGTCGGCCAATATTTGAAATGAATATCGTTCTTGCTGGGACCGTGAGGATGGATATCATCGAGACATAAGATGAATATTATTCTCACTTGCAGTTTTTATAAAATTAAAATAAAAAAATACAGTCTGTGTGCTTTTCTTTCCCGCTTCAAAAATAACAATCCTAGACATTAGATATGAATTATAAAATTAAAAAAACAGTATACAGTATACAGTGAACAGTATACTTTGGTTATTTTTATTATCCTCTAAAACGTTGTACTTGAGTTGACTTGAACTGAAATGACAGCTTGTTAATATTTGAAATAGTGCAGTCATTGCTGCGCCTCCGCAAAAGAGTCCAATTACTAAAGAAACCCGTCTTTTGAAAAAATATTGATCTCAGCAAAGAACGCATGCGCACTTTTGGAATCAGAAAACCCTCAGGAGAAAAAAACAATGTTCAAAAATTAACACTTAACCATTGTTATTGGAAAATAAAACAATTACAGGAATGTCAAAGAGACGGTGACCGTCAGAAATCGTACGCCCACTCACTCGTATAGGTTGATAAAAATATGACTTTGTGAAAACACTTGGAAACAACCCTTTTTACAACTCGAATTCTATTTTCCACACGTGATGAAGTCGACTTAGTATTAACAAGTATTAATACTTGTTTGTATACAGTAGTTGATAGAAAACATTTTTTGTTATCAACGCCAAAACCCTTCAGAGGTCATATAAAGCTTTGCAAAGGCAAACATTAAAATAAACATGCCGGCCACTGTCGTGGTGCCGCCAGCGCCAGAAGACTGGCAATGCTGGTCATTCAACTTTGGTGGTACTTGATGGATATGATGAGCTGGATCAATTTTTGTTAAAACATTATTGAGTGAAGTAAAACATTTGCATAGTCATGCACTAAATAAAATTGGTTCTGAACTCAGGGGAGGGTTACTTATCATGATTTGTCTCTAATGGCAAACAGTATGATACTTGGTATCATCTTTCACACTTGCATTGTAAGTCGCGGTCTTTAAAGATTTCCCAGCTTAATAGACATACACTGGTAAGCTAAAACGCGGGGGATTACATTTGGTTACATTTTAAACATTTATTACACTGGTATTATATCAAACTTTTATTCTGTTAAGTAAAAGGAGATACATGTTGTTGCCATTGCTCTGAATTTGAACATTGGCTAGTTTTCAAGTACTTAACACAACGTCAAAAATAAGGTAAAACTTTAGGGCGCTGGGGCACAGCGCTATTCTTGTGCCGCTTGCCAGTTTTCACTTGATAGCGTAATTTACGTGGAGTGTTTCTCTTTCTTTTGATAGTATTTCTCTTGCACGAGGTAGTATTTCTCTTTCACTTGAAAGCGTTTCTTTTTCAATGATAGCGTTTCTCTTGCACGTAAAGTATTTCTCTTTCACGTGGTAGTATTTCTCTTTCACTTGATAGTATTTCTCATTCACGAGGCAGTATTTCTCTTTCACGTGAGTATTTCTCTTTCACGTGGTAGTACTTATCTGTCTCTTGATAGCGTTTCTCATTCAATGATAGCGTTTCTCTTTCACGTAGAGTGTTTCTCTTTCACTTGGAAGTGTTTTCTCTTTCACGTGGTAGCATTTCTCATTCACGAGGAGTGTTTCTCTTTCACGTGGTAGCATTTCTCATTCACGAGTAGTGTTTCTCTTTCACTTAATAGTGTTTCACTTTCACGTGGTAGCATTTCTCATTCACGATGAATGTTTCTCTTTCACGTGGTAGCGTTTCTCATTCACGAGGAGTGTTTCTCTTTCACGCGTTAGTGTTTCTCTTTCATTTGGTAGTGTTTCTCATTCACGAGGAGTGTTTCTCTTTCACGTGGTAGCATTTCTCATTCACGAGGAGTGTTTCTCATTCACTTAATAGTGTTTCTCTTTCACGTGGTAGCATTTCTCATTCACGAGGAGTGTTTCTCTTTCACGTGGTAGCATTTCTCATTCACGAGGAGTGTTTCTCTTTCACGCGTTAGTGTTTCTCTTTCATTTGGTAGTGTTTCTCATTCACGAGGAGTTTTTCTCTTTCACGTGGTAGCATTTCTCATTCACGAGGAGTGTTTCTCTTTCACGCGTTAGTGTTTCTCTTTCATTTGGTAGTGTTTCTCATTCACGAGGAGTGTTTCTCTTTCACGTGGTAGCATTTCTCATTCACGAGGAGTGTTTCTCTTTCACTTAATAGTGTTTCTCTTTCACGTTGTAGCATTTCTCATTCACGATGGATGTTTCTCTTTCACGTGGTAGCATTTCTCATTCACGAGCAGTGTTTTTCTTTCACGCGTTAGTGTTTCTCTTTCATTTGGTAGTGTTTCTCATTCACGAGGAGTGTTTCTCTTTTATGTGGTAGCATTTCTCATTCACGAGGAGTGTTTCTCTTTCATGTTGTAGCATTTCTCATTCACGAGGAGTGTTTCTCTTTCACTTGGTAGTGTTTCTCTTTCACGTGGTAGCATTTCTCATTCACGATGAATGTTTCTCTTTCACGTAGTAGTGTTTCTCTTTCATTTGGTAGTGTTTCTCATTCACGAGGAGTGTTTCTCTTTCACGTGGTAGCATTTCTCATTCACGAGGAGTGTTTCTCTTTCACTTGGTAGTGTTTCTCTTTCACGTGGTATCATTTCTCATTCACGAGGAGTTTTTCTCTTTCACGTGGTAGCATTTCTCATTCACGAGGAGTGTTTCTCTTTCATCTAATAGTGTTTCTCTTTCACGTGGTAGCATTTCTCATTCACGATGAATGTTTCTCTTTCACGCGGTAGCGTTTCTCTTTCATTTGGTAGTGTTTCTCATTCACGAGGATGTTTTCTCTTTTATGTGGTAGCATTTCTCATTCACGAGGAGTGTTTCTCTTTCACTTGGTAGTGTTTCTCTTTCAGGTGGAGTGTTTCTCTTTTATGTGGTAGCATTTCTCATTCACGAGGATCGTTTCTCTTTCAGTTAATAGTGTTTCTCTTTCACGTGGTAGCATTTCTCATTCACGACGAGTGTTTCTCTTTCACCTAATAGTGTTTCTCTTTCACGTGGTAGCATTTCTCATTCACGATGAATGTTTCTCATTCACGTGGTAGCATTTCTCATCCACGAGGAGTGTTTCTCTTTCACGCGTTAGTGTTTCTCTTTCATTTGGTAGTGTTTCTCATTCACGAGGAGTGTTTGTCTTTCACGTGGTAGCATTTCTCATTCACGAGGAGTGTTTCTCTTTCACTTTATAGTGTTTCTCTTTCACGTGGTAGCATTTCTCATTCACGATGGATGTTTCTCTTTCACGTGGTAGCATTTCTCATTCACGAGGAGTGTTTCTCTTTCATTTGGTAGTGTTTCTCATTCACGAGGTATGTTTCTCTTTCATGTGGTAGCATTTCTCATTCACGAGGAGTGTTTCTCTTTTATGTGGTAGCATTTCTCATTTACGAGGAGTGTTTCTCTTTCACTTGGTAGTGTTTTTCTTTCACGTGGAGTGTTTCTCTTTTATGTGGTAGCATTTCTCATTCACGAGGAGTGTTTCTCTTTCACGCGTTAATGTTTCTCTTTCATTTGGTAGTGTTCCTCATTCACGAGGAGTGTTTCTCTTTTATGTGGTAGCATTTCTCATTCACGTGGAGTGTTTCTCTTTTATGTGGTAGCATTTCTCATTCACGAGGAGTGTTTCTCTTTCACTTGGTGGTATTTCTCATTCACGAGGAGTGTTTCTCTTTCACTTGGTGGTTTTTCTCATTCACGAGGAGTGTTTCTCTTTCACCTGGTGGTATTTCTCATTCACGAGGAGTGTTTCTCTCTTCGCATTGGTAGTATTTCTCCTTTGTGTGGTTGTGTTTCTCTTTTACACCTGATAGCG
Organism: Pycnopodia helianthoides; assembly: GCA_032158295.1. NCBI lineage: Eukaryota > Metazoa > Echinodermata > Asteroidea > Forcipulatida > Asteriidae > Pycnopodia > Pycnopodia helianthoides. The sequence goes on along the minus strand of CM063245.1, from coordinate 8,029,022 downwards.
TTCCCTTTCATGTGGTAATGTTCTCTTTCACCTGGTGGTATTTCTCATTCACACGGGTAGTGTTTCTCTTTCACAGTAGTAGTGTTTCTCCTTTTAATACAGTGGTAATGTTTCTCTATCACGCGGTAGTGTCTCTCTTTCACGTGGAGTGTAGTTCTCTTTCACGTGGTAATGTTTCTCTTTTTCGTGTTTTTTTTTCTCTCACTTTGTAGCATTTTTCTTTCACGGGGAGTGTTTTTCTTCCACGTGTGTTTCTCTTTCACACAGTGGTAATTCTATTTCACATTTATAGTTAGTGTTTCTCTTTCACTTGGAAGCGGCTTCTTTTTTGCGTGGTAATGTTTCTGTTTAATTCAATTTCCACCACTAAATAACTGGAGGCCGCCACTTAAATATTTTGCACCCCCAGTTATTAAGTGGCGGCAACCAGGTAAAAGAGGAACACTTCCGCTTGAAAGGGAAACGCAACGTGGCACATCGGCTTCCAAACTCATGCACCTAACGGTTACATGAATTTTAGGTTTAAATTTTTGGACAATATCACAATGACAAACCTTTACTACAATGACACACCCAGTGGCCTACCACTTGTGCCAGGAATACGAAACTCCCAACCGAGGCTAAGTTAGATTGGATTTTAAATAACCTGCTTCGCAAACTATGTGTATACGCTGCATTTATTGGCTGTAATTGTTTGCAAAGCGAAGTTGACATTATTTTGCAAAGTGATAGTTCCCATAATATAACGGTCATTGTTTTTCATTCAAATGTATCCGTACTCAAACTGAGAGAAAAACATGTTTATCGGCTTGGCTACTTGTAAAATAAACCCTTTCAATTAACATTATTCAGTAATATTATTCACATGTTGTGACAGAGACGAGTGAAATTATAGGGTGTTCTTAACAGAAACTAACAATTAATAATTTCGTGCTTAGCTCCATGAACATATGGGTCTATAAGTCATTATATTCCCTTTTTTAAGATCAATGACCTGCGCAGGGATAGCATTGAGGCTCGCCCGCCCTCTCGTGCCAGAGATCACACCCTATACTTGAACTGCCAGTAATGTGTGCATGGACCGTGTGGTGAGATTTCCTACGGGACACGTACGAACACCACTGTCTCATAGTCAGCTGACCAAATTGAAGACACCTTTTCTCTTGAGACAGTCTCCGGACTCGTTAACTGTCTTCACACGAGACCAGCAGAACAGGGCAAACTGACTGAACCTCCATCCACATCCATCCAAGGTTCATATATAAGTTACATTGCGAACGAAGTCTTTTAGATTATTCTGTTGGTATTTCTTTGTAACCTGTTTTACGTCTCATTCAATTGATCGTGTGGAAATTAACATCCCCACGATCATAATTGAGTTGAAGGTTGAATATAAGAAGAGCTAAAAATGATCCTAAACCAACTGGCTGGAAACCATGACATTTTTTATAATAAACAATTATTTACAAAAAGTCCGATGGGCGTCGTACGCCTTTAAGGGTTTGGTCAATTAAGCTGCAAGTATTGTTGAATTAAAGGACAAGTTTTTTTACAAAAATGGCGAAGCTATCAGATCTCATTACCAAAAAATGCAGTTTAATGACACATTATTCTGAACACGTGCACCTGGCATTGGCAATGTCTATGCTAAAATGTCAGATCAAATGAATACAACAGTAATTCCAAATGAGAAACCAGATATCATTCAGCAATTGGCTGTAAACCTTTCCGTTATTCCTCCAGCTAGAATGAAGACACGGACCCTTAAAGAGGCAGAAATATGCGACTTCGATCCAAGCGGACCAGGTTAGCAGGAAGCTGCATCACTTTCAGTTGCTTTTTACCGTTCGATACAAAACCGGGGCAGAGCAATGCTTCATGTAGTTAGAGACATTAGGTATGCAGCAAGTTCAGTCAATTACGAATCATCTTTTTTTTCACTGACGCTCCGGCTAACTAAAGAGTTTAATAAAAGATGAACTTAACAACGGAAGCCAGCTAGCATTATACAAACGGATGTTATTAACAGCATTTTGACAGAGTCACCCTTTGGCCTTTCAGTGCCATTTCCCGCGTGGTTCAGATCAGGCGAGACTGCAACGAAGACCCATATTTATCCGATAATTCTCCATTCTCTGATACGTATCGTGAACATTATGCAAAGGAACAACGCCAACTTTTATTTAGCATTGGATGAAAACCGTAGTCTCAAGATCCTTTAGATTTTATTATATTTGTTGACATCGTGATGAAGGTTTTAAATTCATGCAGCTTCAATACACAGTTGGCTGAAAGGTCAGAATTTGCATTCATACAGTTGTCCGTGCAAAACAAAATTGAAATGATTATTCGATATTTCTCACAGCCCGTGACTTGAAAGATATTTGTGTGCAATAAACCGAGTCTTGTTGACTGATAACACGCTCATCGGTCAGGTTCAACTTCAACTACATCGGGTATTCCAATGTAACAACTGAAACAAGGTTTAGTCACTCATGTGCTGTAATTCAACCCATTGGGTTTGGTCCCACGTAATATGCTTCATCCCGTAAAAAACATCAGAATCAATGTGCTATGCTTCAACCTTAGTGTCCTACCAGACAATAAATGTTGCCCCCCATGAAAATGTCAGTTATGCCACTGTTCGTCCCAACAAACACCCCAAGGATTTATCCCATGTTCTATGGGCACGTGAGCATGGTTTTAAGACTCCTTGCATTGACCGCCTTCGTTGATGAAAAGTGCACATGTTAAGAGCTTTCATTGGGTGAGAGTCGTGCGCAGCGTTACAAGCGTGCACTTTTTCAATGTTTGTCGTCGAAGATGGCGGACAATGATCTATGGCAATGGTACACACTTGTTTTATTGTCGAATAATTATGAGGATACGTCTCATGTGTGCTATGCTTTAAAGAAACACCAAGGTTTGGTCTAATGTGCTATGCTTCATCCCCAAAACACAACGAGGTTTGGTCTCATGTGCTTTGCTTCATCCCAAACACACAAGGTTTGGTCCAATGTGCTAATGCTATGATTCAACTCATAAAACACAATAAGGTTTGGAGCCAGGTGCTATGTTTTATCCCAAACACACAACAAAGTTCGGTCCCACGTGCTATGCTTCATCCCAAAACACAAAAAGTTTGTCCAATGTCTACGCTTCATCCTAAAACACAACGATGGTTGTCAATGTGCTTTCTTCATTCCAAAAACACACCAAACATTGGTCCATGTGCTACGCTTTATCCCAAACACAAAGGTTTGGTTCCATGTGCTACGCTTCATCCCAAAAGCACAACAAGGTTTGGTCCCAAGTGCTATGCTTCATCTTAACAACAAAACAAGGTTCGGTCCCATGAGCTTTGCTTCATCCCCAAAACACAACGAGGTTTGGTCTCATACGGTTATGCTTCATTCTAAAAACACGGTCTGGTCTAATCTCTTTGCTTCATCCCCAAAACACAACAAGGTTTGGTCCCATGTGCTATGATTCAACTCATAAAACACAACAAGGTTTGGTCCCATGTGCTATGTTTCATCCCCAAAACGCATTAAGGTTTGACACGGTATTGCACGGTAACATCTTGAATACTGCACTTACCTGGGTGGAAATCCATGCCCTGTCACTCCAGACCTAACAACAACGTAGATTGGGGTAGGCAAATAACTTCAAATTACTAAGCATTCAAACTGCAAGGTACAAAGCTGTATAAAGGACATCGTAAATTTTATTTACAAATTTTCCTAATCCGTACGTACGCCTTATGTAACCCGTGCGTACGCCTTATGTAACCCGTACGTACGCCTTATGTAACCCGTACGTACGTCTTATGTAACCCGTACGTATGCCTTAATAATTCGTACACCTTATGTTACCCGTATGTACGCCTTAATAAGCCTAACGTAGGGATTATTAAGGCGTACGTACGGGTTTCCTAAGGCATACGTACGGGTTTCCTAAGGCGTACGTACGGGTTTCCTAAGGCGTACGCACGGGTTTCCTAAGGCGTACATACGCCTTATTACCGTATACGTATGCCTTATGTAACCCGTACGTACGCCTTACTAACTTGCTAGTTAGGCATTTGTACGCCTTACTAACATACCTTCACGTGCATTTTGACCCCTGACCCAGCGGCGTGTGTGCAGGAGCGAACCACACTAGCACTGAGCTGAATCGTGAATGTGTGTTGTCTAATACGTGTGTGTGAGTCGAGTCAAGCCGCCATTAAGACTAAACGTGCCTTCCGTTGGTTGTATGCATGAGTCGACGTTCGTGACAACTGCAATTTTCAACTGGGGGAGTGGGGGGGGGGGGGGAGAAGTACAATCTAACTGCTAAAGTAAAGAGTAATAGAAACAGGTTCAGGGCATAGACAAATATTACAATAATAGGCCTACGAGTAATGGCTACACCTATGATGTTGTTTTAATTAATACAATTAATCAATTATTACAAGATCGAGGGGCATCTACTTTCAGAAAGATTCAGTCTTTCAGTTAAAACTGCCATAATATAATAACAAATTGTTGTTGTTTTTTAAATCTCGGAAGATATCATGTGAATTTTATTTCAAAAACTGTTTTGTGTGAAATCATGTAAACCTTGATGGATACAGGGAGGGGGGAGGTGTACATCTGACCAGTCAAGCCAGGGTGGTTGGCTGGATTTATTCAAACAATTTAATAAGTTTATCAGTGAGTGAGTTATAAATCGTAAATTAAATATCAAGTAAGCATGACAATCTACCTAAGAAAAACTCAAAAATATGAAAAACATAAAACAAGTATTTTGATAATTATACAGAAACAAGATGAATGAAATGATTACACACATAGTTTTGCGGTCTTATTATCCTTAAAAATATTTATGAGCTACTTACAGAGCCTCTACTTATTCAACAAGTTGATAAAAAGAGGCATTGGGTTATTTCCTTCCCATGCCACACTTCAAATCAATTTCCTGGGTTTTTTTTAAGGCCCTAATTAAATCAAGCAATTTTTGAGGTAATTTTTCGGTATCAAGGCGTACGTACGGGTTACATGAGGCTTACGTACGCAATAATAAGGTGTACGTACAGGTAACATAAGGCATACGTACGGGTTACATAAGTAGTACGTACGCATTAACGTTTTTTTAAGGCCCCAATTAAATCAAGCAATTTTGGGGGTAATTTTTTGGTATCAAGGCGTACGTACGGGTTACATGAGCGTACTTATGGGTTACATAAGGCGTACGTACGCGTTAGTAAGGCGTACGTATGGGTTACATAATGCGTACAAAGGGGTTACATAAGGCGTACGTTTGGGTTACATAAGGCGTATGTACGGGTTACATAAGGCGTACAATTGGGTTACAAAAGGCGTATGTACGCATAAATAAGGCATATGTACAGGTTACATAAGGCGTACGGACGCGTTAGTAAGGCGTACGTACGGGTTACATAAGACGTAATACGCGTTAGTAAGGCGTATGTATGGTTTAGTAAGGCGTACGTACGGGTTACACAAGGCGTACGTGCGCGTTTATAAGGCAAACGTACATGTTTGGAAAATTTAAAATAAAATCCACGATGTCCCTTAAATAGCTGCGTAGCAAGGTCTATCTCTTTGTGTAATGTAATGGTCTAAAAACAAAGATGACTAATAAGATATTAATGTTTGGTTCGATGAGCTTTTATCAGTAATGGAAAATCACTCATGTGTTAGGTACATTTTAAATGAAACAATTTCCGGGAATGTCGAAAGATCACACTTTAGTTGTCAGTTGTGTAAAATGAGGTAAGACTATACTTTCATTAAATCGTACATGTGAATGTTTTAATTTGGAAAATAAAATGTTGTACCGAATTTAATCAGTACTGATACATCGGCATTCTTGCACAATGGTGCAGGAATGCCGATTTATTTTGACTGAATATCATGAGCAAAAATTAATAGGCCTATACTGATGTAATGCGCAAATAGGTTTCTGACATTGAGCTTCGTGCTTCCCAACTTTCGCATAACCAGCGTACCCCACTATGAAATCAAGTCTACAACTACCCCGTTCAAATCTATGTTTATACACAAATTCAGTACTTGTGTGGACCCTCAGCCTTGAAAACGTTTACAGTACTCTCTACAAATATGCTTCAATATAATTGCAGATTTGAAGTTGTGCGTGCAAGCGCTGCAACTTTGCTGCAGCTCTACGTGTACCCATGAGCTATATAGAGAAACTTATATTTACTTATGCAAGGAAAACAATGCCAGAAACAGGGATGCCGGATGCAAAATACTGGGGAAATTGCATTGCCATGATCGACAGTACGTGGCACAACAACTTGGCATTAAAAAGGTGGACAATTGTGGACCCGACTTCCCTTGCCAATCCACCGTCCGACTCAGAAGAAACCAATCTTCTAGCTGTTTGTTTTGGTGCTTAAGTATGTCGCAGAAGCAATTTTGGCAAACATATTTGATTTTTAAATTTCCCCTAGGATGTCGAAGTGGCAGCATGTAGAGTGGTAATCAAAATGTCCGAAGGCGATGAAAGAAGGCACCATCAGAAATCATTGTATGTAGATATCTAAGGGTAATTGAACTATGCACTTAACGTAGATGACCTCACACCAGACCAACTGACTGCCCACCCATTCTCGTCCAAGCTTCAACATACACTCAGACACCATACAGGTTGCTACCAAATTTGTTAGCGCCATTTGCAACAGGAAAGTAAGTTTTACATTGGTGGCTAAACTGACGCAAAAACCGAATGTTTTGAACTTGGTGCTAAGTAACAAATCCGCTTTAAATGCTCTCATTAGTTCTAAAAGAGAATTTTTTACAGTTGTTTGCCAACAAATATATATGAGTGCACAGACCCTTGTAAACTACAAAAAAGACTTTTCCTTGAACTAAAAAAGTTCTACGAAAGCAATGTTGCTTAAACTCAAGGGTAGTACAAAATAATACAGGTTTCTCTTGGCTAATTCCCACAAAAGCTCATTCAATTTAAAACCTGGTTCATTCAATTTTGTTTGAAAACGAATGCTTCGTCGCATCAGCATTCAACAGTGAAAAAAAGTAATTAAATTTCAACAGTTTAGCATTCACTGGTCAAATAAGATCATTCAAACTCATTGGGTCGCAAAGATCATTCAATTACGTCAAAGCCAACAGCGAGAGGCTGGTCAACCATTCAATGCCATCAATTGTAAATAGGTAGCAGAAAATCAACTGAAGAATGGTAAAAATGTTGTCTTAAAAGCCTGTAAATTAAGTAGAATGACTGAAACGAACCTGAAAGAGAAGAACGAAGTCATTTGTGCACAAAACCGAAAGTGAATGCATGATAGTAGCTAAAAAGAAACCTAAGTTTGAATGAATTTTAATGAAACTGAATTTATTTCATGTTGAAATTGAGCGGGAAACCCTAAACTGAGTCCATGAGTCCCAACATTATACTTGTATAACCATATGCGAATTGTTGGGGCATCATTTTTGAACTGCTCCGCCCACAACCCACTACAGGCATATGATTTCTTGCACTGTTTATCAAAATCGATATGTAGTGTGTAATTTTGCAATAATGCAACACGTAAACTTATTCTCAGAATGCACTGTATACTGTCACAGCCAAAGATGTCATGGCCCTATCTTCAAGTTTGTCATCAGTTTCAATAATTGAAAACGTGACACCAGCCCTTGATCATGAAACAAAACCGTGAACAGAACACTTAATTATGTTAACATATTCATAATTATGAACAAAGCTACAGTGAAATGAGCTGAAAGCACTCGCTAGTTTGCATAGTCTTTGAGCTTTATGGATACCCCTTTTTTTAAGTTGACCATTCATTTCTGTACAGTGCAGTGTCTTACAAAATGTTCATCTTACAACACTCAAAATAGGTTTTAACAAATTGATGCTTTGCAACTCCTCCCATCACAGGATTTTGTTGAAACTTTCAATTTGGGGAAAATAAGAAATCACAATCTTTAATCTGGTAACAAAACTGGATTTCTACCAATAAGTAACTTCTAGCAGAAAAACAAACGACGAAAAAACGGGTTTTATAAACCAACAAACGTATCATGCTTCCATGTATCACAGTCGAGTGGTGTAACGTTCCGGACTCTAGTTGGTTCTGGTGACTAAAGTCATCAGGGTGTGGGTTCAAAATCCCGACCATGACCATTGTGTCCTTGAGCAAGACACTTACCTACAATTTCTTCATCCAGGGTAAATGGGTACCTGATAATGGTAAGATGGTTCGTGTGATTGATTCAGGCTCTCACCATAGGGAGCAGAGACGGTTTAAAGCACGGCAGACAACATTTGCAATTGTCAAAAACCAGTACCCTCACTTCATGTGTCCCAACATACATGAAATAACAAACCATGAAGTAAAAGTTTAAGCTCAACCGGTCATCGGAGTCACGAGAAAATAGTGAAAAACCCCACTTTAGGCTTGCATTGTTTTCAAACATTTGGTTTTGTACTCGCGAGATCACAACTAATTGTTTTACTTATTTACCCCGAAACTATAGCATTTCAAGCAAAAATATTTGAAGGGAAATTTCCCACCATGTCCATCTTTACACCATGTAGGCCTATACTTATGTTAAAAATATGAACATTTATAAAACAAAAAACAAGTAAAACAAATAATGACAAGTTTTTGAAACTGGGGAATAATCTTGAAGCCCAAAATAGTTTATTTGAAACTGACATCATGTTAATTGAAATTGACAACATAACTGACATTAACATATCTTGCTGTATGAAGAAATCTGTTCTGATTGAAATATTATACTAGAATTTTAGAAGCATGTGCAGTGCTTCTAAGATTACTACCATCAAATCAAAAAAACAAAAAACAAACATAACCTTACTACGATGATAAATAACAATCAAGTATATCCATGTCATTTTATTGGAGGATTGGAGGTCACGAGGCATTTTTTTATCAACCCATTAGAACCTACACGGCCTATACGTCAAACCGTGCATTTTGGTATACTATTCAGTCTGCGTTTTCGTCCCATCCTTTTGTACTATTGCACGCCCTCGTAGTGGATGCCACAATACAGTCTTGTACAGTTTTTATCCTCAATTTTTGTTTACGGATAAAAATTAAGAATAAACAACTTGTACAAGATTGTATTGTGGCATCCACTACGAAGGCGTGTAATAGTACATTAACAAAGATCTACTTGGATCGCATATTAAACAAACAATGAAGAGAATGTTTGCATTCCCTGAAAGATGGAATATTATTGTCTTCCCCCCGTTGAATGGAACATTCAATCTATTTTTTAACGAATGAATATATTCTCTCCATTGCACGAATACAAACATATATTATTTGTAACATTTATCTACGTAGATCTTTGTCATTTTGGAGGAAGAATGTGTACTCTGGCATCTTCCATTCTACGAGTGCGTTTGTACTGCTGTCTATAGTAGTGTGGTCAAGCGTGCAATAACCCAATAGATGGATTGCAATACGCGTCATTGACCACCATCTTTGATGTAAAACAATGGAAAAGTGCACGCGTGTACGCGCTACGCAAGACTCTCAGCCAATGATAGCTCTTCACGAGTGCACAATTCATCAAAGATGGCGACCGATGACGTCTATTGCAATCCATCTATAGGATTGGCCATTGAATACATGTAGTACCAAAACGCATGGTGTTTGACGTAGGCCTGGGTGCGTTTTCGCTGCCGTAACCAATAACTGTTTTGGTCATTGCTCAGTAATTAACCAATGGCCAAGTCAACCCAAACAGTTATTGGTTACGACCGCGAAAACGCACCCATGGAATGGTTTGAATAATGAATGTCACGTGCCCTTCAATCACATGACAAGAATTTACCATAGGTGTTATACACTGCACAAAATGTATCACACGAATGACTGTTGTCGACCACATGAGCACGCCCAAATACATTTGTTTGTGGTAGTCTGATGTTTTCAACTTCATCATGCTAATGGTTATTTTAAGTAATACACATATACTTTAATATATTTATGGAATGTTAAGGTAATATATCTCTTTCTTAAATACATTGCTGTAACAACTCTTACAAATTGACACTTCACAATTATTTCATTTTGGTCCCTTATAAAGATGCACATTCTATGCTCATTATAAGCACACTTCAGCATTGACTCAAGATTCAATTCTCATATTTTAGCCAATAAATTTAAGCTTCAAATATGTTTAATCATCTTTATGAGTGTAATTGATCAAATATCTATCAAAACTTAGGCTTTATATTCCAACTGTACTTTGTCAATACTGAAAGTGCATTTCTTAGAAGATTAGACATACATAAAGATTTTTTTTTACCCCATTACTGACCACTAATGCTACGAGTCAACCTTTCTCAATCAAACAATAAATGGAAGATAAAAATTGTACCTTAAGAAGAAAAACTACGTAACTACGTAAAACCACACGCCCCATTTATTGAACATATCGAAGCAGTATCCTTTTAGGAGTTTGAGGGGTTAGGTTCTAAAGAGTTTGTAAATACCACAAGCAATCCTAACTTTTCTGAAATCGCTGCAATACCTGCAATTTGCTTTTTTTAATATCTCTAATCAGCATTGACCTATGAACTTTATAATCCGTCCAACACGACATACGCAGCTTAAAAGGTATTTACATTAAATGGAAACAAAACAGTACTCATTTGATACTACATCAACTATATTAAGAGTTAGGAACAGTGAACAATAACTGCACTATAGGTCTAGGGCGCAAACAATTGTACTTGAAGCTTACAATGAGAGAAAGAAGGCATTGAATTCTATCATTCTTATAACCTATGAGATAACACAGTCACTCTTTGTAGGATCTTGATTCTGTTTGACTTTAGGTCTACCTGTACGTCGCATAAGACTTCTACTACGAGACATCTCTTTGTCACTCTCTTTGAATGATCCCCGACCGTCTTTGCGACGTTTGTATCCATACTCACTCATTCGTCGCTTCAGCACAGGGCTAAGCTCACGGGCCACAGGGATTTTGGCCATTTGTAGAAGTTTCTGAAATATATCAAGAACACCTAAATTTTCCATGGCAGAAACTTCCAGAAAGGCGCAGTTCCATGCCTCGCGGACAATCAGGTCATGCATTTCTATCTCCTCTACTGCTCGAAAATCCGCTCGGTCAGTTTTATTTCCGACAACAACGATGGGCAATTCATCAAAGTTGGTTCGCTGCTCGCGGATTTGCTCATAAATCTGCCGAACTACCTCCAAAGAATTGTGATCATCGACGGAATATACGAGTAAAAATGCATTAGCTGTTGAGATTGATAAACGACGCATGGCCGGGAACTGTAGTGTACCAGATGTATCTAGTATATCTACCTTGATACTGTGTCCATTCACATTGTATTCCCGACAGTGTAGGTCTTCAACTGTCTCTTTGTATTTCTCCTCAAATTTGTTGCCAAGGAACTGCGAAATGATGGACGTCTTGCCGACTTTACCGGCTCCCAGCACGACAAGACGGTATCGTTCCCAGTCATCCGTCATGGCTTGAATAACACGATTAACAGTTGCAAGTACATGCACTAAATATGGATCGTAACATGTAGTCAGATTTCAGAGACTTGAGAAAGTATTAATGATATAGCGTATGCATGCCGAATATCGAATACTTCTCCTCTTTTGAGTCTGATTTATGGATAACTTCAATTCCGGATATCCTGTAATCCACGATTATCTTGCGTCCCAGATGCTACTCCATTCAATGACTGTGAATTCACATTCCTGTGCGAGGCTGTGTTGAGGGTAGCACGTATGATCCGTGACACTGTTTGAGTTAACCCACTAGTGTAGAATGTGCAACTCACACCGTTTTGCCGGTCTTAGCACGCCACATCTGTTTGTACAAAAACAAAATAAAAGAACGTATTAGTTTATTAATAACTCTAGATATGCAAGTTGGCAGGACGTCCATCATTTCGCAGTTCATTGGCTGTGGATTATTGAACTTTTAATGTATCATAATATTGCACCCCGACATGTTTTTATTAAAAACGAAATCTAATAAACGTGGGTAAACATTGTATGGGTAGTACCCGTCTACCACTAGCTTCTACATTAAACACAATTTGCAAACAGCCTCTTAAATCAGGTAATATTGAATGCTATGTTAAACTCTAAATAAATGTGGATATGTTTTCCTTGCAGAGGTAAACCAAAACACTGAACCAACCCTTAGCAACGAATTAGAATGTGTCATTATAAAAATCTCATACAATAACAATACAGACAATAAAATGCAATTGTTTGAACAATTAACGTATATTTGTTTTGTATAATGAAAACATTTTCAAGCGAACAAACGCAGTGCTAGCATCTGCTATGCTATGTAAAACAATTACATGCACTTTTTCATAACAAATTGCCACAATATATAGCATTAAGCATTGTAATACCGATGTATAATCTTGAATCAAAAAGTAAATTGCAATCGCTCTTTGGTAATGACTTTGCTTAAGACATTCAGTACCGGATCATATTTATTAAGTTTCGCAAATATTTGTCCTGCTAAATAAGACGTATCAATGTTTTAGATCTATTTTACGATTTTTCCATAATGAACATGAACATTGTATCTGACAGAGGGACTGAAATGTATGACGTGAATTCTGATATTAGTTTATTATTCATTAAGGTCAAACTGTGGCAGAGTAATGGACGACATGACATAAAATAAAAATCCTGTTATTTCAATTCCAGGCTGTCGCCAGATGATGTTCTAGAAGTGCAATATTACATAATTTTTGAGTTAAAGGAACATTACAGAATTGGTTTTGCTACAAAACAGTTGCTGGCAGTGCAAGCACTTTATGTAATCCACCATATACACAAACTGACAAACCTGTAGAAGTTTGAGATCGATCGGCCATCTGGGTCACGAGAAAATAGTGAAAAACAGATTACACATTTTCATGAAATCATATAGATTCAACAAATGAATAAAACGCTCACTGAGCGATAAACTCCAAATTAGTTTATTCATTTTTCATCAAATATGGCGTTTCAGACAGACGTATTTCAAGGGATGTTTTCTATCATCATCATCATTAGACCGTGTAAGTTTTATGTAAATCTGTGATCAAAAAGTATATTTTTACAAGTTTATTTCTTACCAATTCTGTAATGTTCCTTTAATATCTTAGTGCGAATTGACAGCATTGATAAGCGTTTTGGCTCTGTATAAATTGGAAATTTCGGCTTAAAAAAACACGTTGTGAAGTTTATTTAATTTAAGCAAACAGCATGCCAAGATGATTGAAAAGGAAATCAAATAGGGTGATCGACTGTCATTACTCTCAATGAATAGAAGGTGGTACTGAATGGGTTAGTATACTCCTCGTATGCAGGAAAATATATCTTGACATTCAAATAGTTGGTAGGATTTTGCATTGCTTTTCATAAACTTAACCACTGTAAAATTATAATCTCTCCGTTTTTGTAAAAAGAAATATAAAAAAGTGAACCCCAGACCTTAGGATCACCTTAACGCTGCAGTGTCATACTTAAATCTTTGTTTGTGGAATTCCGTTTATCAGAACTTCAGAGCTTACTTCAGCTTAAATATCAGTACAAAACTACTTAAAAAATTCTTATGCCACATTTTCAACCACTGTGATCAGTACATAGTTCGTATTGCTCGTATGTGAAGTGGTACCACTGTGATCAGTACATAGCTCTTATGTGAAGTAGCTTAATTCTGAAATATTCTCTCCATGACCTAAATACAGACCCTGTCTTTAAAGGCAATTATCAAAGACGAGTGTCCCTTGGTGTATATGCATAGAATAACACACCTATGTGAAAATTTGTGTTCAATTGGTCATCAATGCTGCAAGAAAATAATGTAAGAACAAAATTGCATAGAATTTAATGCTTTCAGATGCCTTCTCAGATAAATGTGTGGTGAAAATTACCTCTTTCTCTAAAACTACATTACTTCAAAGGGGACGTTTCTAACAATGATTTATCATATCAACAGCTCTCCAGTGCATTTTATCAAGTAAGTTTTTCATGGTTATTAACTTATGGAGTAATTACCAAAAGTACACCCAGCATTTAAGAGCTCCAGCCATGTTAAGTGACAAGGGGACTTAATATTCATGCTTTGTCTATTTATTCTTCAATAGCAAATTAAACATTATAGATGTGTTCCCATTTGTTCAACTGAGTAGAACGAACGACATGAATGTAATAACCCGTCACGACGCACCAAAAATGCACTAAACTACTCTGAATAATTTGCGCGACATGGGTTTCCAAGTGCAATGTGAGAACATTAATCCTCACCTTTGGAAATGTGGATTGAGCATAATATAACTGAGAATGGGTGCTTTAACTACAAAACTGAAACGATAACACATCGGCTGGACTTTCACCCATAGACCGCCGAAGAAACAAGATGAGGAACTCGGGCTGAAATGTGAAAGGTACACGTTGGACGCCAATTTAGCAAGAAACTTGTTTTGATGTAACAATAGATCAGTGCAGACATGGAACATTAATATCAATGATATAACAAAACATTTGCTTGCTGAAAAGGGAACCATGCGTATTTCACGTTCAGACAATAGATAAATTGGTAGCAGCGGTCTTAGTAATGTGGACATATCGATACCAATAGTCAGGTTGTTTGCGTATTTTTCGATGCACGTCCTAGCATTGGACTCTCCACCCACGTATATTGCTCCTTGCGACGATGCATAGGTTAGTCCACAGACTAGCACTGAAGTCAGGGCAGAGGTACAGACTGAAACTTAGCATCCTTTAATATTGACACTAGCTTTATAATGGCAGAGATTCTTCATCAGGATAGAGCGAACAATGACATGAAACTTAACTCGTTTTGCTATTTTGTTTTATCATTTAAACTAAATTAAATGTCAACTCTATCACAACTGTACAATAAAGCTTCCAGTTCAGGGAAACGGTTGTCATTACTTTTCAAAACGACATACATCTTTGAAAAGCTTTATTTCGTCTAACTTAAAGCCAATCTCAAAAAAAAGTATTTATTTGAAGGAAAACAAAGGGGATGTCGCGCACTGTTTTGGCAATGGCTCTTTTTACCTCACAGGGTCACTCTCTAGAGCAATAATATAATATTTCATACACGTCTAAACTTATCAAGTACCATATATAAGATATGTCTGAACTCTTTGATCACCAAAACCCAATGAACACAATCATGTACCTCAAACACTTATATGTTCATACATATATACCTCAGACATGGTCTGAATTTATTGAACATTCACAACCATTGAGAGTTCATACCTCAGACATATCTGAATTTACTGACGATCACCTCAGACATGCACATCTGAATTTATTGAACATTCACACCTCAGACACATATGAATTCATTGAACATTCACACCTCAGACACATCTGAATTTATTGAACACTCACACCTCAGACACATATGAATTCATTGAACACTCACACCTCAGACACATATGAATTTATTGAACACTCACACCTCAGACACATATGAATTTATTGAACATTCACACCTCAGACACATATGAATTCATTGAACATTCACACCTCAAACACATCTGAATTTATTGAACACTCACACCTCAAACACATCTGAATTTATTGAACACTCACACCTCAGACACATATGAATTTATTGAACACTCACACCTCAGACACATCTGAATTTATTGAACATTCACACCTCAGACACATCTGAATTTATTGAACATTCACACCTCAGACACATATGAATTCATGGAACATTTACTTCAGACACATATGAATTCATGGAACATTTACTTCAGACACATATGAATTCATGGAACATTTACTTCAGACACATATGAATTCATGGAACATTTACTTCAGACACATATGAATTCATGGAACATTTTACTTCAGACACATATGAATTCATGGAACATTTACTTCAGACACATATGAATTAATTGAACATTCACTTCAGACACATCTGAATTCATTGAACATTCACACCTCAGACACATATGAATTCATTGAACATTTACTTCAGACACATATGAATTCATGGAACATTTACTTCAGACACATATGAATTCATGGAACATTTACTTCAGACACATATGAATTCATGGAACATTTACTTCAGACACATATGAATTAATGGAACATTCACCTCAGATAGATCTGAATTCATTGAACATTCACACCTCAGACACATATGAATTTATTGAACATTCACACCTCAGACACATCTGAATTCATTGAACATTCACACCTTAGTATAGACACATATGAATTCATGGAACATTTACTTCAGACACATATGAATTAATGGAACATTCACTTCAGACACATCTGAATTCATTGAACATTCAAACCTCAGACACATCTGAACTCATTGTGCCATACCTCACATTCACCTGATCTCCCTTGTCGACCCACCAGACGTACTCTTTGATCGACTATACCTTAAACTCATTACAAATTATTTGTTGTGTCATACCTCATATTCACCTGATCTCCCTGGTCGACCCACCAGACGTGCTCTTTGATCGACTATACCTTAAACGCATTATAAATTATTTGTTGTGTCATACCTCACATTCACCTGATCTCCCTTGTCGACCCATCAGACGTACTCTTTGATCGACTATACCTTAAACTCATTATACATTTTTTGTTGTGTCATACCTCACATTCACCTGATCTCCCTGGTCGACCCATCAGATGTACTCTTTGATCGACTATACCTTAAACTCATTATACATTTTTGTTGTGTCATACCTCACATTCACCTGATCTCCCTTGTCGACCCACCAGACGTACTCTTGATCGACTATACCTTAAACTCATTATACATTTTTTGTTGTGTCATACCTCACATTCACCTGATCTCCCTGGTCGACCCATCAGACGTGCTCTTTGATCGACTACACCCTTTACACTCATTATAAATTATTTGTTACATTAACCTGAACTCTGTGTCGATCCAATGGACTCGTTCGTACTCTATGATCGACTACATATCAGACATGTCTACACATTGATTATTTTACCAGACTTATCAACCTTTTGAGTTTCTTTCTTAGACACAAACCCTTTTACAATATTAAGAACTAAGCAATATTATTTGCCTCGAATGATTAATAGTGACGTTTAATTGCTAACAAGGTAGGCATGACTCACGGACTGTCCTCGTCAATTGGTTTTAGTGCACAGCATTGCTAACTACATCAGGACAAGTTTATAAGCTTTTCATTAGTGTACAATATTGCTTCTCTTTTCGAAATTTCGAGTTCATTGCTAAGTAATGATGTACAATTTAACACCCCTGTCACTTCACTTTACACGGCAGCAGGGGAATTACGAAGAAAAGAAAACGTTGAGAACTAAGGCGAGAAGAAACACAGACAGGAACACCATTAACCATTAAAGAAGCACAACCTGTCAATAAATTAGATTTAAAAATGTGTGTAGTTCAAAAACCAGCCACAAAGTTTGGTAAAATTTTAGGGGGCACGAGGGCCGCACAATTTCTTCTAGGGGGCATTTCTGGCAATTTAGAACTATGGTTGCCATTTCCATTTTTCTTAAGCAAGCCAATTTTCAGCGCTCTCTTTATGTTGTTTACTATTTTTGTAAGACAATCTATCGTGGAGGTAAAAACAAATACATTTTCTGGTGTAAATAGAAACAATAAATTGTAAAACTTTGAAATTACAGCATACATGTCCAGACTTCAAATGGGGGGGGGGGGGCGAACATCAGGGAAGGGCACGTACTCCACTTCTCCCTTAGTTTCGCCCATGTTAAAAACATCACACTTTATAAGGTCGTTTTCCTATAGTTTGAGATTTGCTTCCAAATCACTGCAAATTAAAATATTTGTTTATTAATTCAAGACACAAAAATGGCCTTTTACAAATGTAAGGATAAACTCTACTTGTAGTTCCTGAACCTATAAGTTCCTTTCACAAAACTAAAGTCAAGTGTATTTTTCTTGAAGATATTGATCTTGTTAACCTGTTTGGGATGCATCAGTTGACTATGCAGGCAGCATTATTGGTGATGTTTCGAACCATTTAGCAACTTTTGCTTTTTTGAAAATGAGCATAACATACGGGTTTCCATCGGATGGACTATCGTTGATGGTTTGCGTAAGTTAGGCCTACCATGGGCCTACACAAAGCTTTCTTTTTTATGAACAATGTACAATGAGATCGTCATGTTCCAGCAATGTTGTCTACTTGAATAGTAGAATTTGAAACTTCGCATGGCGGAAAACAATCTTAAAACTAATGTTTGCAACAACTGAAATAACTTGACATTTCGAGCAGCGTATGATATGGTCGTCTTTGGGAGAAGAAAACCATGTAAACTAGTACTTCTTACTGCGCTATATGTGCACATAAATTTAAGTGATTTATTTGTTCCTATAACGTGCGCACAATCTGTAAATCTTTTATTTTTCTTATGGAGTGCAAAATACTATGCTGAATGAGCTTCCAACAGAAATAAGTATTTTATAGTTTCCTTTGAAACCGCTTTGCTCGAGTATTTATTTTTGAAATTTACTTAAGTATTACTTAGAAACAATAGTTTTAGGAATCTACGGTTTTGTCGTTTTGGAAAGTGCACGTGAGTTGGAGGGGCAGGCATTATAGCGATTTATAAGGGCTACAGTTGATATAGTGCATACTTTTTTCCAGTCATTTTACCTTTGAAAATTCAAATGTATCTGTTAATTTCCACCAAGTTGTTTTACATTGGGTTATAAACCAAACCAAACCATCGATCTATCTCAAAGAGACCACAATGGGTTTGAAAATGAGACTAAGTCCAGAGTTGATGACCGAGATCTGCTCGCAGTCTCCACAGAAGGATGAAGACATAAAACCCACAGGGATGACAAGTAATAGTAACGAGATTTCTATGAAATATAGACTTATGTGTCTCCAGAGTTTATCAGTCACACTCAGTCACAATTAACTTGTCATGTTACTGTACTAACCTTCTGCATCATACTAAGGCCACACTGCATCATTAACAATTCAAGTGCACCGCCTCCTGCAGTTGTATACGCTTTGAGAATCTCAAATTTGGATCTCAATGCCATATGAGATTCTGTGTAAACTGTGACTTTTGGAAATCAAAAAGCGTCAATCACAATTTACCATGCGTACATCCTTAACAAAAATAACATTGAAGATGCATTGAAACAGAAGCTTTTTTTGTGTGGCACGTGATCTTAGGTAGAGGTAGTTGGTTCTATGTGTCGAGTAGTAGCTCCTTCAATTCTACTCATTTGACGCTTGGGGGAAAAACTACAACAAAATGTCATCTAGGATGACATATAGGATTTGCCTGAAACCATGAAATGCCCTTATACCTGAAAGTGGCTGTGAGCATGAATCATTTATTAGCATCGTGTTGAGCGGGCTGAAACCGGGTAATTCAATATCACCGCAGCATCTTCACTTCAGTGTTGGGTCAGGCATATAGTATTGACCGCCACAAGGGTACAAACATGTCAATTTCTCCAATTATCAACCAGTTGTTTTCACTCGTCTCTATAAATTTGTATACCTTTGTCGGGTCGTTTTTGTAGTCATAAGTCAGCAGCGTGTGTAGGAAAGCTGTGGAAATTGACTTTTCACCGAAGTGGAAGAATTGGATGACGATTCACCAAAACAAGATGAATTGCATGCATACCCTCAAAGTGTGGGTCCCACATTGCAATCATAATAACAAGCAGTGTCAAGATAAACATCTCATTTCATTACAACTCACCAGAAACTTTGAAATAACAACACTTTCCAAACTATGATTATTCTTCTTTTGGCTTCATCCATGAGGGGGTTTCTTTTTTATTTACTTAGATTTTTCTTTCGGCAGTATTCACGGGTCTTCATTGATAGGAGGCGCACCATCGTCGGATTTAAATGAAAACCCATAAAAGTAAAGAAACAACACTAATATCCGTAGAAAATGAATTCAGAAAGTGACATTTCAGGTTGTTTGATGAATAAATCTACATTGAATAAATCTTGACAAAATGAAAGAGAAAAAAACAGACAAGACCGATTCTTGTTTAGTCTGGCACTGAACCTCAACATCTACATGAGACTGTTCCATACCTAATCCACAGTCTGGTTGTGTAATCACTTGTTTTTGTGTTCGATGATAATTAACCTAAAATGTAAATGCCCCTCGGAATTGTGACTAACATTTAACCCTATCCTAATAAGATTTTCAAAGACAAAGCGAGTGAGGGGGTATACCATCCTCTTACCTTGCCCTGGGCGCCTGTTTTAAGTTTGACGGAAATAAATATATAATGACTTGGAAGACCTTGACTTCTTTTTGACGGTGTGTCCAAAGATACAATCAATAGTCACCTGCCCATCATGCGCTCCTTTAAGAATGATGTCTAAAGCAGATGTATATATAAATATATATTACAAACATGTATTTATCTTGTTTAAAGTCTATCTAATATTCTTGATAAAAATGAACGGAATAAACAAGAATTCGCCGCTCAGTACCAAACAACACGCAACGTACAATCTCCATGGATTTAAAATATTTGAGGGTGTGCCCTCCATTTCAGAGTTCAAGAATGTGTTAGCATTTTAGCTTTTGCCAGGGTGTCCCTGGAGAGTTCTCTAGTTTGCATCAACTAGTGAGTAAACTTATAATCAGAGACCTCTCTCTGCCGCTTCCTTTCCTTTCCTCTCTTGAGCAAACTGACTTTTTCTAGCATGTTTTGATTTAATCTACACATTGCCATGGTATAGATTATCACAAAATCTCCGTCTTTAGCTGCACGTTGAAAAACCTCATATTTATCCATGTGCAAAGGTACAGACTTCGAAATGAATAATTCAAACAAACGTTTCCATTGCCGGAAGAAAACAGAGTTTCCTTAAAGTAATAATCGACGCGGCTTGATTTTAACCAAAGATTTCTCCAGTGGTTTGAAACTGATGTTAGTTTATGGCTTGGTTTTATTTTATGTATTTTATGTATACATCTCACTGAGCCAAAGCTGAAGTTTTAATGATAAAAATGATGCATCAACACTTGACTCAGTGAATCTATACATTCTGACTTTAAGCCATTTCTTGTAGGATTCTCATTCAAATAGTGTTCGGATCTCTCTCCCTGTCTGTATAAAATGAAGGTCCTTTAATCTCAGAGGGACTAAAAGGTAATACCATTCTTACAATGTTAAACCAGGCGCAGATGGTTTTTGTCATCTTCAAAAATTAGCCGTATAGCAGATGATGATGAAAAGAGAAATGAATTTGGCTGCTAGGTATGTTCATCCAAGGAGAGAACAACTATGCCTGAAGGATGCCATCATCTCCATCACTACAGGATGTCCTAAACATGCAAAGTGTAGAGGGAGAGATGTAGCCGGCGGACGGGCATGGCACATCTTGTTATTACACTAACCTAGGCGACGGGCTGTGTTCCGGAGTGTTGAGGTTTGATTATAAACAGGGCTGCTTCCTGTTTGTAGCGTAACTACAGAGTGCGGAGTCTAGGGGAAAATCGTTTGGATGGCTTACCGCAACCTCGTCTCCATGGGTGATTGATCCCGCAGTTGAAATTTCCCAGCATGCCACGCTTAATTAAACACACTGATCTCCATTATTTTTGTGTTATCAAATATAATGGAGATAAACCTCATAACTGTAGAAAGAAGCCAGGCGTAACCCCTCGAACACTCGCCTTTACGGATGGTGTGAAAGTGAGGCTGCCAAGTCACTGTAGGTAACAAGCACGGTACATGTCAATACAAATTACAACTTTTTTGATAGTTCTTGACCTGTCGAAAAAGGTTGCTATTTTGAAAGCGGTGTTGCCCCTGCAAGCCATGTACAGCTGCAGACGGGTGACCTGAATGAATAAACTGAAAAATATTGAAACTACGCCTATAGACCCATTGCATTGGCCACCATCTTTAATGGAACTTGCACGCGTGATATGCTATCATTGGTTGAGAGTTGTGCGCAGCGCGTACACGCGTGCACGTTTCCATTGTTTTTCATAAAAGATGGTGGTCGACGACGTGGTCAATGACGTGATCGATGACGTCATGTGCAATCCATCTATATACTGTGCAAGTCTCGCTCGTCTTCGAATATTTGGACCGGATCAAATTCGCGAGTTTGTTTCCTTGTCGCGACAAAGCAATGTAGGAACAAGTGGTCCCTAAAATACGCGCGAGACTTGCACGGTCTACCTACTAGATCGGACCACGACGCGCTGACTGAAGAACGGACTGACGGACGGACGGACGGACGGACGGACGGACGGACGGACGAGATAATGCATTATTCATTGTGTAATCACTTAGCCCTATATAGGACTCTTCCTCTGTGCAGTACACTACTGTAGTATAATACGCCAAGTGAAAGGCCGCCAGGGCTATGTAATCACTATGCTCGTTACACCCTATCAATTTTGCAACAGACTGTGTAATTTGACCTCGAGAGCGTATGAGCTTTCGCGAGAATCTGGACTTCCGGGCACCTCAAATAGGAGATACAGCGTGTTTTGTGGCAATTGGTTTAGAAAAGAACTTGTATTGTGCTGTTTTAATCAATGCATGGCACCAAACACTACGTTAACCAATGTAGTTGTTGCTTTAGAGGAAGATTTCAACACCCTATCACACAACTTAATAACTCATTCAACCCCGAGATAATATTCTCACCTCTCACGAATCTTAATGATTTCCTGAACTTGAATTTAGCGATAGCTTCTGTTAATAGTTTTCTTTTTGTACACTAGTCCTGTATGGCACACATACGGGCACGTTGACAAACTGAGTGTGCAGACCACCGCGATACGTGCGCGTGCAGGCTTAGATACGTACGCGTACATATAGGTATACAATAACAAGTTTACTGCACTGTTGCATCACTCCTACAATAACCTGACGCGGCACGCCGGCGTGGCTGCAGGAAACAGTGTGTGGTGTCCCCCCCCCCCTCCTCCCCAACGGTTCCTGTACTGAATTGCCCGGAAATGTCTAGAAAATGATGTCTCCCGAGACTGATAATCCAAGGCTCCTCTAGGTTGATCCGTTCCAACAGGCTAGTTTTGTCTCTACCGGAGATTCTGTCCCCTCCTGGAAATTATGCCCCCCCCCCAAAAAAAAAGATTCATTCACAATGCTCAACTTTGCGTGTTTCACTGGATAGCGAGAATGTTAGGCTTTTGCATGCAATTGAATTTTACAAAGTAGCTGTACATAATAGCGTGGGTAAGCTGTCCTCGCTTATGTATAGCATATTTATGCGGGAATAACTCCGTTTAGAAGAAACGAATGGTGTCGTAAAGCCAGAAGTCCGTAGTTTGAAGTCAGTGCAGGCGGCGTATACATGCACATAAAACGTGGTTCTTTGATTCCCGGACAAAGTAAAATATATTTAACAAATACATACATGAACAATGTTGAGCCATTAAGAAATTGTTGGGGGACAAAATTCCCTGACCATATTCTGTATGGCCTCAATCGGACTTTATTTCGGACATTATTTACGGAAATATTTGCAATTTGGGGACACATATCGTAAATATCAACGTTTATAGTTACGTAATTTGTAAAACTTTGATTTCCCTTTAAAGCCACCTTAAAACTTGAGAAACTCATGGCCTATATTTTCATTCTCACCAATGTATGCGCATGCTGGGTCAAATTTTTCATTGATTTGACCCCCCCCACAATTTTTTTTTTTTTTTGAAAAGCTCTTTTTAGATATCCGAGAGAGTTTCAATATTGCACGAAAAGTTCCGCCCATGATAAATAGTTACCAAAAACTAAACATTAATTAAAATTGGGATGCCGACATTAAATCCCCTCCATCAGCCAAATACAATCCATTTTGTGCATGTTACATTAATTGCCCTGTGGCATATGCGAAAGTTTGTGATGTGTTTTTCGTTTTGAAACAGCATCATCTGTCAAATTTGTTCAGAGGAAAAAATTAATAAATACAAAAACTTTGAGTAAAGAAATTAAAAATATATATTAGTACGAGCAAGCAACCTAACCGGGTTCGTAACCTGCTCGTGACGTAACAGCTCGTGACGTACCAGCACTGTTATTCAACCTCAACCTTTACGTCGATTGAGTTTATCACATCTTCATGTTATA
The DNA here is from genome assembly GCA_032158295.1 of Pycnopodia helianthoides. NCBI lineage: Eukaryota > Metazoa > Echinodermata > Asteroidea > Forcipulatida > Asteriidae > Pycnopodia > Pycnopodia helianthoides. Next base: position 8,004,837 of record CM063245.1, on the reverse strand, counting down.
AAACTTACTCACTGTAGAAATTTTAATGGGTTGATATCATATTGTTTTATCATGAAATCCCAGTCAATGGCCGTCATGGCAGAACAACCGAACTCGCAAAACGCCGGAGGATAAAAAATAGGTTTCTGGTTATGCTGGGGAAAAGGTGCGGTGTTATCGCATACAGATGAGAACGAGGTTACATGAAGGGGCACAGGTGCATTGTCTACGGGATGGAAGTGGTTTGTAATTAAAATTTAGGTCTACTTGCTAAGCTACAGGATAAGGCTGATATCCTCAGAGACAACTAGGGTTTTTAAACATAATTCATATTTCGAACTTATGGATTGGTGTTTTGGGGAATAGTTTATAAAACTAGAAGGGAAATTCATGGGAAGTTCAAGCCAAAGTATGCAGTACCTCTTTTCCTAAACGTGCAACATTATTTAGCTATACCAATATACTGTTCGTAAAGTTTTGCAAGTGATTTGCTTATTTTTAATTAACACTTATTTGTTATCACGTGACCAGTAGTCCCAAGTTTACATCAAAAACTTTGTTCGGGTTTTGAATAATGGATATTTAACATCTTAATATCATTTTGATTAATTGTGTATTGATTAAAATAGTGTTTGTGTGGTCCGTCTGGTAAACTTGCATAGCGTATTAATTGTGTAAAAGGCCATTTGACAGGTTAGTGCTGAGGTGCCTCCCGTTTTCTTTTAAGCAGAGCAAAACTGTAATAGTTGGATTGCAATACGCGTCATTGTCCGCCATCTTTGATGAATGTGCACGAGTGAAGAGCTATCATTGGCTGAGAGTCGTGCGTAGCACGTACACGCCTGCACTTTTCCATTGTTTTACATCAAAGATGGCGGTCAATGACGCGTATTGAAATCCATCTATAGGCCCTATACTACTATGACTCTGTAATTCCATATTAGTATGGATCATTGCTCTGGGTCATACTCCTATTGTTAACCATCTGGCAGGGAAAACCTCCTGGAGCCCCCGTTAGTATTGGTTGGGTTTTTTGTCTGGAAAAAAAAGCATTTTGGGGGATAGGTAGTCTAGCAGTGTACGGCAAACCATGTGCTGACATTTGACCTTCACATTGTATACCGGTACTATTATAACTGTGCGTATATTATGCTGTGCATATTGTTATTTAGTACTTCTTTTGTTGATGATTCAAATGCTTGAGAATTTGGAGACGTCGTCAGGTGGATATCTTGACCGTTACTCATTTCTCCCGCCTTCTTATTGTCGTGGGATTAGTATAGTTACAACCTTTTATTTTGTATTTCTTATAACCATGTGCCAAGTAACTGTGTGATTGGCCACAAACCTTTCACACTCCCATCGCTACAATCAATTGGATTTCATAACGTCACTAAAACTATACGGTCAGATGCATTTTTGTATGTTAACCATTGAAAGTTGCAAATGTAATTAGTATCTTTAGTGTAAATACACAGGAGATTCTAGCTAGGTTTAATTATCATTGGATACACTCATACTGAAAATATACATTACGTGCTATCTACTGTAAACAACGTTGGTATCGACGGGTGAGATTTTGTTTTATACATATAAATAGATCCATACCCGCGGTACTGCAGTGCTGTTGAAAAATTGACTTCCTATGAAATGCATTACTTTTTACCACATAAATGTTTTCTAAAGAGTTAAACTTCTTTTACTTGCCTTTGTCTGGGATATATATCTTTGAATATCAACCTTACATGTAAGTTTAACATGATTTGTTAACAGAATGTATGCAAGTGGTTCAAAGCTTTCTGGGTGTACTGTCCTACATTGGCAGCATTATACGCCTCTACAAACTCCTATAGGCCATGTCAAACAGGGCGATTATGCAGGCAACTTGGAGGCAACCAATAACACTGCGTGTTAAAAGGAACACTTTGGTAGTATGACAGACATGTTTCTAATATTATCTTACTGTTCGAAGACAATTATGTGAAAATTGACATTTGAATGTATTTTCTTCATGGAGATTGCGTGGAGCTGGTTATCAGTAAAATGCCCCATGTGACAAGGCCCTTGTATACAAACAAATACTCCATGAATTCCTTGTTTATGAGTATTAATTCCAATTAATATTCTTGATCTATGTAGACAGTATAATGTTACAACTCATTGCAAATAATTCAATCTGACCATCTATTAATAATAATACACGTCGACTCATAAATTTTGTCTGTGCTTACGTGGTCTATCTCATATGATACGATTCAATCAGCGAAATGAACGGAACGTTGAAGCAACAAACAAACTATACGTATAGTTTGCTCTTGTAAATTGAATCTGAGCACTGACAAGTCGAACAAAGTCCAAACTACAGGTTTGAAGATAGGGCCTACTAGTGAAAACGGTCTATACAATACATCGCGATGAATTAGCAAACACAAGTCGATATTATGTTAATTACTTCCAGTACATTGAACTATAAACAGAGAAAGACTTAATTACCATTGACATGTTTACAAATGCCTTACATATAGAAGTAAACCGTTATTAATGCAAGCAAGGCATCGAGTTATGTCCACACCACGTTGCATATAGCAACAACTATACCCCGATACTCAACCAAGGCATTGGGGTGTGACTTACGGACATCAAAAACAATCTTAAAGGAACATTACAGAATTGGTAAGAAAAAAACTTGAAAAATGTACTTTTTGATCACAGATTTACATAAAACTTACACGGTCTAATGATGATGATAGTAGAAAACATCCCTTGAAATATTTCTGTCTGAAATGCCATATTTGATGAGAAATGAATAAACTAATTTTCCGATTGGAGTTTATCGCTCATGAGCGTTTTATTCATTTGTTGAATCTATATGATTTCATGCAAATGTGTAATCGGTTTTGCACTATTTTCTCGTGACCCAGATGGTCGATCGATCTCAAACTTCTACAGGTTTGTCAGTTTATGTATATGGTGGATTACATAAAGTGCTTACACTGCCAGCAACTGTGTTGTTAGCAAAAACCAATTATGTAATGTTCCTTAAGTAAAGACGGTAACGAAAAATAGGCAACATGTATGGCGTATAGATAATTGACATTTAATCTGAAATAGAGATATCTCTATTATCGGAAGTATAGAAAGTTAACAGGTAATTCATGTAATAGAGATACTTTATCTAATAATATAGAGATATCTTTAAAATAATAGAGCTATCTCTAATAATAATATAGAGATATCTCTATTAATAATAGATATATCTCTTTATTAATAATAGAGATATCTGTATAATAATAGTGATACTCTATTAGTATTAATAGTAAAGATATCTCAATAATAAATAATAGAGATATTTCTATTAGTAACCGAGTTTCATGATTCCTATTATTTTCTATAATTTCCTATTATTTTAGGTCTTTTAAACACCCATTCGAATTCCCTGAGTTTGAGAGCTGCTCGTTCTGCCGTAGCTACAATGTAACCATATTATATCAGCCGGTGACTTTCTGAGCTTAGCACAATGTTTTGAGGTTGACTGCTTGTCAGACAGTAAATGTTGAATGTTCTGCTGTAAAATGATTCAGGCGAAAACATTGAATACATCATTTTGTGATAAAACAAAATGCATTGTTACTAGGCGTCGGATACAAGAATTAACGCAAGAAGCCAATCGTGTTGATAGCAATCGTTATAGACCTCATTATTGAGGTTTTTTTTTAAAGCGGATAGAGGAAGCAAATTCAAATAACAACTGCCAAAGTGTTGTTTGTTTTGTTTTATTAACAATATTTAACAAGGTTCATCATTGAGCTCAGCCTATAGCTGCATTCGGGATGTCCTTGTTAAACCCGCATGATTGGTTAATAATGTATCTTTGTATCATCACACATTACTCTGAGGACGACTGTATAATATACAAATATTGTTGGCTTTAAAGGAACATTACAGAGTTGGTCAGAAAAATCTTGTAAAATATACTTTTTGATCACAGATTTACATAAAACTTACACGGTCTAATGATGAGGAAAGTAGAAAACATCCCTTGAAATATTTCTGTCTGAAATGCCACATTTGATGAGAAATGAATAAACTAATTTTTCGATTGGAGTTTATCGCTCATTGGGCGTTTTATTCATTTTGTTGAATCTATATGATTTCATGCAAATGTGTAATCGGTTTTGCACTATTTTCTCTGGTGGATTACATAAAGTGCCTACACTGCCAGCAACTGTTTTGTTAGCAAAAACCAATTCTGTAATGTTCCTTTAAGCTTGTGTTTCAAAAAGTCATTTCGTTTACATGCACACAATTTTAGGTCTACAGGTAGACACTTTCATAATTTGTTTTGATTTATTTGATCAAACATAAGATGATTGACTGTCTCTGCAGTCTGTTTAACGAATTGTGGATGTAAGGGTATACATAAGGCATAACGCACTTTCCTTTTCTTCGGTTAATGTGTATAGCAATGTATTTGTCACGTTCAGATCCTCAACATTTATTCTGAAGGAGTCTATTGGATAGGCCAAGTAACAATCCCTTAAGTATTGAATCCCTACAAGGTTCTACGGGATAGGCCCAGTAACAATCCCTCAAGTATTGAATCCCTACAAGGTTCCATGGGATAGGCCCAGTAACAATCCCTCAAGTATTGAATCCCTACAAGGTTCCACGGGATAGGCCCAGTAACAATCCTCAAGTATTGAATCCCTACAAGGTTCCATGGGATATAGGCCCAGTAACAATCCCTCAAGTATTGAATCCCTACAAGGTTCCATGGGATAGGCCAAGTAACAATCCCTCAAGTATTGAATCCCTACAAGGTTCCATGGGATAGGCCCAGTAACAATCCCTCAAGTATTGAATCCCTACAAGGTTCCATGGGATAGGCCAAGTAACAATCCCTCAAGTATTAAATCCCTACAAGGTTCCATGGGATATAGGCCCAGTAACAATCCATCAAGTATTGAATCCCTGCAAGGTTCCATGGGATAGGCCCAGTAACAATCCCTCAAGTATTGAATCCCTACAAGGTTCCATGGGATAGGCCCAGTAACAATCCCTCAAGTATTGAATCTCTACAAGGTTCCATGGGATAGGCCAAGTAACAATCCCTCAAGTATTGAATCCCTACAAGGTTACGGGATATAGGCCCAGTAACAATCCATCAAGTATTGAATTCCTGCAAGGTTCTACGGGATAGGCCCAGTGACATTCCCTCAAGTATTGAATCTCTACAAGGTTCCATGGGATATAGACCCAGTAACAATCCATCAAGTATTGAATCCCTACAAGGTTCCATGGGATATAGGCCCAGTGACATTCCCTCAAGTATTGAATCTCTACAAGGTTCCATGGGATATAGGCCCAGTAACAATCCCTCACAAGTATTGAATCCCTGGTTTGCTTGTGCACGATCGGCTTCAATCTTGATATGTACATTTTATCCGAGAACGTAAAACTCATTTATTGTAAATAAATGCATTAATTTGACAAAAAGTATCCCAAAAAGAACATATTCTGATCGTCTGCTATCGGGAGATTTGGATTCTTTCATAAGTTAATTCATCCATTACCGAGCTTGAGAAACGTCTAGAAATAGACACACGTGAGTCTAGCATTTTACCGTTGTCATAGCAATTTGCAGATCATGTTTTGACAAGTTTGTGCAAGACTCGAATTGCCGCCTTCTAACATCAAACGTAGATTATCCGAAGCGTATGACAGTTTGTTATGTATTTATTTATTGATGTACTATTTTGTTTCTTGTCAAATGTTTAATATTTCAAAGTATTTTGAATAAGTCCAATTTGAATAAAATAATAATAAGAAATTGTCTTGAAAATGCCCCTCGGCTTTTATTTTTACGGGGCTGATGGCTATCAAAACACTAACGGAAATAATATAATTTGCTCATACCTCACCCACAGCTACGTGCAATTTCTCAGATCGGGTGTCTGCCATTCCTGTTATCCACCCACACACAAACCCATACCTTGGATGAGGTGCCCCTACATATTATACCTCAGTGATGTCACTGTGTAGATATACCTTATTGAAAATAACCCACAAACTATTGGAGACAGATCAATGTGGGCATGCAGAAGGTTTGTGAATTTGCATCTCGATGCAAAATGAGTAGTAGCTTAACGGTCAATGTACTGCTAACCCAACACGAATAAAACACAAGGTTTCAGACGAACATGTAATTAATATTATGCAACGTACCCAGCATATCGCACCTCGCTAGAATGCGTGGCGTCAATGACGTTCCAGCAATTACTCAAGTCATCCAGTTTTATTATTTAGCGGAACTGTTATATTCGTCACGGACTCCTGACCCAGCATTATGAGCTTGTGCACTTATTCAACCTCTGTGATCATGGTGGATTGCACTGCGCCAGCCTTGTTACAATTCCCTATGCTATACGTAATGATAAACAATGATTCAAGTGAACCGTTCTTTGCACATTCGTTTTTAAAATTGTGTTATAAGACAAAAATATAGCTGCACCATTACGAAGGTTGATTGTTTTAAAAAGACACTCGGTCATAATTTTTGAAATTACAAAACAAAGGTCATATTATTCACTTAATAAGAGCAAAAACAAAGAAGCCATCAATTTGGACCAAACGACAGTTTGCTGTGAAAGGTTTGCATAATACTAGTGACAACCAGTGCATGTCGAAGAGATCAACATCCAAAGACTGAGGCTGAGATTGGTCTTTAGGTCTGCATCATTGAGCCTCTACGGTCCTCTAACGTAGTTAAATCCGCAAAAATTAGCTGTGAGCGGATCGAACTATACAGTCAAGGCAATACAGAAACCGGGGGGGGGGGGGGTGTGACAGAATCTCCTGTCTCACCGGCCCCTATATCATTGAACTTTTAAACGTGGTTGACATCCGTCAGTTAACCATATTCTCATATTACAACTTTAACCTTGGGATCGAGGATGCTCAACTCGGCCCGATGCCTTCCCTACTCATTACAGCAATTCGTCTCAAGTTTCAACTTAATTGTAACTGAAGACGAGATTTAAAAGTACAAAGATTTATCAGTGGAGGTTGGTTTCTGTCGAAGCATTTTAGAGGCAAAAATAATTTTCTTGTTTTTCATGAACCACACAAACATATTTGGATGTGAACACGCAGATTAGATACGTTTGCCATCAGTGATACTTTTCACCTCCCTTTACGCACGGAGTGATACAGCACGGTCTTTGGCCTATCAGGCTCTCGCCAATGAGGCGCAATTTGAAACCCACGAACCGTGAACCAGAAGGTCATTTCACTGCCATCATCGGCATGCCGTGAAATTATCACATTTGAAGTAATTAAATAATGGTCATAGACAACCCAGGGACTTCCTGTCATGACATAAAATGAATGTAAGATAAACATGCAAACACAACAAAGGAATAAATCAAATAAGACACAAAATAAAAATAATAACAGTATTTCGTTTGCTATCTGAGATGGGGTGTGATAGAGATGCAGAAGAGCTTCTTCGAACCTCACTCTGATGGTTTATCATCATACGCATTGTTAGGAAGAGAACATTATCTCCAAGGAATGACGTTGGTCAAGACACCAATGTTCAGCCCCAGTTGCAAAGCAAAAACTACCTCTCGTGTAGAAATCATTTACATTTATGATCTTGACGATTTAAAGTAAAGCTTTCACAAATAACAGTTCCCCCAAAAGTACGTTCTCCACTGAGCACCAATGTATACTCTTGTCGTACACACATATTGCATCAATGTTCAATACATCTTTTACAAACAAACAAAGGCGCCCATGTTTGAATGACGGCGTAGATGATGATACCAACTATGTCCCACGTTACAAGGCTTAAAAATGTTCACTTACCTCACCTTCATTCCAGGTTAATGTTATTAGAGGACTGGCTAGTGTACTGTGCTGTGCAAAACACCATCTAATAATGAGGGTTACGAGTCGATCTGATGAGCAAGTCCATGCACCTGAAACAGCCGTACATATATCGTTTGCTCGCTACGTGCGGAACAGTGCCCTCTGTTGAAAATAAGAGTAAAATAAAAGATAAGTACAAACTTCTAGTATTGTATAATCTGTCAGTGATAGCACACTATGATCGGAAATTCGGTAATTTAATACAGTAGGGAAAGGTGTGTTTATTCTTGTGAATTATCCATCCATACAGATCTTTATCACGTCAGGTTCCTTGTCTATATTATAAGCAACCATTAATGTTCTTAGAAATAAGACTGTCTTACTTTTTTCCTTTCCAGCATCGGTTTTTGGTATCTCGAGTTGAAGAAACACGAGATGGTTGCATCATGACAAAGGTGTTAATAAAGGCATGGAACCTTCTGCAATCATCACTTAATATCTTGCAATAATAATATTAAAACTAAGTGTAGTTTTTCAGTCGTCCCAATGGTAACACTACCCGTTTGTGATCAATCTCAAGTAGTTTGAGTTTCACCGATGTGAATTGATTCCTCAATGTTAATAGCGAACCAAGGGAATTGTGCACTAGGTACATGTTTTAATTAGAATGGACTTGGAATTAATAACAAGTGAAAGTAGTGGAACATCCCCGCCAGACGCAATCCATGCAGAAGTGTAAAATGTACCTAAAGGAACACATATTGATTTGTATTGAACGCGTATCCCGTCCAGTCAAATGACCGTCCGTCACTGCGAACGTGATGACGTTTTATTGCAAACGATAAGGAAATACCAATTTGCAGTGCTTGGCACCTGCAGCATTACACAAACCCACATCAAAAATAACAAATTCAAGTAATTGAATTGAGTGACGATATATAATTTGATATTTTAAATTCAATAGGTCAATTAAAATGCCGTTGGAAGTGCTGTAGCAATGATGACCAGCATTACTTGTATACTCAAGATGTAGGTCCGGTTCAAACTATAACCATCAGCTGTATCTTACTTTCATTGGCAATGTCGTATGGTCGTAACTAGACGTTTTCATTGGGGGAGCGGCCTAAAGCCCTCGGCCTGCCCCCCCCCCAACCCCAGTGACGCCATTGCTCATTAGAAAATGACTGTACCATTTTTAATGCAGCACCATTTTCAACGCAGCACCATTGGTTGTTATATTCATAATGTGTAGTTTATGTACAGTTATAATCATGGGAAGTTGAAATCTGGGGGAAATACGGTGACATTATTCTCACCGATGTAAGCTCCAACTAGGCTTCCCTGTGCTACAAACATGAAGTAACAAATTCAGACATTGGCATTCATCGGTCAGCCCAGATAGCGACAGCTGAAACCGAATAGGCTACACAGGCGTATTTGGGCTGAGAATGGGCGGTATTACTATAGGCGTGCTTAGATTCGTGGACAGGCAACGAGAAACAGAAATCTAATCGTGTTGGGTCATCTCCCAATGCAATCTTCTTAATTGCATTGACTTCGCTTTACAACAAGTCAGGAACAAGTCACAGGCGCTCGTGACTTACGCTTTCAAGTTTTCCTCTAGTCATATTCTGCTTCCAGTCATGAAATGCTTGCACGAATTAAATTTTTGGTTCTCTAAGGCATTCTTTTTTGTTATATTATTCGTTATGCTATAAGGAAGGCTGGCGTAGTTATTCAAATTCTCGAGTTTCAGAATTTTAAGAAACGATCTAAATTTTGAAAGTAGACCGAGTAGAGAGTACTTACACGATTCGTAAACGTAGTGTTAACTGCTACCAATTTGCAGTTTTTACATGATAATGAGTCGCATACTACTCAACGTCAATGTTAAGTTAAATTTCATGTAATTCTCCATTTGTATCAAAGCAACAAATTATAGTGAGGCAGTAAAGATAAGACAGGATGCCTGTGTGTCTCATGGTCTCATCGTTGATTGAGACGGGAAACCAAATTCAAAGACCGCATTGCTTGATAGACAATGAACATGTTTGCAGACCACTTGTGACTACAAATTATACAACACATCAATGTTTGAGGTATAAGATTGTATTATGAATGTGTTTAGAACTGTGCAATAAAAACTTCGTCAAGATTATGACCAGAAAGGCATACATGACCCGTATTATCGAAAGCTTTAGGGCTGATACTGCGTGAAATTTTCCAACATAGCAAGGAAAATACGACATGACAAGCATGACCAAAACAAACCTAGGCAATATCCTTTCAAAACAACCTGGGAGAGATCAGGTGGAACAAGATAAGGGAAAAGGCGCGCAGCATCAAGGAATTAGCGGCGCATTACAGAGAATTAGAAAGGCCTGGGGGATTCCATTGCACACTGCTCAGTCAACCTCAAGATGAATGAGTGGGTGGGTAAATGCTAAATTTCTCCTTGGCCAGATTCAACGCGGTACCGATCAGAATCTACGGAGAATTGCGGTCCACAAGATGTGACTAACCATTATGCACCGTCTGCGTTTACAACACCCCCACAGTTAAGAATCTGATAATTGCCAAGCTTTTGAAAATGAAATTCGTTCATTGGTGTGCGGTCTAATATTACAGAAGCACATTGCTTGCGTACGGTACATTATGATTCAAGCGCAAAACAAAATATAAAATTATGTTATTGCAGTATGGCGTAACCGGGGGGTGGGGGGTCAGGGGTGGAAGCCCCTCCCCGGTCAGAACCATTGAAATGCAATAATCTTGAAAGCTAATGGTATCCTTTCACTAAAAATTGTTGAAAATACAGAATAAAAATAAGTATTTAAATAAAACAATGCAATGTCTATTGTATAAAATAGTATATTTTGTCTCTAGTTTATGGTAAACTTTGGGGAATGTCTTGCCCTACCCATGTTGGAACTCATTATCCTATGGAAAGTGTGGTAGGAAATTTATTTCGCTTTGCACACAGATCATTTTTTGTCTCCACTGGACTAGAGCCACCCAGAAACAATGTCCCCCACATGAACGATGGCTGCCATTAAAAATAGCGTGGTAAGGTCGAGCCACGTAAAGAACGGGAGTGATGCACGAGGATCGTCTTTAAAAAAAAAAAAAAACCGGTTACCAAAAGGGCACAATCGTACAACCCAGCCAAATATCCTGCATATTTCAGGTCAGTTTTAAGTTCATATTAATAATGTTAATTTTGAGTAGGTCCCCCCCCCACCTAGCTTTTGAGGCAGTCTGTACCACCGTAGTTTTGGGGCCCACTTTGGTCCCACGTACATTGTTAACGCGTAAAGGAAACAAACTCGCGCACTTTGTTCGAATACGCGCGAGACTTGCACAGTCTATAATGAGCCTTACTCAGTCCATAGAGCAAGGACCAGACTCAGACCCACATTCTTCAGTTGTGACCAGTGGCAAATTTTATAGCGCTGCTTAACGGTTAGCAAATTGTTGTGCTTACTGTAGCAGACAAATTTGCTTAAGTGTAAGCGTATTTCACAGGTTAGCAAAAAAATGGGCGGCCAGCCTGCGCGTTCACCATTGATTTGCATTGGTTAGTTGGTTATAGCATGCCTTTTCGTTCGCTTACGGTTAGCAGCGCTATGAAATGGAAACTCGCACAGTAAGCACAAAATCGGTCGTTAACCAGCTCTTTGAAATTGGGCCCTGATTGTTAAATAAGCCTCACCAACATAACGATTCACGTGTCACTCTTAACGCTGCGTGCTGCGCAAGGCGATACCTCTATATACCTTGTGCAACACGCAATGTTAAGAATGACGCATGAATCGTTATTGTAATAACGTCATATACAATTTATGGGTGGTCATAGAAAGGTAATACAAAACTGTTAACATCCTTTGTACAACGATTTTACGATTGTTTGTGTTTGTTGGGCCAGGACTTCAGTAATGCTCTGTATGTAAAGTTTAAAAAGCAGTTCCATATCTAGCATTATGAGGAACTGACTCTGTTTAAAGCATACGGTATATTGTTGGAAAGGAATTATAAAGCAAAAAGGAAAGACATCTCCAGCACCATGGTAAGAGCAGAATGGTACCCAACTTTATGGCCTTGCTCACAAACTGGTAAATATTCCAAGTCCAGTCTCTAACATTGGTTGTTCCATAACTCACTCACACATAAATCCTTGCCATTTGATTATTGAAAAACGCATTGTCATCCATGTGACCATCTAGTTACTTGTTGTTTTACCCCTCCCCGGTAACATTCTTGCATCCGCACCTGCACCAACTTGTGAAACATACCTCCATGTCCGAATGTCCAAAAAGGGAAAAAATACTTCAACATTTAGCGCATGTGCATTTGAACCAATTTCTGGACCAATAAGAAATACTTGAGTATTTTGAGCGAGCTTGGACGAGGGAGGGGGCAGGAAATCCTACCGGGTCACTCTTCCCTAAGGTATCTGTCCGGCAGGACTGTTGTACGCAGTGAATTTAAATAGCATGACGGAGGTAGTCTAGTTATATTTTTAGGATAAACAATACACAATAACGTATAAATGACATCATTTCAAGGCTGCTGACGATTTAATTTTTTAGTTTCACGACTTATTATAGTTAAGCGTTCTAAACACTGTATCAAGCTATGGCCACAGTACTGAGGGCACAGAATCGGAGCAGCCTATAGTCAAAGTCAAAATCAGGTTTTGTTTTGTTTTCCGTGTGCAGAATTCTCCTCTAAAGAATCACCACATTTACAGTAATTACTGCTACATGTACGTGTAATCCATATAGCAAAAAACCTCTTAGAAACAACTTTTCCCTCTTATGAAGAAACTTAGTATCTTGTACAACCCGTGGGAAGATCTACGAAAAGGAAGGGTTTGTTTTCTGCCCTTTCAGTTTGCAGCGACGTAAATTATTTGTGTAGTTCATTTAGTTCACGAGGAGAGTGAAATTCTTAACAATGTATCACCCACACCAACCTAAGAACTAAGCAAAAGAGAATAACTCTCTGTATTAAAAAGGCTCACATTAGGAAAAACATGTTTTGCATGAACTAGGAAGCTTTCACACGAGACGACTAACAATGTCCAAACAGTTGAGAAGATTATCGTATGATCGTCCAAGTGATGGAAAGATAACTACATGTAAGTTTATTTTCACTTAGGCGGAAAAACCATTCTCAGACACCTTGTCAATGCGTCGATTATGCGGACTGTAAAGGTTCCCAAATGTAAAGGTCAACGTATAAAGGTCATTGCAAAAGAACACAAACAACAGTGTTTAAAGATCCGTATCCTCCGAGCTTATATTATGACACACTGAGTTGAAGCAATACTATGATGTTATTCATATATAAAAATACTTGTGTCTTCCTGTACCATAAGTTAATGTATGATGGTGTATATTCATTAAAATTATAATTTACTTAATAGTTCATTAAGCATTTAAATATATGTCCCCGTAGAAGTTGTATTATAAGGTCACGCGTAGACCACTAAGCAAAAATTATTTTAATAGCAGGTTATCCATACCCACTTCATTGTTTTAAATATATCATATTGAATATCATATTCCATTGCGTGTATTTGTACGACAGCAAAAACCTTTTATTTCTTCACATGATTTTAATATTCTGTCAAACTGCCTGAGGCATGTTGCATTATAGCTTCGAGGTAAATAACCTTATCCAATATTGCATATAAAGAATTCCAGCTTGGGTGAGAGTGGATCAGAGTGTGTGAGAGTGGATCAGAGTGGGTGAGAGTAGATCAGAGTGGGTAAGAGTGGATCAGAGTGTGTGAGAGTGGATCAGAGTTTGTGAGAGTGGATCAGAGTGGGTGAGAGTGGATCAGAGTGGGTAAGAGTGGATCAGGGTGGGTGAGAGTGGATCAGAGTGGGTGAGAGTGGATCAGAGTGGGTAAGAGTGGATCAGGGTGGGTGAGAGTGGATCAGAGTGGGTAAGAGTGGATCAGAGTGGGTGAGAGTGGATCAGGGTGGGTGAGAGTGGATCAGAGTGGGTGAGAGTGGATCAGGGTGGGTGAGATTGGATCAGAGTGGGTGAGAGTGGATCAGAGTTGGTAAGAGTGGATCAGAGTGGATCAGAGTGGATCAGAGTGGGTGAGAGTGGATCAGAGTGGGTGAGGGTGGGTGGACATGAGAACTAAAGAAGCTCGCATAATTTAGGGACTGTTGAAGAATATGTTTTTTCTTAAGTGCACAACAAAAGAATTTCCACATACATATGCAACACAGAGCTGTATGGTTAAGAGTAGGTTACAGTGGGTGAGAGTGGGTGAGATATTGGTGAGATATTGGTGAGACATGGGTGAGATATGGGTGAGATATGGGTGAAAGTAGGTGGATCAATCCCAGCAAAGTTTTCTAATGGAGAAAATTAGTGATGATTAGTTCCAGTTTGTTTTTAAATATTCTTTTAAAAATTGTTTATCCCGTTTTTATTATACAAACTGATTAAATAGGGTTTAGAGGAAATATAAAACAGGGATTTGTTTTATTGAGGCCGATAAATAGATAGGCTATATGTCTTGAAACCGTTTCCATCAGGCACATGCATTATCAGAAATGTCGACCATACATTTAGCACAGTCTGACCCAGAAACCCATAAAGTCAACATCAACTGTCGATCATGCTATGATATATACAAATCCATATCGATCTACTTTCATTGGTGTATGAAATAATTAATTTATGCATGTTTTGTTACACCACATTTTATTGATGTTGTACAATGTTAACAAGGATACTTCCACTTAATTCGCATTAAAATAACTAAAGAAGTAATGATGTCGATGTTCAGATGATGAAAGATAACACGTAGGATACCGACTGCAATCATCACATTTTAGGCAGCGGCCTCGAGGTTTTTTTTACTTATTTTATAATTTCATAAAACAGTCGCTCAATGTGGGAATCATAACGTGTATGCCTATATTTTTGAAGCCTAAAGGGATCTTTGACGTCACTTTGTGTCGACAATTTATTAAGAAAAAACCAATGGAGACGTAAAACTATCACAATATCAACTTAATATGTGCGATATGTTCCCAAACATAAACAGTTACCTGTATACCCTGATGTCATTGACCTTACCGTAGCATGTTGGGACTTGCAAAATGAAAATGAAATAGATGCAGGTAAGAGTGACTATATACTAATTGCCTGCCAAGTACTAATTGCCTGCTAAGTACTAATTGTCTGCTATAATTGTCTGCTATAATTGCCTGCTAAGTACTAATTGTCTGCTATAATTGCCTGCTAAGTACTAAGTGTCTGCTATAATTGTCTGCTAAGTACCAATTGTCTGCTATAATTGCCTGCTATAAGTACTAATTGTCTGCTATAATTGTCTGCTAAATACTAAGTGTCTGCTAAGTACTAATTGTCTGCTAAGTACTAATTGCCTAATGTGAGATGATCCCTGTAAAAGATTTAAAATTGCGGATCTTTTTCTTCAACCCTGGTCTGCTAATGAGGTGACCTGGGTCAAATAGGTAATCAATACATTGGCAGTTTATATTTGGTCACGTGGTCGTTAAATACAATGTCCCCGTGTTTAAGACTAGTTTTCTTTCTTTAGTGCATCGAACTCAAGTTCTGGTGGCATTGTGATCCGAGTGCCATAGGTTCGAATCCCGTTCAGGACTCCACTGTGTCCTGGTGTAAGACATTTTAGCATAATTGCTTCCCATCACCCATGAGTACATGGGTACCTGCGAGATTGTTGATGTGAATGATAGCAACCTGTGCAGCTTGCCGGTGCTGCATATTCCTAAGGAGTACTAAGAAGAACAACAACAAGGGTAATAAGTGTATGTAAGGCGCGTTGAGCGGGTCTACTTGGCTTGAAAAAGCGCATAATATAAACACATTACCATTGGTGTTACTATTATCCTTTCTTCGCGTTGAAGTTTAAATTCATTTATTAAGATACTCATCAAATGTAATGAACTATCAGTGAATGTAAAAAATAAACTAATCGAAGAGAAATTAATCAAAAATGACTAATGAAAACATGACAAATGAAAACAAACAAAATTGAAATTTACAAATAAAAACTAAAACTATAAATGAGAACATGGCACATACGTAACTTGAAAACAATGGGGTAGACATTTAAATTATTACATACGTTTAATGGAACAAGAAAAACCAAAATGAAAATTATAAATTGTTGTTATTATTATTCATAATAGTTATCGGTTTTGTTTACGTCTGGTAAATCTATTGTCTCTCCAATTTCCCTTTTTCACAATTTCTTTTGTAACACACTTATAGTCGTTCTTTCAACGAATGTTGAAAGTGTAAAGCTGTCATTACACTCGATGGAGTTTTTTTTCTGCACACAGGACAGTGGTCGTGTTTATCTGCTCACAGTGGCCCATAGGACCAGGTTATTTCCCTGGATTATTCTCTGTCATGTCTTCTACTCAATTGCACTTGGAGTGTTTTCATGAATATGAGGTTTATTAAGCACCTTTTTTCTATCATAATACACCTGTTGTTACATATAGGTCTAAAGCTACACATTGGGGACGGTCATTGTCCGGCTTTGTTTAAACCAAGATATTTAGACGTAACAAACACGGAATATCCATAGAGTTAAGATGTTTGATCTCACCATTATCTTGACTTCCGTACATATCACCTGCCACAGATGCTCTTTGCGATTTGATTAACCTACGGACTAAGCCGAACCATGCTTTAGGTTACCTGTAACCCCCACCAATGCAAGATTACATGATATAAGCTTAAGGGTTGCCGTTGGGCCCGGAAAGATGGTCTCAAAGATGCAAGTGTGAATTAGGTCACTCGAGATTTGTCTTCCTTTCTTTTTCAAACTATTGACTTCAATAAGGGCGTTTTACATTGCCCGTAGCACCAACAGACACCTGTCTGAGCAATACTGTTGTCCCTACCAATTAATGACATCACAACTGGAAACCTTTATACAATCATGCGATTTTCTTCCTAAGGTTGATGAAAAAAAGCACATTAATTAAAAGTTACAAGACGAAGATGAAGACTTTGGATGTGGATGGCGCCGCCAATGAGCAGGTTTGTTACATTCCTCATGCTTCTTGGAGACAAAGCCATATTTCAAATTGCCACAATCTCACAAACACCTCTCATGCATAACCAGCACAAATTATTAATTATTCAGAATATAGTTTTGTTTTTAAATCATACGTTTTCTCATTACTTTCTGTATCATTTTATTTAGGATGATTTTCGTCATTGAGTGGAGAGTCTGAATATACTGATTTGAGGAATATAAAAAGCGCGTATATCTAACATGAATTACCTTGCGGTTTTTGGATGTGTGATCGGCAGTGGGGAAAGCACTGCGCATATTCAGTGCACTGATACAATTATTACGGTACATCTATTATTATTAATTGGTACCTCTTAATCATAAATTATTGGTCAGCCATTGTGGGGGTGTCGTGGCAGAGCGGCCCATTATGCTGTATTCAGGTTCAGCCGTTATCAGAGTGTGGGTTCGAATTCCGGCCGGTCACGATGCTCGTGGCCCCGTCGGGGAGAGACACTCCACTATAATTGCTTTTTTTCTTCGGAAGGGGTGTTAAGCCTTTGGTCCCGTGCACTAGGATGTGGAGTACAGAAAACACATTATAAGAGCAGGAGTTAACCCCATTGTTTCTGGTTCATGACCAGTGCATTTACACGAGTCACCAAGCCACATTAATTGTATGCATCCGAATATGGCGGTAAGGTGCTGTAATGGTCACATTCTGATTTTAAAAATACCATATACCTATATGAGTTTGAAAATTAGTGTAAGGATCTTAATATTTTGAATAAACTATGATACAAGATTCCTCCAAACAATAATAATACCATTGGCAGCAAACCTTCTGAATGTTGTGCTCTGATTTAAACAGCCATTAACATTTCCACTGAGTCTTAGTTTTTCTTTTAAATGAACTATTGCGCGAAAGGATTCCATTTTGCTACATACTACTATAGTTTGTACAGTAAGTCAGGAAATTTGCCTGCACTTCAAATAAAATTCGAATTCTTTAGTTCACCTAATTACTCAATATCTAGAAATTGTAAAGAAAGTACAAACAAAATTGCCACTTGTATTCTATTCATTTGATTATCTTCATTTCCCTAAATGATTATTATTGTTTTGTGGCTAAATATTGATGTAGCACTTCTCAGGGCAAATGAGTCTGTTCTAAATGATAATTATACATACACGTTATATTGGTCTATATCAAAACATTGATTTATTTGAGATTTGGATAGTTTGATGACGAGTCACTGCGCGGTGATAACCGAAGACCTATCACCTCAACTATAGACATCCCCAAGTCTATCCAGTGCTCTATGTGCGAAGTGCAGAGGGGTAAAGCCGTACAGCCGACACAAATATACGTCCCAAACAAGCCAACTTCGTAATACTTCACAAAGAGTGGGGGGGGGGGTGAGCGACGTTGGATCTTCGAAATTCCAAGTACAATTTTATAGTCTATCGGTCCACCATGTACATTTTTTGAAAGTTTTTACCACAATTACACATTTGTGTTTGCTTTCATCTGACGTCTATTTAATTAAATGTTTTCTCTGTCTATAATAAACGTGTAAGGGGCGTTTCAAGCGTCGGCAGTTCCCCTTAAGGGCAAGGCGAACACACGCCACTGTTGCTGGGCAACGCACTCCTCTGTGTCACATGGTGTTATAGTGCCTATATGTTGTTATTGTTTTCGAAGTGAATTTACCCTGTAAGCCTGCAGTGATATTAAACTGATGTGATGTATGTTGGGCCCCAATGGAAACCAGCTGTAACTGTTTGGGAATACAATACATTGGGTTTTAAGAAATGTAACAAATGAATGGCGTGTCGTGGCCGAGCGGATAAGAGCACCGGACTCAAGCTCTTGTGTTTCTGTTCAACAGAGTGTGGGTTCGAGTCCCAGTCGTGACACTTGTGTCCTTAAGCAAGACACTTAACCATTATTGCTGCGTCCTTCGGATGGGACGTAAAGCCGTTGGTCCCGTGTGTTGTGTAATGCACGTTAAAGAACCCAGTGCACTTATCGTAAGAGAAGGGATTCGCCCCGGTGTTCCTGGTTTGATTGGCAGCATATTGCGCCACAGCACCATGTAAATCATTATATGGTGCTATGTAAAGGAATAGGTCTAATAGTATACTTCAAAACGTAGCTCCACAATACCTTGCAGGAAAAATAATGATTGTTGAAGCGCAGTGAGCGTCACTGAGTGACGGATATGAGCGCTATATAGGAAGCCACTGTTATTATTATTAATAATACATAAATAACAGTGCATTGAGTACTTGACAACATTATGATAATCAATTATACAGTTTGTAAATTCATCTGATCACCGACCTTCCTCACAAATGTCATTATTAATAAGACTTTCCTTCATAAGTAAACCAAGTTTTACATTGACATTTTGTATCATGAATCATGATAATTAATCTTAAATGGTATCACCAGAAGAGGTTGTGTGTTTGTTCAGTTGTTTATGTGTATAATACTATAGGTTTTCACCTAAACGACTTTGCGAAATCTCTAACCTAAATGGCAAAACCCCTTAAAACAGTTGTAACAGCGCCTGATACACATGTATGTATTTTAATATACAACATTGCCAATTTGATAGACTTCTTAAGCTTATTGAAGCACAGTTGCAAACTTTGGTATGTCACATCCCCTAAATATACCACGCCAAATTAGTTGCAAAACTCCAACAATTGTGTGGCATAGATAGATTACTTTCTCCCTCGTGTTGTAAATAGTCAAATTGGATGTTATTGTTTTGGTCGGCCACTGAATGTCTGGGGTCGACATCACATGAGACCAAAGATAGACAAGTTACTTCCCCGAGTCAGCCCAATGGTCTCCTGGGTCAATTCAGTAGAGCTCATGACGTCATGCTAGAGGCAAGCCCGAGTCAGCCACCACACTACGGGTAGATCTGGGTAGCTACGTCGCTGATGGTGACGTACATGTGACGTTAAAATAGTTTTTGGGTAGTTACTAAACAAAAACAACGTTTGAAAATTATACTACACTACGGTAGGTATAGCGTATGTCACGCAATTTGTGAACAAAAATAATGGCCACCTATAATAAGGGAAAACTTCCCTGATTAGTTTTTGATTAAATTCTTTTTTTCATAGCAGGTGAAGATTCACATTCGGCATTTCCGCTGTCCCGCACGAATTACACACAGAGGCATGTGGTCGTTGTTCATCGTTAGTGTGACGTAACCAGGGTATCGTAGGAGAAGCTAGTCGAACCATAGAGCTATACCTTGGTCAAACGCACCAGTACATTGAGCTAGAATGAACCGTACAACTTCACCCGTAACAGGGCCATACACTGTCCACTCAGAAAATGGCAGAGGCATGCCCAAAAGATGGTCACAGTACAATGGCTCTCCTTATCGTCCTATACAGTTGTTGAATGGTCATAAATAACATAATTATGGGCACATTTCAATTGCAAAGTAATCCGTTGTTACTGTTTACGTTTCAATTAATAATACATAGGATTTCACGTACAGATAAGTTGTTTTAGAAAGTATGCAGTAAAAGTTATTTTAAACAACTGTGGAATAATTCAGTGAAAAGAAATTTTCTACGTAATTGTTCGGGGAAAATTGTGAAATAGCGTTTATTGAATATCGTGAAAAGGAAGCAATCATCTCTCAGAATCAACCTGAAACGCCTCCCATTTCTAGCACATCAGGATACTGCACATCCATTTTTTCACTTGGGTAAACGCTAATGAGTACGCCCTCTGGTTTTTCGTTTAATGAGTTCGTCAAACTTATATCGCCCGCAAAACGCTAGAGTTTCTACGTAGAAACACCTTTGACATTGAGGGACACGTTACCTTCGGGTTGGGCGCTTTGGGCTATAAAACGCGTTTGTTTTGAAATACATACGGTCGGGAGTAGAATATAATAATCCACACAAATATACCTCAAAAATAAGTGGTTTTCCTTTTACTTCGTGGCGTGTTAGTTCACGAAGTAAAAGGAAAACCACTTATTCTCGACGTATTGTGTGGATTATTATTATCTACTTTTCGAAAATCTTTCCAACAATATTCATTTCATAAGAAATGCCTTTATAGCCCAAAGCGCCCAATCAAAAGGCAATGTGTTCCTTTAAGATTGAATGTCTTTTTTCCTCAGTGACATTCAACACAGTTGATGATAACTCTTACAGCTATAGTGATCATAGTAGGCAAGATTGAGTAGAGCCAGCCCGGAACTCCCCATGTAGTTCAGCTAGCTCATGACATCGCTTTGGTGGCTAACTCGAACTGGGCCTTGTCCTGTTTGGCGGCTACATCTCCTTTCTAACGATGTTGCTTAGGGCAACCCATCATTCATCTTTACGGGATGATCAATCGGCTAATTTGGAAAAGACTTCTGTCACCACCGTGATACCTTACTCGTACTGGAGGATGACCTGGGTTCGCAACGTCGCCAAAACTATTTATCGTAAAATAATTATAACAAACAGCTTTTGAAGTTGTATTTTGAAAAAGGTAAGTTGTCGCAATTACTCTGTTTAAAAAAAATATGAAAGAACTCACATGGTTAACACAATTGTGTTAACTTTTTCGGTCAAAAATAAAGAGGGATTATTGAGCTTTGACAATTGCACTGTCCCGCAATTCACACTAGAAGGCGAACGGTTGTTAGTTCAGTCCTTGTCAAGCTCAGTCATCAGGTAAGGTCAGGGAAGCTATACGGAATACACCAGCTATAAATGTGAGAGATCAGTACTAATGCGTGTATGCCACTCAGTTGTGTAAGTGCCCAATTTCCCAGGTTTTTAAAATACTTTAGTTGCATTTGAAAAAGCATTACCCTGCATGGTGATCATTGATATAAATTCAAAAGACTGTTTAGGGTAAAAGTTACCATCAGCACACTATACGTGCAGACCTGTCCGGCCTTCAAGGGAAATATTAACTAACAAAGTTCAGCGTGTTTCTAAACTTCTTAAAACTATGCAGCATCACTTAAATTAGGCTAATGTATTCTTTTGGGAGACGAGACAAATAGAGGAATTTAAGGAATAAAGCCCTTTTAGTAAAACCAAATCGTCTGTAAGTTGGCCATGAATGCGTCACGTTAATAGTGGTTTGGTGCTATTTGCCCATTACTGTGTTGACAGCGAGACATTTTGTCCATGATTTCAACCCACGCATTAAATGCAATGGGACTAATGTTGATGAATTACTAAGAGATTTAACAGGAACACACGTCTCTTGGCAACCTACACTTAACTTCTGCGTCAACAGCACGCTAAATTGATGTTAATTAAGCGAAAACTTGAAATTAGTCTTCCCTACCACGATCTTGACATTTGGGTGTTCAATCGGGGAGAAATCCTGTAATGCACGAGAACATAACAGGAGCAGAAGACGATGTTCTAGATAATCTTGCTGTAAGCATACAACAGTTTCCAACTCAGAGAAATTCTGAATGGAAGCATGTCGGTCCGTTCGTCCTTGACTTTTTAAAGAACAATGCATTGGCCCAGTGAGACAAAAGATAGTGTTTTTACTGGTATTGGATAATCGTCGATGTAGGTCTAAACAGCGAGGAAATAATGTCCTAATGTTGACCTCATGGCTCCGTTACATCTAATCGAAAAACCAGTCTTACGGTGCTTTTAATTTCCTCGTTGAAAAAAGTTCATAAATCAGTACAAACATTGCAACATAATATATGACAACATCTTTATAGATGAGACCAAGGGTCGCAAAACATTTATTCTGTAACCTCGTGTAAAAAAATAGCAAAAGAATACTCGAGATCAAATCACTCAATGAGAATTTAACATAATCATTTACACGGGGATTACGTTGAAGTCAAACTCTGAGTGGTTTAATTTAATACAAGTTTCATCTTAAAGATCAGGCTGTATTGAATTATATCATCATAAGGACATTATAGAGATCAACAGAGAAACCTTTTTAATTATTCCTGTATTTAAACAATAACTTACTTGTCAGTTACATGTGAAGAGCTGTTAACTGACATTAACTGGTGCTAAACTTTGCATATTTACACGACAACGCTTTTTAGTGCATAATAAATATCGTTGCTGCGTTCAATTCGCATAGTTATAGTTTGTCTTGAATTGACCATAAGAGTTGAGTGGCCCGATTTTCGCCGAGGGGGATTTTTTTTCTGCATGAATTTTGTCAGATGATGCCGTTTCAAAACGAAAAACGTACAAATAATTGTTGATATGCCACGTACAATACACAACATAAATAACATGCATGTTTTTGCACATTGCTGATGGACGTCACATAATGTCGGACTCGTGACAATAATCCATTAACTTCCACTTATTATTGGCGCAGTTTTCAGTGCAACTTTCTCGAACCTATAAAAATAGCTATTTAAAATTGTAATCTACATTTTCGGGTCAAATTGGTTATAAAATTTAGGAAAAAATACATCAAACTAAAAATTACTCCAGAAAAAGATTGTAATTTCCTTTTTGATGGATACACACTTGTATGTCAGTGTTTCACTGTTCTCTAAAAGAAATAAGATTTGTTATTCACTATTGTCGAAAACCTTTGAATTAGCTTCTAACATGTTCTAGCATCATAGGTTAGTGATTTCCTAACGGGCTTTGTTTTGAATGAATGGTGTATAATGGAGGTCCAGAAACCTGCTGGGCTGATATTAATGCACGTGGTATAAAACAAGTGAACACAGTCAGGTGATGTTGATCAAAAAATATAATGTCAGTTGTGCATGTTTGTCTTGTCTCTGTGCAATCAATCTTGTTTTAAATTTAGTTAAATAGAAATTTGCAAAGACACTAACTGACAAACAGGTTGAACTATCTTGGGTTCGTACCATAATGTTAACCTGAAACAAAGAGGCTAACCCCATATCCATGTACAATTGTGATTTGTTGTTTATAATTATGTCCTTTTTTCAGGGGATATTTCTGAAGCTCGGCATAAATTGAAAGTGATTCCCTTGATGTCTCATGCTGTGTATCCGTACAATGAAGCTGACAGGTTTGTGCATCATGAGTTAACGGTCACGCTTTGAATACAAGCAGGCCTTTGATATCAGCCTATGACATACAGAGTGTATACCCCGTAGGGTAACACTCAATCTGACTCTATCTAAAGGGCTTGTTAACACGACACAGTAATGCACAAACAATGACAATGAATCATAACACATTTAATTTGCTGAAACACAACTTACATTTATATTTTTCAGTACTGCAAATGAAAGTAAGTGACGCAGATGGGACTCGACACACCTTACCTCTCCCTGACCAATTGTGCCCTCTGGACTTTTGTCCGAACACCTAACAAACAAAATAGAATACAAACAAATAATACTAAATAAATAAATAAATAATTTAAAAAAAAATCAAACAAACAAGCGCATTCCAAAATCCAACACAATAACAAGAAAAACAACAAACAAACAAACAAATATCAAACAAAGAAACAAACCAACACCAAAAAGACCTGCAACAAATAATTTTGTAGATGTCGATCACAATAGGCCCTACATGACACAAAATTGTGCACCACGCTAAATTTATACCCTTAGCGCAGCCTATATATAATTATTAACGAAGGTGATCGAAATCTCAACTACTGTACTTGTTATTATTCGTATTTCTAAAGAAATAATGTGCTAAAGGCAGTAACAGTCATATTTAAGAATGTAGCCTATAAACATGAATGTTGGTGTGTCATAGTTCTACTCTAGGTCTACTTGAAGTTCAATGTGATTGGAATCGAGACCAAGTTGAAGTGAGATCATAGAGTATAATCTTGATTTAAAAAAGCAGACGTCAAATTATTCATAGTACACTATAACAATGTAGATTATGCAACAATTTGGTTTTGAAACAAACATCTTATACTGTACATTTGTTTGACATAAAAACAGAAATCTACTGTGTTGGTTTCAGGTAGGCAAACTGATGAAGTTAGTCATAGTCACCAACTACCAACATTGTACTTTCAGTCTAATACAAACTTAATAGCGTTTTTTTTAAATATGAATTACTAATTTTCTGAAAACAGTGCGAGCACGAAGTCCCTCTAAATCGTGCAAACATAAATACAGAGCTATGGTAAGCTTGAAAACAAAGTACCCTTTTTGTAATCGTAAGACGATTTATAGCAATATAATTTAGCTCACTTCGTCGTCTTACTGGAAAGCAGAACAAATTCCCGTGACAAAGGTGGCCTGTTGAGGGATGTGAACGGCGTCGAATGATCTCTATTTGACTCCGTTAGATGTATAGTCGACTGTTTAGAGAGGGTCTTTAAAATCTTGGTTTAAGTTTGTCTGTCAAAATATTTATAACTGTGTTTTATTTAAAGGTACACGTTGCCTTGGATCGGTCGAGTTGGTCTATAAAATTGTTTGTTATAAAATGCAGATGTTTTAAAAGTAGAATACAATGATCCACACAAATATGCGTGGTTTTCCTTGAACTTTGCGAACTAACACGGTCGGCCATTTTTTACTCCATAAAATGGCCGACTGTGTTAGTGCACGACGTAAAAGGAAAAACCACGCAATTTCGAGGCATATTTGTGTGGATCATTGTATTCTACTTTTAAAACATCTTTCTAACCATATGCAATTTATAACAAACACTTTTTATAGACCAACTCGGCCGATTCAAGGCAACGTGTACCTATAACTTTGTTGAACCTCTCCGTTGGGTGAATCATAGCACTTACCTGTACACGCACTCAACTAGTATCAAAGTAAACCAACCTTCTGATTAATGACAATTCTATGAGGTGTGTAAAAAGTGATGTGAAGAATTCACGGTATTATCCAAAGCTATTAGAAGTTGTTAACTGTCGGTATGATTAGGGTTTACACAGCAGAGGGGAGAGTGGACGCAAGTGTAGCAGGGGTCGCATGGTATCACTTGATGTTTTAACATTAAAATGTCTGAATGTGATTGAGCAAATGACAACTTACATCAAGTGCCCTTCCTATACCATTCCTGTATCGATGAGTCGTGTCTGGGTCTAGGCGTGAACGGTAACCATGTCGGGACCTGTTGCCCTCAAAATGAATAATAAATAACAAGCATAGACGTTGGTGTTGGTGTTCAATGAGATGCTTCGCTTAAAATAACTTGCTCTTTGTTAATTTTCAAATTTGCGTCTGTACTAAACAAGGCGATTAATTTTCAAGTCACATCCCATTCTAGTCATTAAATTATCAGTACTTAACAATTATTTACTTTTCTTATCACAAAGAAGTCTGTGAAAGGACATGTGTTGATTGTAATGTTTGGTGAACATCTCCAACAAACATTAATAATTAAAAGAACAACAATGAGGCTATAGCTGAAAAGAGGACTCGACAGCGATGCTTAAAGGCAGTGGACACTATTGGTAATTACTCAAAATAATTATTAGCATAAAACCTTACTTGGTAACGAGTAATGGGGAGAGGTTGACAGTATAAAACATTGTGAGAAACGGCTCCCTCTGAAGTGACATATTTTTCGAGAAAGAAGTAATTTTCCACGAATTTGATTTCGAGACCTCAGAATTAGATTTTGAGGTCTCGAAATCAAGCATCTGAAAGCACACAACTTCGTGTGAAAAGGGTGTTTTTTCTTTCATAGTTATCTCGCAACTTCGACGACCAATTGAGCTCAAGTTTTTACAGGTTTGTTATTTTATCCATATGTTGAGATACACCAAGTGAGAAGACTGGTCTTCGACAATTTAATACCAATAGTGTCCAGTGTCTTTAAATATATACCATATATGATATGACACGTTGTCTTGACAATAGAGGCAAGACTGGCTGTGTTAGACAACTCGACAAGCACCCTGGCTTTATCTAATAATCCTTCAACTTATACTACCAATTCCCTTTTCCAAAAGAAGTTTATTATTTTATGAAATCATACATTTTAAGTCACCCTTATATGAATGACATAACATCTCTGCTCTCTACTCATAGCACCGAAAATACCAACAATTTATGTACATCATCTTCGTTTTTGAAATACTCAGTTCATGCAACGATTCTGTCTTGTTGTTGCTGGCTGAAAGTGGGTCACGCAAACTCGAATGCGCCATCACAAAAGTGCTATATCCTACAAGTCTTGTGTATTTTCAAACGTTGGGTTCATGTAGATGGTTGGGTCCCTTAACTCCGACGTGAAGGCAATGTACTACCATAGTGTTATTTATTTGAGGCTGTATATATCCCAATTGGGAGGTAATGTTGATGCTGCGGCTGTTGCTGGCGACCAAGCCACAACCGCTAATTTGGACACGCCTATTGTTTGACAATAATGTTCAAATATCATGGAGACTTGCATGGTCTATTGACAATAAACTGTCGACCTTTTACCCTACTATAGCTTCAAAGGGACATTACAAAACTGACTTTGGCATTTGCGTCATTAACTCATATCGCCATTTTTTTCCAAGTCGCAAACATTGACATCATAATCATTCAAATTGTTTACCTTCGACCCAAAGCAGCACAAATGTCGTGCCTTTTCCAAATTCGCATTTATTTAAGTAATGTCACGAATATGGTAAACAAAAACAAACACGTACAATTTATCGACTAAACAGTGACGTGAAATGTCATATTTTGGGCCAAAAGTTGTAAATTAACGTCAGTTCAACATTTCTGGGACGTAGGTCAGTCCAAAAGTGTTGGAAAATAATCTTGCCTCAATGAGAGGACAATTGTTAATAATTTCTTTTCCAGATTTTTACAGAAAAAAATAATAAATTTCCGTTGATTCTGAAATCTATTGAAACGTTTCAGGGCCTCAGGTTTAATTTATCATTAGGAAACTCGTTAGTTTATTTTGATTATACTTATTTGTAATCTTTAAAAAGGTATTGTTCTTAGACTTTAGTTATACTGGAAGGGGTGCGGCTTATATATTTAAATTTGGGATTATGCTCTGTTCATCCTACTACAGTGTATCAAACCCATCGAGACCGAATCATCATTCTGATATAATGAGGCATCATTTTACTAACACCTTCTCACTGCGTCTTATCTAAACATCTAACACAAACACGCAGCAATTTGGGGTATTTTCCAGAAATTGTATTGTATTGTAAGGGCGTGCCTCTTTAACATTTCAGCATAGCAAAACAAGCATACGGCTTAGTTATCGCATTAAAAACGGTATGAAGTTGAAGCCTCTATTTCATTTCATCTAATGAGATTGCCCTGAGTTTCGCTTATGGGTTACTGGCGACACCCGTCGACTCACATTTCACCCTATACTCAAACAAGCATTTCCTTTCGTCCTAGATTTTGACCCGATATCCACAACATAGAGAGCACTTTCATCTATTGAATAACAAACATGTCATCGCACTTAGGCTTTGGCCTGTGTATGTAACGTACAGATGCAGTATTTTCATCGTGCCGAAAGGACGCCCAGACCTCAACCAAAATGGATTGCTTCAAACGGTGTCAATTCCACAAAATCCCTGCATTTAATTTCGCGCCAATTATACTTCTTGCAACTTTAGTGCTTTTGCCTGAAGCGGCTTTTACACAATGTGTTACTTTGTAGACTGGCTACATGTCAGATAAGTGCATAAACTGTCCTCCATTTTTTATTTTTTTTTAAATTGTAAATCTCAACTAAGTAACTTACAAAAAAAATATTCTTGTATTTAATTCAACATGTGCGTATAGTCACGTTTGATTAACACCTCCGGCACAAGCTGTTATAATGTATTCTCATTTCTATATTAGTTTGTAAAATGCATATTGATTTATATTTCCAAATCACGCTTCATGCAGCTGAGGCCATTTTCGTAAACTCACAATAGTAAACAGTACAAAATCAATGACGACCTGCGTTTTGACAATACAGTTGGCTTAAACGTGAATAATTAAACCATCTAAGTTTGTAGAATATAACAAAGCGTAAATTCTTTCTACAATGGGCTCACTTTACTGAATTGCAGAAGAAAAGGTTGTTTTTGTCATCAATATATTGCGGTGTCATTATTAGGGCAATGGAGCAATCGAACAGAAACTACAGTTTTACTAAAATACAGACAGCCCATATCATCACCTTTTTTTCAGTATGGCAAACTAAATAAAATGAATGTTTGTATGACTTAAATCGGTTTAAACATCACAATTGCGGTTGAGTTAAAATTAAAAGGACAACAAATTAGTATACAAATGAGGATACTACATTAACATCGGTAAACAAAGTCACATACTAGTAAAACAAAAAACTAAAAACATATTTTGAAATAAAGAACTAAAACAAATTACCTATAAGGAGGAGATTATTTGTTAAAAATATCAGGCAGTACAAAAACAATGCAGACACTAAACATTAATTAAGCAAATTATGTGATGCACTGCTGTAAATAGTTTATTAACGATTAAACAGCAACTATTTTAAGCCTTTTTCAAGCTTTGGGGAAGTTTCCACCAATGATAGAGGAGTGAGGGTCCTTTGAACAGATACTTGACCGATCTCACTATCAAGACTGAAGGACGAGCACCTTGTTTGCTTGGCATCTATTGAGGGCCTTCAACACTTGACTATAGTAGGGTTTCTACTGATGGAACAGGAGTCTGCCGCATGCATAGGTAGACTCTCAGGATTTGGGCAGGAAGCTGGTTACAAGGTTGAGAAAAATGTTCGATTGCTGCTTCAGCTGTGAGTTTTGGTTTACGACATGCTCCAAGTATTGCCACTGATTTAACTTTAGGTTAAGGTTTCCATGTTGATCAAAATGTTCTTAAATGTGATTAGTACAAAGACACAAGCATTCCTCTTCTCTCCAATGCTTGATTTGAGAGGTCATCCTAGGTTTGTCACTACTGCGTACCACGGAGAGCTATCAGGAAGGTACTGGTATCCTTAATAACAGTCAATACAGTATTAGCGTATTAGGTCAGATCAGTGGTCAAAGGGAATCTTGCCCCACTAATGTTATCAATTAAACACAAGCATAGCAATATATTAAACTAATGAATCTCAGTAGGGACATCACCTGGTGTACATTCTTATTTGGGAGTGGAAGTTTCCGTTATATCTTAATATTAATAACAAGTTCGAGCTTGTAAAAATCTTTTACCAGAAACATCATTGAGAGGGATTTACGTTGTGAGTTACAAAGGGAGCCTTGATTTAATATGACAAAATCAGAGCTGCATCTGAGATTTGCACGTTTGACGTCTCATTTGCGTTTACGGGAAGCACTTTCCTTCTTTTGGTAGCATTTCTCACGACAAATCTAATAAAAAAAGTTCGTTTTTGTCATATAAGCGTACCAGTTCATTATATAATTAGTTATCAAATTATTTGATTCTGTGGCCATCTTGCTTTGCTTAACCGCTTCACTCACAATAATTACTGACCATTTATGAAGGATATCGGGCGACTATTATACTTATCGTTTTTAGGTAATATACCAGACGACAATAATTACTGAACACGTATGTATATACGTACCAGACGGTAACGATCGCGTATGCCTAAGTGAATTACGTATCATAGAGCTATGGTACCAGACCACAACAACTACTTAAACCATTAGTAAGATACGTACCAGACGACAACAATTACTGAACGCATTTGTAAGAAACGTACCAGACGACAACAATTACTGAACGAGTAGTATACTAGTAGGTAAGATACGAACCAGACGACAACACTTACTGAACGCATTGATAAGATACGTACCAGACGACAACAATTACTGAACGCGTAGTACTAGTAGGTAAGATATTACTGAACAAATTGGTATAACACCTACCAGACCACAAGAATAACTGAACAGGTAGTAAGTAGGTAAGATAAGTACCATACATTAATAGACTGTGCAAGTCTCGAGCATTATTCGAACATTGGGAAGCGTAAAAGTCCTCCCCTATTGAGTCTTCATTCTGTGCTTGGAGTCTCAGGAACTCTTCAGAGGATTTTAGGGTGGTACTTCTGTACACGAGGAAAATAGTGTGTGAAAATGTGGGAATGTGGGGGATACCATCTGCCCCATATCGGGCATGGTATACTCATGTAGGATATCCGATGACTATTTGTGACCGTATGTACAGGTAAGAAGCAGACCTCTTATGTAGGATACCATAACGCGTTGTCCTTATGCTGTACCTGTCTTGATTCGTATAGCATAAAATAAAGACTTTTGTGAATATGAAATTGTCGTTTGTTTTTTGCGGCTTCCTGTGAAAAAGTAAATTCCAATTTAGGCTTACTTTTAACAGATCACCTTTAAATGATCAGATTACCTCAGCGATAACGGCATTATGTTACGTTAACAGAATTAAGCACTAGGACTAAATGGCAAACGTGAATCTAAAACCACATGATAATAATGTTTTTCTTTGTTTAAATGGACACAAAAGGCAATCTCCAACGCGTACATTATTGTTTTCTTCAGATTTTAGCAGAAAATGCTTCGTCAAATCTTGTCTTTAAACAAGGGTCTATGAATCACGAACTAAATAAGTTGGGGCTTGTTTTGGCTGGACTGTAAAAGCACATTAACAACCACCATTACAGTTAATGGTCAGAATTATTTGCTATATCAATAAGACAACATTTAGGTCGGTTTTACAATAGTTGAGGTTTCTATTTCATCAGCTTGGGATGCACACGATGAATCCACTTGTGTTTGGGTTGCTATGGTAATTACCACTCGAGGGCGATGTACTCCAAACATTTTACGTACATTAAATGATGTCATGGGAATAAACATAATAAATATGTCAAGTTACATCAACATTGGTCTACGTACATTAATT
Organism: Pycnopodia helianthoides; assembly: GCA_032158295.1. NCBI lineage: Eukaryota > Metazoa > Echinodermata > Asteroidea > Forcipulatida > Asteriidae > Pycnopodia > Pycnopodia helianthoides. The sequence continues at coordinate 7,973,130 of CM063245.1, read as the reverse complement.
GAGCAAATGAGTAATGTTGAATCTCTCTCCAACCCCAGTGCTAAAGGAATAGTATGTTCTTGCATGTTGTAAAGGGTAAATAAACAAGAGTCTAGCAAGGCAAAGTTAACCTCGTTTTTTACGTTGAGTAGTTAGGGTTGTTGTGGAGAAAGGTGATAAGGTAGGACCCTCTCTATATCCCATGTGAACTCAGTCACTAATTCGTCGACAGTCGTTCAAGAATTGTATGACTTCTCAAGTGCCTGCTTATCGTAATATCTGTTTACTTTATCTTTATACTTCTCATTGTGTTGCAGTAATTTTTCAAAATTAAATTCATTGTGTTTGTTCTTGATTCAGTATGCTGTGTCATCTGGATGGCTCTCATTGCACATCTGAGGATCTTGATTATTCGTGATTTATGGTAGGCTACACGAGTCCAAAAATCTCACAACTATTGGCAAGTATTAATAATTGCTGTACTCGACAATGGTTTGAGAATTCTGGACCCGCAACAATAGAGCAATATCTAAACTGACGGTTCTTACCCTTTGCAAATGAGGGGAAGTAATTTTCAAATAAATTTGATTTTCAAAAAGGCTTAACATTATTGACTTTGCTTCTGATCCACGTCTGAGGGTAAAGTTTGACCTCTGTACCGAGGTTAATGTTGTTATAACGTGTGTACAATCTAAAACAGGACAATAGTTATGCAAAAACATGTATAAAGGATTTTCTCTGGATATTGTGGAAGTTGATACCATTTCCGAGAAGATATAAATAGACAAACAAGATTAACTATTCCATTCTACATTACCTGTAGGAAAACCATGATAACACGTGTGTAAAATTACAGTGCAAGTTTTATCTTATTTACAACAATAATAAAGGCACCCAAAAGTGACCTAACTTTTCTAAATAATTGATGCACAAGTTTGCACTTTTTCGGCTTTCACCGAGCACAATAGTTTTATCGATATCATGAGATCTTATACCAATGAGATTGCCATTTATGGCGTTTGAGTCTTCATACAATTTGAAAAATCATATGTAACCCCATTTACAATAGCCTATACCTCTGTTTCGTTGCATTTTTATACTTAATATGAAAAAAAAATCACCACCAAGCACTAAACCACACGGGGAACTGACTGAGTAAGTTTGAATTTTTAAAGAAAAATTGACTACAGCAGGTGCTCTACCAGCTGAGACATATAGCCCTAATGTTGGCGATCTCCCTTATTTTGTCAATATCTTTGTTCGGGGTGTCAGTCAGAAGCCATTCAACCTGTAACCACTTTCCTACATCCTCCTAGGTTGTTTCGTTAACTTGGGTTTGGCTACTGACAGGCCCCATCACACACAAATATTGACAAAATAGGGAGACCGCTAACATTAGGGCTAGATAGCTTAGTTAGTACGTTCATCCGGAAGTCGCTGGTTCAAATTCCGCTCTAGTAAATTTTTGGCACAATGCTTATACGAAAGTGAACAAAGAGCTGCTTGAACTTCTCTGGTATGATTTCATCTTCTCTTCATACTTTCACGAGGAAACTTGAAACGGATTTGTGAATAAACTGTGGGTGTTGTTTGTGTTATTGCGCTGAGAGCCCCGATACTGCGTAGGCGATGATACGTTCTTATATTCATTTATACGAAGGCGGCAAGCCTATTGTAATGTATCTACAGTAGCGTATTACTAAACGTTAATCACATATGAAGATATCCTCGGGAAAACTAGACGGCGCAACTTCGGAGCCTTCACCTGTTTTTTCCCACATGAAAATGGCACAGTCGAACATATGGCACGGCTCACACAACAGTGTCTTGCCAATGCCAATACTGTATTCGATCGCTTATTCAAATACCGCCCCCGCAAAACAGAGAGGAAAAACACGTTTGATAAAGACAACAATTTCCAATAAAGTGTGATTTCTTTTTGGAGGGCCACATAATGTTTATTTGGATGTAAAAGTGTGTCTTACAGATGATTTGAACTGCACTGAGGCCACGTCACATCGCGCTGATTTGAATTCAGATACTAGGGGGCCTATACATTATTATTTGCATTCATTTAGCAAAACACACAAAGCTGTTAATGAAGTCAAGCAGGAAAACACATGTTCCAGTGGTCTCTGGTTACATTAATACGTCATTCGACTATTGCAATAGTAAATGCATTATTAAAATAAATGGCGGCAATTATTTGTCCAAAAGCGTGAGCTAGTGGAGGCGACGTACCTGTATTTTATTGTTTGTTCACAAACAGGAAGTGTGTATTAATGAAATCGAGGCTTCGAGGCAAAGTCCGACCTCTTAATGTGTGTCCAGCGCCATGACGGCAGGACCACTGTAGTTCGAGAATAGCACATCAATGGACGGAACTACTTTTGTGGGATACCGGTAACTTATAAACACGTTTGAAGTGACAAGTGGTACTATAGCAACCATGTATGTACCTTATTATAATAAGACACACGGCTATCCTTGTCATTTGATTGGTGGAACACGCGTCGTGCCATCCATTATTTTGCAGCTGCTGCGATGCTCTAAACTTGAATACTGAAGTACAATATGGATAATTATTGTACAGTCGCAGCGTCGTTCCCAAAATATAAGTTCTCGTCCCGTTTGCGGACAAGGTTGGTGTTTACATGTAATCGCTTACGATGTTTGAAGAAGACAATTTTCGGAGTGTAGGGTGGATTTGTTTTCGTGTCTATTTTGTGTTTAATGTAAACACATTTCTAATAAAACAAATATTGAATGCATTTCGTTCGTGCATTGTCGCAGAAAATAACCAATCAGTGAATTTCACTCTGCTTGAGTCCAGATTTCTACTCTGCGACCATGCTCATGTTATGCACTTATATTTGTATCCTTCAAAAATTCTTAAATGTATCATAAGGTCTACACAACGCAAATTTTTCATCGGAAATAATATTGAAATTAATGTATTTGATAAAACTTGTTTGGCCTATAATAGTAAACTTATATCTAATATAAGTTTGATTCACTTGGTATTAACAAATGAGATGCGATACTCAATAGGAAAAACAAAAAGCCTGGTGCACGTGGTGACAGACACATCTTTATAACACTATTCCACATCTTTGCAAATCAATTACGCTTGTTTGTTTCTCTTTGGCGATGCCTTGAGTAACATTGTCTAAAGACGTTTGTTTTGAACTTGTATTGTGTCTTCGATCTACAAAGAAGGATTTTGCTAATACACTTAGGCTTATCATGTTAAAACAACGTCATGACTCAGTGGTAATAGAAACACCAAATGTAAATCAATGGTGTGAACATAATTACAGCCTCAAACATCGAGAGTGGATTAACAGTTTTTACGTATATACAACTTGGGGAAATGCTCATCTTCATGTACCGTATGTTAGTTCTGATTTTTTGCCGGTTTGACCCGAAAATGTTTATTTCAATTTATAGATTCGAGAAAGTTATAAACTTTCATTTACTGTATTACACAAACAAATCCACCTGTCATAAGTGGTAGTTAATTAAAAACTAGAAATATGCGAAAGTTTTTAATTAGGCCTATTTATTTTTTGCGTTTTGAAAAAACACCATCTCTTACAAAATTGTTCCAAGAAAACATTATTTAAAAACAACAATTTCGGGCCATACAACTAAAACACCATGGAAATGGTAGTTACAGCTTGTTTATCTTATACTCTAGCTTCATACAATTGTAAAACAATTTCTTCTGAGTGGAGTAACTTTATGAACAAGATTGTTGGTTCAACGAGGGGGGTGGAGACATTCACTGATACTGCTGTTGGCTGCAGCACTTCAAGTAACTGCGTCTTTAGTCAGTGTTTTTATAAATGTATGGAAACGTATTAACTGTAACAATTGTTTTAAAAATAGATCTAGGTTATTTTAAGGTAGCCGATTGTGTGTTCTTGAGTTGACTCCCACTGAAGTACGGTATTAATTCAAAATGTTTATGCATAGAAAGCTTCCAATTAATTTGAAGCTTGTAATAATTTAACAATTTCCTTTGGCCTCGGCCTACGGTTCATCATCTGAGTCTCCTTAAAAATTTTCTTTAGGGAATGATTATACCACTTTGTATACAGGGAGAAGGCTTCGGCTTAACATTGTCCTGGAAAGGACAAGCCCATACACATTAATCCACATTCTATTAATCATTCGAAATTGCTTCTTTTGTAATGGTTGCAATCCTGCCGCATAGCTGCGACAATTATGAACAGTGCGAACTTTGAAATGGACAACCGTAACTAATTTTGTATTTTCAACCGTACAATGAGTACAACTCAATTCTACATTATTCTAAGCAGTCGGGCATGCACAATTATTATTTCTTGGATTTCCGTCGGTGCCAATGCAGCGAACCTTAGTCGACTGTCAAAGTGATTGTTGTCCGATTTGCCGGTGTTGTCACACGGGCGGGCCCATGATTTCAATGCTCTCCTATGTCCCCAGCCACACTCCCCAGTGCAGTTTATTTGCCCGAGGGCTTTACAATTTAATTATCATACATTTTTTTCACATTGATGGTATAATTATATATTCTTCTATATGAATTTATAAATATTTACATGCTCTACGAGTAAACCAGTTACAAGTATTGTTATGCCAATCGAACATGTACAGCGCACACCCGTGACCATTGAACGATATTATCGAGCCCCATGTGATCGCTATAGGTGCAGTTAACTGCTGGTTTTACGGTGGTGTAATTGGGTGCGCCGTATTTTATGTAATTATGTTTGTTAAAATTGTAGCCGAAATTGGTAATGTTCATCAATATTTCTGTATAGGCCTATTGCCTAATTGTAAAGACAGTGTTTTACGTGATAACCACCATCATGCTGGAAGTATCTATGTTTACAATGTACATGTATTACCTCTACACCGCATAAGAGCCACATTAAAATAACACGTCAGTGTTAAACTGCCGCACAGACAGGAGACTATGGGCAGATAATGAAGTAGACCCCCTACGTATTGGTTCAGTTTTCTCTTCCATCGGGTAAAGCTCGTCAACCCTCTTCCAATTCATTTCAATAACAATTTAATAATGAACAGGTGTTACTTAACCTTGTCGCGCACGAGGGCCAGATTTAATAGTTGAATATAGAATGGGTTTACACGAAGGGCAGGGGGCAAGACCAAAGGAGAAATATTATCAACTGAAAGGCTTTTCACACATCCTTAAGTGTTTAGATGAATACCGTCAAGGATTTACTATTTTTTTAAGTCGCCTAACAGGTGACTTTAACATGTTTTCTTGCAGAATGCGTTTTATCCTTCGATCGGTCACTATTTTTTAATGGAACATTTACTTTGCACGACTCATATTTAAACATGATGGACTAAATATAATTTTTGACTAATAAGATTGTTTAATGAAGGAGCCCAATTAGATCCTTTTTTTGTTTTTTGTTTTTGTTTTAGCAATTTCCAGGGCGACATCAATACAAAGAATTCCGCACTTACCGATGCTGCATTGATCAGGTCTGTGCCTTGTGTTGTGTGGAAGTCAATAGAGTGAATATGCCCTCCGCATGGCATCGTAGTCGTACAAAACCTAATATCATTCCTGAAACACATGCATGTTGTCTACATACAAAAACAACTAGCCAGCCGCCAAGCGAGCTTGCAAGAACACAAGGCACGTCGTGTCCTTACATACGATGCAGACTAACTGGCTGGTCTCGTTCACTGCTGCTTATTCTCTTCATGAACAGGTAGCTAGTGATGAGTTACTTCGACTGTTTCATATATTCATGAGCGAATACTGATAGTATTACAGTTACTGTCGTGAAGGAGCTAACCGTTGTGCTGATTTCCTGCGACTGTTTAATGGGTCATCGTCAAACTCAATATAATATTTTGATCGTAGCAAAATGGTATCGCCTCGGCAATCACATAATGATTGTCATAATGGTACTTAATATAATTGGTCTATCATGTTCACCTATTCTATTGGGTATCATTGATGGCACTGTACTTAAGTACACCCTTGACAAACAGTATAACTCATTCTAAATTAATTGGTTACACAGTCGTAAATTGAAGTTGGACGATCAAAAAGATGGTAGTCAATTACACCGTGCACTTTGAACAAAGATGAAAGATGTTAAAAATAAAACAAAGGTAATGTTTATATAGATGTAATAAATGCACGCATAAAAAGAGTATTATTTGTGTTCTACACCGATGTGTGATATGCATGATGTCGCTTCCTTTTTACCTTTGGGAAAACAAAATAATTAAGGCATTCTACGCTTGTTGGAGCAGATGTCCTAAGCGCCAAAGGATGCATTCAAGAACAACTAAATGGTAGATTCAGGATCTTAACAAATGATGTGCTTTTGGTGCTTTCGCTCGATGTTTTATATTGTACACATTCAGTCGACAATAAACACATTCCAAGACAAGTTCACGCATGTGACTGAAGTAGTGATTGCACAATCCTATAGATCACAGTAGTTTTTCACAAACACACACGCACAAGCAAAATACACGTTACCATCATACATCAACATCGTTTTCGTTTGTAATTATTTCACAGGTATAAACATTTCCTTTTTAAGAAAAGGGTTATGTGAATGTTTATCTGTGTTTTTTTTTGTTTTTTTGTATTTATCTAACAAAACCAATCTTGAATAGTAAACTCGCCTTGTTCACTGGCAAACCGTTAGATGAGTCCATTTCGTCAAGTGTGCAGTGCACTTCCACCGTTTGCCTAATGTACTTTGAAAATACATCAAACGACATTATGTAGGATGACGTCATCGATTTGAGAGGTGAATTTGTCTTACTCTTGTGGGACCAAGTGATTTTTTTATTGTCGTTGTGATGAGATTGACCTAGGCATCAGTTAATTTATTTGTTTATTGTTATTTGTTTTACGGACTGTGATTTACTACGTCATAAAAGGCAAAATGCACAGAAATTTTCTCGACCACCCCCCCCCCCAAAAAAAACCCATAAAAATAAAAAATAAATAAAACCTAGAGTTTTAAACCTTTTATTCTTTCAATGACTAGTTTCGGAGGTAAATAAAACCCCAATATAGAAGATTTTGGCAGAGTGGTTTACAATAGCCGGGATGGGGCTTAAGAATGTGACAATATCAAGCCAACCTAAGACTCGCTCTCAAACTCCTTGCAGTCAGAACAACAAGTATGAACGACTTATCGTGGATTTGAATCAACTAATGTGGAATCAAATGGAATAATTCTGATAATGTTGTGAGCTTCGAATGTACATTCTACTTACAAGTCCGTAAAAAACGACCGTCTAAGGAATTGTTACAAAAGAGTGATACTAGTGAAAATAGGGTAAAATTTTAGGTAGGCACAAGGGAGTGTGCCATTTTTCTAGGGAACACTGCTGCCAATTAAAAGTGTAATTTCCGATTGCCTTTTTCTCAAAAAGTTCCCTTTCAGCGCTCTTGTTATGTCATTTACTATTTTTAATAACATAATCTGACGTGAGTGTCAAAATACACTGTCTGCGTGTAAATGGAAAACAGTTTTAAAAACATTGAAACTATCACATTAAAGCTAATAAAGTGAACAATTTACTCTGGTAATTTTCAATATAAAAAGTCCAGATTTCAAACGGGGGTGGGGGCAAAGACATCAATTTCTTGGGTCGGGGCACGTGCCCCCTACGCCACAGGATGATTCCTTATCTCCATGTAGCAATTCTACAAGTTAGTGATGATGAACATAACAGGTCGTGTGACATAGCGTGTTATATAGCCGAGCGGTCTAGTGCAAAGGAACCAAGTTCTGGTGGCCTTCAGGGTGTGGGTTTGAACCAACAATATGAAACTTGTGTCCTTGAGCAAGACACGTAACTATAATTGCTTCTCTTCACCCAGGAGTAAATGGGTAGCTGTGAGGGTAGAGGTGATTCGTGTGGTTAACTTAGTTTGATGTGCTACATATTGGTAGCACAGGCTGAATACTCCCCATCGGAGAGCTGAGATGCTTAAAGGAATGAAATAAATGACTAAATGCTCGGGATAACATGAGCGGCACAATTGGTGCAATATGTGTCCATTGTTATTATAAATAATTATCAGCGGCATATCGGTTAAATGTGAAATTGTTGTTTTCCGCCATTCTGGAAACTGAAAATATATTAGTTTATTGAACATAATTAACAAAAAGATTGACAATTGTGTTTTTTAGCAGACCAGTAATGTGCAAAATGGATTGAAATTTGCCTGCCGTTTCATACCATACAAACAAAATTTCCTTCTACTTAGTTTTAGGACCAGACGAATATTTTTGGGGAATTTTAATTTTTATTATTGTTTGAAAAATTAGATTGTTTTATTTCCATAACAAGTAAGAGGGATTGAAATTATTATATATAAACAATTTTTTAGATAAAGTAGATTTAGTATGTCCATGCAAGCTGACAACAGAAACAAATCTATTTTTGGAGAACGAGAAGGGAAAACATGTCTACTTATCAGGTAGTGACGTCACTCGGTCTGATTTACTTACTTAGCGGTGTCAGCGGCTGTTTCATCTTGTATTATTTAGGCTTACATGCACCACGATGACGGAAGGGCGGAAATTCAGCGTACATGTTTCCATTCAAGATTTTCAAGTAGCCGTTGTTATAGACGTCCTATGGGATTGATAAAAGCAACCACAATGTAGATAGCTTTTTGACACACCAAAACCAGGGATCAGCTGTGTACATAGCTCATAATTAAATTGTGCAACTGTCTTCAGACACCTTTTCTTCCACAGAACTGTACAACAAAAATGGGCGACTACAATGCATTCATGGAAACTCAGTAACGTCACCTGGATTGCTGGCTATTTGGGAGCGTACTATTATGTTGTCAATGGTAACGTTGTTTTAATCATCATTGTCGTATACAGTGTGTAAGCAGCTAGTGATAAAGCAATCTCACGCATTTGAACTGGTAATACTGCTTTAAAGCCTAAATGCGAAAGTTATGGGTTCCGAGTTGATATCATAGGCTATTATTATAGGAAACCAGTCATCTCGCCCCCAGCAAAGTCACCCCCACACCCACAAAGTCGCCTCCCAGCAAAGTCGCCCCTGCAGAGTCACACAGCCTCCAGCTACTTTATTGTATTCCTAAATAAATAAATAACTAAATAACTAAATAAATCCGGAATAATGTTACTCCAGGTTTTGCTTTTGGCGTACAATTTTGTACTTCTCTTTGTAAAATGTTCGCCTTTTGTATTTAATTCGTGATTTTAATGTTATTTAATTTTATTTGCTTGCATTTTGTAAAATGTTCTCATAAGAAATTATAACTCATAATATTTTTTGGCCTCGATCGCTGAAGCCTTTTAGTTAACATTTCAATTGCTTTCTTTTTTGTTGTTGAAATGTCAATATATTTGTTTGGGGTCCCATCAGTCAGAAGCCACACAACCTTTAACTGCCGTGTAGCCAGGGATCACATCCACGTTTATGATACAACCTGGGAAGCAGCAGCCAGGGGATCACCCTAAGGAAATGCGACTTAATTATTTCAAATATCAAGTAATAAATCACAAGGGAGACTGACTAGACAAATGTTTATATAAATTGACTAGAGCGGGACTTGAACCTGTGGCCACCGAATGAACGTGCCGGTGCTCTACCAACTATGTTGTCAATGTCTTTGTCTGTTGAGCGCTGGCACGTTAATCCGGATGTCACAGTTTCAAGTGCGGCTCTATAGTCAATTTTGGATTGTTTAACCCCAAATTAGGCGAAGTTAACTTTTAGGCCTACTATATAGTTATAATTTTTATAATAATTAGAATAAAGCCATTCAATTTTTCTAAAGGAAAAAAATACGATAAGTTGATTCTGAATTGTTACGATGAACACGGGGCGCCAGGAATGAATTATGAAAGGTAAGACTTTCCTATAGGGGCGACATTGCAGGGAGATACTTTGTAGTGGCGACTTTGCTGGGGGCGAGATGACTGGCAGATTTAGTAATTCATAAGGCCTACATAAAGTAGAGGCATATCTCAGTGTTTATCGAAAGGGGCAAAACATTAGTGTGAAATTCTAGTAAGAATCGTCACATATAACAGACCAATATAATTTATGAGCTTAAATTCACTCTGCTTTGACAACAGTGTCGTATCAACCAAGGTTGATCACTCCATTTAAAACGATATTAGGATTTTGTAAAAGAAAAGTTCTTAAAATACCGTGTGCCAAATTTCTCATCACATGACGTTATTGTTGTCGTGGATGATGATCATAAGGAAATTTAAAAACTACTTTTTATCGGCTACTGAACGCCACAAGGACAAAAATACTAGAGCGCCTAAAGATGAAACTTACTCGCAAAGCTGTGATTGTGCTGAATACGCTCGTAAACGTTCAACTCGGAGGAGTTTCAAGCCGCAACAATTGCATGTAATAAATAAAGTCAAAGGACATGAACAAGTACGGAGGACCTAAAGGGACAGGTACAAAAATGAAAAAGTAAACAAAACATATTTCGTCCCCCCCCCCAATTATTAGTTTGTTCCCTCGAAGTACCGATTCGTTCCCCCCAAATATTATTTCAGTCCCTAGAATTATTATTTCCTTCCTCGAAGTATTAAGTATTATTTTGAGGGAGCAGAAAAACATATTTTGAGGGGATGAAACAACATTGTGATTGACTAAAATATATTTGCATATGATAGATTTTCCATAACACTTCAAATGATTCAGCTATTGTCATGGAGTGCGTCGCGCTAAGCATAACAAGTTGCTTATGCTAGGTTCCCACTATCACGATTCGCGCCACGATTGAAATCGTGGTCTTAATCGTGGAGTAATCGTGGTGATCTTATCAGATCTAATCAAATCTTATCAGATCTTGAGATAAGTCGTGGCAATCGTGTTAATCGTAGACAAATTTTGGACGGTTCAAACAATTTATACGATCAACACGATACATTTTTAATCGTGATCATCGCATCAGATCATATTGGATCATAACAAAGCGCGACAGATCGCATCTAATCGTGCTTCCAAATCGTGGTGATCGGGATCAACTTGGACAATAAACACCACGCTCTGTTGAGATGGTTGTGGGTTGTAGTTGTTCACTCTGTGTAGAAGTTCAAGAAACAATGGTCAGTCGGCATGTATATATATCCGTCGGGGTCCAATCGTAGCTCAAATCGTGATCACTCGATCCATCGTGAAATACATCGCAGCCACAATCGTATCTTATCTCAACAGAACGCATAGGTTCGTGATGAATGTATTGGAAGCTATCCAAACGTATCTGCACGTATCCGATCGTCCCAAATCGGGGACCCCGATCGTGATGATCGTGTCACATTGAGACTCAATCGGGACAATCCTATCGGATCAGATATGATCGTATCTGAACGGGAGACCAAATCGTGACAGATAGTGTCACCTGAAATTGACCATATCGCATCCAAGCGCACCAAATCGTACCAGAACGTTTCGACTCACATCACCTCGTATCCAAACCTGACATTTCAGAGAAGTTCCACGATCAGCTACGAATGGCCAATCGTGGCGTTCGTAACGGATCGTACGACAGTGGGAACCTAGCATTAGTATTTTTTAAACTGTGGTTTGTTCTGTCTATTTTTATTTATCTCCGATAGATGATTACTCGCATTTCAATTTACTTACGGGTATTTTTGCAGCAGAAGATATACTTTGCAGGTAAAGTTCATCATAATGACCCACCCCCCCCCCCTCTCCGTTTTCCATCAAAGTTGCCGTGTCGAGTTTATCGTCCAGTATTTTACATTCAGAGTCGGCTTGATAATGAAACAATTGGTTCAGCATTTTGGGGTAATGTTTTTCCATAATAATTATTAGGCTAGTTAAAAGCACTTTTTAGATTTTCATCACCTAGTTTGAAAATCGGTGGGGAGGAGAATATAAAATGTTATATTTTTGATATTCCACTTGTTCACACGCAGAGTAAATTGTTGACGCAACAATCAGCAGTTTTATGACTCATGGTTTGTGTCTAAAGTAATGAACCTCAGCAGACTAGGACCCTTTTCGAAACTGCGGTTTGAGCTTGACCACTCCGGATGACTGTTTTTTGAAGCAATTTACCGAAAGCACACCTTTACCTCACAGAGCCCAAGCCAAAACCGTTGTTTCGGAAAGGGAATAGTTAAACATTTTACTTGAGTTCAGACAAAGGAGTTTCCACGCATCATGTTATCAGCAGGAGGTATTGTGTGAAATCCACTACAGTAGTGGCTGTATGCTGTGCACAACATTGAAATAGTTTGGTGTTTGCTTGCAGGTCAACGAGACTGTGCCTGTGGATTTATATGTAAGAAAAACAAAATGTATCAAAGAAAAAAGCGCACTTTAAAATAATGTATAAAGCATAAACGAATAACGGGAGGAGAGTGAACATCGTGATGGGTAAAACCTAACAAACTATTTCTTAAAACATGACATTTACAGTAGTTTACAACAATCAGTCACAATGTTACAAATATACTGTGCATGTAAAGTATTTCCGGTCTAGCCAAGAGGTGGTGTTACTACACATTCTGACAAACCCATCAATAACCCGAGTATTCCAAACCCCATGTAATGTGAATCACTGAATCATAACATTGAAAAACGCTGGTCAAATTTGTTTAATCTCGTCCCCTGATCACTAGTCCAGCGTGCATGTTCGTGTAGTTGATAATACATGCAAACTATTGAGATGATGACAAGTATTTAGGACGAGTGGAATAGTACACAAGCATGAAAGCTATCAGATCGATAACCACAAGGTTAAAAACCAATTTAAAAAAGTGCCGTAAAACCATAGGACCTAAACCTCGTCCTGTATGTTACGCATCGCCGTTTTTCCCAAGCATGCCTCACTTGACGCAATACATATAAAATCAATGTTTATTATTTGAATACATATTTATATAGTCGGGTCACAGATTGCCTGAATTTATTAGGCCTTTGCAATGTCTAAGGAAGAGAATTGTTTTGTATACGGTGCGTGTACGCCAATTACAAACTTCACCATCCTCAAACATCTTCCACAGTCCAGGGATTGAGCTGCGTAATGTACAATGGGTAGGCCACGGCCGACCCTTTCACACTTGGATCGCTAAATACCCGATCTACCCCGGAAAATGGGCACTCCCCTTAGCCACAGGGACAGTGTGAACGTTTACCAGGGTAACCTTGGGGGTAATAAACCTCCCAGGGCCTCCCAGGGCTGTATTCCATGGGGACAATAGATGCGGTGTGAAAAAGAGCTGTCGCATTTTGCCCCGCTTTATTAATAGTTATAATAAAGCCCCAAACTCCAGCACAAACCCACACTCACAGTCACATTCGTGGACTCTTACTGTACACGCAAACCTTACCCACACTCACGGTCACATTGCGTATGACTCTTACTGTACACGCAAACCACCCCGAGAGGAAAACAAATTAATCTCAACCGCACAGTGGAAGTTGCACAATCAATGCAGCTAGCAGGTGACCAGGCCAAAATGTTGAGAGCCTCTTCCAGCGCCGTTGCAGAATCAAGTAACAGAGTCAACGCTTTCAAGAATAAACCAGCCAAACTCTCACGCAATTCAAATCCATGGCAGACATCACGCAGTACACTACACAGCAGCAATAGCCCAGAAACCTGTGTGGAAATTGAGGAACTTTCCACATGTCCAGCCAATGGCCAGACTTGACAAAAGTTCAACAAAAATAATCACTATGCTGACTACTGCAGAAGCAGCCGCCACATCTACAGTCAACCCCGACCCATACTCAGAGGAGGACAACCTCATCGTGATGAGCAAGAATGATTCCCCCTCTTAAGCCCTCGACCACACCAACCTGAACTTGAAGCATGACATCCACGCTGCACTCGTGGTGACCGGCACACAACCTATTCTACTTAACACTGGTGTTCATTGTAACGTCCTGCCCTTGAGACTTTGTAAAGTCATCACACTTACAAAGTCCATTGATAGTTCCAAGTCAACCATGCTCATAACTTTAATGGAGTAGAGCTCCACTAAGTTGGACTAGCTATACTGCTGCATTGAAACGTCAGCGTGTCGTGGCCGAGTGGTCTAGTTCGGACCCAAACTCTGGTGTTGTCAGCAGCACAGTGTGGGTTCGAATCCCGGTCATGACACATGTGCCCTTCAGCAAGGCACTTTAACCGTAATTGCTTCGTACAAAGTTGGGAAGGTAGTGCATTCTGCTCTACCAGCCAGGCTCCTAGTGGATGATATCCATGCCTACATCCTTACGGACTGTGAAGGGGGTAACCCTGTTTTCAGCCACAGGAGTAGGTGGCAACGTGCCCCTGGTGACAGCTGATTTGGGTCGACAGCCCAAATCAGTCAAGTGTAGCCCTCACCTTGAAGTGGCCGTTTGGCCTTGTGAGTTAGGCGATATCTCATATAAAAAAATAACAAAAACGTCGCAGCCTGCTACAGCCATTATTGACTTTCACGTTGTTAATGTACAAGTGAAATCTATTAAATTGACCGATTGGTCAATGGTCTATACCAAATGACACAACACCGACTCAGGTCTTCAAAGACGATGATGACCTGTTTGACAGCTCCCTAGGGCCACTACCTGTCATCTACTCCATGACCATAGACCATAATGATACACCAGTTGTATACGTCCGGTTCTCTACGTCGCATCCCAGCAGCGATGCAAGACAAGTTCAAGTCCGAACTCAAGCAAATGACCCCGGCCTATATGTGATCAATCCAGTCTCTGAACTGACAGACTGGATTGCTTCCATGGTCGCGACTCACAACAACACATCAAAGAAATCCGCTTGTGCATCGACCCTTAATTGACTATAACCATAGCTTCCTTAACCAAAACACCCTCCACGAACAGGAGAGCAAGTGTCACTGTTTTCACAGTGTTTGACCATGGAGCTATAAATGGTTATAGCTAGCTCCATGGTTTGATCATGATGCCGAGCTCCTTCTGGAAGATCCCCTTGGATTACCAGTCACCATTGCTGACTACATTCAGCACTCCATATCGCAGGTATCGCTTTCTTTGCATCCCCAATGGTATATTTGTTCTGCTTAGTGATGTGTACCTATGGAGCAGTTATTTACCAATCTGCCAGCCCCATCAGCATAGATGACAGTACACTACTAGTTGGTAGACACACCAAAAGGTGTAGGTATCCCTGCATGCATCACTCTAACATGTTCGCTATACATGCCCGTATCATGGACTCGTAGTGTCTAAAGAAGGTTGCGACTTCGTTTAGTTAGAGGCTAGTCGAGCTTTTTTTCACGGATGATACGAGCATGAGTAGTTGATGTAAGCAGCCATGTTATAAGGTGATGCATTATTGGAAGTAAACATTAGACTTGAGTCAGTCTACTAATGACATACCGCTACAGTGTCGATCTAAATAAAGCTTCGACTAGTGCTCAACATAAGCGAATCAACAACTTTCTGTAAAACCTACATGTATACATATTTATAAGTAGACACCACAATAAACAGGAGAGAGACTTGTCTTTGTATAATGTGGAGAAATAAACTAACAGTGTCACATTTCGAAATGATATTAAAGCGTGCTAATAAGAACTCTATTATTTTCAATTCAATTTATTTCATCACAGTTTACAAGTTAAAAATGAAAAAAATCCCCGGTGTGCACAAATACTGCTTACAAACACAATTCACTACGAATTGCATACACAATTCAATATTAACTATACTATACACAAATTTAGTTTTTGACATTTAAAAAGTTAACTTTTTCCAAAAGAGAAAAGATTATCCAAACTTTCCATCGCCGATTAAAAGAGCAAAAGCTGTTTTACCTTATAAAAAGTGAGTTAAAAAGATGAATAGGGGCCTAGTACTAGGTAATAAAAGACAGTCTGAAGCAGTTTGTAGGAGTAGAAAGAAAACGATACCTTCCTGATGGGAGAATTGAACTGAAAAAGTGAAGGGGGACGAGTTGGGTCCTGGGTTATTACTTTTGATCTAGTAACATATAGGTTGTCTACGATTTCATGATGTGTTTCATTTAAAAACCATCAACCTTTCACGGTTTAGGCTTGTGTTACCAGTCTTATAAAACAAATGGTTTCATTTTGGGGGGTCTATCCCGCCCCCGCATGACCGTGATTGCAAATGCGTAGTGGTTGTACTTGAAATTGTGATTGCAATGGGATAACATTGTATACATCTTAAGGTGCCAATTACTATTGTTTCTAATTTCTCTCTCTGAGATGCATGAATGATAATGATACGTGTTGTCCACTGTTCTCTGTAAACATTGCTCTCTATTAAAAACCATTTTGAAGACAATTGAAGATGAGAACAGTGCATCGTAAAAACAACCCGTGTTTGAATCCAACGCCATGTAGATGTGTATCGTCTTGAACGTTTTACGGCTCTGGTTTTGCCCTTTAAAGAGCGCCATCTTGTGTTCATAAGTTTGTTGGTCATAGTTTTGGTCGTCCCCAGCGCCTTGCCTTAAAACCAAAGGCGCTGGGATGGGCAAACGTACCGTTAACGTTAATGCTCAGTCCCATCATGCATCACACTCGCACTGAAGCACTGCACGCATGACGTACATGTACTTCTTGAACAAGAATCTGTGCAAGCTGATTAGCCCATCCCAGCGGTCCTCGATAGGCCGCTGGGGCCGAGCGAAGGTCATAGTCTGTTTGTGCGGGTCTCAGATGCAGTATTCCACAGAGAATTCACAACCTCTACAGCTCACGTGCATCGTATTCAACTTCTTTGATGTGATAATGATTAGTCACTCTATTTACCTCTCTTTGTAAAACGTTCTGAAGACGATACACATCTACATGACGTTGGATTCAAACTATTAGGCCACTTCACTCACTTTTAACATCGGATAATTTTTGGGCCCAAACAAAAGTAAGAGAGAGCGAACTCCGTTATTGCATCGTCGTCCTACTTCATGGCATTTTCAGTTTAGTTTCTTTAGGGCCCAGGGAAAATTTCAAACACTGGTCTGTGGTGCAATCTATGATATCTTAGAAGTGTTTTACACATTGTTTTGTACCCATTTTGAAATTGGAAATTTGCTTTGTCTCTCAATTCACGTTTGTTTTCAGTCGGCAAAAAGAGCAAGATGGACTTGTGCATAGTAAGTTGTTCAAACAGTCGTCTGTATGCAAATCGATGAACAATCAAGCTATATAGATTACCCCCAACACGTCCTTGGACGACTAAAGAGAATTGACATAGTACATGAAATAGTAACAAACCATCACTGACCTTTGATAACGACCGAGTCAAGGACAAAACACGTTAAATATTAACTAAAGACAACCTAGAGCTTTTGTTGTGTTGAAACTACCGATGAAAGACAATGTACGTCAAACATGGCAAGGATATACGACAACAATAATATTGACGTGGTTTTGTTTATTGTTGACAGCAGTATAATTACTAGACGCTCAACTCCGAGTCATAGTATGAGACAATTTCCTTTAGTTAATGCTTGGCTGTGCAAAATTTGACGTCAGTAATTTTTAATTACGCTCTCAAATCGAAGAAGAAAAAATATTTTGACGGAAAGGCGTCCTAAACTACAACGTTAACAGTACGGAGTTAAGTAGTCTTTGATGTCCAATCGGAATGCTGAGACCGTCTTCAGGTGTATGTCACCTTCTTGAGGCATGATTTTAAGATCACAAGGCAAGGATTTATGGACTGGAACTGGACTCATAAAAGTGGTAGTAGTTTGTAAATGTGTGCTCACTGGACCGTATCAAGTAAGCTAAAGGGCGAGGAGTGATGAAACTTTACCGTTGATGCATGGTCGGAGGATTCTAATTTTCTTCCTCCATGGTTGATGTAATGAAGAATGGTGTACCCACGGTGGAGTTGGCAACTTGCCACCCTTTTCCAAATTGCTGAGTAATGGTATTTTTGACGTTTCTAGTCCTATTCAAACTTTTTTTTGTTTTGGATGCCCAGTACCTCAACTGATACATTCCAGTTTATGCAGCCTCATGCAGTGACGGTATAGGTAACCCCCACCTCAACGCTGGTGCAAGCAACTCCACAGCAATAGACAGCACCCCATGTGGGCAGCCCCACTACATGTAAAGGCAGCCTTACCGCAGTAAAGGCAGCCGCACTGCATACAGCGAGCCTCAACGCAAATATAAGCTGCCTCACCTCATAGAGGTCAAGGCATCCTCACCTCTGATATAGGCACCACTGCCGATATAGACAGCCCCACCAACATAGGCAACACTGTATATATTGTCAGCCCACCAATATGGGCAGCCTGGTTGATATAGGCAGCCCCACCGATATAGGCAGCACGATCGATATAGGCAACCCCACCAATATAGGCAGCACTGTAGTGGCAGCCCACCACTATAGGCAGCATGGTCGATATAGGTAGCCCCACCGATGTAGGCAGCCCCACCAATGTAGCCATGCAGCCCACAAAGATAGGCAGTATGTTTGATATAAGCAGCCCAACCGATATAGGAAGCCCCGTCCATAGGCATTCCAGCAAACACGCAGCCCCACCGATGTAGGCATGCAGCCTACAAATATAGGCAGCACGGTCGATATAGGCAGCCCCAAAGATATAGGAAGCCACGCTCATAATAATAGGCGTTCAAGCCAATATAGGCAGCCCGTCGATATAGGCAGCACCGCCGATATAGGCAGTCCAACCGATGTAGGCATGAAGCCCACCAAGTTAGGCAGCCCAACCAACAAAGGCAGCCAGTCGATATAGGCAGCCCCACCAATAAAGGCAGCACTGTACATATTGGCAGCCCACCAATATAGGCAGCATGGTTGATATAGGCAGCCCCATCAATATAGGCAGCCCCATCGATATAGGCAGCCCAACCATTAGGCAGCACCACCAAAGGCAGCACTGGTGATATAGGCAGCCCCAGCAATATAGGCAGCACCGTCGATATAGGCAGCCCACCAATATAGGCAACCCACCAATATAGGCAGCACGGTCGATATATAGGCAGCACGATCGATATAGGCAGCCCCATTGGTTGTGTCGTGGCCGAGCGGATAAGAACACCGGACTCAAGCTCTGGTGTTTCTGATCAGCAGAGTGTGGGTTCGAGTCCCGGTCGTGACACTTGTGTCCTTCAGCAAGACACTTAACCATTATTGCTGCATCCTTCGGATGGGACGTAAAGCCGTAGGTCCAGTGTGTTGTGTAATGCACGTAAAAGAACCCAGTACACTTATCGTAAAGAGAAGGGGTTCGCCCCGGTGTTCCTGGTTTGATCGGCTGCATATTGCGCCACAGCACCTTGTAAACCAATACATGGTGCTATAAATGAATAGGCCTCATACTCAAAAAACGTAGCTCCACATACCTAGCAGGAAAAAATATATCAGCGCTTAGAAACGCCAGTATTAAGCGCTATATAAATGCAAGCTATTATTATTATTATTTATTATATAAAGGCATTCCAGCCAATATAGGCAGCCCACCAATATAGGCAGCACCACCGATATAGGCAGTCCAACCGATGTAGGCATGCAGCCCACCAAGTTAGGCAGCCCCACCACCAACATAGGCAGCACTGTATATATTGGCAGCCCACCAAAAATGGGCAGCATAATATAGGCAGCCCCACAATATAGGCAGCCCTGTAAATATTGGCAGCCCACCACATTTAGGCATTCCAGCCAATAAAGGCAGCCCCCATCGATGTAAGCATGCAGCCCACCAATATAGGCAGCCCCACCAACAAAGGCAGCACAGCTGATATAGGCAGCCCCACCAATATAGGCAGCACGGTAAATATTAGCAGCCCACCGAAATAGGCAGCATGATTGATATAGGCAGCCCCACACCGATGTTGGCAGCCCCACCAATGTAGGCATATAGCCCACAATTATAGGCAGCATGGTCGATAAGCAGCCCCACCGATATAGGCAGCCTCATTGATATAGGCAGCCCAACCGATATAAGAAACCCCAGCCTTTATAGGCATTACAGCCATTATCTTCCAGTACGCGCTAATCCTCCAATCAGATGCTCGAACCGGAGTGTGATATCAGAAGATAACCTACTCCCAGTTTTTATATTGCACTCTGCGTATTGTGAGTGTCAATGCGTCATGCTCCGCATACGGTCAGTGCACAAATTACATTCTAAACTTTGCGCGTGGAAAACCAAAAACAAAAACATAACCTAACCTCATTGACTTAATGAGGCCTTTCGGCCTCGTTGGATATGGGACGCAGAAGCTATATTTTTTCGTATTCCACTCGCGCTTGTGTGATAACTTATAATATAGGCAGCACCACCGATATAGGCAGCTCAACCAATATATAGGCAGCCCAACCGATATAAGAGCCCAACCAGATATAAGCAGCCCCACCGATCCAACCGACTTAAGCAGCCCAACCGATAAGAAACCCATTCCATATAGGCATTCCAGCAAATATAGGCAGCCCCACTGATGTAGACATGCAGCCCACTGATATATGCAGCCCAACCAATAAAGGCAGCACCGTTGAAATAGGCAGCCCTCCAATATAGGCAGCATGGTGGACATAGGCAGCCCCATCGATATAGGCAGCCTCATCGATATAGGCAGCCCCACCGACATATGCAGCCCCACTGATATAAGCAGCCCTATCGATATAAGCAGCCCCACCAATACAGGCAGCCCAACCTATATAGCCAGCCCACCATGAATATAGGCAGCCCAACCAACAAATGCAGCACGGACGATATGGGCAGCCCCACCAATATAGGCAGCACGATAAATATTAGCAGCCCACCAATATAGGCAGCCCCACCAATGTAGGCAGCCCCACCAATGATAGACAGCATGGTAGATATAAGCAGCCCCACCGACATAAGAAGCCCCATGCATACAAACAATCCAGCCAATAAAGGCAGCCCCACCAATATAGGCAGCACCGTTGACAAAGGCAGCCCACCAATATAGGAAGCATGTTCGATATAGGCAGCCCAGCTGATATAGGCAGCCCCATTGCTAGAGGCAGCTCCACCACTATAGGCAGCCCCACAGATATAAAAAAAAAAACCTTCCATATAGGCATTCCAGCCAATATTTTAAGGCAGCCCCACCGAAACAGGCAGCACCGCCGATACAAGCAGCACAACCGATATAGGCAGCTCAACCAATATAGGCAGCACCGTTGACATAGGCAGCCCACCAATATAGGCAGCATGTTCGATATAGGCAGCCCACCGATATAAGCAGCCCCACCGGTCCAACTAACTTAGGCAGCCCCACTGATAAAAGAAACTCCGTCCATACAGGCATTCCAGCCAATATAGGCAGCCCCTCCAATGTAGGCATGCAGCCCACCGATATAGGCAGCTCAACCAATATAGACAGCACCGTTGACATAGGCAGCCCACCAATATAGGCAGCATGTTCGATATAGGCAGCCCACCAATATAGGCAGCCCCATCGGTCCAACTGACTTAGGCAGCCCCACTGATAAAAGAAACTCCGTCCATATAGGCATTCCAGCCAATATAGGCAGCCCCTCCAATGTAGGCATGCAGCCCACCGATATAGGCAGCCCAACCAATATAGGCTGCACCGTTGATATAGGCAGCCCTCCAATAGGCAGCATGGTGGATATAGGCAGCCCCATCGGTATAGGCAGCCCCATCGATATAGGCAGCCCCACCAATATAGGCAGCCCCACCAATATAGGTAGCACCATTGATATAGGCAGCCCTCCAATAGGAAGCATGGTGGATATAGGCAGCCCCATCGGTATAGGCAGCCCCATCGGTATAGGCAGCCCCATTAATATAGGCAGCCCCACCAATATAGGCAGCCCCACCAATATAGGTAGCACCATTGATATAGGCAGCCCTCCAATAGGCAGCATGGTGGATATAGGCAGCCCCATCGGTATAGGCAGCCCCATCGATATAGGCAGCCCCACCAATATAGGCAGCCCCACCAATATAGGCAGTCCCACCGATATAGGCAGCCCCACCAATATAGGCAGCCCCATCGATATAGGCAGCCCCATCGATATAGGCAGCCCCATCGATATAGGCAGCCCCACCAATATAGGCAGCCCCACCAATATAGGCAGTCCCTACGATATAGGCAGCCCCACCAATATAGGCAGCCCCATCGATATAGGCAGCCCCATCGATATAGGCAGCCCCATCGATATAGGCAGCCCCATCGATATAGGCAGCCCCATCGATATAGGCAGCCCCATCGATATGGCAGCCCCACCGATATAGGCAGCCCCATCGATATGGCAGTCCCATCGATATAGGCAGCCCCACCGATATAGGCAGCCTCACCGATATAGGCATGCAGCCCCATCGAAATAGGCAGCCCCACCGATATAGGCAGCCCCACCAATATAGGCAGCCCCACCAATATAGGCAGTCCCACCAATATAGGCAGTCCCATCGATATAGGCAGTCCCACCGATATAGGCAGCCCCACCAATATAGGCAGTCCCATCGATATAGGCAGCTCAACCAATATAGGCAGCACCGTTGACATAGGCAGCCCACCAATATAGGCAGCATGTTCGATATAGGCAGCCCACCGATATAAGCAGCCCCACCAATATAGGCAGCCCCACCGATATAGGCAGCCCCACCAATATAGGCAGCCCACCAATATAGGCAGCCCCACCAATATAGGCAGCCCCACCAATATAGGCAGCCCCATCGATATTGACTCTCATAAGGCACAACAAAGGTAACTTGATGATGATGTCAGGTGAATTGGGTCAGTATGCAAGCTATCCAACATAGTTTTTACGGCCTTTTGAGGCATGCAACTTTGAAGTTGAAACAAATTATCCAGAATAATTTCCCCACCTGGCATGGATCGAGGTCAGCAGTTATAACAATATAACAAAGACATTAAAGACATTACCAATTATCTTGAAAAGGGAAGCTGGGTACTAAAAAAAAAAAAAAATTAGAGGGCCTTTTAGAATCACCAAAATAAGTTAACATCACAAACAATTTGCAAAGACATAATAATAATAAAAATAATAATAATTATGGCTTCTTATAATAGCGCTCATATCCGTCACTCAGCGATGCTCAAAGCTCTTAAACATTAAGTATTTTCCTGCAAGGTATTGTGGAGCTACGTTTTGAAGTATTAGACCTATTCCTTTGCATAGCACCATGTAATGGTTTACAAGGTGCTGTGGCGCATTATGCAGCCATTCAAACCAGGAACACCGGAGCGAACCCCTTCTCGTTTCAACACACTGAACCACCGGCTTTACATGCCATCCGAAGGACGCAGCAATAATGGTTAAGTATGCAACTAAATCTGCAACAGTGCAAATATATGCAAAGATATTTGTGAAAAATGTGATGTTTTGCAAAGACTTGTGTTACCACAAATATTTCGCAGATTTTTGTGATAATATTTTTGACACCACAAATATTTGAAAGATATTCGCTGTATGATGTGCCTTCAGGGCCACCATAGCTTTCAGGTTCTGATATGTTAGTCGGTCTACACAAATTGTATGTTTTTCTGCAGGAGTTTGTTCAATGGTAATGTGTTGGCTCTAAATTTCAACAAAGAGCAAAATAAATTAAGGTAAAATCTGTTCACACAGGAAAACCTTTGAAGAATAGGAAGCACTTGACCTTGACAGACCTCAAGGCTTAAGTAGGTCACTGTTGCCTCAGGAAACTTGCTTGTCACTTAGTTTCCCCAGGTGTTTAGCATCGTCTTCCCACCTACCACTTTATAACCAAGTTACATAAATGTAGATAACACAGAGCGAATAACATTTTATTATGGGGCGCACAAGAACAAAATTGAGCTGGATTCAGTTCCAGTGAATAACATAATTAAAGATTTTTGAGTGTCTTGGAAAGCACACGTTGAAAACGGGAGTCAAAAAGGTGTAGCAGTTTGTCTATGCAAAGTCCAGGTGTAACTTTGGTATGCTTTGGTATGATAGTTAACAATACAATTTTTTAGGGGGCCTTTTAGAATAAGCAATGTTCAAAAATTCAGTTTTAAATTTAAATAATAGATAACCTTACTAAATAAATAAATACATAAAATATAACCAGTGTCCCTTTTTCATATCAACTGTCATGTCTTTGCTGTTCTGGCCCATTGTTATTGGACAGGTCAATTGCTGACCTAGATCCACGCCCAATGGGGTGATTTTCCTCTTTTGTTTCAAAAAATCATGCTGCTGTTGAAAACTCCCCAGCTGGGGGGGGGGACACCACATTTTTGGCCCATAAATTTCCAAGAAAAACACTTTTTTCCCACAAACTGGGATGCAATCATTATAACGATGAAAGTAATAAACGATTCAAAAAAATTAAAATTTGCATCCCCCCCAAAAAAAATTTAAAAATTCTCCAATGGCAAATTTTGAATTTTTTTAACATCATCATGTAGAAATTATGGGAAAAAAATAAAGATTTGTGGCAATTTTCATAAAGGCTAGGCACTAGCTTAGTCTGATATTGTAGATTACATGTATTTTGCAAATGCAACTTTAAAATGAATTTATTATTTGTAGAAAATAGACAGAAAACTTACTTTTGAACAAAATAAATAAATGAAGAGATATAGGCATAAATACACAAAAAGGGATAAACACAACACTACGGTTATGAAAAGTAATTCGTACTTCAATGTATTTTTTGCATCTTACAATGGAAGCCCAATGATAGACCAAAATATAAAAAATATATATTTTAATAATAAAGACAAAGTACTTGATTGATCCTTATCAATGAGGTCAAATTGATTAATTTAAATTGGGAAACTCCCTGATTATACACATCACATACTACCAATCTTCAATTTATCCTCATCTTAAATAGTACCAAAGTAAAAAAAAAAGCATCTGAACCCCATCAAATCACTGTTGCTTAATTTGATTGCTCAAAGCAAAATAAACCCGATATAAACCTGCACAAAATACCTGACAAAACATAAAAGCTGTTTGTGTTTTTTTTTTTTTTTTTTTTGTTTGTTTTTTCACCAAGATGTGACCTTTTACCTTGTGAAACTTACACAGGTTGGTTATATAATAAGTTTAGTGAAAACTAGATTGGGAACTATTTCTTTCTTCCCAAAACAATGTACTCTCAAACCTTTTAACAACCATATTAACATCCATTACTACTTTACATGTTACACTTTGAATGAGTTGAACATTCCAAATATTAGTACCTTTTTATATAGATGAATATAATATATGCAGTGTGTACTCATGCTTCAGAGTCCTGTGAGAAAAACATGTGATATGTGGGGGCCCTTCCATTGTTGATCTCTTTAGTGTTATTTCTGTTAGGATGAACATAGTTATCCTGACCCTAGCATGGCAACCAACATTGCCTATAGTAACAACTAACCTACATGTACAATAAGACATTTCAAATCTAACACTTTACGGAAAAAAACCTGTACACAGCCTAGATACTTGAATCAGGCACTAAATTGATCATTATATCCCAAAATGGAATCAAAGATTGTTTGCTTTGATGTCAACTTATGTGTGAATATTTCTTGGGTGTGATCCCTGGCTATACGGCAGTTAACGGTTGTATGGCTTCTGACTGGCACCCCCGAACAAAGATATTGACAAAATAGGGAGACCGCCAATATAGGGCTAGATAGCTCAGTTGGTAGAGCGCCGGTACATTAATCCGGAGGTCGTTGGTTCAAATCCCGCTCTAGTCAATTTTTCTTTGTTCAACCCCATACTATTTGAAATTTACCCAGTCAGTTTCCCTTGTGGTTTATTACTTGACATAACTTTTTAAACGGTACAACTCTTGTAAAACACACACCTCTTCATCCATAAAATTATTGACTGCTTCGCTGAAACTACCTCTCCCATTGTGATCCCCTATGCATTCATTGCCCAGGGAGCACCTAGGAAGTCATGGTTTTAACTTTTAACCATTACATTGTACATGTAGCACAAGTAAAAGAAGTCAATATTTGCGATACACTGCCATAGACGTCTATGTACCAAGAAGCTGCCAATGCTAAAGGTATAATACACTGGTTACTATGGGTATAGTACATTGGTTGCTATGTGTATAGTTCGTCCCGCATGGCTTTCTATTAAAAATAAGACATATCATGTGACAGTTCTAACCCAATCAAAAGGCAGAAACTGTGTATGGGCTTTTATAAATAATATTTATGTCAAAATACTTCAAATCCTGTACAGAAAGGATCACTCAGCATTAACCATAACCATTTTAGAAGTCTTACAAAATGCAGATATTTTTATAAGTAACATTTTACCTTGAAATATTAATTTTTTCATTTACACTGAAAAATGAAAATAACTAGTGAAAAAAGATGGCAGAAAATTCTACTATTACAATGGGTTCTAACATAGCGCGCATATTCTAGCTGCATGTAGAACAAGATGCTATACAACATTATCCCTGTTCATCAGGCATATTCTAAAATTGTCTCAACTACCTGGGGAGCAAACAACCTCAAGCTGCTTATATTAGCGCTAAGATGTAATCCCACACATACTTTCAGCCCTAGCAGTTTCCCATTTAAACATCTGGGTTAAGAGAAGCAATTTATAGTTAAGTGCCTTGCTTAAGCACACAAGAGTCATGACCGGGATTTGAACCTTCACTGGGATGATTCGCTGTGTCTTACAAGAGAGGCCAAAGTCAAGTGTGGTCTCAAACTCTAAGTTAAAAAAAGTTCATATTGCATACAAAGTCAAATTTATAGATAAATTAATTTTTCAAAAAGCCTAGGTTTGTGTGTGACATTAAAAACAATAATGAAGTGTTTAATGCCACTATGGGTTTTAAACATTACATACAAAATAGACATACATGAAAATAATGTCTATATCAATAATTGCTGCAAAAAGTAAGAACATTTACTTTTTGTTTATCATCAAAGATTTGCATACACGATTTTGGTTTACAGTGCAGACAAAATGTTTTCAAGATTTAACAAACAAGTTTTGCATCGTTTAGGAACAAAGTATTCTGTACAACTAACTTAAAATTCTTCTTTGTACTAACACAAAATCATAGAATGTGTAACGTCATGTATGTTCCCTTTATATGAAACATTTAATTATGCAAACTATTAAAAAAATATATATATCACCCTTAATTTGGCTGAAAAGAAAAAATTGCATTATCATTTCCGCAAAAAAAACCTTTGAAAACATGTATGCTCTTGTACTGGAAAACAAAAACTTCTATTTTTGATTTTTGAAGATCAGAAATCAGAACAAAAACATTTATATGGGGTTGAACAAAGAAAAATTGACAAAAACATTTGTCACTAATCTGGTTTCACAGCTGAGTTTAAAAAAAAAAAATTGTATCTCAGTTTCCACAGTTAGCCATACGGAACATGATTCAACCAGAAATGAGATAGTCTGGATTTATCTAACAGGATCCAGTTTAGGAGGGAATGTTGGATCCGAAAAGTAGATAAATTCTAGTTCTTCTTAGAACAACCACTTCTCCCAAAAGAGAGATGTTATTTATGTGAATATCACTGTAAGCTAATTTCTTAGTGTACTTCTTACACAATACAAAGCTTCAAATCTTTACTTAACAGTACATGTTTAATACCAACAAAATGACATACAGCTAAGTATCAATCCATTTCTACCTGTTTCAAATGGCACAAAAAGGTGATTGATTTCAATATACAGAATAACAGAACCATACTTTTTAGCAAATCTTCAAGAACCAATATGTCACTTGGTTCCAATCTGTTTATTGAAGATAGTGACTCTCCCGTTTGGCAATGAAGGTTCACTTTTAAAGTAATACACTGTTTGAATCTTGGATTCTTGTTTTGAGTTGTTAGTTGTTATCTACTGACTGCACTTAAATCCTGTTGCCCTCCATTAAGCATGAAGCTAATCTCTCTTGAGCCTTAAGTTCAGAGCAATTCTTCACACTTTCATGAGTTATTTATTCATAATATGGTGGTTGCAACAAATGGCAGTGAGGCAGACAGAGTGGTGTGTTGTTTCTCCATTTGTCACAGTTTTAAATCAGCCAAATTGTACTATATGCAGCAACTGGTTAAAAAATAGAGACAACAAAAACATTGTACAAATACAGAAACAAATAAACCTTTTAATTTGCTCTAATATAAATGTCAAAAGTAAAATAAAATTTAGAAACTATTTCAATAAATCATTCCAACCCAAACTTAGCACAATTTCACAACTGAGTCAAAGAAAAATTGTCAAATTAGAAGTACAGGAGTATGCAAGAAAATTGATACATTATTGTTTGAGTAAATCAAGGTAAGATCATATATAACAGTATATACAACACATACTATAAGTTTGATATCCTATGCAAGGTGTCTACTGTTGGGGATTACGAGGCATACATCATTTCTAACTGAACCATATTCTTACCTCATATGTTGGATGCTCAACATGTCACATCTAGTGAATACCATTTTCCAATACCATTTCCAGGAACTGATGATATAAAGAAAACAGGAAAAAAATGTATTACACCATTAGTTGTTGAGTTCTCAAAATGTTTGCAAAACAAAATGCTGGTGTTGTTTAATCTTTCCAATTCTCAAAAACATTTATGAAATAAATGTAGTTTTTAAATTTTATCTAGAAATTTGCAGTGTTGTAAGAATCATAATCAAGTACTATTTGAGTATCATTTCAATGGTACTCAAAGTCCATACTCAAAAATAATATGTACTCAAAGTCATGTGATTGATACTCGACTGAAAATGCACTCTGACTCGATTTTAAATACTTGTGGTCAAAATACAACTTTCCCATAATATGTGCGTAAATTTTTCTAGAGGGCCTACTTATCCATGATATTTCACTGTACCATGGCAATACATTGGTTGCCTATAGGTAGGGTCTGCGTACAGACAAACCCTTCATCACTGTAGAAACTAGAGCCTTCAGAACCAGACAATTACAAACTCGTTGTTAACGCCCCAAAATAACTCTTCCGTCCCTTTGATTTTTAAGTATTCTACTTACAGAATCCAAAAAACAAAGTATTTCAAAGGGCTATCAAGCAGTTTTGTAGCATTCCATGTAATAATTATTTTTAACTTCAGTCTTTGATTCCTTCTGTACTACTGAAATCAGACATTGCTTATTAAAAGAACAGTTCAAAAGTGTTTATTTTGTTTTTTTACGTTTGACAGAACCAAATTCATATATATTTTGTTACACAGTCAGGTCAGGTTGTAAGGTTGTCAAAATGGTACTGTGGCAGTAATGTAATAGGCTATGCATGCCATTGATATGCAAGAAATAGAGGAATACAATTTTGGTAAAAGTAAATGACTTGTCTTTGATGTATTTATGTTTAAATTGTTAAAGCATTGTCATCTAGAAATTAGTCCAAAAAAAACAGCACATGTGTTTATGTCTCATTTTAAAGATCCAAGTACTTGTCCAAGTACTTGGTACTTGGCTGTTTGACTCGGTACTCGGATAGCAGAATACTCGGTACTCAGACACTTTGTGCTCATACTCAGGTACTACTGGGCAACCCTAATATTTGCCAGTCTTTGATACTCAACTAAAAAAGTAATTGACTACAACACCAGGGCTAGATATTTACAATTGACCACTAGCCGTGGCCATTGATTTTAGTGTCAGGCAAATAAACTCACCACTGGAAAAGTTCGGCAGTCTTGTGTTTAAAAATTGAATAAAAATACCTCACTGTATAATAACTTGAATGTAAAAGAAAGTATGTTTAAGTGTTGACTCTAAGTCTGAGTCAAATATCTTTCAGTTCCTTTGAGTATCTAACTATACTCACCCATAAGACAAATGAGATGAATCTTGTCTACAGTGTATGTGCTCTTTCAAACCAAACAGTTAATGATGTACTGTGTATAGCCTTTTCTCATTTTGATTCTGGTCTTGAAAAAAACAATCTGGTCATGTAAAAATTGTGAGCAACAAGCCCAGTGGTCTTGTGGATTTTTCATTCAAATTCAAGCCCGAACACTGGAAGTTGGTTTTATTACTAAATTTCTAGTTATGAAACAATTAACAAATACAACAAAAAGTACTTGACCACAGTGGTTGTAAAATCTGAAGAATCCTGATAGATCAAGAAACAGTGTGACAAATCCCTACATTTATCTTAGCTTTACTTAGTTAGTACAACATGTATGTTGTACATGTACATGGGACCTTAGGCTGAACCTCTCATCATCAGGAAAACCCCAAATGACCACAACCAGTAAGGGTGCATTCCACTAAATAAGAGTAGTGATATAGGCCTACAAACTTTAGTTTTCTTTTAAATTATGTGGGGTTTCCATGGGCTTCAAGCTATGTTATCACAAATAAAACCATCCCAACAGTGTACAGGAGGGCTAGTTTCCCAGAGAAAAGCAGGAATTTTGAAAAATAGGGTCCAACCCTTTTGATCAACATAAGACCAATTTCTTTGAGCCTCAGTTACCTAAACTACCCCAAATAAACACAAGATACAATAGTGGACCCAAATTGGATCCCTAAAAGTAATCACTTTCAATTCTGTCGAACTGAGGGCCTGTACAATATTAATGAGGCTTGTGGCAGTGACTAAGTGCACTCTGACAACCCAATAGATTGAGGGCAGTTGACAAAACCATATGGCAAAACAAATCTGCATCTACACAAAAACTTGCAAATGGTGCTTGCGATAAAATTGAACAATTTTAATAACAGCAGGTACATGTAGATATAACTAGATAAAGGGACACTTAGGGCATCAGTTCCTAAAGTTACAATATTTGAACACCTTTCAAGGGACAAACCCACTTTGTTGGGCTATTTTTTGCTACAGAATAGATGCATTTATGAATCTAAAAGTCTTCCAGGAGTACAGTAGAATGGTCCCTAAAAAAAACAATCAAATTTGGCTTTTGGTTTGGATAAACCAGCTGACCTTTCGAATTAGTTTTACTTCCAGCTGTATACAAGTTCATTAATGCATCAAAATCAATTTTGTTTACAATTATTTATGAGTATTTGACAAAAGAGAATACAGATGTGGATAAAAAGTAAAAATAACTAGAGCTTAATTGCATTTGTGCACAAATGCCGAGCTGTTTCGCCAATAACATTTTCAAATTACTCAAGTAAATATGAAAGTCTTTTTGTATTCAAAGCAGATATGACGTATCGAGCCTGTTTAATTTTTAGCAATTTATGACTTAAAGGTGCAAAAGATCAAAAAACAAATTAACAATCATGTGATGACATCATCATGATGTCATTTCAAAATTTACAAGAATTTGCCATTATCTAGCAACCTACCAAGTTTCAACATGATCGCACTGATACATCGGGAGATATACGACATCGAAAAAGGCACCTTTAATGCAGCGTCACGTGACCCCCGATATTGTCATTGATCTGAAACTTCACACATATGATGGCTGCCTGACGGTCAACATGTGTAAATTTTGAAGTGATTATACAAAACTTCCCCACTTCTTCAAAAAGTCCATTTTGAACAGTTTTCAACCTGCCGCTAGAGGGCGCTCGTGTGTATCATGACGTCATAGGAATTTTTTTTAACTGCACACCCATGCCAGACACTAACATCGTTGAAAGCATGTTCAAAACATTTAACACTTTTGAATTACAAGGCACTTTCGGTTTTAACCGGAAGTAGAGGTCATGTGAGGTCACGCACACTGAATGAAATGAAGCCCTAATTTATCCCTATACAATCCCGCAAACAGAAACCTACGGTCTCTTGTGGCCGATTTGATACGGATTTTCAAATATTTAAAATAGAAACCTTTAAGATGACATCACATGATAGGTGATGACGTCATCATGACATCATTGTTTGCGGGGCCTTATTGCACCAATGCCTTTCATCAGTGAAAGTTTCATTACAATTGCTCTTTAGGAACTATGCAAAAAGCCGCTTAGAATGAATCGTGCATTATTTCAATGACTTCCGGTTTACTGAAACAGACAAATTAAAAAAATAACTAGAGCTTAATTGCATTTGTGCACAAATGCAGAGCTGTTTTTAGCCAATAGCATTTTCAAATTACTCAAGTAATTATGAAAGTCTTTTTGTGTTAAAAGCAGATATGACATATCGAGCCTGTTTAAAAAATATTTTTAGATTATACAGTGTTCATTTAGCAATTATGACTTAAAGTTGCAAAAATTGAAAACAATCATAAAAAATCATTTGATGACGTCATCATGTCATTTCAAAATTTACAAGAACTTGCCAATATCTCACAACCTACCAAGTTTCAACATGATCGCACTAATACATCGGGAGATACACGTTTTCAAAAAAGGCACCTTTAATGCCGCGTCACGTGACCCCCGATGACGTCATTGATCTGAAACTTCACACATATGATGGCTGCCTGACGGTCAACATATGTGTAAACTTTGAAGTGAATACACAAAACTTCCCCACACACATCTTAAAAAAGTCAATTTTGAACAGTTTTCAACCTGCCACTAGAGGGCGCTCGTGTGTATCATGACGTCATCGGTATTTTTTTTTAACTGCACACCCTTGCCAGACACTAACATCGTTGAAAGCATGTTCATAACATTTAGCACTTTTGAATTACAAGGCACTTCCGGTTTCGACCGGAAGCAGAGGTCAAGTGAGGTCACGCACACTGAATAAAATGAAGACCTAATTTATCCCTATACAATCCCGCAAACAGAAACCTACGGTCTGTTGTGGCTGATTTGATACGGATTTTCAAATATTTAAATTAGGACCCTTTAAGATGACGTCACGTGACAGGTGATGACGTCATCATGACATCATTGTTTGCGGGGCCTTATTGCACCAATGCCTTTCATAACTGAAAGTGTCATTGCAATTGCTCTTTAGGAACTATGCAAAAGGCTGCTTAGAATGAATCGTGCGTTATTTCAATGACTTCCGGTTTACTGAAAAATACGAATTAAAAATTTAGTTTTTTTTAAACTTTAACAAAAACAAGAGCTGTTTCGCTGCGCTGCACACAGCTAAATATGAAAAAATTGAATGTAAGATTCTAATTCAAAGAGTCTAGGCAACAGAAGAGTGTTACACAGTCAGCGGTGGGCTGTAGGTCCTTTCTCTATGAGCCAAGCAAGAACCCAGAGGCAATATCCCATACAGCCAGTGACTCAAGGGGCTAGCGAGGCATTAACCCTGAGGCAAGAACTAGCCAGCTACATGTAGCTGGGAATTATGAACATGTGGGAGGGGTAGGAAGCCACGCCACCCAGTATGTTTTGTCATCAAGGATTTTAGCCTATAATACCAACTGTTACCACATTATGTAGCAGGGGCCTACACTACACACAGGACTGTCATGTCATACACTAACCAGCTGGTATAATGCTTGTGTATGTTGGACCTTTGGTTGAACCCTCTGTGGAGAAAAGAGACGCACTCTGGCCTGATGCTTCATTTTTGAAAGGGCAAGGACACCAATGCCTTTTCTCCTTGGTGAAGGGAACATTTCAAGGGGCTCCAAGGCAATGACCAAAGGGTAACTGAGTCAATGGCCTCTGTTTCCTCTGTGAAGTGATGCTTATCCACTCTTTGCTACTGTCAAAATTGTTTAACATTGTAGACCACTACTTTGTTTACAAACCATTGTCAATGCAAATGGAGATATGACATATGAGGACCCAATCTGCTAGCTAATAATACTAATGTGGATTACGCTCACAGTAGATACAATATTACCCAGGACAAACCAGACATGTTGGAGAATTAACAGTAATGGCCATACAATCAAAGGCATTACATCATCCTGTTCAGAACACAGGGACACTGCGAAAAGGCATAGTAAATGATGCCAATCAATTAAAAGGTGGGGAAAACCACAGGTCAACAAACACTCAATGGATCATTTGTGTATTTACAGTTATGAATAATTCCAGAAGAAAACCTGTTGTGGTAGAGAGTTGTCCAATGGTCTTACGTATTGATTAATGTGGAAATACACTGCAGGGAATATTGGTGTACACCAAACAATCAGAGCATCCAGCAAGCCAGTCTTGGATTTGATAGAAATATAGGCCTAATGCAAATCATGAACATAACTAATGTAGGAATGAAGTAACTATATTTAGTAATCTTGTGAGTACAACCATGTGTAAATCTCTTTTGGAGGGGTGTTGGCTCTGAAAAGAGCCGGTGTGGTCTCAATGTTTCGAACAGTATACTCTGCTCGTCTTCAGGAGAAGGGGCATGACAAAACTCTGCCAGTATCCCTTGTGTACAAAATCAGTCTGTCCATTGTCAATGATAGATAACACCAAATTATAAAACTCAATAACTAAGCAAACAAGTAAGCTTATACCAAAATCAAATTGAGGTCAGTTTCTTCTTTTCTTTGTGAAAAAGCTTGAAGGTGAAAAAATAAAAAATTTGATTAAGAGAAATGGAAAATCATATTGCCTTGAATTTCTGCTTTGGTCAAAGTTAATTGTTCCACACCTGTTTTGTATATGTGTGTGTGTGAAGTATAATGTCACACTTTACCTGATGTGCATAACAGCTGACAGCTTACAATGTATGTGTTGCATGTCACAGATCATACCTGAACTGTAAACAACATTACAATCAGGGCCATAGGAAGTGGTAGGGCCGGTATGGCCATGGCCATGGCAATACCAATATTTTAGATATTTTAGGTGTTCGGGCACTCCGCCCGAAACACCTCTTGTTTTTGTTCCGTTTTTTTTTTTTTTTTTTTAAAGTCCTAAGACCTATATTGTTTTTGTTCGTTTTTTTCCCTTTTTTTTTAGGTGTTCGGACAAAGTCCGAAGACCTCTTGTTTTTGTTCGTTTTTTTTTAGGTGTTCGTGCAATACAACACGAACACCTCTTGTTTTTGTTCTGTTTTTTTTTTTTTTTTTTTTTTCTTCGTCTTCTTCTTCTGGAGAACTCTTCTCAGGAACATAACTCAAGATTGAAACTGAGTTGAACCTTGAAACTCATCAGACAATTGAACCACAATATGAAGACGGCACAGTTTTCATTACGTCACGATGACATCATCAGGTGTCAAATTACAAGGTTTTTAAAGTTGAAAAGTGACCATTTGGTATGTGCTGTATTTTAATGAATTTAAAAGCTATGATGTTCATAATTGGGCATCTGATAGTTCAAGACTGGGGCAACATTTAAAAAGTTAACGTCAAAATCTTATGACCTTTAGTTCCGGTCGTACCGGAAGGTCAAAGTCTGCCTTTGTTTTTGTTTTCATTTTTCGGACATAACTCAAGTTTGAAACTGAATTGAACCTTAAAACTCATCAGGCAATTGTACCTCGATATGAAGACAACACACTTAAAATTGAAAATTGACCATTTGCTTATTGCTGTAGTTTGGGCAATTTTAAAGCTACGATGTTCATAATTGGGCATCTTTTAGTTGAAGACTGGGGCAACATTTGTAAAGTTAACACCAAAATCGTATGACCTTTACTTCCGGGTCGTTACCCTGGGTCGAAGTTTGCCTTCGGGTTTTTTTCCTTCAAAAATCTGTTTTTTGCCTTTTTTACAGCATAACTCAAGATTGAGAATGAATTGAACATTGAAACTTGTCAGACAATTGAACCTCGGTATCAAGACGACACAGACTTGATGATGTCATGATGACGTCATCAGGTATTGAATTACACTAAATCAAATTTTAATATTTGTAAAAAATCATAACTCCTGAACCACATGCTGGATTTTTACAATCTACCAATCATCGGACAGGTCGTAAAAAGTTCAACAATCGCTACACAAACTTTGACCTCATTTGACCTTGACTTCCGGTTCAAACCAGAAGTTGAAAATTTCAAAAATTCATGTTTCAAAAACTACGTAATATTTTAACATGAATTTTGCATCAAATTATAGATGAATTCCTCTGCCGAAACTTTTGCACATATATTATGGCATTTTAATCTTTACAAATAGTCAAAACGGGGACGACAAAGCACCCGTGTCTGTTGACTTTCATTGTATGACAACGCGTGTAGTGTATGCCAACACAATCATACGCCGACACTGTACAAGGCCACGCTACGCGGTGACTGTGCACTGTCGACGTCTTTGTTTGTTTGACACGGCGGGAAACAAGTTTTCTCAACAGCGCCCTCTTTCGTTGGTATATATTAAACAGCGCTGATAAATTAGTAAAATAGTTTTCGGGCTTATCTACGGAATAACTCAGGATTGAAATTGAATTAAACATTGAAACGCATAAGATAGTTGAACCTCATTATCAATTGAACCTCAGTATCAAGACGACACAAGACGACATCATATATTCCTAAACCATATATTCGATTTATATCATCTAAACGTCATTAGAAAGGGCTCTAAAGATTCAACAAAAGATACACAGTGTGACATTATTTGGCTGTGCCTTCCTGTTCAAACCGGAACTTGGAATTTAACGTTTCAACAAATCATAACTTCTAAACCACACATTGGATTTGTACAATCTATACATCATTGGAAAAGTATGTAACAACTTAAAAAACCGATACACAGAATGTGAGCCTATTGACGTTGACTTCTAGTTCAAACAGGCAATTGAAGTTCTGTAATGGGAAACAATCTAACTCCTGAACCAGACATTGCATTGATAAGGTAAAATGTTTTCACCAATTCATTCAGTCACAATTTGATGACATCACTCACGAACACCAGGTTTTTGTAGTAAACAAAAACTGAATCTCTAGTTTTTTACTTCTTCTTCTTCTTCTCTCCGTCGATTGTCCGCCAACAAAGACACACTTCTCAACCTCACATAAACTTGAAACTTCATACATAGTTAGATATTCATTATTAGATGAAACCGTTTTTGATTTCGTCATCAGGTGTCAAATTACAACGTTTTTAAGGTTTAAAAAGGACCATTTGCTTTTTGCTGTAGATTCGGCAATTGGAAAGCTATGATGTTCATAATTAGGCATCTAATAGATCAAGACTGGGACAACATTTGAAAAGTTTATGCCAAAATTGTATGACCTTTACTTCCGGTCGAACCGTAAGGTCAAAGTTTGCCTTTATGTTTTTTCGTGAAAATTTTCAATTTTGGGGCATAACTCAAGATTGAAATCGAATTAAACATTGAAACTCATGAGACAATTGAACCTCAATATCAAGACTACACCAACTAGATGATGTTATGATGACGCCATCGGGTTTTGAATTAACATAAATCAAAGTTTAATATATGTAAAAAATCATAACTCGTTAACCACGTGATGGATTTTTACAATCTACACATCATCGGACAGGTCGTTGAAAATTTTACAAACGCTACACAAAACTTGACCCTATTTGACTTTGACTTCCGGTTCAAACCGGAAGTTAAAAACTTCAAAAATTCATATCTTAAAAACCAGTTAACTTTTCAGCATGATTTTTGTATCAGGTTGTAGAACGTTTAGTCTGCCCAAACTTTTGCACAGAGATACCAATCTTTTGATCTTTACATCTGGTCAAAAAAGGACGATAACGCGCCCGTTTAAGTTGACCCCATTGACGACGCATGATAGTGAAAGAACACATGTACACATACGCTGTACCTGTACAGCCACATGTACATTGCACGTTTAGTTAAGTTTACGTGGGCATTGCACTGAACAGCTTCATGTTGGAATACATCGTCGCTGTTGTTTCATCGATATTGCATACCCAAAGATAGTCCGTCTAATATTTGAAAAATTCATAACTCCGGAACCCCATGTTGGATTTTTACAATCTACACATCATCGAATAGATCGTTCAAAGTTCAACAAACGCTACACAGATCATGACCCCGTTTGACCTTAACTTCCAGTTCAGACGGGAAGTTGAACATTTTCAGAAATTTATATCTCAAAAACTATAAATCATTTCAGCATAATTTTTGCATTGTTGAAGATATATGATGACAATGTTTGGTCGAAACTGGCATTAAAGCGCACGTATTAGTTGACCCTCTTTTATACAGACGCTAGCTAAATAGGGAGTTGCGATGACGTCATCAGTTTTCAAGTTAAGCTTTATTTGAAAAATGTTCCTTTATCTTTGAAAATCCATATCAAATGAAGGACATGAGACCGTAAGTTGCTTTTTAAGGGATTATACCAATGTAATTTAAGTGTAACTTTTTTGTTGTGTGCGTGACCTTACGTGACCTCTACCACCGGGCGAAACCGGAAGTGCCTTGTTATTTAAAAGTGGCACATTTTTAAAAGTTTTTTTTAACGATGTTATAGTCGAGCAAGGGTCTGGTTTACAAAAATTTGACCGCTGACGTCAATAAATCTAAAAGCGCCCTCTAGCGGCAGGTTGAAAACAGTTCAAATTACACTTTTACTAGATGTCTGTGGCGAAGTTTAGGATAGTTGTTTCAAAATTAGTATACATAATGAATTTCATGCAGACAACATATGTGTGAAGTTTTAGATTGATGACTTCATCATGTGTCACGTGGTATCGCCTTTAAGGTTTACTTTTTGAAGCCGTGTATCTACAAAAACCACAGTTTGACTGAGTTGAAACTTGGCATGTTGATAGACAATGATATCGACTACTTAAATCTAAACAAACAACATGATGACGTCATTTTTTTTTTTTTATATTATAAATTTTTACTAATTATTACGGGTATTTTTAGACCTGCTGTCAAACCACGGGATACACACACACACTACGTGATCTAAACCAGTTAAACGGTGGGCAAATCAACTGCAAGATTCAAAGTCCATCAAACATGCTTATACTGAGTAGTAAATGCTTGGTCCTGGGGGAACAAATACGCTTCCCGAACACCTTGTTTTTGTGCTTGCAACAAAAACTTATATCTAGTTTTTACTTCTTCTTCTTCTTCTTCTTCTCTTTGCCAATTGTCCGCTAACAAACACACACTTCCTAAGCTCATATAAACTTGAAACTTCACACGTAGTTAGATATTCAATTGTAGATGAAACCATTTTTGGTTTCGTCATGATGACGTCATCAGGTGTCAAGTTACAAGGTTTTTAAACATTAAAAGTTTTATAATCCTTGAAAATCTATATCAAATCAAGATGAGGAGACCGTCGGTTGCTTTTTGCGGGAATATATAGAGGTAATATAGGTCTTCATTTTTTATTGTGTGCGTGACATGACTTGACCTCTACTTCCGGTAGAAACCGGAAGTACCTTGTAATTTAAAAGTGGCACATTTAAAAAAAATTTTTTTAATGGTGTAAGCAAGGGTCTGGTTTTAAAAAATAAGACAAGTGACGCATAAAAGTCACTCTAGCGGCAGGTTGAAAACAGTTAAAAATACACTTTTACCAGATGTCTGTGGCGAAGTTTAGGATGATTGTTTCAAAATTGGTATACATAATGACCTTTATGCAGACAACATATGTGTGAAATTTTAAATTGATGACATCATCATGTGTCACGTGGTATTGCCTTAAAGATTTACTTTTAAAAGCCATGTATCTACAAAACCACAAGTTCGACTGAGTTGAAACTTGGCATGTTGATAGACAGTGATAATGACCACGTAAATCTAAAGAAACAACATGATGACGTCATTCCTGTTTTTGTTACAAATATCGCTGTCAAACCACGGGAAAATAACTGCACTGAAAACACACACAATGCGTGATCTATATCAGTTGCATCGTGAGTTGCTTTTCGCTCTATTCTAGTCTCTGTTCAAGGTTCGCGCAGCCTGCTTTTGACAATATG
The DNA here is from genome assembly GCA_032158295.1 of Pycnopodia helianthoides. Classification (NCBI taxonomy): domain Eukaryota; kingdom Metazoa; phylum Echinodermata; class Asteroidea; order Forcipulatida; family Asteriidae; genus Pycnopodia; species Pycnopodia helianthoides. The sequence continues at coordinate 7,933,423 of CM063245.1, read as the reverse complement.
CTTTGTTAGTTTCTATAAGACTTTGGTCACCAAGCTGAAACTTTGCATGTATCCAAATTGGGATATGTTACATCAAAAAAAATTTGTTCACACGACGACGACGCCATCAAGTGTGATATGACGTCACCTTAAAGGTGCAGGTTCAAGATCTATATACTGAGTAGTAAATGCTTGGTCCTGGGGAAAAAAATACGCTTCCCGAACACCTTGTTTTTGTGCTTGTAACAAAAACTTATATCTAGTTAATAATTCTTCTGCTTCTTATCTCTCGCGATTGTCCGCTAACAAAAGCACACTTCCCACGCCCACACAACCTTCTAACTTTACACATAGTTAGATATTTATTAGGAGTCAAAACCGTTGCAGTGACATCATTATGGCATACCAGGTGTCGAGTTACAAGCAATTTAAGTAAAAAAAGTGACCTCATGCCAATACATGCATGTTTCTGAATAATATAGCTACAGTATAGCTTTCCAATTTTCAGTGAACTCATAATGATTTATATAGAAAATCATTAAATGAGCTTTGTTAATGATGTTTGATCGGTTATTGTTGCAAAAATAATTCATCAAGATTAATTTAAAATATTATTAGAGAGTAACCAATCAAATTAATTGTAGAATTTGTTCAAAAAGTGAGGGAAAATGGCAAGGAACGGTCATATTTGCACCACAGAGCATCTAGAATGAAATTTTCCCGGGGCCCGCTTAAGGGCCCCGAACCCCACGCCGTAATCATGGTAATGGGGGATTTTAGTAAATAAAGCTGTTTGCTACTAAAAATGGGCATTAATGATAATTAATTTTAATAATGTTATAATTGGAACCAGTTCTCATTGAATATGATGCAAAAAATTGACACATGATTTTCTTTCAGGCAAGGGCACCTCTAAACTTTACTTGAGCTCACAAAATCTCAACAGTAAATGAGATGGCCTTAATTATGAGCTGTTATAGTGCCCCCATTACCCAATTATGTCCAGGGATAGTGCCACATGCATCAATATATACAGTATAGCACCTTCACCCTCCCTACAGTTTGTGTATTTTGAAGATGGAAATAAGAGCATAGAAACATTTTTAGAGAGTAAACCAATGAAAATCAATTTTATAATTTGCTCAAAAGTGAGGGAAAAGTGGCCAGGAATTACGTCATATTGCACCACAGAGCATCTAGAATGAAAAATTTCCAGGGGCCCTTAAGCGGGCCCCGGACCCACGCCGTAATGGCTTCTCGCTCGCATTAACCTCTAACTCCGCTTCTCAAATGGGCCTGACCAATATTTTTGAGCTTCCTACGGGCCTGACAATCATGTAGGTAACATCAGAAACAAGGTTTCAAAACCACATACAACGCTAATACTTTACAAACTTGTACTTTTCCACCATCATACAACACTTTTTAATTACACAAGACATGATAGTGTTGATGGCTAAAATTAATTGAAAAATACACAAAGTTTTGAGATATTTATTGGAAATTTTTAAGACAGCTCTACACATTGTAGATACAGTTGAAGCTCAGCTGGATCCCAAATAAAAGAATTTGATACAACCGAATGATCAATGTTTTTGTTTGTTTCATGCATTTGTGTGACATACATGTAAAACATTTTTGCGACTTTGAAATTTGCACCACAAAGTGCAATTTTGATTAAGGTTGTTATACATGTGCATCTGACTACAAAGTTATACAGAACTGTACTCAATCTACTATGTAAAAAACTGCATTTTGATTGAAAATACATTTGCTACTTAAGAAGATTAATTTATACTTGATTGAACTGACCTACCCATCTTAAATTTTATTGATGGGGTTGATGAAACAAGAGAAGGCTTGTGGGCAGGTGTAATGGGCAGATTGATGCTATATCATAGTAAATAGAAATGTCTACATATTAGATCTCAAGAAATCTAAGATTCAAGTATTTCCATATTAACCTTCTAGTAATTGGATCAACGATGCTCTTGTTCAGTACATGTACATGTATGTCCCAGGAAGGGTATCATTTACAACTTGTTACTGTCGCTTTATAATTCTTGGACGTCAAGTTATGGTTTTTATTTTATTTTAACTTTTTATAACTACTTTTTCGCATACAATTTGAACATGTTTAGATTTAACAATACATTCTTAGTAAATCATGTTGCATCTATGCAGAGCTTTGATCATTGGTTAAATAGTAATAATTTAAAACATACACATCTTATTGCGCCCTCTACATAACAATGATCAAAAGCTCATAAAACATTTTAAATAACAGAAGAATGGAAGAAAAAGATAACGAAAAAAGACTGGTCACCAAGTCAGTGCCCAAACTACAGAACTAATAGTTACTTATTACATAAGCTTTACCCTGCTGGCATTAGTAATGTTTTAATCTTTTCAGGAGACAGACGCCTCTAAGCCTACCAAGTAAAAAAAAAAAAAAAACTTGACTATCTGCTGGCATTAGTAATGTTTTTATCTTTTCAGGAGACAGATGCCTCTAAGCTTACCAATGTAAAAAAAAAAAAATTGACTATCTGCTAAGGCGACTATAGAAGAACAATAAACAGAATACAAAAAGACACAAACAACAATCCCATAAAAGCAACAGAGTGTGGCATTAAAAAAGTGGGGTTTAATCTTACATTCACAAATACCCGGGACAGTTCATTCATTCTGATTGGACCAGAGGACATCACGTGGCCTTGTTTAAACAGATGATAAAGACACGGCTAGAAGTGTTTAAACACACCTGTGGCGCGCAAGGTTACGCGGGCACTAATTTATGCGAAACGCAATCAATAAATACTGGTATTCAATTAAAAATATATGTTAGTGTTATTACGCGCGCATACGCACAACTGTTGAGCATGGAATGCATATCCTTCGCAAAACAGGGCCCGAGGACGTGAAAGGAATTGAAAGTTAACAGAAAAGTTGAGATTTTCCAACAATATTATGCTTTTTAACAAAAAGGGCATTTATGAATGGGAATAAAAGAGTAGTGACTCGGTCTTAACTGGCCGTTTAAAACCTTGCACGGTCGTGGCCGTGTCCGTGCCGGTTTTAAACGGCCGGTTAAGACCCTGTCGCCACTCTTCATCCTTTATTTAAATGAGGCAAGTGTCTGTTTGTTACATTACAAACTAAATAGAGCATTCCACAGCCTTGGGGCTTGGTTCAACTTTTGTTTCAGAGACAATGCTATGAACAACAGAGATACATGCATGTAGAATCCGTGTACATGCAAATCTTGAAAAACAGGCACTGGTTTTTATTTTGGTTTTAATTTGCCTATGCAGACACCATAACAACAAAGATTGAAGCCAAAACACATTGATACATTAAAATACATTGCTCCTCAATGGTGACACAACAGAATTGTGCATTGTTGCCAACCCATGACAGACTCAGACCTGATGCTTCATATTTGAAAGGGCAAGGGGAAACAAAGCGTTTACTCCTTGGGCACCTCTATGAAGAAATTGTAAATTTTTATAGGAGCATTTCAAGGGACACCAAGGCAATTACCTCTGTTGTCTCCTTGAAGTATCAGGCCTGCAGACCCTAGTCTATGAAATATCTATCACAATTAGGAAACACTGATTATACAATCTCCTAGAGTAAGAAACATTGGTGTTATAATCTATAGTGCCATGACTGTCTCTAATCACATATCTTCAAAGTGCAAAAACAGTCACTTTCATCTACAGAACCTTGTTACGTAATAGAAGTTGGATTGATGAAACAACATGTCATCATGAAATCAGCGCATCTGTCACTTCATGACTTGATTATCTGGTCATCTTCAACAAATCAAAAAAAAGAGCTGCAAATTGACCTTATGGACAAAAAGTCTGATCATCTACATGCCACAGAGCCTTGAACAACTTCTCTTACCATTCACAAATTAATTGATTTTAACACTTTGACTTTTATCTATAAATGCTTCAATGATTGCGCACCTTGCATCTCAAAGACCTTATTATTCCATACCAACCAAACTACAGTGGGCATTAACCAATGTCTATAGTACAATAGTAAAATAAATCCCTCAAAAAAACAACCTGAAATCACAAAGAGGAAAATATAGCTTGGATAAAAATTACTTGTTAGCTAATTGTGTTTAGACTTCGAATGAGATCTTTTGATCAAGCAATAATTTAGAGCAATGACCAACAAAAGGTTCTGAAATCCTAAAAAAAAAAAAAAAAAAACCTTTGAAAATCGTGGTAAATTGTGACCCAAAATCTCAGCTGGGTAAAAGCAAAGTACATGTAATGGCAATTTGAGTATAAGAGCCAACAATAAAAAAAACATTTATACTCATTCATAATGAGTATTTACTAAATTTGTTTAAGAAGATTTTCTTAATTAATTTATTTGTTTTCTTCACAACATATTTATTTAAATGTTATGTTGAGATACACATATAGAGGGCACCCCAAACAAAACCTTGCTGCATGTCAATGTTCTTGCAGCTGCACAGTCAACCAACAGCAACAGAACCAAAACGAGCGGTCTGTGGTCACTCAACAAAATTGAATATATAGTTATGTATACGTGGGTTCTGAGAAGTGTCAAATAAACCTAATCTAAATTATTCTTATTATTGTTTTATAACACAGGAAATTCTAGGGGATGGTCTTGTGAGCCAACCCCCAGCCCCACCCCAATGCAGGCCTAGGTCTGATTGTCACAGGTTTGGTAGATAGGGTACATGGCTTTCTTCTTGTCACATCTAATACACTTCCACATGGCTTAGTATGAAAGCTTAATATCTATCCTTACATTGATCTTAGAGGACCATGGCTAATAATGGTTTTGAGATCCCTTGGGCCATCCACATTGTGCATGGATGCACACTGCCTGTAAAGGTTGTAGCACTTTCTCCTTCACAATACAGTGTGTAAGATAATTCTTAAATGAGGGTGAAGGATTATACCAGTATTGAAATTATTCTAGTCATCTCATTAACAACATCATCAATTTCAGCAATGAAAGTAACAAACCAAAAGATGAGGATTATTTGATGGGCTTAAACACAGTTACCTGTTCTAATGTACATTACATTTCGTTCCAAGGCACTGCATTGGGAAAAACTTGTTTTGCGGCATCGTGACACCATCAGGTGTCAAATTACATTAACTCAAAGTTTATTATTAAAAATCTCAAATCTTGTGAACCGGATGTCATAGACTTATAATCTTTGTCAAGTAATGAACCACAAGGGAAACTGACCGGGTGAATTACAAATAGTATGGGGTTGAACAAAGAAAAATTGACTAGAGCGGGATTTGCACCAACGACCTCCGGATTAACGTACATGTACCTGCGCTCTACCAACTGAACTATCTAGCCCTATGTTGGCGGTCTCCCTATTTTGTCAATATCTTTGTTCGGGGGTGCCAGTCAGAAGCCATACAACCGTTAACTGCAGTGTAGCAAGGGATCACACCCAGGTTTACGATACAGTCAGTTTCCCTTGTGGTTCATTACTTGACATTTAAATTAAAAAAGTCGCATCCCCTCAAGGTGATCCCGTGGCTGCTGCTTCCCAGGTTGTATCGAAAAGTAAACTTGGGTGTGATCCCTGGCTACACGGCAGTTAACGGTTGTATGGCTTCTGACTGGCACCCCCGAACAAAGATATTGACAAAATAGGGAGACCGCCAACATAGGGCTAGATAGCTTAGTTGGTAGAGCGCCAGTACGTTAATCCGGAGGTCGTTGGTTCAAATCCCGCTCTAGTCAATTTTTCTTCGTTCAACCCCGTACTATTTGAAATTCACGCAGTCAGTTTCCCTTGTGGTTCATTACTTGACATTTAAATTAAAAAAGTCGCATCCCCTCAAGGTGATCCCGTGGCTGATGCTTCCCAGGTTTTATCGTAAAGTAAACTTGGGTGTGATCCCTGGCTACACGGCAGTTAACGGTTGTATGGCTTCTGACTGGCACCCCCGAACAAAGATATTGACAAAATAGGGAGACCGCCAACATAGGGCTAGATAGCTCAATTGGTAGAGCGCCGGTACGTTAATCCGGAGGTCGTTGGTTCAAATCCCGCTCTAGTCATTTTTTCTTTGTTCAACACCATACTTATAATCTTTGTAAACATTGTGTCTGGCAACATCCATGATTTTATTGTTCGTTAGAACAAGTTTCACAAGCCTAAATGTTTAACACAAATTGCATAACGAACAACTACACTGTACACTAATGATTGAAATGTTGAACACATGGTAAAAAGTGTTGCAACCTCATTTGTCTGATAACAAAAATAGTAATAAAATATTCCAGAGTATTTATTAGATGTAGTTTGCAGATCTGTTTTTTTCTGCAAAGCTTATCAATACTGCCAATAGTCAATGAGCAAACCTTTCTGTGAGACAGCAAGAAAATACTTGAAATTCATTACAACTCTTCCATGTACAGTTCAGTACACATCTAATAACAGCAACTGAGCAACTGCAATTACACTCATTTATAATTGACACAGTTGACTCTTGTAGGAACCTCTGCCAAGGACTTGTATAGTATCCACATTGCACTTATTAATCACACATTGTAACTTTACTGCTTCAAACAGCTCAGTCCTAGTTCAACTCCTTACGCTTAAGTAGTTCAAGGTCCACTTGAAGCAATCAAAATGTGATGGTGCCTGCAGTAATTGGATATTTTCACACTCAAGTGCTTCACACCTTTTAAAATGAGCATTGCACATTAATAATACTTTTTAACTTTGACATCATTTCTATATTTTTTGGATGTGATTGAACGTGAATGAAGTACATGTTATGGTCTGATATGCAATGTTGATTGCCGTTTTAGTCTGGTACCACCAGGTCCTGGTCTCATTCCAAGATCTAGACTTCACTGTCTCATCTATACTGACATCCAGACTACATACTGAGCTAAAGTGATACATTCATGCCCATAATGGTTTTGCAGACAATTTATCAGCTGTCATGAGACTGAGAGTCAACCTATTAGAAATGATGTCTCATTCTTTGTATACAAAATACTTCATGCAAAGATTTTTTTTCCAGAGTAGAAAATGGAGACAAGTCTCACGATTTTGAAAGTATTATGTGTGATCAAAAACATAAAATTTCAGTACATTTTTGGCTTCTCACTGACATGGTAGACCTACTACATGTTTTTAAGTAATTACTTGCTATGAAAAACAGTACTTTAAAACAGTACTCACATTTTGATGCAATAGACCTTTTGCATTGAGGTCATCCTGCCACCATCTCAGAGGTAAAACGACGATGAAACAATGGAAAACACACAATGCACAGTGCACAGGATTGGCCAATGATAAACCCTCTTTTAAGAGGGCCCCATACTCAAATGATGTGATGTGCATTTATTTATTTTTTTTTATTAAAGGGCCACATTTAGTTGAAAATTTTGCTCAAATGTTCATTTGATGGTTTGCAGAAAACAGGTTGGTGTTCTGTTTCAGTTTGTTCAAAAATGTTAAATATCATTAAATGACTACAATTAAAGACTGGGCATTTCTGGAAGTGGTAGCAATTTTGTCCTGATTTGTCTCGATGTGTGATGTTTTGCTCCTATGGGGCTACAGTTACATCACACCTTGTCAGTTGTGTACACATTATAGTATTTGCAGTGTTTGCAAGATTGTTTAGTAGCCATGTAGGACAATGGTAACATGTAGTTATACCTTCATGTTCATAAAACACACATATCAATGTCATAACGCATGCTGGCAAGGCAACGCAAAGGTGTAAAAATGTCCTAGGGAAGTTTCAGTATAATTTTAATTCAATCCTCTCTTTTTTAATGAACTACTTTGAGTTGAAGTGATATGTCACATCAGGATAACTAACTATGTTTTGGTTAATATTATTTCATTGTCATTTCTTCTGTTGTTGTGTACATGTATGTATTTTTGGCATGTTCCTGCTGTATTTTTATCCAAATGAATTCAATCAATCAATCAATCAAACTATATGGCTCCATGTGTTTTAAACCTCAAAACACTTTGTTTGTTTTGTTCCTTGTTAAGTTGTAAGAGGAAACTATATGTACGAAGTAGTTTACATGTAACATAAGTTAACATGTGATACTATCTTCTTGGGAGAAGTGGTACATCGTCCCCAAAACAACCAGAGTAAGATCGTTGTTGGTTTACTTGGATATACATGTAGTTTGAATAGAATTGTTGTTATGTCATAGTATGCACGCCCAATATAAGCATGTAAATGTACACATACTTTTGTGGCCACACACTATACCCAAGGGAAATAGATTTTCACTAGTGCACAAATAACATCATGTTCCCTACTTCATGGATGGTTACAACTGCACTTCCATGGTATGTGCACCATACTACTGTTAAATAGACTCACTGTGCATGCACACAAAAGTGAGTTAGTGTACACAATGCAATGGTTTAAAGTGCATGAAAACGTACTGTGAACAAATATTACAAGCATTTTTTTTTTTCTTTTGTGGTTCTTGATAAATAAATTTTCTAAAACATTAAACCTTGATTTACCTTTAATTAATCATGTCATAATTAAGTGAGAAATTCCATTATAAACAGGAGAAAGTTCTAACTATGTATGAAGTTTGAAGTTCAAAAATAGTAAAACAATTTAATTATACTCCTGTCACTGAAGGGTGCTTCCATGAGTGATGAGGTCATCAATTATATTTGTTTAAAGATCAGATATTAGTAACTACTACACCGATTGCACAACCAATATTTTTATGTCATCACTTGACTTATAGTGGGTACTACCCATAGAGCTATATATAGCTCTATGGACTACCTCATCTCAGATGGCAAAGACTATATAAAAAACTTTATTGTTGTAAATAATTAGAGTTGTATGTTGTGACAGTGATTTAAAGGAACATTACAGAATTGGTTTTTGCTAACAAAACAGTTGCTGGCAGTGTAAGCACTTTATGTAAATCACCATATACATAAACTGACAAACCTGTAGAAGTTTGAGATCGATCGGCCATCTGGGTCATGAGAAAATAGTGAAAAACCGATTACACATTTGCATGAAATCATATAGGTTCAACAAATGAATAAAACGCTCACTGAGCGATAAACTCCAATCGAAAAATTAGTTTATTCATTTCTCATCAAATATGGCATTTCAGACAGAAATATTTCAAGGGATGTTTTCTACTATCATCATCATTAGACCGTATAAGTTTTATGTAAATCTGTGATCAAAAGTATATTTTACAATTACCAATTCTGTAATGTTCCTTTAAATCACATTACTGTTTCATAAATTACCAGTATTCTACTACAAAAGAGGTTTATTTTGATTTACCAACATACCAAATTTCAACTTCAGACATCTAGTTCGGTAGATAAATGCACCTTACAATAAGACAAGCTAAAATACTAAGAATATAGAGATAAGAAAGAAAAAAAAAATGTTAGCAAACAATGTTAAGACTACATGTAGTTCTAAAAATTTATCCTCATATATTAGTAAAAAATCTAAACCTGACCAGCCAGTTACTAAAAGATAATGAGGTACAACACCTCATTAGCACAAACAATAAAAAGTGTTTATTGAGGTTTAAGTACAAAGTTTTTGCAAAATCTTGATGAGAAGGTTCAGGGGGAAGGAGAAAGACAAGGAAAAAAAACCAGTACAATAACAATAGATTTCCAGCTATTGGCCGAACACCTAAAAAATGAAGAAAACACACTAACAAATTAAACAATAACAAAAGGTGTTTGACCTGCGCTGCATTATGAAAAAAACCTTATGATAATGTAAGGAGCAATTAAGATGTCCTGAGCTTGGATCACAAATGATCGGCAGGCTGGCTGCCCATATAACACGTGAACATTTCTCATTTTATATTGTGAGAATATAACCTCAGTGCAAACTACTTGATCTAAATCATGTTTGAACTGTAATAGTGGTTTGGTTACTTAAATCTTGAAAAATAGAATTTTTCTCTACAATTGGCTGATTTTATGCAGAATTTCATCTTAGCACTACTACTAGGTAGTATATAATATGAGGCACGTCTGTTCATTAGCTTATTTAACAGTTGCCCCCCCCAAAAGTATGAAACATTTGGCATAAAAATAATTTTAACTCATTTAAAACAACTGAATTTTGCCTTCAATTTTTGATAATCATAATGAACCCCTTAGCAATTTCGAATTTAAGTTGCTGCCTGTGGGGAGTACGTACCTAATCCATTATTCCCTTGTTTAAGTAATCCACAAACCCAAATCTGGCATTCTGCTTGATCTGGCAGTGTGCCCTATCACCTTGATATCCATGGTTGCCTATATTCATGACCAAGTTGACACAGCACTTACAGACAAGTACATGAATTCATGACGCCATTGTTGGTAAGCTAGGCTGAAAAACCTCATGGTTTACAGACTAGTACATGAATTCATGACGCCATTGTTGGTATGCTAGGCTGATAAACCTCATGGTTTACAGACAAGTACATGAATTCATGACGCCATTGTTGGTAAGCTAGGCTGCTCTGTTGATAAAACCTCATGGGTTACGACATGTAAGACAAGTACAAGTACATGAATTGAAGTTGTCCATCGAGTTGAACAAAGAAAACTTGATTAGAGTAGTTTGAAGCTGCAACCTCCGGATTCAAATGCCCACGCTCTACCAACTGAGCGACCAAGCCCTATTATGTATATTGGTGGTCTCCCTATTTTGGCAATATCTTTATTGTAAGCTTAGGTGTGATCACTGGTTAATATACGGCAGTTTTAGGTTGAATGGCTTTTAACTAGCACCCCCGAACAAGAGTCCTTGGTCCAGTTATTGTTTTTATTTCCCAATCTTTTTGTTGAATCTTGATTAAAGATTTTGGCTGTTCCAATTCCATTGGATCTCAACTTTAGACTTGAGCTGTTTTAACTCCAGTTGGGCTAGAGAACTTTATCTCATGAGAAAGCTTGTTTACTATCAACTCAAAATAGGGAGCCGCCAACATAGGGCTAGATAGCTCAGTTGGTCGAGCGTCAGTACGTTTATCCAGAGGTCGCAGATTGAAATCCCAATCATAGTCAATTTTTCTTTGGTCAACCCAAAACTAATTAAAAATTAACTGTGTTTACCATCAATGGTATCAGAGAACTATCCACAATAACCAATCCACTACATCCAGTGTTTTGATCAGTAACGACTCTGTCAGCCACAGAACAGCAGTCAGTGGTGTCAGAGAACTATCCACAATAACCAATCTACTACATCCAGTGTTTTGCTCAGTAATGACTCTGTCAGCCACAGAACAACAGTCAGTGGTGTCAGAGAACTATCCACATTAACCAATCTACTACATCCAGTGTTTTGATCAGTAACGACTCTGTCAGCCACAGAACAGCAGTCAGTGGTGTCAGAGAACTATCCACAATAACCAATCTACTACATCCAGTGTTTTGCTCAGTAATGATCTGTCAGCCACAGAACAACAGTCAGTGGTGTCAGAGAACTATCCACAATAACCAATCTACTACATCCAGTGTTTTGATCAGTAACGACTCTGTCAGCCACAGAACAGCAGTCAGTGGTATCAGAGAACTATCCACAATAACCAATCCACTACATCCAGTGTTTTGCTCAGTAACGACTCTGTCAGCCCATGTCAGCCACAGAACAGCAGTGTTAACCATCCATTGTATAGTCCAATATCATTGTTGAGCGTTCATTTGCTGCAATGCTTGTCTGGCTGATTATATTGCACCTAAACAAGTTGCCATCAACATTGTCATCAACACTGCAATCAAATCCAAGGAGGTCCAGACCATGAGGATACCCAAAATAAGCTATACAGATCTATGAGGACAGGCTATTTATGTGGGTACAAACAATGTACCCAATAAGACCAATGAACCCTATTCATTGATGGAATCAATGATCATAGCATTCACCAGTAATATAACTTATAATGAACTTGCACATAACGAGGGTTCCTTTTAATTGCTCTATTGTTTAACATTATGGATTACACCTGCTAAAAAGAAAGGATTTTATGTATCATTTGTCAGTTTAGGTATGTTTTGTCACTTATCATATCATGTTACAAAACTATGATGCACTTGTACAAATGAATCAATCAAATGAATCAGCACATGTAAACATGTTTGGAGTCTACATACTTGTCAATGAGTTACAAAAGAAAAAACAGGAAACCAAATTTGTCGTAGTTTGTTTTCAACCTAGTATGATATCCACACAATGGTATGCTTTTGGAGACACTAGGTGGCAGCAGACTGACTAGGTCAATCCATTGTTCTCAGAAATGTGCTCATGCTCACAAATACAAAAACAATGGACATTTACCTGGTGTGTCTAATGTACCTCATGTTCCAAAGTCTCCCATTGTGTGATACTTGAGTACAGAAGCTCTGTAGCTATTTCTGGTTTATCTACTTGAATGTGTACATGTACTCTAAAAGGTAGAGTACTCAGTACCAGCCATTTCCAAGGAATAGGCCTGAGGCCCTTTTTACATGAATACTTTACCATTATGTTCTATGAAGGGTACTTTTAATTGAAATGTATGACTTATTGACTGTATTTCCAGTTCACTTACTTGTAATGTAAGAAGACAAAAGTGAGGTCTTGATGGAGTGATAATCAATACTATGGCATTTCATGGCAGAGTTACACAAGTACAGTACATTTACCCATCTGACTGTACTTCAACAAGAGAACAACATCAGAGTCAGTGGTACACCCTTGATTCATCTTTAGAGGTGACTGCGAAGGCAACGTTTTCTTGGAATTTTTCTCTCTTCCTATGGCCATGTGGCTACAGCTGTTGCTATGTGCATCCTACGGTTCAACACATGTTTATGTGAATGAGCGAGCTACAGCCACTAATTCTAACATGGCCCGAATCTCTCTTCTACTATACTACTATAAATAATACATGATTCTGTAGACCTAATTCTAACATGGCCCGAATCTCTCTTCTACTATACTACTATAAATAATACATGAGTCTGTAGACCTACTGGTCTTAATGGTCACTCATTTTCTGAACATAACTAGTCTGTACAACTGATGACCACTCAACTGGGTTGGACTGGTGGTTGTGTTAATGTCCCTAAAATTGTAGTAAATGTATGTTGGTACAACCTCTTAACAGTGCTGTGAAGTAGCTCACTGGGTCGTATGAATAAAAACTAGTATTTTCTTTTACTTGAAAATTTCAAGTGTTTATATGTATAAAAGAAAGTAAAAGCTTTTACTGGAAAGTATTTACTAAATACTAAAAGAATCTACTTTTACATGAAAAGTAAATTCTTTTCTTTTTAGCACTTACTTACTTCCGTATGAATAAAACGGAGAAAATACTACAAAATGCAAGTAAGTACTGATCATTTTTCAAGGTAGCCTCAAAGCTACCTTGGACACAGAAGTAAAGACACGTCTGAAGAAATTACAATGTTTGTGAATGTTCCTCACAGGATAAATGTTTATGTCCCAAGGAGACACATCACTGAAATACTGAATAGACTCATGCACAGTGTTTCACGACAGAAACAATACACAAAAACTCACACGGCTTTTACACCATTTTTTAATATTTATGATGAGGATAAAATAAAACCGTTTGGGTTAATATAAACAAAGAATTTTTTCTTCTCAGAAATGTTTGCCTTGATCATTAAGGATTGTTTTCTTCATGAAATCAGAGGAAGAAATTTTTTTGAAAAAAAGTAAATGCTTTTCAACAGAATGTTGTGCATATAATATTTGAACTTTTAAGTTTAAATTAAATAGCTAAATATGATGCTCGTATTCAGCTCTCATCTTCTCTATAAATAGAACTCTCCTGTTCCACTTTAACTTTTGGTAATTGTGCTTTGGTCAATTAAAAGACACTATGACGTTTCATCAGCCTAACAGCAACGTTTTGCTTTGATTCTGTGGATCCAGATGAGTCACCTTCATCAAAATGTTATCAGAATTAAAATCTCATGGCTGACTTGTAGATTTCTATGTTTCTGTTAATACAAATGCTGCTTGGGTTGTGTGTGTGTGTGTGTGTGCGCGTACGTAGACGTGAATGGGAGTTGTAACACAAAGGGAACCTTTTGTTAAGAGCCATTCAGCCATGGCAGACAGCTAGATATAAGAAGTATTTACTCCAAAACATTAAGTGAATACTTTGCAGTAAAAGAATAAGTTTATTCATACGGAATTTAGAAGATGCTAGTACTGAATGCTTGTACTTGGAAGTTGATGCTTTTACTTTTTGCTAGTACTTGTCAGTATTTACTACTTTTTATTCATACGACCCATTATGCTTAAGTTTAAATATTACACTTACCTGGAACAGTGTGTAACTACAAGTTGATGCAATAATAATAAAAATGGGTACAATCATACAGAACTGGAATGGAGATTCTTCACAAATCTCTGTAAAACTTGGAAATATTATACAGTATAATGTCACTTTGGAGGAGCAACTACATAAAAATGACAAAAAATACAAAAAGGGCTTAAAATGTACCATTTACACCCATGTATTCCCTTTTGGATACTACAAAATCTTACCTCTTCAAAGTGAATTTTAATCACTCCTGTAGCATTACTGTCTTTCTGTCTAAAAGCCTCAGTTAAAGAACGAATCATCACACAACACTGAATGAAGTCATCCAGTTTGATTGTTCTCACAGAACTCCGGTCAAACTTTTGCACTATCAATGAACAAAAGGCAGGGGAACTGTGGATAGCAAGAGATTAAATCAAACTTGTTTTACTTTTTGGGGATATTTCAACTTTTTTCAAATTAAATAAAGTGAACCACACTCTCTTTACCTAATTGTCTTGACATAAACAAATGCTGGTGTCCAAATCATTCGAATCACTCAAGCATGAAGCACACATTATTACACAAGAACACCCTGCATTCAGGGGCTAATTTTACAAAGTCTGTTATCACCCTGAAGATTTCTTACTTATTGAATTCCCTTTCATATAATCCAGAAATCACTGAGATTGGTTTCTAAAAGTCTCTAAAAGTTCTTAGTCTTTCATGCCTAAGTGTAATCTGGAAACTGTAAACTGAAACACTTTTTTGCATAAACAAAAACATCTTGCGCTCCATAGGTGCTTGTTTTGGGATCTTCCTACTCCACTTTGAGAGGATTGTAACAGCATTGGTGTAATTCAATCTTCTACTTTTTCTAAACATTGTAAACTTGGCTATAGACGGCGCAGTGAACACTGAAAAACAACTACAGCTTTGTAATCAACAGACATTGTGTTTGCTTGTGGGATTTTCCATGTTGGATCTTGATAAACTAAAGTCACCTATGATAAGGAAAGGATTAACTTGGAAACCGTACTTGATTAATGACTACTATGATCCAATCAAAGCATTGATTTACAGGAATGAGGCTAGTGTCACGTAAAAGAAATTGTCAGGTAAAAGAACAATTATTTTACATTAGTTTATTAATTAAGATAATAATGTCATGTAACTTACACATTGTAACCAAATGAAGCAAGTGCAAGGTGAAGCTCACTTGCATCAATGTTTCCTGATCTATCTCGATCAAACCTGAAAATAAAATACATGAAGGTACAGGTCAGTGGTTATAACTGCAGGTAGTTGGATTTTTTTTTGCCATTTGTCAAATGTCACATATTACAAGTTCCATTTAATGATCTTGTAGTAAAATGTATTGTGTAATCCTTATGTCTGATCAGCTTTTTGAGGTATACCTGTCATATACATGAACTCTGAATAATAGCAACAAGTTTGTTGAAAACTGTGCAATGGTTTCCTTTCCTATCTCAACTTTATATTCGACAGTGTCCACCCCCAAACAAAGATATCAACAAAATAGGGAGACCACCAACACAGGGCTAGATAGTTCAGTTGTTAAAGGGCCAGCACGTTAATCTGGAGGTCGCAGGTTCAAGTCCAGCTTGGGTAAATTTGTTTTTGTTTAACCCAAAAATGTTTGTACTGTTAAAACTTTGCATCTAAAATTATATTACTGGACAGGACCTTGCAATTTACTTTGCTTCTAAGTTCTAAGATTATCCAAGCAGCTCCCGTGGACTAAATGATATGCAAGTCTTTCCACTTACCCTTGTCTGACATAAAAACTCTCACATAGCCTAATTAAAGGCAGCTAGTCTACTTTTAGTAATTGTCAAAGACCAGTATCCTCACTTAGTGCATCCCAGCATATGCCTAAAATAACAAACCTGTGCAAATTTGGGCTCAATTGGTCATAGAAGTTGCAAGAAAATAGTGAAAGAAAAAAAAACCTTGTTGCATAGAATTGTGTAATTTCAAATGCCTGAGAAAGGCTTCCTCAAATTCAAATATTTTAGTGAGAAATTACCTCTTTCTCAAAAACTACATTACTTCAGAGGGAGTCGTTTCTCACAATGTTTTATACTATCAGCAGCTCTCAGGTGCTCCTTACCAAGTAAGTTTTTATGGTATTTCTTGAGTAATTACCAAAAGTATCCCCTGCCTTTAAGGGATTGAACAGAACTCTTCAAGCTAAAATATTTTGAATGCCTCAAATTGTGAGGATAACATCCAAAATGAGATTTTGTAAATGCTGTATTGGCGTGGCTCAACAAAGTGGCCATGACTGAGTATATTGTGCTGCAGACAACAAAAGCAAGAAGTTATTTCAGCAAATCAAATTGAGAAAATTTTGATATAATAGTAAGCACAATGAAAGACAATTTTCTTTGTATGAACTATGAATGTATGTTTCCATACATCACTTTGGAAAAAACACACAAATTTAGCTGACCAATGTTAGTGCAAAACTATGAGGGAAAGCGGCTGTCAGACTGGAATAAACAGTATATTATGCATTTCAAACATGACAAATGTGTAAATTACATGAAACAAAATGGCTCTTAATTCAAAGCTCTTATATTTAATGATGCTTTAAAAAAGGAGCAAAGGCTTCAGCTTTTAACATTTAGTGATTCAAATGTATTCAAAAATGGAAATTGAATACAGACCTCCGTGCACTTTGGTCAGACTTTGCTCAATTTCTTGCAATTCATAGCTAATTAAATGTGACATATTTTATTCTGCTCATCCAGCATTATTTAAGTAATAATTACCTTTCAAAGCAATGCTTCCAATCTTGGATGTACTTCCACAAGGCAGCAAACTCTTGAAAATTAATTGTCCCATTTCTGGCAGAGAAACATACAACATGTACATGTATAATTAATCTCTCATCAATTACAGTCAAATTCCCTCCATCCCCTCTAACTCGTCCCCTCTAAAATGGAAATAAACTAATACAAAGAAAATCATTTTGAAAAAATAATAAAAAACAGTTCTTTACAAATAAATAAATTAAAGAAACAATAATGTATATACAAACAATTTTAAGTTGTTGCAATTGACCATGAAAATGTACCACAACTTACCTTTTTTCTAAAATGTTATGGTCCAGGATTGTAAATGGTATCATTAACAGTTGTTCCTATTGTTCCTACATGCTGTTGGACTTGAGTGAATTTTATATGATTTGTACACACTATTGAACTGAAGGATTTTATACCCACCAATGAGAGACTTTTGGGGGCGCTAGGTGGAGGCAGACTTATCAGGTAAATCCACTGTTATTAGAAATGTTGCAGGCTCAGAATTGCGTAAACAATGGGAAATTACCTAATACATCTACCATTTAGTGAGGTTTGTAGAGACACCATGTACATAAAACTCTCCCTATGAGCTGTGGTTGGTCTAAAAAGAACCTGTTGTTTGACAACTAGACATTTCAATCAGTATGCCGTGATCGTCTTCAGGAGAATTCTGGACTCTGTTGCTGTATGCTGCTTAAGTACTGCCAAAGAGGTAAGGTAAACCTTGGCTCATTCACATTGAATGCAGTAAACTCCTGCATGGGTGGAGGGATCTTGCTTGTCCTTGTGAGATTTAAGAGAACGGTGTAGTTTCTTGGAAGCAGTGGTAGACCTTGACACCTGCTTGCAAAAAGATACACTAAAGACGGTAAGGAAGGGGACCTACTAACTGAGGGCGTTTGAGGTTGACCTTGGGTATAGGAGCTAATTATCAGGGTTGGGAACCGGCTTACTTGGCTTACTAGGCTTCCTACTTCCCTATTCCTGTGCTTGCTACCAACTGACACAGTTAAGTCAGCACACACCCCCCGCCCCCCACTCCCAGAAGAATCCAGGTCTAGTTCCCACCTACTTGCATCACAAAGCTAAGCCTAAGCTTATTCTGTTCTAGTTTCCAGCCTTCACGCACCGTTGAGGTAGGCCAACCTGTTAGCTAATCCTCTTTGATAGTAACACAGCATACAGCAACAGAGTCTCCATTGTCTGTAGTACAGCCAGTACACAAAAGACACTGAAATAGCAGGCTAGATACTTCACAGAGGCAATGGAGGCTATTGCCTTGCTGCCCCTTGAAGTTTTCTAATAAAAGCTTTAATTTTCCTTAGAGAGGTGCCCTTTATTGAAGAAAAAATGCCTTGCCATTACAAGAACGAAGTAGAAGACCTGACGGTGTGTTTGATATGCAGTGGCACTGCCTTTAAAGAAAAATTTAACAAAGAAAAGGCACAAGGTGATGACTAAAATGAAACAAATTGAGAAAAAAAATCTGCTTACTTGTCTTTGTCAAACATTCCAATCATTAATCTGCATGTTTCTTCGTTAAAGTGTGACCAATTGCCATTGACTAGAGCTTGTCTCAATTCAGCAGCAGTAATAGATCCACTCCTATCTGCATCTACAGCCTAAAAGGGAACAAAACCACAACATGCATTACACACAACTAATATAGGCAAACCTTTTTTGACCATGTCAAGCCAAGAAAATGAGTTGTTAGCATTTGCATATGCAGACACTTAGAAAGCATTCAGAAGAGCAGGTTTCCTGTACCTGTGGTCAATTGTTCTGTAAAAGATGCTGTAAAGGTGTGAGGGTCAGACATTTTATGTAAATGAAAATTTGTCCACATAGCTAGAAATAAAATACATAAAATACACTGCAAACAAAGGTGATAACAAAAGAATCACACATATTTATAGTACAACTTATTCAAGATACATGTTAGTAGCTGGTCCACTCAAGTTGAAAGTCAAGAGACCACCTTGGTTCTCTTTGTATCATTTTGGGAAATTCGCATTACAGAGCGCCCTCTACAGTTTTCCCAGAAGAGGCCATTTTCACAATGTATTTTCGCATGGGAAAAATGTCCCCAAGTTTTGGTCCTCACACAGTGCCTACCACACGATTGTTCAAGTTTGTTACTGGCAGCAAGGTTGAATTTATCTGTGTTTACGGCATAAGAGTGTACTTTTGATTGTGGTGGGGAATGTTTCTCACATTCATGTAAGCCATTTAGAGGTCCCAAACTGTAGAGGGGGCACTGTTTTGCCAATCACCCATACTGTCTGAATGCTACTGTCTCAATGCCATTATGCTAACTGAGAATCCAGCTTACCTGAAACCAATGCCAGAGTGTAGGGTCTCCACCTGGAGGTACTGCTCCCCCAGGAGGGGCTCCATACTGTTGATACCCATGCTGCTGCTGCTGCTGTTGCTGCTGCTGTGGATTCATATAGGTTTGTTGTGGATGCTGTTGAGGTCTGTATTGAGGAGCTCCATATTGCTGTTGAGGGGGTGCATGTTGTTGGGGTTGTCCATATCCATGTTGGGGTGCTTGCTGCTGTGCTCCATAGCCCTGTATAAAGTAAGAAATTGCATTAAACAAGCATTGCATGTTTTGTACCCCAATTGTGCCAATACATGAAAGTGGTTGTCACATTTATACAGTATTTCATTGTCAACTTGGAAAACAGACTCTCAGCTGAGTTCTCTCGATTGTGATATGATTACGGCAAAAAGTGGCTAAGTGAAACTGTTCATGACTATAGGCAAGTTTTTGTGTCTTTTACATCCCCTAGAGGCAACTAGAGCCAAAACTTAAGGTTAGGCTCTACCGGTAAGTTATACATTGTAAATACACAAAGTTGGAGGTAACACACTAGAGAACTGTTGTCAATGATTGTTTTTCTTTTAAGCTAACTGCTTTGAACAGGAATTTAATAATTTATTTCATTTTATCCAAATGATAAAATACATTATTCGCCGCAGAAGACCCCCACAGTATACCTGGCCATGCTGCAATACACGGTGCTGACAGTTTGGATATTGGCGTCCTCTACTGCATGGTTGTTGGGCAATAATTTTGTTAGGCTTGCCTTGGTGACGTCCCTTGGGGTAGTTTGGACATAAGCCATAAAGGTAACCTAACTTTCCCGGGGTAGCAAGGCTGACCTTCATGCAAAGTGTGGGTGGTCAAATTGACCTTTATTTTAGATTGCGTAACATAAGCATGGTACTTCTGAGTAGCGGGAAAGCTAATCACTTCAGCTCAGCTTTCACTGAGAGTAACATTTACTTTGAAATTTTAAGTAAAATCGTAAGGATTTGTTATAGCATTTTTCTATTGTTGGTGATTTCAGTAGACAGTGACTTGCGCACTTTATTTTCGTCGCAGGTTTTTCTGTCAGTTGATCGTAAGGATTTGTTGTAATTTTTACGCAATATTTTGCGGGCCTGTGGCATACAAGTTATCTACTGCAAAGCCTTGCGTACGATATCAACACGGGTTTTTCTGGATAATGCCTCGTCCAGTACGGAAGAAGATGCGTCCGGGGCGGTGGAACCCTTGCAAGTATCCACATCGTTGCGCTAGTTGCTCCCGCTTTGGGCACGGGGCAGCTACTTGTCACATAGGCAGGGGCAGGCAGGGTGGCTTGTCGACCGGTAGCTTTGGCGGCAGCAGGGGTTATAGAACAGCTCAGCAGGGTGTCCCAGCGGCTCGTAAATCGGGGGGTGCGCCTGCTGTTCGCGCTGGCGTAGCTGGCGTACCAACCGCGTCTTCACCTGCGGTTCAGCCTGTGTCCACCAAAGCCATTAATTTGGCGCGTAATTTTCGTCCCTCCAACACCAATTAAGATTAACACTTTACAAAATTGGCTGTCCTTTTATCCGGACAGGCGTAATGCTAGTATGTTAAGTGCAGGGTTTTCTGAGGGGTTTCTACTTGGCTATCGTGGGCCACGCTTGAGTAGGAACTCGATTTGCCTCAAGTCAGCCACTGAGCAGCCAAACGTAGTTTTAGCTAAGTTGCATAAAGAGATTAAATTGGGTAGGGTTGCCGGCCCATTCAAGCACAGGCCTTTTGCTAATTTACAGTGTTCGCCAATCGGACTGGTTCCCAAGCACGACCCAGGCGAGTTTCGCCTTATTCACAATTTGTCGTTCCCATCTGGTGGCTCAATTAATGATTTTATTGATAAGGATATTTGCTCCGTGCATTATAATTCGTTCGACACGGCTGTTGACTTAAATCTGCATTTCGACTTCTTCCAGTGACCCCCTCCAATTATGAGCTTCTTGGGTTCGAATTTCAGGGCGAATTTTACTATGATAAATGCTTACCAATGGGTTGTTCTGTGTCATGTTCCTTATTTGAGGCATTCAGTACTTTCCTTGAATTTCAAGTTAAACGTGTTTCCCAGTCTGTTTACGTGACACATTATTTAGATGACTTTTTGTTTGTGGGCGAGTCTCAGTCGGATTGTGCTGCTTTGTTGCAGACTTTTCGGAGTGTTTGCAATCAGTTGGGTGTTCCAATTGCAGAAGAAAAGACCATGGGGCCAAGCCAGGTTATCACTTATTTAGGGCTAGAAATAGACACTATCCAGCAGCTAGTACGGGTGCCTGCGGTTAAAGTACTGGCACTCCGCCAGCAAATCAATAGGATTTTAGGAAAAATTAAACTGTCACTGAGGGAAATCCAGTCCCTGGTCGGGTCCCTTAACCTCGTGTGCAGGGCGGTTGCCCCCGGTAGGGCTTTTACACGTCGTTTAATCGGCCTTACGCTGGGTTTGCGTAAACAACATCACAAAGTCCGCATCTCTGCTGGTGCAAAAATGGACCTAGTCATGTGGCTGGAATTTTTGGACAATTTTAATGGCGTATCCCCATTTCTACACCGTCAGTGGCAGAGCAATGAGGGTATTGACTTGTTCACCGATGCAGCTGCAAGCATTGGTTTCGGGGGCTACTTTAATGGTAAATGGTTTCATGCTAAGTGGGCCCCAGAATTGTTAGCGCTGTCACCATCCATCGCGTTTTTAGAGTTTTATCCGTTAGTTGTTGCCGTTTATTGCTGGGGCGATTTACTGGCGAACCACAAGGTGCGATTTCGATGTGACAACAGTGCTGTCGTACACACCATTAATAAGCAGACTTCACGTTGTGTTATGATTATGCATTTAGTTTGGTTATTTGTGTGTAGATGTTTGCGGTGCAATGTCGCGTTCAAGGCAGTTCATGTACCTGGGATGCGTAATGACATTGCTGATTCCCTTTCACGTTTCCAGGTCAACCGTTTTCTGATGGCAGTGCCGCGTGCAGAATTAACCATGACACCTCTTCCAAACCTGCCGCCAATGTGGTAGAAGGTGAGATTTCCCGCTTGTTAACTGCCGCGTTGGCGCCCAATACTCATAAGACATATCAGGTTGGCTGGCGTGTAAATTTAAAAAACTGAGCGGTGCATACGAGTTTGTTTCCCCTGCGTCGGTGCAGGACGTTCATGGGTTTGTAGCCTCGTTGTCATTACAGAATTTGGCACCAGCTACCATTGCCACGTATGTTTCTGGGGTGGGCTATGTTCACAAGTTCCGTGATTGGCCGGATCCTACCAGAGATTTTTTGGTGTCTAAATTACTGGAGGGTTGTCGGAGGGTTTCTGGGGCGGCAGATCAACGTTTGCCAATGACGTTGCCTTTGTTGTCAATTTTATTACAGGCCCTCCCTCATAACTGCTCAGACTCATCTTTCGAGGCTTTACTTTTCAGGGCAGTAATGTTAAGTGCATTTTTTGGACTTATGCGCATCGGCGAGTTTGCTGCAGTCTCCCGTACCCGCTTACACTACAGCAATCGCTGCTCTTGTTTTCTGATATTTGTTTTTGTGATGTCGGCAAGGCGTCCGCATCAGTGCTTTTCTCTTTTCGTTTCACTAAGACCAACAAGTCCGGTATTCCTCAGCAGATTTGTTTGGTGTGTTACGGCGTGAAGCCGCTTTGCCCTGTAAAGGCATTATCGGAATTTGCGGCAATTTGACCGTTGTCACACAGTGGTTTCTTCTGCCATTTTAATGGCGACCCCCTTACGAAATTCCAATTTAATGTCATGCTTCGGAGGCTATTGCAGTTTTTCGGTTTGGGTGGGGCAAAATTTACAGTGCATTCTTTTCGTATTGGGGCGGCTACTACTGCTGCGGCAGCTGGTATCCCTCGGGCGACAATTTAATCCATGGGGCGATGGCAGTCTGATGCCATTAACAGTTATATTTGCCCTGCGGCAATGTGCCATTTTCCGGTTGTGTAATCGACGATAGACAATAGTCTGAATTGCTTGTTTTTATAGATACCGTTTCCCATGTGTTTCGACAGGTGGTGTTTGGATTGTGGGCGACTCTCTCGTGCGCAGAGCGTCCCAAGGGCTCGGTTGCCGGCCGGAGGTTCATTGCAATGGTTGTGGAGGCGCCCGTTATTCTGATGTCCATAAGCTGTTAGACACTCTCAATTCTCGGTGGCCGTCTCCCCGGTTGATAATAGTGCATTTGGGCACCAATGATTTAATTGTAACAGATTCTTTCTGCATGCGGCAAGGTATTTCCGTTTTTATGCAGGATTGCCGTGATCGGTTTCCGACCGCCGTATTAGTCTGGTCAGACATATTACCCCGAGCTTGTTATTTTGGCGCATTCTCTCAGCGCAATTTGGAAATGAAGCGATGGGCAATCAATCGGTGGGTGCGATCTTTTAGCGGACGCATTGGGGCTGCTGTCCTCCATCATCCACAATTTAAGTGGTCAGATTTCTCCTTGTTCAAGTTTGATGGTGTTCACTTATCACAGGTTGGGAACAGGTTTTTTCTAGACAACCTCCGCTCTTGCATAGAGGAGGTGTTTACATGCTCAGGGCATTCCGCCTCCCAGTAGTTCACATTTTGCAAAGTATGTTGATTTGTCCCCCCGGCAGTGGCTGCTCTTCCTTATGGGGCGCGCTTCACGCGTTTGGCATTATTTTTCTAAGGAAGTGGACTGCCACTGCTCTGGGTCAAACAAATTAATGGGGGTTTGTCTGAAATGTTAACGTTTTAATATTTAAGGGCAACTATAAATATAAATATGAATAGTAAACTTGCGGGTACAACCATGTGTAAAATCCCTTTTGTGGGAGTTTTGGCCCTGAAAAGAGCCGGTTTGGTCTCGACGTTTCGAACAGTATACTCTGCTCGTCTTCAGGAGATGAATGTTTATTTGGTATTACTAGCACCCTCTTGTTCAGGTGGGCTAGTTCATGTAATCCAACCGCATGTACCAGCGGTGGAATCACTTTAAACCTTCTATGATTATGTACATGTACTTATAGCATTGATTTTAGAAACACTGCTGTTAGTGTTTTAGAGGGGCGGGCAAGCTGCCACCTCTATCGACATTAAGTCTGGAAGGCTTTTATGTCATTTTTTTAAGACACTGCTGTTTAATTCGTGTTATAGAGGCTGGGCAAGCTGCCCCCCTCATTTTATCTATGGCAAGCTGCCAAGTACACTGCTGTTTAATTAGTGTTATATATGTAGAGGCTGGGCAAGCTGTCAAGTAATCCGGGCCCGGTTCATTTTGATGGGCAAGCTGCCCTTGGGCATTTGCCCTTCATTAAATCATGACTACATGTATGTCATGAGTTGAATAAGTATTGCATTTTATTGTATTCTAGTACATGTTTACCAAACTAGTAATTGACCAGATCTTGTGAGTAATAAAAAGCAGTTGAAGCTGCGCCAAAAGTCAAGTAATGTTTTTGATATTTTATTATTTTGAGGTGTCGTCTGAGAATAAACATTTATTTTATCTGTTACGAAAAATGCTTTTGACATCAAGAAAAATGTTGTGATCGTGGCAGCAACCTTTATTGGCAGAAATCATTTTCTTGAAAAACTCTCCAAATATCTAGAGGATGTACGGAGGGAATTTTTTGACTTTTTAGATCTATCCTTACCCATTTTAGGGGAGGGGATTTTGTAATGACCTTCCCTCCTGGAGTCCTGGACACATTTACACACTTTAACCACTTGGTACCATTCTATAATTATGATGATAACTAGTGTGTCTAATCCAACGTTTTGTATTTACATGGAGAACTTACAGGTGGAACCTTGCCTTTCTCCAAGTTTTTGTCAATGGACAGGAGAATCAATGTATACATTGCCAGTAGAAATGTTACTTTTCAGTGTTGTAGTCGAGTCACCTGTGTCGAGTCTGAGTCCGAGTCACGAGTCACTTGGTCCGAGTCAAAGTCCGAGTCATGAGTCACTTGTTTAAATATTAATTGCAAACCAAATGTCATAAAACAAGAATTGGAAATTATTTACACATATAATTTAAACAAAGTTCTGTACCTGCAGTTACAATCTTGTTTTAGGTTTTACTCCTTGCCCCTTATCCAGAATATCTTTTAAGGGTTTAAAATGACTTTTTTCTCTTCAAAATAACCAATTATATACTGATTTATTTATTTCAGAAAGGTTGGTAGCCAACAAGTTTTGTGGTTTAAAGAAACTTTCTCTAAACCATAAAACTTGTTGGCTACCTGCCTTTCTGAAATAAATAAATCAGTATTGGTTATTTTGAAGAGAAAAAAATAATTTAAATCCTTAAATTCTTAAAATTTGAAGTTGTGCCGGTCCTTTCTTTAATTTTGCGCTTGCAAAATTTGCACACCGCACTCGATTTTGAGGTTACAACATTTTTGTTACAGTTGGTTCTTATTCCTCCATTGTGTAACCAAAGGAAACAATACGGGGCGGAACGGCAAAACTTGTTGGCTACCTACCTGATAACAAAAATGTTCATGACCAAACTTGACGTTGTGTGTGTGGGTGTGCGTGCGTTTGTGTCGACCACGTGTGGAAGTAGTGCAAACAACACACATCCATCACAGTGCACAATGCAGACTGTGTTTTACAGGTACCAGACATGCCATTTCCCTGGTAATATGCATCAACCACAAGCAGTGGCTATTGTGTTAACGTTGACAGAATACCAGCATTGATATTGGTGTCGTGCATCTCAGTGTTATTATGCGTATTGAACATACGAATCCAACATACACGCGCTGTACGTACATGGCCCTTTACTACACAATAATCACGAACACTATTACTTGCAACACCATACAACAGTGTACTTATTTATTGTGCTAGACGTTAATATTCCTCCATGTGCACTCGGATCATCGGAATTGTTTTTAATATTTAAAAAAGGTGTTGTTTGTGAAAATACGTGACTCGCAAGTCACAAGTCCTCGGGGACAAGTCCGAGTCACGATAGTCGAGTCTGAGTCCGAGTCTTTTGCAGACGTGACTCGAGTCAAGTCCGAGTCACCAAAATTGTGACTCGAGACGGATTCGAGTCCGAGTCCTGGACTCGAGTCATACAACACTGCTTTGTCTCCAGGGGTCGCTTACATTGCGCACAATGACGTCGTAAAATACCCCCTATGCCAAAACGGATTTCGCCAATTCGAAACCCTCCACAATTAATATTAAGAAAGTTCTGAGAGTGAGAGAATTGAACAGATTTAATATTTGCAACAACTTTTTAAAAGATAAGTTAGTATCCATCATATAATTCATAGTAATTTCAACAGCACAATCATTTGGAGGGAAGCTAACATTAACAAGTAAGCAGACATAATCTTAACCGTTAGTTGACCAAGTGAAACCATGGAGGAAGGAAACTCCAACGGTAAAACGCCACCTCACTCGAGGCGGGGGGGGGGGTGGGGATGCGCCTAGATTAACAGTTGAGTGTAAGCTGCACAATTGAATGGGCTGGCCTTGTTGCTAAAAAAGGGTTCAACTTTGCCACGGGGCACGGGGCAACTAGTCTACTAGTTGCGATAATCGTAACCCTCCATCCTCCCGACGGTCAGAGACCGGAGGGTTACGAGTCATACAGTGCAAAAAAGTGGCGAAATAAAAATTTCGACTGTTTTTGTCAGACTAGTCACCAGATTTGCCCAATTTTTACCACTTTCAAAAAACATGGAACATTCTAAGAACATGGATTTGATCTTCAATGTGTAATGAATCCATTCATAACACTCTAAACATCGTTGAAAAATTATTTGAAGAAAAAACGAGCAAAAACTTACCAGAAACTGACCGAAATGTCCACGGACCGCACTTCCCCTAAATCAACCAATCAGCGTAAACCAAACCGTTGTGTAGGCGTGGCGATCGTCTGTGTGCGACTGTGCGTGCACGCAGTTAATGTATTAAACGGATTTGCGCTATCTGCAGTTTGCGCTGATTAATTGCAGGAACAGCATTCCAGAATGCGCGCTCAATCTCTAAATTTTTTCTCATCAATATCCTGTGATTGTGCAACTCAACAAAATGCGCTCAACGACGAGTCCGCTTACGCTGATTGGTCGAGATGTTGCTAGGTCACGAATCGCGAGGTTCGAAAACCGGACCTGAGATTGTGTACGCTTCGTGAGATTTTCGCTCAGTCTCTGGTAAGTTTTTGTCTTTTTTTCTTAAAATATTTTCTCAATGATGTAATGAGTAATACGAATGGATTCATGACACATTGATGATCACATCCATGTTTTTAGAATGTGTGTCATGTTTTTTGAAAGTGGTAAAAATTGGGCAAATCTGGTGACTAGTCTGACCAAAATAGTCGAAATTTTTATTTCGCCACTTTTTTGCACTGCATGACTCGTAACCCTCCGGTCTCCAACCGTCGGGAGGATGGAGGGTTACGATTATCGCAACTACTAGTCTACTAGTAGAATGATACTGATATTGATAAGTGATACTGTTTTGGGCTAGTTTTTGTTTTCTTACTTACGGATACGGAACGTCCGGCTCTGAAGTTAGACTTGGCTTGGTCTATTTGTGCACCCCTTGAACTTAAGACAAGTGTCACACCAGTTCTCGAATTTCATTTGAATGTTGGCCCAATGTTTGTTGAGCAAACTCTTGAAAATGTTCAGTGATTTAGCATTCACGAACATTTAGAGATATTAAAAAAATTGTTTTAGTGTGGTACCGGTATGCTTTTTTCGAAAGTCGTCAATACTGATCACTGCTAGTGCTAGTGCTGGTTACTGCCCCCCCCCCCCCAATCCCCATGACTGCTGCCAATGACAACTAAACTGAACTATATTAAATTATAAATTACACTTGTAAAAATGGGAATAAGTTAATTTCTACAGCTAAAATGCTCAAACTCACATGATTTGGGTTATATGCTGTCTGCTGATTTCCCCACATTCTGGAATCTTACTGATTAAATGACCACTAAGTAAAGAAATATCGAGTTGTGTGTGAACGGGTATTATTACGCGGCCTTCAAACTCCGTCATGTCACCAAGCTGAAGTGAGCACATTGGGCCCAACAATTTGTGCTAGAGTAACCAAAATTGAAACGTCCGTCAACAAGCGACTATCATTGTCAACTAACACGTGTTCTTACCATGAATGAGATGCTATAGGTCCGATTTTTTGCAGATTTCACCCTAAAATTTAGTTCTAAATGGGTAGTTTTACACAGATTAGAGACAGTTTAATGCTCTCATTAAGTTATTCCAACAACAAAAATCCGCCTATAATTAGTCGTAGTTAATTAAAAACTGAATATAAATTATTGTCAAGATCACGCATATAATATCTCGTAAGTGGCGGCCGCAAGATTGCAGCCGGACACCTTTTGTAATTGGACACCTTTGGTAATTGTCAAAGACCAGTCTTCTCACTTGGTGTATGTCAACATATGCACAAAATAACAAACCTGTGAAAAATTGAACTCAATTGGTCGTTGAAGTTGCGAAATAATAATGGAAGAATAAACACCCTTGTCTCGCGAAGTTGTGTGCTTTCAGATGCATAATTTCGAGACCTCACGTGTGAGGTCTCAAAATCAGTTCAAATATTTTACTGAGAAGTTACTTCTTTCTCAAAAACTACGTTACTTCTGAGGGAGCCGTTTCTCACAATGTTTTATACTATCAACAGTTCTCCATTGCTCGTTACCAAGTAAGTTTTTATACTAACAATTATTTTGAGTAATTACCAATAGTGTCCAGTGCCTTTAAACTTGCAGCAGCAAGAAAATTACGCGGACAATACAGCAATTTCAAAAATAACGGAAGTGAAATTTAGTTTAACGTTTCTGTGGAGCCTTCCAATATTCCCATGAAAGAAGAAAACAAAAATGTGAAGCCAAACCAAAAATGGCATCCCGGCAAAATATTGCGCTAGATGTCGGCAGTTCCTCTGTGATATTGTCCGTTCGTGACTGATGCAGAAAGTCACAAAGACACTTGTTCTGAAAACAAGCTTCGTGTGAGACAACTTACAAGAAACCCCTGGTTTTTCCCGTTTGAGGGGAACTTACAAACAAAAATGCAAAGTCAAAACAAAGCATCGCCAAAGCCCAAAAAACTTTGCGGTGCCAAATGCAACGCCTAAAAGTGGTTGAATTGAAGAACTTCCGTAGTTTGCATGAGCGATTGGCCCCATACAATTGCAAGACTGTCTCGTACCGTTTTGGTAAAGTTCCATGTTGAATGACTGGGGCAAGAAAGGTTCTGATCATGAAGGATGTCAAGAAAGGTGGTAACATTGCCAGTAACTATATAAAGACCAATTACGTGCTTACCTGTGATGTACAAACTCTTGACCAGTATGATTGCAGAAGACCTCTATCGCCATTTATATGGATGACCAGCAGTTGTTTCCGGATTATAGCAGAAAGGCTGTGTAAGAAGCGGTCCAGAGGTACAAAGGATCAATTTGTTTATCATCGATTTAAGACTGTATGTACTGAAGGACTGCAGGAGCAGAGAGACTATAAACTTGGCAATGGCGTGGATCTATAGCTGAAATATCTATAGATGAGAGCATAAAGACATTGCGAACCAATCTGACAGCCAACAATGATTGTCTGGGCAGTATGCATATAAGAAGAGATATTTTTCAAGGTGACTCTCTGTCTCCGCTGCTGTTTGTTCTGGCACTGATGCCCCTGTCGATGATTCTGAGGAAGTTGAGTGCAGGGCAGGCCCTTAAAACCCTCGGGGAAGCAACATTGTGAAAATATTCTCCACATATTCCAAATATGGTCATAACTTTTTTCCAATGGGCCAATAAAGCCAATGTTACATGTAATCCTCACCCCTGGTATACACCACAAGCCTGTAGACTGCAATTGGCCAGGCTATAACACTGCCGAGTAAGGAGTAATGAATGACAGCAGCCCCAAGGGACGGCAATGTCCTTGTGATGGGAATAGTAACTGGATATCTTAGGCCTGCGCTAAACGTCGCACTTTTGCCGAGCCGAACTCAAATGTTTTCAGTTCGATTCGACACGGCAAGAGCGCGACGTTTGTCACCGTGTCGTGCCGCTGCCGTGTAGCACGGCAGTGCCGAACTTAAATAAAAGGTTTGCGCTAAACGTCGCTCTTTTGTCGAATTTAATTCCTAATTTTACACTGTTTGAGTTCGACACGACAAACGTGCGACGTTTAGCGCAGGCCTTAGTGAGCCAACTCCTTGTGCCATTATCTCTGTGTGTCAACCCTGTGCCGCCCAGAGCTAAAACAGGTCGTAAATCACACACACTCCTGGCCCAGACAAAAGCCTTGTGGGGATTAAAATTGCTTTGGGCTTGCAGGAGGGGGTTATTGACCTACAAAACTGACTGGTGAAAAAATTCTCCACGTGGAGACACCTATAGCAAATTCAATTTTTTGTAAAGTCCGCCCCCCCCCCCCCATTTATTTTCCAGATATAAAAAAACAATATCATAGCAAAAAAATGGTGCACCAAATGGCTTGAATTAGGCCTTCAATCCAAAATAGTTCACACGGGGGCACATCACCCCTCATGCAGACTCCCCCCCCCCCTTGTGCGCTGCGCGACGGGCGGTGCTAACGCACCGATATATGTACCTTTTTTCGCTGTTCCTTTTTTCGATGTACCTTTTTCGTTCATATTCGCCCCCGACCCCCCCCCCCCCGCCCCCCCCCCCAAAAAAAATCAACCATCTGCTTTTTATGGACGATTTGAAGTTGTTTGCAAAGAATGAGGCGGAAATTGTTTCTTATGGTGCAGACCGTCAGGATTTGCAGTGATGACATCGGGATGCAGTTCGGTTTGGAGAAATGTGTTTCAATGACCACGAAGAGGGGAAAGAGGGTACATTCCGATTGCATCACTCTGCCAGATGGTGCACAGATTAGGGCTCTGGGTGAGCTGAGTTATTGGCATCTTGGTGTTCTTAAATTGGACCTTCACAAAGAATTAAAGGTAAGGCTGTGGGCAGAATACATCACGGGTAAAGAAATGTTTGAAGTCTAAACCGAACGCGGGGGGAACATGATTAAGGCGATTAACACATGGGCCGTGTCTTTGATGAGGTTAGTGCGGGTATCGTCGAGAGGACTTAAAAGGACACACCGGCTTACTGTTTACCTAATTAAGTGATGTGGAATTACAGACCATAATTTTTTGATGGTTGGGTTGTAAAAAAACATCAAAATGTCACGTAATTAACAAAAAAAAGCCGTTGCAACTGTCAAGTACGTGACATTGTTGTAAGTAGACCGGTGGTCTGTTAATGTATTGATTATAACAATGGCGAGGCATGAGGATCCAGTCTCCATATCCATCAAGCACAAATTCACGTGTAATTAAAAAACCGACATCCTAAACCATGGTGGATTAAACACAGTCCGATCCACACCAACTTGTATTATCGTGCAGCTATTCGTCGTCGTCCCGCCGCGTGTGTAGCGCAGGCATCACGTAACGTGCTAGTTAGGGGATAATAGCTAGGGCTACAGACTAAAACCCTCGTCAAACAAAACGTAATTAACGGTCTGGATCCTTACCCCTCCACAGGCTCCGAGTTCATCCCCCGTGGTTTGTCTCTCTGGCCCCACGAGACACGGCAACGGCTGTAAGGGATATGCCCCCAAGGTCCGTTGCACGGACTCTCTGAATGCGAAATTTACGCTAAATTTTTCATGCAACTTGTACTCATAAACATAGTTCTTTTTTGTCAAATACTCATGAATAATTGTTTTAAAAAAAGATTTAAATTTAGTTCAGTAATTTACTTATGTACGGCTAGACTTGATTTCAAGTCTGAGATTGTGGTTATTTCTCTGCATCAGCCACGCAAAACGCCCCCACAGATTAGCCATCAAACGCCCTAGCTCGCAATCTCAGACTTGACCCTCTTGTGTGTACGGGATATTCATTTATTCACAACTGAAATTTACATAACAACACTGATACCAGAGGAATGACCAATCAGGAGGCCACAAAACCAATGTTGGCCGCGTCTATTGCAAGTAGGTTACAATCACATCATCTTTTTCTGTAAAATCTCATTGGTCTCAACTTGGTTTAATTTTTTTTTATAGTGCTTCGTACGTATGGTATTTTTTAATTTATAGCTAATAAAATAGTACAAGATCTTAAAATGTTGAAAAATAAACATATAATAATACCTGATTTTTACTAAACGATAAACTGTTAACCTATGGTTTGAATGGAATCGTCCAGTGATTTGTCTCCAACGTTTTATGATTTATTTTGAATTTGGGCCAAATAACAAGAATCGATTTGTGTGTTTGTTTATTCTAAACTCAATTTGAATTACTGAACAGAGGCAGTTCAGTTACAATGTGCATCAATATTGTATTTCGGTACTATATCCCGTGGTATAAACGGTTGAATTTGAATATGCATGTTATTGAAGGCTTCTGCGATTCTGACCAATCTGAGTGTTCCGTCCTCTTTTGGACTAATTCGCCATAGGGTGTGTACAAACCGATGAACAAGATTCCCAAGTCTGTGATCGTAGGCTAATGACGGAGGTTAATCCACAAGAGGGCGCTATTTTAGGCAATGATGTTTTGGTTATCGGGTAGACTAAAAGCCACGATCGCAGACTTGGAACCAAGTCTAATGTACGGCTGGAAGTAAAACTAATTCTGAAGATCACGTGACTTTTCAGAACCACATTTTGGGTCAGAAAAGTCACGTGACCTTCGTTTTTTTTGAAAAATGCTCAAAAACGGCAAAATTTGATGGTTTCTTTTATGAACCATTCTTCTCCATTCCAGGAAGACATTTGGATTCATGTTTTAGTCTATTTTGTAGCCCAAATAGCCCACCGAAGCCGGTGTGTCCCTTTAACTAGATGTCACGGACAGAAGAACAAGACAACTGATGACCATGAATGGTATGCTTCATCCGCGGGCGAATGTGATGAACAGACTTTATTTTCCGAGGTCAGGGCGGTAGGGCCGGGTTGCTGAGCGTCGGGCAGACAGTGTCAACTTCGAGTGCAGGAGCTTGCATTGTCATGTTGGAGGACTGAGGAGAACTTGTCCACGAAGGCGGACGAAGTTGGGCCGAAGGGGGTACAATAGGGAAAGGAAAGAGGAAATTTAGAAATCAATCATTGGCGGAACAAACCACTTCATGGCCAGTTCTTGAGGTGTACTGAAGAAGTGGCCAGTAGCAAGTCCTGGAATTGGTTAAGGAGCGGAGAACTGAAGAAGGCCAAACCGAGATAATTCAATTTCAATTTTCAATTCAATTTCAATTCAATTTTATTTATTTCATCACAGTTTACAAGTAAAAAGTGAAAATTGTTTTCCCTGTGTGCACTAAAAAAAATCAAATTCAATACTGATAACAAAAGAAAACATTAAAAATAAACCTACTTACAAAAATTTGTTTTAAACAATATAAGTTTATATTTTAAAAAGAGAGAAACATAAACTAAGCTTACCATCACTTATTATAAGGAAAAAACAAGCACTAAAAAGTTACCTTATGAAAAGTGAGTTAAAAAGATGAATAGCACTGGGTAAAAAAGATAGTCTGAACCGGTTTGTACGAGTAGAAAGAGAACGGTACCTTCCTGATGGGAGAATGTTAATGAATGAGTGAAGTGGACGAGTTGGATCCTGGGTTGTAAGTTTTAATTTAGTAACATACTGTTTGTCTAGGATTTCTTTCATGTGTTTTACATCAAAACCTATTATCTTGCTGGCAACCTTGGTGATACGATCAATTTTCTTCTGATTTGTCACGGTAAGATTATTATCAAACAATACAGCTAAAAGTAATGACAGACTGAATAATACTTTGGTAAAACAGGTGTAAAATTGAATCACGGACATTGAAAGACCGTTGTTTCCTTAGAAAATAAAGCCTCTGATTTGCCTTGGCACACATTCTTTGAGTATTTTTGTTCCAATCCAGTTTGTTGTCTATGATTGTCCCAAGATATTTATATTCACTGACAATTTCTACTTTGTCGTTCTTTATACTAACCGGATGAATACTTTGTCGGATCTTACGAACATCAAAAACAAGTTCCTTGGTTTTGGTTACATTCAATTTGAGAAAATTGTCCTCATCACACCACTGGACAAAGCGATCTATTTCGTGTCTATAACTTGTCTCATTGTTTGAGGATCAGACCAGTCAAGGAAGTGTCATCAGCATACTTAACAACAGAGCAAGATCCACTGTTACTATGATAGTCCCTGGTGTACAGAGTAAATAGGACTGGTGATAGGACACAACCCTGTGGCACTCCAGTATTTGTGAAGATTAAATCAGAGAATGAAGTACTGATCTTAACACGTTGGGGTCTAGCTCTCATGAAGTCACTGATCCACAGGCACAAGTGTGGATTTACATTCATGTTCTGTAGCTTCTGTACCAACCTATGCGGTTGCAGTGTATTGAAGGCTGATGAGAAATCAAAAAATGAGGGTACTTCTTTTCCCAGCAGCTCATGACAAAACACAACACGGGGAACCGACATTCCCCTACCCCCCCCCCCCGGTTCCCGTGGAATTTTCCAGTGGTGGATAAGAACGTTCAACTCGCTTTAGGCATTGCAACTGGGAAAAACAATGGGAAATAAAAATCGAATAAATAGCATAATGACAACCAAGAACGGCAAGGTGTCACACTTGAGTGTCGCGGCTGAAAACCCATTTCGAATTCCACAGTCAATTTAGACGTCGTGGTAATACGCTCAACTGTAAAAATAGATATGACGGTCGTTGACGACCATTTGAAATTTGGTTTCTAGCTTTGCACAAAATTTGTAGCACGGCTCAAGTTTGTCCTCACTCCGTGTCTGGTGTCTAGTCTTCATGTTACGTTTGCTGTGTATGTTGTGGTGTGTATCAATATTTCACGCGTTTTCAATATTGATCTCGCACACATGTTGCTGCTGATGATTGGAGAGGAGTGTTTGCTGACTGGCATTAGTAAGGTGGTGTGTCATTCTTTCAAATACATAATACCTTTCACCAGGACAGGGGTCTACCTGGCCAACAGTCATTCTTTCCCAAGCAATTCAGCATTAGGATCTGGAACAATCTCCAATAAATGGGTCTGTACATTTTTGTACGGGGAATCTTTGTACGGGGAAATGAAACATTACATTGGATTTCAACAAACAATGGGTCTTTACATTCCAAGGAAAAATGTTTTTTTGGTAGTCAAAAGGTCAAATTCAAGGCTGTTTTGATTAAATATTATCGGAAGTCAGGAATAAACCAAAACATCCCTGTACACAAAATGTACAGACCCATTTTTACCAGAAAGATGTCATCGGATGTTTTGGATGTTGACAAAGTTTCCACTGAATACTATGGCAATTTACACCGTTTTAACGTCAGGTTAGAGACTTGTACTTGTAGTTTGTTCCCAACTCGCATGAGGACTCTATCTATTGCCATCGGAAAATGAGCATACCATAAAATTTATAAAGCACCTTGTTTTGTTTTTTTGCGTGTGAGTTTTACAGTTCACTTTTCACATGAACTTTGGCCTTTGCATTAAATTTACTTGAAATAATTTGTGATTTTGTGGGAAGGTACACGATTGTCACTGTAAAAATTAATGGCAATAAAAACTGACTTGATTAGAAGTACAGGAACTTTCGATAGTATTATAAAGCATTTTGAGAAATATTTATTATATAAAAAAAATGTCAGTTTTTATCACCCCAAATTTGAATCTGAGACAGATCGTGTATTCCTATCAGGGATAATTCTTTATGTGTGGACATATTCGCTGCAGATTTTGGCGATATTTCAAAAATGCAACCACTCTTTGAGATGAAATTTTCACAGGTTATTTTTATTGTATAAATCTACATTTATATAGAATTAAGACAATCAAACGGTCCCCAAAACCAAAGGTTTGAGTCTTGAGTGGTATCCTCCTTAGTGCAGCTGCTTTGTCTTGAGTCTTGAGTGGTATCCTCCTTAGTGCAGCTACTATGTCTTGAGTCTTGAGTGGTATCCTCCTTAGTGCAGCTACTATGTCTTGAGTCTTGAGTGGTATCCTCCTTAGTGCAGCTACTATGTCTTGAGTCTTGAGTGGTATCCTCCTTAGTGCAGCTACTATGTCTTGAGTCTTGAATGGTATCCTCCTTAGTGCAGCTACTATGTCTTGAGTCTTGAGTGGTATCCTCCTTAGTGCACTTGCTATGTCTCGAGTCTTGAGTGGTATCCTCCTTAGTGCAGCTACTATGTCTTGAGTCTTGAGTGGTATCCTCCTTAGTGCACTTGCTATGTCTCGAGTCTTGAGTGGTATCCTCCTTAGTGCAGCTACTAATAATAATAATAATAATAACTGTATTTATATAGCGCCTTTTGCCAAAGGATACAAAGCGCTCAGTATTTTTACCGGCCATGTATTTGGAGCTACGTTTTGAAGTATGAGACCTATGCATTTATAGCACAATGTAATGGTTTACAAGTTGCGGTGGCGCAATATGCTGTCAATCAAACCAGGAACACCTGGGCAAACCCCTTCTCTTTTCGACAAGTGCACTGGGTTCTTTTACGTGCATTACACAACACACGGGACCAACGGCTTTACGTCCCATCCGAAGGACGAAGCAATAATGGTTAAGTGTCTTGCTTAAGGACACAAGTGTCACGACTGGGACTCGAACCCACACTCTGCTGAACAGAAACACCAGAGCTTGAGTCCGGTGTTCTTATCCGCTCGGCCACGACACGCCACAATGTCTTGAGTCTTGAGTGGTATCCTCCTTAGTGCAGCTGCTTTGTCTTGAGTCTTGAGTGGTATCCTCCTTAGTGCAGCTACTATGTCTTGAGTCTTGAGTGGTATCCTCCTTAGTGCACTTGCTATGTCTCGAGTCTTGAGTGGTATCCTCCTTAGTGCAGCTACTATGTCTTGAGTCTTGAGTGGTATCCTCCTTAGTGCACTTGCTATGTCTCGAGTCTTGAGTGGTATCCTCCTTAGTGCAGCTACTATGTCTTGAGTCTTGAGTGGTATCCTCCAAGTGCAGCTGCTATGTCTTGAGTCTTGAATGGTATCCTCCTTAGTGCAGACGCTATATCTTGGGTCTTGAATGGTATCCTCCTTAGTGCAGCTACTATGTCTTGGGTCTTGAATGGTATCCTCCTTATTGCAGCTACTTTGTCTTGAGTCTTGAATGGTCTCCCCCTTAGTGCAGCTGCTATGTCTTGAGTCGTGAGTGGTATCCTCTTTAGTGTAGCTGCTATATCTTGAGTTTTGAGTGGTGTCCTCCTTAGTGTCACATGTTTACTCCAAGCTGAGGTCTAGCTAGGGTCTCATTTCCACAGGCTTTTACATCCCTGTTGCAGGCTGATAGTACCTCCTCAAGTGTGCCTTGATTTTAGTTCTGTTTTCTGGCAGTGGGCTGTCTACTCTATGTCGCTGAAAATGGTTACACCAAGATAGTCATGATGTGAGACACTTCTCGCCGTTGATGGAATACGTGAAAAAGCTTGATGTTTTCTGAAGAGTTACAGTCTAAAGAGTTATCAGATGTCAGATTGAGTCTCATGCTCCCTAAGACCACTTCTCAATGACCAAACAACCCCTAAATTTTCACACTGCTAGTGTTACATTTTATTTCCTTTTATTTGTAATTGGAAATGTCCATCCTCTTGCATAGTTAGAACACTGCTCATCAACCAAGCTTTTAAAATACATTTCACCAAGAGCTGTGTTATTTAAATCAAACAATGTGCATTGAGCAGGTTTTTATTATCTTAAAAACATTTTTGTTTTTTAATTGAAATGATTGAATCAATTGTAATTATGCAGGACGAGTGTGTTGATGATGGATGATTCTGCAGGTGTTGAGTCACATTGTGAGAACTTGGAAGCCTTATCATTACTGGGAGATGTTTTGAGTGTTCTTACAGAGCCTTCCAACAAAGTTATTGATGACACATGTATAGAGAAACTTCTATCATGGTTGACCAAAGTTGCCTCCATGTCAGGTAAGTATTTGTGGCTTCCTAAGGGTTGTTTGGATTAGAAAATGAAAACAAATAAAGCTAGCTAAAAATGATTTTTGATAGTGCTAATATGATCTAATCATGATAAGGGGAAACTGTCACTCCCAGCAGAAAGTTTCATTAGAACTACTGAGTCATAAAAACAAGCAGTCTAGTACATCAGACGCCAGTTCTAATGGCTGTATTATCGGAGTGTGTGTTTATTCCCAGCCTAGTACATCAGACGCCAGTTCTAATGGCTGTATTATCGGAGTGTGTGTTTATTCCCAGCCTAGTATATCAGACACCAGTTCTAATGGCTGTATTATCGGAGTGTGTGTTTATTCCCAGCCTAGTATATCAGACACCAGTTCTAATGGCTGTATTATCGGAGTGTGTGTCTATTCCCAGCCTAGTACATCAGACGCCAGTTCTAATGGCTGTATTATCGGAGTGTGTGTCTATTCCCAGCCTAGTGTATCAGACACCAGTTCTAATGGCTGTATTATCAGAGTGTGTGTCTATTCCCAGCCTAGTGTATCAGACACCAGTTCTAATGGCTGTATTATCGGAGTGTGTGTCTATTCCCAGCCTAGTGTATCAGACACCAGTTCTAATGGCTGTATTATCGGAGTGTGTGTCTATTCCCAGCCTAGTGTATCAGACACCAGTTCTAATGGCTGTATTATCGGAGTGTGTGTCTATTCCCAGCCTAGTACATCAGACACCAGTTCTAATGGCTGTATTATCGGAGTGTGTGTTTATTCCCAGCCTAGTACATCAGACACCAGTTCTAATGGCTGAATTATCGGAGTGTGTGTTTATTCCCAGCCTAGTGTATCAGACACCAGTTCTAATGGCTGTATTACCGGAGTGTGTGTTTATTCCCAGCCTAGTGTATCAGACACCAGTTCTAATGGCTGTATTATCGGAGTGTGTGTTTATTCCCAGCCTAGTGTATCAGACACCAGTTCTAATGGCTGTATTATCGGAGTGTGTGTCTATTCCCAGTCTTGACACTTATGTGCTTGAGCAAGGCACTTAACCATAATTGCCTCCCTTAACCCAGGTGTACCTGTAAGGGTTGAGACGGTATTATGTAGGATTAACCTTGGTGCTGTTTATTTGCAGCTTGGGGTCATACACTCCTCAGGGAGTTGAGGAAATTTGAGAAATGTTAAGAATGCTTGATAAATCAATATACAGGGATAATTTTGTAAATTGCCTGAATCTAGCCACAGGATGTACGCTATAAGAATGGCATCAGTAAACTTTTGATAAAGCTTGTCATGGTGCAGTATGTACATGCATGCCTAAGTGCACATGTAAGACGAGTGACTTTCAATAAGAACAATTATTTTGCAGATACATGTAAGTCATCTTGGTATTAATTAAGTCAAATTATTGCCTTTGAATTTCAGTAACTTTAAAGAAACTCTTTCATGAAAAGGCAGATGTCATTGGATTCCTGCTGAAGACATCCATACACACAGATCCATCTACATGTAACCAATGTGATGCTCCAGGCTTGACCTTTGCCTTGAGACTGACAGCAATTTTGCTGAATTCCTTACATCTCCAACTTGGGATTAAATCAGGAACATCAAGTGATGAGGCTGTACGTATCAAAGGTTGTGATGATGAGACAGAAGAAGATACATGGAAACATTATGTTGATGTAGTCAGTGATTTAACAGAGCAGCTTCTCATTGGAGCACTGCAACTAACATATTGGGAACAAGGCTCAGTAAGGATGGCTTACTTTGTTGCAACAAAAGCATTGATTTACCATAGATGCCCATCAAATGTTTGCCAAAAAGCAGGTGAGAATACAAATTCACACGTGTGTATCTTCATAGTAGACCAAGTGGCTTACATGTAAGCCAAACTTTAATGAAGGTACACAGGTTTTTATTTATCATGTTGAAATAAGTGTTTGTTTGGTAAATGTCATGCAAATCATTTAGTATTGTGAATTACATGTAATTACATGTACACTTTCTAAACTAAAAATATATGTGTGGTTCCTGGTTTATGATCAAACAAGTTGGGATAGGTAGGTAGGATAAAGCTTGAAATAATTGACATAACTGAATCAGGGATAAAGAAGAATCATATTAAGTGGTTTGTATCCTTACACTAATTTTTGATAAGCACTAAATACTTGGTGCTCTCAATGTCCTGCAGAAAAAAATCCACTGTTCTGAGCTAAAGCTTGTTTTCAAATTTTTAGTAAGAGGTGTGGACAAAGAAACAATACAATTGTGAAGTTCAGAATGTGCTGTGTTCTTACACTACTCTTTGTTGTAAAAGTCACTGACGGTCTCCATCTCATAACGCATTTTTGGTCTTGTTCTTGTCACTCATGGGTCTGGACGTGATACAAATGTGGGTTTTGGTGTTGTTTTGTTTTCATTGTCCAAGCTCTGTGTAGGAATTTGAAGATTAGGCATGTTTGAGAGAACAAACAAAACAGAAACTTTTTAGAGCTGAATTATTTCACGAAAATATCGGGTTCTGAAGAATATGTGAATTCCAAAACCCATGGCCATAAAATATATGCTGCCATAGAATGTTAACTTGGTGAGATTGTGGGTCTTACAGAAAATTTGAATTATGGAGCTCTGAAATTGTTCCGCCCCAGAAACATATGCAGGACGTCACTGTAGTATTGATAAGAAAGTGCAGGCCTCCAGGGCTAATAGTTTCTCATAACCAATTTCAGAAGAGTGTTACTTAAGGCATTAATCCTTATTCAGTGTACAATCAGCTTTCAAGCCTTTACCTATCAAGTGACAGAGCTTTTTGATACTTCAAGTGTTTCTGCAAGAGTGTGAAATGTGTGATGAACTTTAGCAAATTCCATACTTCTTATAACTTATTCACTTTATTTCAGATATTCTAAACACTGCCTTCGCAGCTTTGGAAGACAACTCTATGTTTGTTGTTACTGCAGCTCAGCAGTTCCTTGCTGCTTTAATAGCAATCTCTCACTCTTGTGTCAAAAGAGAATCCACAAGGGACAGTTTAACAGGGTCAGTCTTGCAAGGTACTCCTATCACCTCAAGAGAGGATGGCTTCACAAACACATCCTTGAAAGGAACCCATAAACTATGTACTAAAGAAACCCCAGTAACTCAGAAAAATGCAGTATGTGCCACACTCGTGTCTGACTGCCAAGTGAAAAGACCTTTGTGTACTTCAGATTCATTCTCATCAAAAAGAAGCAAAGGAAACCATCAAGAAGAGTCATCCAACAAGAGGAGAAACTGTGGTTGCGAGATATACCTGAAAACACTTCTACAGAAATTGACAGAAATGCTGCAAATAGTGAAATCAATTGCACCCAATGCAGTTGACCTAAGCAGACACAGCAGCAAACTTTGGAGTGTGTGTGTAGGAGTAGTCAGATCACTGATTGAAACTTTCCCTGAAAAGGGGCAATATATCTTGTCTGACTTGTCTTTGGTATCAGTAATATCAGAACTATTGAACTCCCAATATCACATTCATCCCAACATGTGCCACACTGTTGTTGACTTTGTATCTATGGCTGTGCATACCTATACTCTGGATAGGTAAGTCAGTTTAAGTAGTTTGCATTCCTATGTCACTCAAGTGCAGTATGTCCCACTGAACCCTGTTAATAATGAATTACAATTCAATGTGCTTAACTTTGATATTCACCCATCATTGGCTGATTTGGCAGTCTGTCAATGCCGGTGACATACACG
Organism: Pycnopodia helianthoides; assembly: GCA_032158295.1. NCBI lineage: Eukaryota > Metazoa > Echinodermata > Asteroidea > Forcipulatida > Asteriidae > Pycnopodia > Pycnopodia helianthoides. The sequence goes on along the minus strand of CM063245.1, from coordinate 7,891,224 downwards.
CAAAATGTTTGAAGGTTGCTGCTGGTTGAGTTAATAACTTGTGGAAATGTTTTTTGTGGTACAAGTTCGACTGCGGGTGGCGTGATAAATATGCCTAACAACCATTGTGCAGCGTGCACTATTCAATAGTGCAGTGATCTGCTTTGTTTGCCCCATACACTTAGGGTGACTAATGATGTCACTTTTGCTAAAAATACCCGGCTGTCAGACAAACATTCCACCATTCACGCAATCACTGCATCATAACTGAAAATAAGTTTGACAAGTGTATCCTTAAAATCATAAAGTAGTATTGAAACCACTTTCCTAAAATTTAGAATCCATAGTGTTTGATCTGCTTGTAATTTCCCTGTGATCTGAAACAAACATGGCTCAATTATTCTAATAGTCTTAAAATGTATTTTTCTATTTATGTAACTTCTAGTGACATTGACATGGAAAACTCTTCATTAAGAATCATGATTAATTTCCCATGGCAACTACTGAATATTCATCAGTTCAACTCATCAGTACAGCTGGCATCAATTTTGTATCGTGCCTTACAGCATCCCAAGGTTAATGGGTAAGTCATAACATAAACCAAGTATAATTCCATTGAATTAAACTGATTAAGAAAGTGAAGATTTGTCCATGTTAAAGGCTACCATCTGAGAGAAAATTGTTAACCCACCATTTAACTTCTCAAACACATCATCATCCCAACATTGCCAGCAAAACATAGATTATTGGCATGTGTTTGTGTTCTTTCGCCATACTGGGCCCGACTGCGGTTACTTATTGTGCTCTTGCCTAAGTTTACTTGTGTCACACTGGGCTCTGGCACTTTGCCAAGTGAGATTCCAGCACACCATTGCAAGTTATACGGCTGTGGCTTACGATCGAGGTTCGCAAATCACAGTGAATGCCTTCTCGTATTTCTCACAAGACAACATAAAATCCGGTGTTTATTATGAGAACCTTTGTTGTCTTTCCTTTGACAATTCAGGTTTTCATTGCGGCAACAATATATTTAAAAGAAAAACAACTACTCCAAAAAGTTCTGAGAAAAAAAATACTGCAGGTGGTCAAAGAAAACTATTCTTAATATTGACCAAAGGTGGTTAATTTGGTGACTGCTCTACATAGATGTCTGATTCTCTGATAACCTCAGGATCTACGTGCTAGGATTAGGCTGAGGGTTAGGGTTAGGATTATAGGAGCATGCATTTGTTGGGGGTATTGGAACATCAGGGTGTCAGAACATAGGGGTGTTGGAACTTACATGTAGGGTAGTACTGTTGAAACATCGGGGTGATGGAACATAGGGCTGTCGGAACATAGGGCTGTTGGAACTTACATGTAGGGGTGTTGGAACTTACATGTAGGGGTGTTGGAACATACTTGTAGGAGTGGTGGAAGATACATGAATGGTGTTGGAACTTACATGTAGGGGTGTTGGAACATACATGTAGGGGTGTTGGAACATACATGAAGGAGTGTTGGAACATACATGTATGGGTGTTGGAACAAACATGAATGGGTGTTGGAACTTGCAAGTGGGGTGTTAGAACCTACATGTAGGGGTGTTGGAACATACTTGTAGGGTGGTGGAACATACATGAATGGATGTCGGAACTTACATGTAGGGAATGTTGGAACATACATGTAGGGGTGTTGGAACATAATTTTAGGGTGTTGGAACATACCTAAATGGGTGTTGGAACATACATGTAAGGGTGTTGGAACACCCATGTAGGGGTTATGGAACATACTTGTAGGGGTGTTGGAACATACATGAATGGTGTTAGAACTTACATGAATGGATGTTGGAACATATATATATAGGGGTTTTGGAACATACATGTAGGGGTGTTTGAACATACATGTAGGGGTGTTGGAACATACTTGTAGGGTGGTAGAACATATATAAATGGGTGTTGGAACATACATGAAGGGGTGTTGGAACATACATGTAGGGGTGTTGGATTGACATGTAAGGGTGTTGGAACATACATGTAGGGGTGTTGGAACATACATGTAGGGGTGTTTGAACATACTGTAGGGGTGTTTGAACATACATGTAGGGGTGTTGGAACATACTTTTAGGGGTGTAGAACATACATGAATGGGTTTTGGAACATACATGTAAGGGTGTTGGAACATATATGAATTGGGTGTTGGAACTTGCATGTGGGGTGTTAGAACTTACATGTAGGGGTGTTGGAACATAATTGTAGGGGTGGTGGAACATACATGAATGGGTGTTGGAACTTAGATGTAGGGGTTTTGGAACATACTTTTAGGGGTGTTGGAACACTCAAGAATGGGTGTTGGAACATACATGAATGGGTGTTGGAACACCCATGTAGGGGTGTTGGAACATACATGAATGGGTGTTGGAACTTACATGAATGGGTGTTGGAACATACATGTAGGGGTTTTGGAACATACATGTAGGGGTTTTGGAACATACATGTAGGGGTTTTGGAACATACATGTAGGGGTGTTGGAACATACATGAATGGTGTTTGAACTAAAGGAAGGGGTATTGGAACATACATGTAGGGGTGTTGGAACATACATGAAGGGATGTTGGAAGCATACATGTAGGGATGTTGGAACTTACATGTAGGGGTGTTGGAACATACATAAATGGGTGTTGTAATATACATAAAGGGGTGTTGGAACATACATAAAGGCTGTTGGAACAAATAGCAGGGGTGTTGGAACATACATTTAGGGGTGTTGAAACATACTTGTAGGGGTGTTGGAACATGTAGGAGTGTTGGAACATTTGTGTAGGGGTGTTTGAACATACTTGTAGGGGTGTTGGAACATACATGCAGGGGTTTGGAACATACATTTAGGGTGTTGGAACATACATGTAGGGGTGTTGGAACATACCTGTAGGGGTGTTGGAACATACATGAAGGGATGTTGGAACATACTTGTAGGGTTGTTGGATCATACATGTAGGGGTGTTGGAACATACATGTAGGGTGTTGGAACATACTTGTAGGGGTGTTGGAACAAACATAAAGGGTGTTGGAACATACTTGTAGGGGTTTTTGAACAAACATGCATGGGTGTTGGAACATACATGTAGGGGTGTTGGAACATACATGTAGGGGTGTAGGAACATACATGAATGGGTGTTGGAACATACATGTAGGGGTGTTGGAACATATATTTAGGGGTGTTGGAACATACTTGCAGGGGTGTTGGAACATAAATGAATGGGTGTTGGAACATACATTTAAGGGTGTTGGAACAAACATGAATTGGTGTTGGAACATACTTGTAGGGGTGTTGGAACAAACATGAATGGGTGTTGGATTGACATGTAGGGTTGTTGGAACAAACATGAATGGTTGTTGGAACTTGTAGGGTGTTGGAACATACTTGTAGGGTGTTGGAACAAACATGAATTGGTGTTTGAAAATAGGTGTGTAACCCTGATGCTTGATAATTGGTTACAGGAATATGTGGTTTGAGAGACTGAGAGATGAAACATGTACATCTCTGATGGACCTTGTGATGTTACCATTACACTCTGTACTAAGTCATAGCAAACCCTCAGACTGCAAGCTGAGCACTGGTAGACATGCCTTGCTTAAGGAAATGTTTTCAAGTAAATGTCAATGTGTGACAATATTGACTCATTCATTATGTGCTCTGGACAACATGCTGGTACAGGTAAGCGCTAAGTGGACATCACTGTCACTACTACCATTGATGTATTTGAACTAATGGTTTGTCTGTGAACATGATTGCAGGCATACTACTAGGGTAGGATTTGAACCCAAGACCCCTGCCTTGCAGACATACTACTTAGGTAGGATTTCAACTCAAGACCCTTGCCCTTCAGACATACTACTAGGGTAGAATTTGAACCCAAGACCCTGCCTTGCAGACATGCTACTTGGGTAGGATTTCAACTCAAGACCCTTGCCTTTCAGACATGCTCTTTGGGTACGATTTGAACCCAAGACCCCTGCCTTGCAGACATGCTACTTGGGTAGGATTTAAACCCAAGGCCCCCGCTTTTCAGACATGCTACTTGGTTAGAATTTGAACCCAAGACCCCTGCCTTGCAGACTTGCTACTTGGATAGGCTTTGAACCCAATACCCCTGCCTTCTTGAGAAAACTTTTCTGCAGAACTCAGAGAGCAGCATACAGTGCTTCTCACACATTGATGTAGGGTATAACAAAACAACATAATATTTTTTTTTCCTAAAGATGCAAATATTTCATCTAGTGAATTAAATACTGTAAGTACTTATTTTATTCAGTGTCAGAGTCAAGTTATGAGTAAACAAAGCAGCTTTGTTGATGATGGGATCTCCATTCTGAGCATAACTCTAGGTCAAGAATCACAGCAGACTGCCGTTGACTCACTTAAAGGTCATCTACGTGGATCTCTCAAGGTCACTAAGGTCATCTTAACTTTGCTGATAAAAACAGTGGATTCTGAAAGTAAAAGTAAGATATTTCATTCTGTCTAACTTGCTTGTGAACTGATGTCACATGCTTAATAATAAATGGACATTTCCCCAAATATGTCATCACATTCATTTCTAAGTGTAGGTGCATCTCTAAAAATCACATTGAGGTTGTGTGTGAATCAAGTAGGCCGGCTATGGCCGTTAGCAGCAGAGATAGCATTAAAGAATAGGCATTCGGTTACGGCTAGGCCGGCTATGGCTATTGGCAGCAGAGATAACATTGAAGAAAGGGCATTCGCTTACGGCTAGGGCCGGCTACGGCCATTGGCAGGAGCGATAACATTGAAGAATGGGCATTTTCAACAATCAAGCCATAGCAATTGATGAAGGCTTGAATTTAAACATGCTCTAAGTTAAATTGCGAGAAATGTTTTAAGACATAATATGTATGAAAGATTATACAGGTTTTGTAACCAGGGTTATGGCAAGCACGCCCCGTTCAATTCACCACACTGCATTCTGAAAATTTAACAGTAGGTACAAGGGGATTGTACTGACTCTGTATGCACATGTGTGCATCCTACATGCAGTAACACTGGGCTAATCTAGCAGGGGTTTGTGGCATGGCAGTGTGGCCTGACAATGCTCTACTACCGCTGCAAGCAAATTTAAATGGGCAACACAAAACCTTTTTTTGTGAGTAGTGTAAATGCCTTGGACAAGGCTAAGTTATAACATATGGGAGGGGAGGGTCAACATACTCATGCAACGTACATGTACATGTAGGTCATAGTTCATCTAGAATATATGTAGGGAGTGATCAGCAATCTTTATATTAAGTTTGTCTTTAATGAAACTTGTTTTTCAAATGTAGGTGACTTCAAGCTGACTGAAGTGTGTTTGATGAGGTTGATTCTTGAGCTGACACCATATTGAATAATCCAGAGTCTGACTGTACTGTAAGTAACAACAATAAAACACCTAACCTTCTTACCAGGGTCCAGCTTTCTCTCTAAGAGTTTTGTTCACTCTTCTTTCACAATGAGAATTGTCTCTGACCTTTTTGTTCTTTTCAGATACTCAGTTTTTCATTGTAGAGATTGTTACTGCATTGTGGTTAAATAACCCGTTAGAGACTATAGTGGTTGCAAAAGGCTTGCACCAAAATGCCATGGCATAGAAGCCACAAGCAAGATTCCGTTAACCTCCACTCGGCCAGAAAGGTCAAAGTAAAAGTTATGTTCAGAAGTGACATTTACCAATATTTCTAATGTTTAAATAGTATCTAAATTTCTAACAAATTGTTTTTTTTCAGGCATCTGCAAAATTAAAAATGATTCACAAAAATTTACAATACTAGCCATGTCTGGTGATGCTTATACATAAATTAATGGTCTCTAAAAGGTTAGAAACACAGCATGATACTTGATTTAAGTTTTTACCGCCATTTAAATCTTAAATTCAGCAAGTGTAACTCATCACATGACAGAGTTTATTCTCTATCATGTATATCAGTAGTTGTCTGTAACTCATCACATGACAGAGTTTATACTCTATCATGTATATCAGTAGTTGTCTGTAACTCATCACATGACAGAGTTTATTCTCTATCATGTATATCAGTAGTTGTCTGTAACTCATCACATGACAGAGTTTATACTCTATCATGTATATCAGTAGTTGTCTGTAACTCATCACATGACAGAGTTTATACTCTATCATGTATATCAGTAGTTGTCTGTAACTCATCACATGACAGAGTTTATACTCTATCATGTATATCAGTAGTTGTCTGTAACTCATCACATGACAGAGTTTATACTCTATCATGTATATCAGTTGTTGTCTGTAACTCATCACATGACAGAGTTTATACTCTATCAAGTATCAGTAGTTGTCTGTAACTCATCTATCATGTATCAGTAGCCTAACACACTGATACAGAATCCTTTGAAACACATTAAACTCATATTGAGAGTACCCTGTTGTGAATCTCTTGTATTCCTTGATGAATATTGTTGTACATGTATATTATGGTGCAAAATACCAATTGGTTTTTTGAATAATTCAAACAGCAACAATTTTCAAATATTGTTTACTTGTTAACTACTGGGGGATATATTCATTGAGCAACATTGAAGTCATCACAAGTTGAAAATTAATGTAATCGGTATTCCCAAACTTTCAATGTGTTCAAATCAACCTACTATTTCATATCACAGAAGAAGTTTGAAATTTATATGTTTATTTTTTTCAAGAAAATATGGACCAAAAAGTTTTTGCTCAAATATCTAATATCAACTACTTTGAATTGTACAGGTTATCTGCAAGTGCCTAGAAAGTTTTGCTTCGTTGCTTTCAATTCACACATTGATATTGAAAGATAAGAAAGATTGTATGAGACTGCTTGGTGAATTGATTATCAAGAAGTCTTGGGATCCCAGATGGGAAGTCAGAGATTCAGTCATTGGCTTTCTCAAAGCAGTGTTGAAGTCTGCTGCAGGTAATATTTAACTGACAATGTAATTTGAAACCTGACCCTTATATTATCCTTACTCCTACCCTAGAGTTGCATGCCCTTACCCTTACCACTACCCTAGTCCAAACCCTAGAGTTGCATGCCCTTACCCATACCACTACCCTAGTCCAAACCCTAGAGTTGCATGCCCTTACCCATACCACTACCCTAGTCCAAACCCTAGAGTTGCATGCCCTTACCCTTACCACTACCCTAGTCCAAACCCTAGAGTTGCATGCCCTTACCCATACCACTACCCTAGTCCAAACCCTAGAGTTGCATGCCCTTACCCATACCACTACCCTAGTCCAAACCCTAGAGTTGCATGCCCTTACCCATACCACTACCCTAGTCCAAACCCTAGAGTTGCATGCCCTTACCCATACCACTACCCTAGTCCAAACCCTAGAGTTGCATGCCCTTACCCATACCACTACCCTAGTCCAAACCCTAGAGTTGCATGCCCTTACCCATACCACTACCCTAGTCCAAACCCTAGAGTTGCATGCCCTTACCCATACCACTACCCTAGTCCAAACCCTAGAGTTGCATGCCCTTACCCATACCACTACCCTAGTCTAAACTCTAGAGTTGCATACCCTTACCCTTACCACTACCCTAGTCCAAACCCTAGAGTTGCATGCCCTTACCCATACCACTACCCTAGTCCAAACCCTAGAGTTGCATGCCCTTACCCATACCACTACCCTAGTCCAAACCCTAGAGTTGCATGCCCTTACCCATACCACTACCCTAGTCCAAACCCTAGAGTTGCATGCCCTTACCCATACCACTACCCTAGTCCAAACCCTAGAGTTGCATGCCCTTACCCATACCACTACCCTAGTCTAAACTCTAGAGTTGCATACCCTTACCCTTGCCACTACCATAGTCAAACCCCAGAGTTGCATGCCCTTACCCTTACAACTACCCTAGTCCAAACTCTAGAGTTGCATGCCCTTACCCATACCACTACCCTAGTCCAAACCCTAGAGTTGCATGCCCTTACTCATACCACTACCATAGTCCAAACTCTAGAGTTGCATGCCCTTACCCTTACAACTACCCTAGTCCAAACTCTAGAGTTGCATGCCCTTACCCTTACCACTACCATAGTCCAAACCCTAGAGTTGCATGCCCTTACCCTTACCACTACCCTAGTCCAAACTCTAGAGTTGCATGCCCTTACCCATACCACTACCCTAGTCTAAACTCTAGAGTTGCATGCCCTTACCCATACCACTACCCTAGTCTAAACCCTAGAGTTGCATGCCGTTACCCATACCACTACCCTAGTCTAAACCCTAGAGTTGCATGCCCTTACCCATACCACTACCCTAGTCTAAACCCTAGAGTTGCATGCCCTTACCCATACCACTACCCTAGTCTAAACCCTAGAGTTGCATGCCCTTACCCATACCACTACCCTAGTCTAAACCCTAGAGTTGCATGCCCTTACCCATACCACTACCCTAGTCTAAACCCTAGAGTTGCATGCCCTTACCCATACCACTACCCTAGTCTAAACCCTAGAGTTGCATGCCCTTACCCTTACAACTACCCTAGTCTAAACTCTTCCATGCCCTTACCCATACCACTACCCTAATCCAAATCCTAGAGTTGCATGCCCTTACCCATACCACTACCCTAGTCTAAACTCTTCCATGCCCTTACCTTACCACTACCCTAATCCAAATCCTAGAGTTGCATGCCCTTACCCCTACCATAGACTGTGCAAGTCTCGCGCTCATTCGAACATAACGTAGTTTATGACTATGAAAATTATATATGTTGTTGGGAATGTAATACTTAGTGATAAAAAAATATGAAAGTAAAATCAATTCAACAATACAACGAAGAAAACCAGAGAATTAAACTTGACCTCAGCTTCCGGTTACTGCAAAAAATTTAGAATTTTGTGCTCACCTCCGATAACAAAACTTATGTAAACGCTTGTTTTGGATGCGCGATGATAATTGCCAGATGATGTAATTGCAACGCCAGGCCTTTTTATTGCAGTCTATGGTTGTTGAGGCGTCAGCGTCCTCTATAAACTGCGCCAAGCGTTAATTTTACGCGGTGTGACCTTCGCGTAAGGGGTTTCTAAAAAGTTAAGATCCAACGAGCATCCTTGTCCCAGAGTTTTAATTATTCTTAATAATAATTAACACATTATTTGTGTATTTATTATAAAAGCTAAAACTAATTTTATAAAAATTCTACTGATATTTTTGTTGTTCAGATTTTGTCATTAGATATATTTATAACAAAGATTGATTTCAGAAAAAAATATGTTCTTCGTTTGATACGTTCCGATACCGCGAGACTTGCACTAGTCAATACCCTAGTCCATACCCTTATCCTTACCACTACCATAGTCCAAACCCTAGAGTTGCATGCCCTTACCCTACCACTACCCTAGTCTAAACCCTAGAGTTGCATGCCCTTACCCATACCACTACCCTAGTCCAAAACCCTAGAGTTGCATGCCCTTACCCTTACCACTACCCTAGTCCAAACCCTAGAGTTGCATGCCCTTATCCTTACCACTACCCTAGTCCAAACCCTAGAGTTGCATGCCCTTACCCTTACCACTACCCTAGTCCAAACCCTAGAGTTGCATGCCCTTACCCTTACCACTACCATAGTCCAAACCCTAGAGTTGCATGCCCTTACCCTATACCACTACCCTAGTCCAAACCCTAGAGTTGCATGCCCTTACCCATACCACTACCCTAGTCCAAACCCTAGTAGATTGCATGCCCTTACCCTTACCACTACCCTAGTCCAAACCTAGAGTTGCATGCCCTTACCTTACCACTACCCTAGTCCAAACCCTAGAGTTGCATGCCCTTATCCCTTACCACTACCATAGTCCAAACCCTAGAGTTGCATGCCCTTACCCTTACCACTACCCTAGTCCTAAACCTAGAGTTGCATGCCCTTATCCTTACCACTACCATAGTCCAAACCCTAGAGTTGCATGCCCTTACCCTTTACCACTACCCTAGTCCAAACTCTAGAGTTGCATACCCTTACCCTTACCACTACCATAGTCCAAACCCTAGAGTTGCATGCCCTTACCCTTACAACTACCCTAGTCCAAATTCTAGAGTTGCATACCCTTACCCTTACCACTACCATAGTCCAAACTCTAGAGTTGCATACCCTTACCCTCACCACTACCCTAGTCCAAACCCTAGAGTTGCATGCCCTTACCCTTACCACTACCATAGTCCAAACTCTAGAGTTGCATGCCCTTACCCTTACAACTACCCTAGTCCAAACTCTAGAGTTGCATGCCCTTACCCTTACCACAACCCTAGTCCAAACTCTAGAGTTGCATACCCTTACCCTTGCCACTACCATAGTCAAACCCCAGAGTTGCATGCCCTTACCCTTACAACTACCCTAGTCCAAACTCTAGAGTTGCATGCCCTTACCCATACCACTACCCTAGTCCAAACTCTAGAGTTGCATGCCCTTACTCATACCACTACCATAGTCCAAACTCTAGAGTTGCATGCCCTTACTCATACCACTACCATAGTCCAAACTCTAGAGTTGCATGCCCTTACCCTTACAACTACCCTAGTCCAAACTCTAGAGTTGCATGCCCTTACCCTTACCACTACCATAGTCCAAACCCTAGAGTTGCATGCCCTTACCCTTACCACTACCCTAGTCCAAACTCTAGAGTTGCATGCCCTTACCCTTACCACTACCATAGTCCAAACCCCAGAGTTGCATGCCCTTACCCTTACCACTACCCTAGTCCAAACTCTAGAGTTGCATGCCCTTACCCTTACAACTACCCTAGTCCAAACTCTAGAGTTTCATACCCTTACCCTTACCACTACCATAGTCCAAACCCTAGAGTTGCACGCCCTTACCCTACCATACCTGAGTCCAAACTCTGGAGTCGCATGCCCTTACCCTTACCACAACCCTAGTCCAAACCCTAGAGTTGCATGCCCTTACCCTTACCACTACCCTAGTCCAACCTGGCCTCCCATCTCCGGGTACACCGGTTGGTCTAGTGGAGTAGGTAGTTGCTGTAGACTGTGGAGTTGTTGGTGTGAATCCCACCTGAGTAGCCTGGGAGTTCTGCAGGACTTGAAAAAGGCTTTTCAAGTCCCTTAAACCAATGTGTGATTAGTGTATATTGCTTATCACACATTAGTTCAATGGATTTCTTCAGGACCTGAAAGCATTTGCTGGTCAGTGCTTATCACACATTGGTGCAAAGGTCAAACCAAAATTAGTAATTAGTGGATGTTTACAAAAAAACGTATCTGTTTACATCTCATTCCGTGAAACAAACACTATATTTTTGTGGGTCTTTTTAGTAGATTTAGTAGATATGCATTTATACCATTTCAAGGTGAATGAATTCATTGCAAACAAATTTGTCTTTGTATTTTGACTTTAAGTAATAACTATAAAGTATTAAACCATACATTTATTTCTGATATCATTGTTTAGATTCACTGTTGGCTTGGTTCAAGTTGCATCATTTACATCTACGTATTTTCGAGTGTATTAATGATGGAGACAATTTTGTCAGAGCCTCAGCATTGGCTGCTATGGTAGATGTATCAAAACAGCAAGATTTATGGCAAGATTTACTTACACAGACTGGAAAGTCAGAGGTTTGTTTCAATGCTTTGAATTTCTTATTTTATTGTGACAAAAACATTTGTTTTACTAAAGACAATAACTAATATTTGTTTAATACCATAGATGGATCTTTCCTTAATGCTATCAAGCCCTGAGGGGGAAAACCAGACCCAGGGACTTGTTCAGCTCAAACTTTCAGATTTGGTTTTAAATTGCATTGGGACACTGACATCTGTAACAAGTAACTACTGATTTGTGATATTCACAAATTCAACTGAATATTCAACACAATGTTTTTCTGTGAAAACTGTTGCCCAACACTCAATTTCTTACTTTTCATTTATCAAATTGAAAAAGTGCATATAATGATGTGCACAAATTCCCATTACAAAACAACAACCATTATTCCTTGTTTATTCCAAAACTTGACCACCTAGTTTGATCAAATGTCCACTGGTTGTTTGTTTGAAAACCATTTCCAGGCACAAAGACAAAATACAATAAGGAAAGGGGCACTTAAACCAACCAATGTGTGACAGTTATTACATCGTTATTAATAACAACATTAGGCATTTGTTGGTGTTTTTAAACCCATTGTACTCCATGTTCAATGGTTGATTGCTAAGGACTGAATGTCTTTCCCATTATTAGTGCCTTTATTTATTCGCTTTTGTTTGTTTCCTGTTTAGCGCTGTGGTACCCAGTGTAAGAGCGCTCTATGCCTGTTAATGCCCTAAGCATTCCTGAAACCATCTTAACTCATTAAGAGGCAGCCAAATGGGAGCACAGGTTGCTAATCAATCACATCAACAATCTATACACTCATTGGAACCCATTTACTCCTGGGTGATAAGAAGCAATTATAGCTAAGTGTCTTGTCCAATCCCACACTCTGAAGACTCAGCCATCCTAGCGAGTCTGATCATCTAGTCCACTCAGCCACAACACACTATTCACATAGTTTATAAGAAAACAGTATTTACCCTGATATTGGGCTGTATGCACAAAAACTAGTAAATGCTAGTAACTTTAAACTTAAGCAAAGGGGAAAAGTATTTACTTTGGAGTAAATACTTGAATTTGCATGAATAAAGTGAAGTTTTACTGTTAAGCACTTGCTGGTTGCAATGGTAGTAAATGCTTCATACTTCTGGTTTGTTGCACAGCCAAATAACTTACAACAATGGGCAATCTATTGTGTGTACTTTCATTCCATACAGATGCAGAAAGTGTGGTTAAGTCAAATCTCATCATGGCTGGTATGCAATGCAGTAACTGCATTGCATACCAGCCATGATGAGATTTGACTGTAAAATGAAGAAAACTTATCTGCACAAGTATGCAGATTGCAAGCAAAATATTTGTGTGAAACTTGTGAAGGTGCTCCTTGCAATGTCTCAGTTACCTTCTAAAAAGTAAAAACAGAGAAAGAGTGTACATTCAAGAAAGTGTTGGTTGGGTATCAGCTTGCAGCTGCTTGTATTTTGATTTTTGACACTAACATTATCTGTGCTTAATATATATAATATACATGTAAAGCTGCCGGAAAACAATCATTAAAGATGCCATTTTGCATACTAGTGTTTAGTTGTCCTTTAAAGGTTACCCTGACCCAGCCTTGAAAATTGACTAGTAACTACTCTAAATCTGAAGCATTGTTTATTTAGACCAAATTGAGTTAACACTTATAGTCTAGCAAAAGCTAAAAAGTAAAAAGTAATTACCTTCAGATTTCAGCAAATGCTTTTGCTTCATTTTAATTCATATGGATGGGAGTTAATGCTTTACAATTTTTTCAGTAAAAGCAAATGTACGTGTATTAAGTTTTTATCCATATGGGTGATATGGACTTACGGCCAACTCAGATTTAAAGGTGATTTTTTTTTTTTTACAATTGTGCCTTGGTACTGAACAACTTAATAATATTAATATGTAACAGTTATGTTCATGACAAAGAACCAATTCTATCAACTAATGAAAATAATTTTGCATTCTTTGTATTGAACAGTTGGCATTAGTTGGAGGTTTGGTTAATATACTACTTGAAGATAGCCAGGGATTTGCTCGACGTGCCACTATCTGTACCTTGACTGAATGGCTTGACGTGTTTCCTTGGCTTCAAACTGGTCTCACTTGTATTGCACAGGACATCAATTCATGCTGTGATGCTAATGGTCTGGAACAGGCATCAGTAGCAGCCACATGGATACGTCAAGGCATTTCTTCAGCCATGTTTGATCTGGACTGGGAAGTCAAACTTGGAGCTCTGCAATTCTGGGAAACTTTTATCAATCTTAACGTTTCTAGACATGGATCCTTAGATACATGTTTGACCAAATGTCAGACCCAAATAGATAATGATGACAAAGGTGATGTGATCAGTGAATCTTGTTCATCACTTTTCAAATTAAGACAATTACTCAAGCAAGAAGAGCTGATAACTAAACTAGGTAAGGTATTGGATGATGAGGACAGAATGGTGGCATTAAAAGCATGTCAGATGCTACTCAGTCTTCAAGACCTTATGCAGTCACATCCATCGTATCTAAAGTCTGACGAGTCTTGTTTGGGAGATTTTATAAGAAAAAGTCTGAAGGAACTGGAGAAATTGTCATTGGAGAAAATACTGGAAGTGAAGATGAAGGTGGTGGATGGATATGAAGAGCACCCTGTGTCATTACTTGAAGACATTCTTGCTGTTACACAACAGAAGAATGCTAACATCTTGGACTGTTACTAAAGGGTGATTGTCTTTCCTCATTACTTTTATGCTTCATGTCATAGCTGGTAGTGGTCTATCAACAGTTAGAGCTATAATCTTTAAATTTTATTACCTTGAAATTATCAGGAGCTAAATGACCGAGGGTAAGGGTGATTTAGTTCACTTTTCTTAGTTCCTATCATCAGGTAGTGTATGTTGTGTTGTATGTGTGTTATTTGAATTTGTTGTGTTCGATGACAAATAAATAATAACAACTAGACTTAATTTTTGTTGAAACAAAAACATGGTGTTCGGTTTGTCCAATAAATTAGCAAAGCGAGTAATAAGTAAAGAGACAAATTAGTTGTGTTTCTAAAGATTTGCCTTTTTGAAATAAGAAACTTTGATCGAGCCTAATTTGACACCTGACGAAGCCATTGCAGCAGTTTCATACTAATAAATAGCTAACTATGTGTGATGTTTCAAGTTCATTGAGCTTTGAAAGTGTGTCTTTGTTGGCCTACAAACGTGCTCACATTGGTGTTTGTGTGGATTCCCCTTAAAGACTAAAACGAGCCGGTATCTGTCACAGGGCGAGCCAATAATGCCACAGAGCGCGGTAAAAGCATGACCATTAATTTGATATAGCGCCACCAAACTGCTTAAGTTTGAAATTTGGGAATTCTACAAACAGACTTTGCGGACTTTGAACCTTATGATCAATGGAGCAGAACAGCCAGCCACAGTGCTTTTCTCTATACACACAGTTTAAAATGCCGATTATGCATTGGCTTTAACTCCCGTTTTGGACCGGAAGTTAAGGTCATAATGATATCATCTTTATGCAAAAGTTTGAGCGGGCTCAATAACCTACAACCTGATGTAAAATGTTTAACTAAACTACGAGTGGTTCTTGAGATATGCATTTTTGGAATTTTCAACTTCCGGTTTGAACCGAACGTCAAGGTCAAATTGGGTCACACTCTGTGTAGCGATTGTTGAGTCCTTATAGGCCTTTCCGATGATGTATAGATTGTAAAAATCCATTGTGTGGTTCATGAATTTTGATTAAATGTAATTCAATACCAGATTACGTCATCATGACGTCATGGAGTTTGTGTTGTCTTGATGTTAAGATACAATTGTCTGATGAGTTTCAATGTTCAATTCAGTTTCAATCTTGAGTTATGCTGTAGATATGCCCGGAAAATGTTTTTTGAAGGAAAAAACAAAAAGCAAACTTTGACCTTCCAGTACGACCAGAAGTAAAGGTCATACGATTGTATCATTACTTTTGAAATGTTGTCCCAGTCTTGATCTATCAGATGCCTAATTATGAACAACATAGCTTTCAAATTGGTGAATCTACAGCAAAAAGCAAATGGTCCTTTTTAAACTTTAAAAACCTTGTAACTCTGATGATGTCATCATGACAAAACCAAAAATGGTTTCATCCAATAATGAATATCTAACTAATCAAGTTTATGTGAGTTTGGGAAGAGTGCTTTTGTTAGCAAACAATCACGAGGTAAGAAGAAAAAGAAGAAGTATTATATAAAATTTTAAAAAAAATAGACTTTAGTTTTTGTTCTAACAAAACAAGGTGTTCGGAAGACTGCAAAAGTTTGAGCAGGATCATATATCTACAACCTGATGCCAAAATTATGCTGAAATGATTTAGTAGTTTTTGATATATAAATTTCTGAAAATGTTCAACTTCCCGTCTGAACTGGAAGTTAAGGTATTCTGGTTTGGATATGTCAAAACAAAAATTGTATTTCATTATTTATAGGGCAAAAGATGAGTTTACCATTACCTAGCTTTTATTTTTTGTTGTATTTGATGAAGTAATGTGGTGATGTATAACACAAATAAATCCCATTAATGGCCGTCTTTGAAAACTATGTCTCCTTTGTGTGGTTTCCTAAGGTTTCCTTCAACAGACAGTTCCCACTTGCATCACACAGTGTAGTATCAGCCATCTTTACGGGCAATGGTGGTCATTTTTTGAGCGCACAACTTGACTTTGATTTTGCATGCAAAATTTTACTGTGGCAAAACATTTCCACATCTGAACTTTCCCAATTTCTTATCTCCAATTCCAAAAATGTTTGGGCCAATGGCAGAATGTGTAATGTATTTTTTGTTTGGTTTTTAACATATTTGCAATGTTCCATAGAAACACACACTTGAAATGGCACAGTGAGCGCATTATTTTGTGGTCATGTTGGAACGCTTCCAAATTAAAGCAAGTAACAAAAAAGCACTTTCCCTGATACCATGATAACTAAAATATGTTTATTCATGCTTTTAATCATGTGTAGTAATGATAACACCTTCTTGAGCAGTTTTCAGCAACAAAAACACAGATCTTATTGTTAAAATAAAACACACAACAACCAACTTGTAAATATGATTTCATATAATTTATTGACAATAAAACCATTACAAACAAAAGTCTTCCAGTTCAATGATAACCAGTTCCAGTGAGCTGGAAACATTGCAATCAACCTTAAAAATGTTATGGACACATTTTGGTAGTATTTACTGCTTCCTATTACACTGCAATCATTGTACTTAAAATAATGTTTAACTGGTACCATACTAAACACATCTGGTGAAGTATATCAGAAATAAATCCCATTAATGGCCGTCTTTAAAAACTATGTCTCCTTTGTGTGGTTTCCTAAGGTTTCCTTCAACAGACAGTTCCCACTTGCATCACACAGTGTAGTATCAGCCATCTTTACGGGCAATGGTGGTCATTTTTAGAGCGCACAACTTGACTTTGATTTTGCATGCAGTTGAACACTAGCATACTACTTATTAACTTGTAGTATGGTACCCATGGCAGAACACTAGCATACTAA
The DNA here is from genome assembly GCA_032158295.1 of Pycnopodia helianthoides. Classification (NCBI taxonomy): domain Eukaryota; kingdom Metazoa; phylum Echinodermata; class Asteroidea; order Forcipulatida; family Asteriidae; genus Pycnopodia; species Pycnopodia helianthoides. Next base: position 7,874,089 of record CM063245.1, on the reverse strand, counting down.
TTATTAACTTGTAGTATGGTACCCATGGCAGAACACTAGCATACTACTTATTAACTTGTAGTATGGTACCCATGGCAGAACACTAGCATACTACTTAATAACTTGTAGTATGGTACCCATGGCAGAACACTAGCATACTACTTATTAACTTGTAGTATGGTACCCATGGCAGAACACTAGCATACTACTTATTAACTTGTAGTATGGTACCCATGGCAGAACACTAGCATACTACTTAATAACTTGTAGTATGGTACCCATGGCAGAACACTAGCATTCCACTTATTAACTTGTAGTATGGTACCCATGGCAGAACACTAGCATTCTACTTATTAACTTGTAGTATGGTACCCGTGGCAGAACACTAGCATTCTACTTATTAACTTGTGGTAATAAACCACATTATGGTGTTTTAACACTTCAGCCCATTCTTCTATGAATTTGATGCTTTATATTGTGACCTATGCTAATATATTCTTATTTCATGTAATTTTTTAATTATGTATCACAAAACGGCAGACTTAAAAAAAAATCAAGATCAACACAAGGGTGCCTAATGGTGAAAATGATAATCGATGAGTGGGTTTACCATAATATTAAGCCAATGGTAACAATTTATGTCATTAGTTTATCAAGACAACCATGGAGCACTTCAATGGTTAAGGATCGAAATATTCCCCAAAACATGAACCGCACTTTGTAATAGTGATATTAGTGATATTAAATATCACAAACATATCTAACTGTTTCCAAATGGCATTTAATTTGTTTTTTAGATTATTTCACTACATTTACATTTTGTACGTTCAGTAATTGCAATATTACACCATACTTTTCAGTTTAATTCCAGACATACCTAATTGAAAGTAAGATAAATTTAGAATACATGTATTGTTGAGTTCGGGAAGTTCAATCAAAAAGAACTTAGTAGCTGCAGTATGTTCACAAATTCAACTGAATAAGAGCATCAAACAGAAAACAAAAGTAACTGTATTTAATGGCTTTTAGAAGAAAAATTGAAAGATACAGTTAATGGTGTTGATTGAATTTGGGAAAGTTTTATCAAACATGTTCAAGCAAACTATAAAAGAAAACTTCATTATAATTTCAGTATATGCAAAACTTAAACTGAATATGAGTATCAAACAGAAAACTGAAGTACACATTACATTCCAAAAATATGCCTAAAAGAGATACTGTGCTTTCAATTTAAGGTGTCCATTGAGTTTTGTTTTCCCCAATAAAAAATTGTTCATTTACTAATTGATTGATTAAGTTGTTCAGAAGACAACTTGTTTTATTTGTCAATTTGACTTTGCATTTGTTCAAGTTCTGATACAGATGTTTACAATGGGACTTGTTGTGACTTGTTGTGAGGTATTTGATGTACATGTATGGATTACAATAGTGGTTCCAGTGTTACTCAGATTCATTCCTCATTTTCATCCTGTTGAGAGCACTTCCTGCTTGAAACCATTCAATCTGTCCTTCATTCATACTGTGATTCAAAGGAAACTCATCATGGCTACCGTCACTATGTGTCAGCCGACATGTTAATTGCTGTAATAAAATGAACATACATAGGATTATTAATATACAAATATTAGATGAATGTGTTTATCTTTGTTTAAGTACCGGTCATATCAGGGTAAAGACTAAACTAACCCTCCTTCTAAGCTAGCATTGGGTATATGGGTTTCTTCTGCTTGTATAGGCAGTTTAGACTGTGCAAGTCTCGCGCGTATCGAAACAAGAAAACTCGTTAAACAAAAAACTTTTTTTTTCTCAAAAATAAAATCTTTGTTTTAAAAAATATTTATGAACAAATCTGAACAACAAAAATACTGCCTCTAGCTACCGGGCAATCTCGGTGGTCTAGTGGTAAAACACCTGCTCTAGAATGACAAAGGTCGTGGGTTCGAATCCCACCCAAGTAATATGCCTGTGGAATTTTTTTCACAGAACTCAGGGAAGTACTGAGTATACAGTGCTTTACACACATCGGTGAAAGGGTAAAACCAAATTACATTCTTTATCCTGATGCAAATTTAACATCATTTAGACAAAAAAACTCATTACAATTTTTATAAAATGAGTTTTAGTTTTTACAATTACAGTCGACTCTCGTTAATACGAGGTCCGCTGGACTAGCCCGTTTTCCTTGTTATATCCGAAGCTCGTAATATCCGATCACGGTAATAATCAATGCACTATGCACAAAGTGCATGACATAATGGCCGCACGTGTACACAGACAAGGCTGCTGCAATACATGGATAACTGTGTGCACAAACAAGCACAAAATTGGGCTAATAAAAATGTTTTAATTGAGTTATTTCAGTTTGAAAGTCAATTTATAAAATCAATTTACATTTTACATGATTCAAAAAATGTCTGAGATTTTAACTTGCTGTTCTTGTTTAGCGAAGTTTCGGTCGCAGCAGTCAACAAATAAAATCTTGATTTTCATTGGTAACCACCAGTGTAATGTTAGATGGTTCATTGCTGACGCGGGATACCAGGGAAATCTCGCTGTTGCATTTGATATTGATCGCGCAAATATTTTAGCTTTTCAGTTGCGGTGGTATTTTTTCTGCTGAAAATGCACATCATGCACTTGTAAAACTCAATGGATCAGTATATTTTCTGAAGATTTCACATGAATTGATGAATGCAGACCATAGAGCTATATATATTGACTAGAGCGCTAACACCCCGTTATACACGCCTTACGGTTTTGAAGCCGTGTGGGCGCATCCATGTTTATGTACAAACCAATACAAAAGCTTGAAATTTTGTACGGCAATTGTACGGCTATTTGCATGATAAAGCGTTTGTTCTTTTCTATGCGTCATCGAAACAAATATGCAGCAAATGAGAACGCACATCTGCTAATGAGCGTACAAACTGCGAGCGTCATGTGCGTCATGTTTAACATGTGCGTTTGCGCGTATACGTTTTTTTTTGAGTTCGTCATTCTTGCCGGCATATTGTGTATCCTTGAAGCAGATTTCGTTTTTTTCCCCTTGACATCTTGAAGCATTGAATCCTCCCAAACAAGGCTTTAGTTCGACTCAGCATTTTTCCTAAGACGTAAGTAACAACATCAGAGAATCACCTACTACATATTTTTTTAAGACATCACTAAAATCACCTGTTTACAAGAGCAATGATCGTTAGATTAAATATGGCGCGTACGTAAGCGCGCACGTAGAATGCAAAATTTTCGCGGCCATGTGTGCTCTCTTAAAATTAAAATCGTTCCGTAGTCACGCAACACATCAAACATGTCTGCGCCCAGGGTGGCTTCTAAACTCAGAGCAAGTTAGCGCTCTAGTCAATATACATAGCTCTATGATGCAGACTTAGTATGGAATCTGCTCCGTTGTTTGAACCATGTTTGAACCATGCAAGCCTCCTAATCCCACCATTGTCCGGAGTTTGGAATTAGCAACCAACTCGCTGACCCGTTACTCCAGTTTCGGATCAGCATTGCTAGCGATAGCGTCCAGTTAGCACCTCTACTGTCTTACAAACCATAAATAACGATTTTCAAGCTGTTGAAGGTATTTCCTTTGTTGGGCTTTTTATTATTCTCATTACAAAAGGGTTGAAAACAATGTTTTGCTCATAACGGGCCGACAAAATTACCTCGTTGTAACCGTGTTCTCGCTACTACCGTGCTCGTATAATCCATATTTAAATGCATTGAAACACGCACGGGGCAGTTCGGGACCGGCAAAAAACCTTGTATTAACCGGAACCTCGTAATATGCAAGCTCGTATTAACGGGAGTCGACTGTAATACCAATTGAATAATTTGTTATTTTGTTGTTGAAACAAAATAAAAACTTTGGCACAAGGATGCTTGTTTTCTAAGCTTTTTAGAAACCCCTTTTGTAAATCCATGCCCGAATTAGTGCAACCCCAAAAAGCTGCAGACGCGCAATGGTCGCAGGGGCGTCAGTTTATAGGCAATGCTGACGCCTCAGCAACCATAAGCAGCAATGAAAAAGCTTGGCGTCTGGCAATTATCATCGTGCGACCAAACAAGCGTTTCCATAAGTTTCATTGTCAGGTATTCTTAATTTTTTGCAAGTAACCGGAAGCCAAGTTAAATTTTAATTCTTCGGTTTTCTTCCTTACTTTGTTGAATTGATTTTACTTTCATGTTTTTTATGACTCAGTATTACATTCCTAACAACATGTACAATTTTCAGGGACATAAACTATGCTAAACTAAAATAATTGACGAAACAAAATCTCGTCAATGAAAACTCCGTATGGTTGGGGACCACAATGGTCCCAGAAGTTCAAACACTGCGAGACTTGCAGAGTCTATAATGTGGAAACCCCATGCATTGTGTAACCCTGGACTTAGTTCCCTTTATCTGTTTCTTGGAAGGGCCCATAAGAGAGGAAAGGCAGTAGCAACAGTTTCCTTGCCTCTACAGTTAGCACTCTTCTATGGGATGCAGTTTTCATTTGTTCAGAGCATTTTTGACATGTTTTTACAATGGTTAATAACAATTTAATAAAAAATTATAACAAGTTTTGCCAAAATTATTTTTATGTTTTTTAGGTAATATTTTGTGTGTTTTAAATATTGTTTGTAAAATATGGATAACACTTGCCTAATTAATAACGGTTTTAGATTCAGGATCATTGTCATTGTTTATAAACCATAAATCGATAAACATTGTCATGGTTTGTAAACCAGTAAAATGCACATCAAAGAATCATCATGGTTTCTTAACAATGGTTATTACATTTTGTCGATATTTATGGTTTATAAACCATGAACATGCATTCCAAATGTCTAAGCCAATGCCATGATTTATAAACAGTAAAAATTGAATCATAAAACATGGTTTATAACCTATGAACATTGAATCATTGGTTTATAAATCATGGTTTATAAACCATACCCCCTTTAGCCTATGGATCTATGGGGGATGAGGGGTAAAAAGCACAAAACATTACTTTACTGGTACGTACACATGTAAACCATAAATATAATTTGGGCAACACTTTCTATGGTTTACATCTAATTGTTATAAACCATGGTAAAAAACATGTCCCATGCTCTTGCTGTTCAAGAATTTGACTCCATAGTGACACATGTCAAACATGTCACACATGCGTACCATGTTGAAATGATTGATTGAGTTAACATTCCTTCTTTTAGTGAACATTTCCTTACCGATCCAGGTGCAAGTTGGTTTAATCCCAGCAGAGATACTCTATCATCAGGTTGAATCTTATCATAATCAGCAGTATTGGCAAACGTCAAAGGTAACATTCCCTGCTTTTTAAGGTTTGTCTCTGCAATAAATCAAATCAGAAAAAGTGGTAGAGGAAACAATTTGTTTTAGAACTGTACAATGAGATTGCTTATAAAGATTTCTATATAGAGCACAAACAGATCTTGGTCATTTGATTGGTGGAACATGATCTCGTGCCATCCTTTATTTTGCCATGTATTTGACCCCTGGCAGACGCAGAACGCACTTACACAAAATGTGCGTTTACCATTTCCCAAATTTCGGAGTCAATTCCTTTTAGTACATTTTGACAGAAAAGGTGCGTGTAAGTGTCTAGGTTGGTGTCTACATGGAAGGTGCGTGTAAGTGTCTAGGTTGGTGTCTACATGGAAGGTGCGTGTAAGTGTCTAGGTTGGTGTCTACATGGAAGGTGCGTGTAAGTGTCTAGGTTGGTGTCTACATGGAAGGTGCGTGTAAGTGTCTAGGTTGGTGTCTACATGGAAGGTGCGTGTAAGTGTCTAGGTTGGTGTCTACATGGAAGGTGCGTGTAAGTGTCTAGGTTGGTGTCTACATGGAAGGTGCGTGTAAGTGTCTAGGTTGGTGTCTACATGGAAGGTGCGTGTAAGTGTCTAGGTTGGTGTCTACATGGAAGGTGCGTGTAAGTGTCTAGGTTGGTGTCTACATGGAAGGTGCGTGTAAGTGTCTAGGTTGGTGTCTACATGGAAGGTGCGTGTAAGTGTCTAGGTTGGTGTCTACATGGAAGGTGCGTGTAAGTGTCTAGGTTGGTGTCTACATGGAAGGTGCGTGTAAGTGTCTAGGTTGGTGTCTACATGGAAGGTGCTGTAAGTGTCTAGGTTGGTGTCTACATGGAAGGTGCGTGTAAGTGTCTAGGTTGGTGTCTACATGGAAGGTGCGTGTAAGTGTCTAGGTTGGTGTCTACATGGAAGGTGCGTGTAAGTGTCTAGGTTGGTGTCTACATGGAAGGTGCGTGTAAGTGTCTAGGTTGGTGTCTACATGGAAGGTGCGTGTAAGTGTCTAGGTTGGTGTCTACATGGAAGGTGCGTGTAAGTGTCTAGGTTGGTGTCTACATGGAAGGTGCGTGTAAGTGTCTAGGTTGGTGTCTACATGGAAGGTGCGTGTAAGTGTCTAGGTTGGTGTCTACATGGAAGGTGCGTGTAAGTGTCTAGGTTGGTGTCTACATGGAAGGTGCGTGTAAGTGTCTAGGTTGGTGTCTACATGGAAGGTGCGTGTAAGTGTCTAGGTTGGTGTCTACATGGAAGGTGCGTGTAAGTGTCTAGGTTGGTGTCTACATGGAAGGTGCGTGTAAGTGTCTAGGTTGGTGTCTACATGGAAGGTGCGTGTAAGTGTCTAGGTTGGTGTCTACATGGAAGGTGCGTGTAAGTGTCTAGGTTGGTGTCTACATGGAAGGTGCGTGTAAGTGTCTAGGTTGGTGTCTACATGGAAGGTGCGTGTAAGTGTCTAGGTTGGTGTCTACATGGAAGGTGCGTGTAAGTGTCTAGGTTGGTGTCTACATGGAAGGTGCGTGTAAGTGTCTAGGTTGGTGTCTACATGGAAGGTGCGTGTAAGTGTCTAGGTTGGTGTCTACATGGAAGGTGCGTGTAAGTGTCTAGTTGGTGTCTACATGGAAGGTGCGTGTAAGTGTCTAGGTTGTGTCTACATGGAAGGTGCGTGTAAGTGTCTAGGTTGGTGTCTACATGGAAGGTGCGTGTAAGTGTCTAGGTTGGTGTCTACATGGAAGGTGCGTGTAAGTGTCTAGGTTGGTGTCTACATGGAAGGTGCGTGTAAGTGTCTAGGTTGGTGTCTACATGGAAGGTGCGTGTAAGTGTCTAGGTTGGTGTCTACATGGAAGGTGCGTGTAAGTGTCTAGGTTGGTGTCTACATGGAAGGTGCGTGTAAGTGTCTAGGTTGGTGTCTACATGGAAGGTGCGTGTAAGTGTCTAGGTTGGTGTCTACATGGAAGGTGCGTGTAAGTGTCTAGGTTGGTGTCTACATGGAAGGTGCGTGTAAGTGTCTAGGTTGGTGTCTACATGGAAGGTGCGTGTAAGTGTCTAGGTTGGTGTCTACATGGAAGGTGCGTGTAAGTGTCTAGGTTGGTGTCTACATGGAAGGTGCGTGTAAGTGTCTAGGTTGGTGTCTACATGGAAGGTGCGTGTAAGTGTCTAGGTTGGTGTCTACATGGAAGGTGCGTGTAAGTGTCTAGGTTGGTGTCTACATGGAAGGTGCGTGTAAGTGTCTAGGTTGGTGTCTACATGGAAGGTGCGTGTAAGTGTCTAGGTTGGTGTCTACATGGAAGGTGCGTGTAAGTGTCTAGGTTGGTGTCTACATGGAAGGTGCGTGTAAGTGTCTAGGTTGGTGTCTACATGGAAGGTGCGTGTAAGTGTCTAGGTTGGTGTCTACATGGAAGGTGCGTGTAAGTGTCTAGGTTGGTGTCTACATGGAAGGTGCGTGTAAGTGTCTAGGTTGGTGTCTACATGGAAGGTGCGTGTAAGTGTCTAGGTTGGTGTCTACATGGAAGGTGCGTGTAAGTGTCTAGGTTGGTGTCTACATGGAAGGTGCGTGTAAGTGTCTAGGTTGGTGTCTACATGGAAGGTGCGTGTAAGTGTCTAGGTTGGTGTCTACATGGAAGGTGCGTGTAAGTGTCTAGGTTGGTGTCTACATGGAAGGTGCGTGTAAGTGTCTAGGTTGGTGTCTACATGGAAGGTGCGTGTAAGTGTCTAGGTTGGTGTCTACATGGAAGGTGCGTGTAAGTGTCTAGGTTGGTGTCTACATGGAAGGTGCGTGTAAGTGTCTAGGTTGGTGTCTACATGGAAGGTGCGTGTAAGTGTCTAGGTTGGTGTCTACATGGAAGGTGCGTGTAAGTGTCTAGGTTGGTGTCTACATGGAAGGTGCGTGTAAGTGTCTAGGTTGGTGTCTACATGGAAGGTGCGTGTAAGTGTCTAGGTTGGTGTCTACATGGAAGGTGCGTGTAAGTGTCTAGGTTGGTGTCTACATGGAAGGTGCGTGTAAGTGTCTAGGTTGGTGTCTACATGGAAGGTGCGTGTAAGTGTCTAGGTTGGTGTCTACATGGAAGGTGCGTGTAAGTGTCTAGGTTGGTGTCTACATGGAAGGTGCGTGTAAGTGTCTAGGTTGGTGTCTACATGGAAGGTGCGTGTAAGTGTCTAGGTTGGTGTCTACATGGAAGGTGCGTGTAAGTGTCTAGGTTGGTGTCTACATGGAAGGTGCGTGTAAGTGTCTAGGTTGGTGTCTACATGGAAGGTGCGTGTAAGTGTCTAGGTTGGTGTCTACATGGAAGGTGCGTGTAAGTGTCTAGGTTGGTGTCTACATGGAAGGTGCGTGTAAGTGTCTAGGTTGGTGTCTACAATGGAAGGTGCGTGTAAGTGTTAGTTGGTGTCTACATGGAAGGTGCGTGTAAGTGTCTAGTTGGTGTCTACATGGAAGGTGCGTGTAAGTGTCTAGGTTGGTGTCTACATGGAAGGTGCGTGTAAGTGTCTAGGTTGGTGTCTACATGGAGTCATCCAGGTTGTTTAGAAGTGTCCGTGTTTATTTTGTGTTTATTGTGACAAAAATGTCAAATGACAAGGATCTATGTATAAGTGATACAATGCAATAAACCACAAGAGAAACTGACTAGCCATACAACCTGTAACTGCCATAAAGCCATGGATCGCACCCAAATCACTTGCTGCTTCCCAGGTTGTATCGCAAACTTGGGTGACCACGAACTGATCATGTGTGACAACTCTATCAGCTTGTGCTAAAACTTGGAAGGTTGCATTACTGAATTGTGATCTAACATATTTATTTTGAATTTGTGAACCTGAGCAAGCGACTGAGATTTGTTGGGAACTAAATTGATAAAAGACCTTACCATGGATGCGTGCAAAACTCTTGACTATGATTGCTTTACCACCAAGATGCCTGGGCTCCAAGGCTGCATGTTCCCTACTACTTCCCTCACCATAGTTCTCATCTCCTACAACTACCCAGCCAGTGTTTTGGGCCTGAAATATAAATACAAGTCAGTTACAGCACAATTTCTTGTAGACCGTGTACACGAATAAGTTATCCTGTAATATCTAGCAGTGTAAATGGATTACCTTGTATTATCTAGCAATGTATAGGAATTACCTTGTAATGTCTGTTACTATAAATGGATTACCTTGTAAGGTATAAGCAGTGTACAGGGATTACCTTGTATTATCTACATGTAGCAATGTATAGGGATAATATTGTATTATCTAGCAATCTGAAGGGTTTGTTTTGTATTATCTAGTAGTGTAAAGGGATTACCTTGTAATATCTAGCAGTATATATGGATTACCTTGTAATATCTAGCAGTATACAGGGGTTTCCCTTAACTTTTTTTTCCACTCGCCGGCCGGGCGATTCAACCAAACTTTTTGATCACCCGCAGGTTTTTTCACTAGCCCGCATGTATATGTATGAACACACAAAATTTTGAAAACGTAAAGAAAAAACAAACAAACCTCAAAACACGGAAGTAAAGTTAGCAAAATTGCGTTTTGGGACGTTTTTATCCCTTAATTTCTGCCCTAAATTATCCTTTTTCCATCAACAACCATTTTTATGGATTCATGTTTTGAGGATCGGTTGTTTTGAACTTCGTTTGCAATAAAATCTTCGTGAATCAGCGATCGGTCGACAACGCACATTGAGAAATAATTCAATGAACTTTGAACCGCATCGCCCTCTATCGGCAAAGTTGGTGATGTTTGATTAGACTTAATCCAAGGCTGTGTATTGTACACAATCTGCAGACATGCTGAACAATGTGCGGCAATTCTTTACTCCGTTCGTGAACGTGTACTGCGGTAAAGTCTAGCCAAGATCTTATGAATATGGTAATTATCAACGGCCATCAACGGCCAATCACAGCGTGCGGAATGTTGGTTAGCTTGGACTTTGAACAGTGGACTGTGTGTTGTGTATACGCTATGCATGGGACTGCCACCGGTGGGCGACCGAACGTTGTGTGTAGGGCCGGGTGCACGGGTGGATTCTCAGCAGTCCGCACCATGTGGTTATGTGCATAGTGTTTTAACGACTGTATACCGAAATGATCGATCGCAATTTCCGACCTCGATCGCGGCCACATTAAATCTAGCAAATATCCAGACTTGTCAAACTATTTTAAAAGCTTTAGGTAAAAGCTTTCTTTGGGATTTTACCACTGTTCCCACATTTATTGTGAAAAGGAACAATTATTTGACTCGCCCGGCGGGCTAGTAAAGGAAGGGTTTTGACTCGCCCGCCGCTACTTTCACTCGCATTTAGCGACCGGGCGACCGCTAATTTCGAACCCTGGTATATATGGATTACCTTGTAATATCTAGCAGTATATATGGATTACCTTGTAATATCTAGCAGTATATATGGATTACCTTGTAATATCTAGCAGTATAAATGGATTACCTTGTAATATCTAGCAGTGTCAGGCACTGAGCCTGTCTCTCCGGTTAGTCTGTTCTGCACTTTGTTAATCTCCCCATTCTCAATATTTGTGGCACTGTATTTGTAGGTAAAGAAATTTCATAGTTTGAGGTTAGTGAAACTCACTGGCAAGGTAAGTGTACTCAATAGTCAATGCTTATTTTACTAGATGTCTTATTTACTTCGCAATATCAACAAAGATGACATTTCCTTTTATGTCTGATATTTATCTGTTTGATGATTCAGAAGTCTTACCCAATAAGGAGATTATTGGAGATATTGTCCAGATGACCTCTATATTTCAGCCAAGGTCCTGCAGCACTTATGTGATCTGTAGTACACTTGCCTTGCACCTACAGCACAAAACATTTTATAGTTACAATCTTATCTGATCTTAGATTGAGCAACTTGGCATTTTGCTAAATTCAAGGGTACCACACAGGCTAAAGATTGGGGGGGTCCAATGACACCAAAGAGCTTTAAGCACAAAACATTTCAAATAATTATGAATTGATTACGATTGTTCTCAATAATTTCAATTGTCAATGTAATTCTGAGAGTAATTCTTGTATACAAGAATTTGTAAAATAAAAGACAATGTCACAAAATGCAAACAGAAAAACAAATACAGTTAGATTTGTATAAACTGTTTTTCAGCCCCAACATCCAGACCTTTGTTCTGTTTATGTACAAATGTGACAAGAATGAACAGGTCACCACCATTGTTTATCATTCCAAGATTCCATACCATGGCAGATTATCAACTGAATCACGCTCAACACCTACTGATATTTTCCCACATAACAACATCAAATCTTGGTGCTAATTATGAGAACCTTTGTTGTCTTTTCTTTGTCAATTTATTGTGGTTCCATTGTGGTAACAATGTTTTTGAAGAAAAACAATTACCCCAAAAGCTCAACAAAGTTTCGAAAAACAACACTGCGAGTGGTTAAACAATTTTTTTTAAAGAATACAGACGTTAAGTGGTTTCATTAGACAGGAAACACAACAAGTGCACTGCTTTTCTACCGTCACATTAGCAGTTTTTTGCAATGGTTGTAACTTTTTGTAAGTAGCTGAAACCACCAAAACGTGTTTCAACATGTGAATGGAGATGCAGGCTTATACTGACAAATAATGATTTGATTCAAATTATTAGTTATTTAATTAATTAATCACAAATTTCTATCAAAAAATTGACAAGAAAAGGCAGGTAACTTTTTCTTTCCATTTTTGATGGCCATTTGGGGTAAATAAGAAAATCTGTTTAAGAAAAATCAAATGAATCAACTCAAACTTTTTTCAGTATCAGTTATAAGCCTACACGTTTCAAATACAGAAAATTACAACCACTCGAAAATTGCTAACTTGATGGATGCAAAGTGGCAAACTTGACTGTGTTTTCTTTCATACGCACTGCTGCTATTAGTGCTTACTACAATTACTCTTCATGCATACAGAATCTTTAAATGGGTTTTTTGTTTGTTTTATATGTAGAGACAGAAACATAACTTGGAGGTAGAAAAGCGACATGTGCACAACGTTGTATGCAGGGGTTGATTTCACAAAACCCTTCCTAACTTAGGATCGATCCTAGGATTTAGGACGAGTCCCAGCCGTAAGATCGATCCTAAAACAGCTAAGAACGATCCTAGGATCAATTTCACAAATAATATAAAACCACAAACAAGTTTTCGGACGAGGCTGAAATTGCTAATGCAACGGCTATTTGGTGCCTCTATCGCTTCGTTAATGAAACGGCCGTCTGAACCTTCAAATTGCACATCACAATAAAAAACAGATCGTCAGCCATTTTGTTTTCGCTTTGGGGAAAAAAGTTGACAGTTTATGGTTGATTTTAGGCCTTTATGAGTGAACAATCAATGTTTATGTTTATATAGAGCTGAAGTAAGCTTGTTTGTGTATATTTGTTGATTAAAAGGAGGGAGAACATGTAATTTTGGTGAAAAATGTTCGTGGAAAATCATTGGCCCTACCCGTGTTTCATGCTTTAGTTGTCCATCAACCCTGTCTAGCAGTATCCCCTGCCTCGTAAATCTGTATCTATGGACGATTTCCTCGTCTAATGTAGTTCAGACTATCTTACGGATTCCGTCTGCCACGGAAGAGGCATTCTCATAGCTTCCGTCTGTCTTCGTGGTCAGCCAACAGCTTAGCAGCGCCATTATTGTATCAAGCAACGTATCGTTCACGTACAACTATAACCGTTTCCAAGGTAATTAGGACACGTCAAACCCTTTCTATCTTTTGTGAAATCGTTCCGATTTACTCGTCCTAACTCGAGATAAGACGAGTCCTAACTCTTTGGGAAATCAACCCCTGGTCTATGTCTTATAGTTGGACATGTGTAGCTGTTGCTGTAGAACTGTAAGATTTATCTCTTTAGTGTTATAATGTACAAATAACAAATGTTTAGGGAATACAATGGTGAGAATATTTTCATGAGTTGAAAGGCGAAATATTCAATTCAACTCGTTAAATGGAACATTCCATCTTTCAACAAAAGATAACACTATCATTGTAAGATAAACTTATAAGGATAATTAAACTGTCCAGGACTATATCTGGCATCCCTTATGAGGGAGGTTTTTGCTGAACTGTGTTTTATTGCATGCACATTCATGGTGTTGTCTAGAGTGCAATAGTTACAAAGGATGGGATGAAAATGCACAGCGTATAGCACTACAATGCATGGCTTATGATGTAGGAAGCCCTTTGACCCACAATCCACCAATCAAATGACAAGGATCTACTTGGATGTTACATACAGTATTATTAATAATTGTGACTTTCCTTTAGAATATTATGTAGGCACAGGGAATGGATGAATAGTCCTATTTTATTACCTTAATAAGTACCAGCATGTTATCCAAGTCTTTGCCATCCCATGGCTGGAATGGTGAAAGGAGCTGCAGGCGTTTGCTTTCAGGATCTACATCTACTGATACAACCTTGCTACCAGGAGGCTGATATGTATCCTCACCAGGATCAAAACCCTTCATAACCAAAAACAGCATTTAGTCTTTAATAATCAGCACATTACTAAAGTAAAGTGCACTTGTAGTCTAATTAGGGCATCATTTACACCAAATTAATCCTACTGTATATTCAGCCTTAAGCATGTTAGGCCAGTCAAGGTCTAGAAAATGGCTAGATTGCTTGGTGCAGTCCAACCATGATTCAGACAGAACACATCCTTGTTGTGTACAAGCATGAAGGTCTTCTACATTTAAGTCATTCCAAATGTGTGGCGTGTCGTGGCTGAGCGGTCAAGCACATAAAACTCAAGCTCTGGTGTTTCTGATCAGAGTGTCTGTTAGGGTCCCGGTCTTGTGTCGTTAAGCAAGACAATTAACCCTCATTGCTTCATCCTTTGGATGGTATGTCAAGCCGCTGGTATTGTGTGTTGTGTAATCCCCAGTGTTTTCTGGCACTATTGGATGCAGATTGCACCGCATCACCTTGTAAAACCCTTAAAAAGTGCTGTATAAATGCATATCATAATTCAAAATCTTAGCATGTATTATGACCCAAAATCATATTAATAACCGCTTGGAGACGCCCATAGATAAAGCGCTAAATAAGAATGGATTATTTCATTTTATCACAGCATGCAAAAGTAAGATCACATTTTCCTTTGTGCCTGTAACTCCTTCAGTCAGGTTACGTCACATAGCCTTAAATCTCAAGGGTCTTTCTCAGGATCCACGCTGTTCCCAAAAGCGCCGCCTTACAAAGAAACTTTACATGCCTGTGTTATTATTATGATTATTATTATTATAATAATACAAGTTCCATTCATACCTTACTGGGCAGCTCATCACCAAAGGGGCTTTCTAATTTGAATCTTTCACCACTTGGTGCTTCTAATTCATCCGTCAAAGGATTGAAATCAAGCGACCCAGCCAAAGCAAGTGCTGTTGTTATCTAGAAGACAAAAATTCCAAACATTATTCATTTTAAAATATAAACATAATTTATGTGAGCATTTCTTTCCTTCATAATGAGCAAGTCCATCATGTCCATCAGAAAACACACTTCCTTTACTGGAACTCTCTTAGGAAGCACAAAGGCAAATAAAAGAAGCAGAATGATACATTCTTCCTTTATGAGGTTAAAGGCCTATTCATGTCTTGTAACCATCTAATCAATTAAAGACAAGTTAGATTTTTCAAGTATACATGAATAATCATTGATAATATGAAACAAAAATTGAACCTCAACTAATGCTTGAATAGGATATTTTGTGTGAATAACTTCTCTATAATGAATGGACATACAAGCATAATTAATAATACGAGGCTTCTCATTGAAGGTCAATTTGTAAGCCTCATTCTAACTGATGTGATCACATAGAAATTACTGTCACATCAATTCCTCCAATACTCCGAGTGATAAGTGCATGACAAGTTGGAATGATTAACACCTAATCAAATATTAACTAGACTTGCAGTGTTTGTGAAAACAAACACTAGGTGTTCGGGTATCACTGGGGTCAGTGTTGTACAAGTGAGCTATTTCATTAAGTTGAAGTTTAGTGATATTACTGTTTTGTGGTGTGCCTAACAAGCTACACACTTTAGCAAAAGTCTAAAAAAGCACATGATCAAAAGCCTGACATTTGATTGTTAGCAAGGTTTGCATGGATGGCTGTTTTAGAACAGAGACTAGAGTACAAGTTTGATGGACTTTAAACCTTGTGGTCAGTGGAGTAAAAAGCTGCTCACCGTGCAACTGATTTACATTGCGCATTGTGTGTGTTTTCAGTGTATTTATTTTCCCGCAGGTCAATGCATACCTGATTTCAACCGGAAGTGAAGGTCAAATAGGTAACATCTCTGTGGCAAAGTTTGAGACCGCTTAAGGACCTACAACATGGTGTAACATTTGTGAGTAGTGTGTGTGTAAAAAGTATGAATATTTCTTTAAGTATGAATTTTGAAATGTTCAACTTCCGGTTTGAACAGGAAGTCAAGGTCAAATGGTGTACTGTAAGACTTTGTGAAGTATTTGCTAAATTTTTTAAGACCTCCTTCTTGAGTTATGATTTTTTGAAATAATACATTTTGATTAAATGTACTTCAACACCTGATGAAGTCATCATGACGTCACAAATTCTTGATTGAGGTTTTATCAAGGTCCTAACACGATGTAAACTTGAAGTTGATCTGATATACAGAAGTTTAGATTTTTGCCGGGAAATGTTTTTTGTAAGAAACTCACAAAGGCAAACTTTGACCTTTTGATATGACCGGAAGTAAAGGTCATCTGAATGTTGCCCTTGTCTTGATCTATCATATGCTCAAATACAGGCATTGGCATAAGGTCATTTTTAAAACTTAAATGGCTTGTAATTTGAAACTTGATGACGTCATCATGACGTCAAAACTTACTCAGCATCTGCTAGTTATATGCTAGTTAAACTTCACATGAAGTTTCAAGTTGATACAATGTTCGCGGCTATGCATTTGCTTGCGGACAAGGCTCGGGGAGTGGAGTAAGCAAAACTATAAAAATAAAAAAATAAATAAACATTAACAAAGAGTTGTTCAAGCGTATTGCCCAACACCTAACTATCTACCATGTACATGTACTTGTCAATGGTAACTCAATATTGACAAGCCATTATAGGAACTCACCTCTGGGGAAGCCACAAATGCATGAGTTGCTGGATTTGCATCATTACGTCCTGTAAAATTCCTGTTGTAAGAGCTTACAATGGTGTTCTTCTCTCCCTTCTTCACATCTTGTCTACAAGAAGAATTTAATAAATGAAAGATATCACTTTTAGGTTTTGGTCTGAGATAGCTTGTGTTGGATGACTGGGTCTTGTATGTGTCTTACATAACTAACATACCAATGTACTCTAGCCATTATAGAGAGAGATTTAAAACATTCAATAATCAGTATATACATGCCCAATAATATTTTTAAAAGACGACCTTGATTATGCAAACTTAGCCACTTAGGGTTTCCAGAAATTTGTTGTACCATGGGCGGGATTAATTTTTTGGAACTGAATATTTTGTTTCTGAAAATATTGTTGCCATAATGACACCTTGACTAAACTAAGTAAAGAAAGGAAGAAGAAAAGTGCAGGAAATATACGTGTAGCTCAATCAACAGGAACATAGGCCTAGATACCAGATCAACCAGCCACTAATAAAAACAAATGCAAGCTACACTGAAAGACATTCAAATCAGTGACAAAAAAGGGGTATATATAATTCAGTTCTAGTAAGCAAAAAAGACCCCAATCCTAATGAAACTGCTTTTTAACACATGTGATCCTTAAAGATCTACTTCAGCAATAACTGCGAAATAAAACAAATTGCTGAATCTTATACATAATGTTATTAAGTATTCTGACCTTGTAGATTGGATTGTTTTAAACATATATTTTTTTCGTAATTTTAACCGGAAAAAATAATCCGATCTTAGGGTTTTTAAAAACTCGCGCGCTTCCATGGCTCCCTCCATAGGCACCATGCATGTCCCATACTGAAGCACGTGTATTTACGCGCACCACGAACCAACTATAAGATACGTGGGTGAACCAGCGAATGATGACGTACTTGTAAGATAGGGGAAACCAGGAAGTAGCGACGTGTCGTGTGTTTACACGGTAACTATGTGTGATGATCTCATTATTCGAAGACATTCACCCAGTTAAGACGTGAGAATTGACCATGCCGAACTCATGTTCTGTTGGTGGATGTACATGTACTCGGAACGCAGATAGGAACCCAGATGTGAGTTTTTATTTCGATTCCCAAGAGATCCTGTCCTGAGAAGGGAATGGGTGCGTTCCGTGACCAACACACGGAAGGGTTTCACGGTGTCAAAATGGACCATGATTTGCAGTGCCCATTTTACGGACGACTGTCGGGTTGCAACATCGCAACTAAAGAGCAGTTTTGGATTAAAAAGCTATAACAGGCTTAAGCTAGGTTCAATCCCAACCATGAAAGCCCCATCTGCAGTGCCATCATCTTTTCAAACAGAGAGTAAAACAGGCACAGCCAAATGAAACTAAGCGATTCAGCCAACACTCGTCTGGCATAAAAGAGAGAAGAGCTGGGTAAGCAACTTTTAAGTTCTAAAACTAAGTTCTATGAGTATGTAGTTGATATTTTACCATCGTTTCTTTTCATTTCAAAACATGCACTTCTCGCAAGAGATTTCAAACTCAATAGTAGGGCTACCACAACCATCAACAATTTTCCTTTTCACTCGATGTGATTGTGAGCATGATTCGAGTTTGAAGTTTAGGAAAGTTTGTAACTAGTTACCAATTCTACTTCACCTCCTTGACCTTGTCATCCCAGTGCACATACATGTGTACAAGACTCCCCTTCAACTTCAAGTACAACCTACAGACTTCATTATTGACCTTACATTGCTTTTCCAGTTTAGTTTGCTTTCAACATCATTGTATCCCTGGGGGAGGAGTACGGGGGAAGGACCATGGTAAAAAATTACTTGTTCCTACAAAGGGCAAAGCCATACATGTGTGTGAATACAATGCCCAAATTATGACATTTGACTTAGAGGTTAAATACAATGTTTGTTTTGATCTTTTGTTCAGGTTTTGCAAGAAGCTTTTGCTGAATATATGCTAAGTATGGTGACAGGAGCCCACTGGTGAACAACTTCTCCCATCTAATGTGATGGAAAGTTCAATCACATCAGAGGAGGTAATGAAACGGTTTACTGGCTTGTTGCAGAAACAACCTTAATTATGTTTAGGGGAGAAATATTCAACCGCGGGGGGTGGGGGTCAGCTTCAAAATGCCTGGACCCGAGTTGGATATAGGGTTATTTTTATTTCATTACACATCAAAATGTGCAGTATCGGAATAATAATTAAATTTACTTTGCATAATCATACACTTGTCAGGCCTGGAATTTCATCTTGGAGAGGGCAAGGCCATTTTCAATTTGTAAAGGGTACTTCCATTGGAAAATCTTAAAGTCTATGGGAGACTTTTGAAGGGGCACCAAGGCCAACACAAGGGCAACGAAGGCCATGGCCTCCGTGGCCTCCATGTAATTCCAGGCCCGACTTGTGAATATCTTAAAAGTTAACAATTTCCCTCAAGATTTTGAACAAATTTATAAACCCCTCGGTTTGAGATGCATGACTCATGTCTGTCTGCAATTTTGTTTCAAGCAGAATTATTAAAATGAAAGAAAGGTTTATTTTGTCCTCCTATTACATGTATTAAAGAGATACTGTTGACATAGTTTAAACACCTTATTGTTAATGCAGAGGATTATTTCTGATGGTAAAATATGATTAATTCATCAAGCCATTGTGGATTTTTTTCTTTATTGATTATACATGTATTGTACATATTTTTTGTACACCATTTATTATCTTATGAGAAGAGTTGTTTTAATGCCCATGTAGCTTTTATTTGACCACAACCACATCTGGTAATTTAAATGTAGGGTTTTATTGAGTACATGTACACATGTGTACCGTACTTATTTGTTATTGTTATTATTATTTGTTAGAAGGGGGATCAACCACAAACTTGTTTGCTACATAAGATTAATGAGCAGCCCCAGTTTGTGCATATTGCATGGTGAACTAAAGGAGTTTTTGGGGGGAGAAAAAGAGGAGTTGGAGTACATGTATTGGGGTTTGCATACTTCATGTGTAATGTGTTTTCAATCCAGGGCAAACACAAAACAATTACACTTCTTTTTGACAATTTGCCAGACAACCTGTCTTTCTAAGCTTTGACTGCAATTTGAAATGTTTGTTTACATTTTCTTAAAAGTCTACAATGAGCTGAACATTTTGATAAGGAGGTCTTTTAGAATGTCTGTAGGCAAGAAGAGTAAGGATCGCATGGAATTAGTTTTGCAACATTCCCTTTTAATTTAGCTGTTTTCTATTTAATTACTCAATGAAAATTAAAACTAGACAGAGAGGTCAACTTTGGTAATACAACTTTTCTTGACATTAAGTATTACATGTACACTGTACTCTTAACTCCAAAAATATTGCTTTTTGTACATAAGGTGGTCATTTACATTACCATGTAGTATATGCAAGAAGGGTAAGGAACCCATAGTTACATTTTCTTTTAATGGCAACGTGTCCCTTTAATTTATTAATTAAGCTGCTTTCTATTTATTTACTTCACTTGAAGAGGGGTAGTTGACTTTGCTGAATTGTTGTTTTATTCTATTTTTCTTGAAATAAAATAATACTCATAAAGACTAAAGACTGATATGTGTATATTATTAAAAGTGTTTATTGTCATTTACTCATGGATCATCTAAAAATGATTGTAACACACTGAAAATTTAGAGTAAATGGAGGCCACCAATCCCACCATGTTTGTATCCTCAATTCTGAAAACCTTTTTGAAAACCATGAACCACTACTAGATTAGCAGAACATGTTTTGATCATAGTATGATTTGAAACTTTGCATGGTGGGATCAGGTTTGCAGTGATGCCATGTATAAAATCTTGTGAGTAGTGGTGGTTAAAAAAAAAACAGGTGGTTTGACAACTTCCTGAAGAGGATCAGGGCATACTGATCAAAAAATCAAGTTGTGAAACCACTGTTTCTTTTCAGAACCACCACTACTCAAAAGAGATTTTACCTATGGTGTCAGCGCAAACCTCACCTGATTATAGACATTGTTCTTGTAATGACACACATCCCATCTCAGTGAGCCAAATATTAACAGATTTTTATCAAAGATGGTGGTTCTCAAAAAAGTTCGCCTTTTGAAGCCTCTTTGCTATATAACTTCCATGTTTGTAATATGTACATGTAAGTTGAATGCATTTCACTATTTTCCAGTGAGAGACACAACAGCATGAGCTTTATGTTTGACAAATAATTTGTACATCTATTTTTTGAGTCTCATTTACAAACATTTTATCAACTATAGGGGCTAAAAATACCACACTAAATTCGAGTGAGAAGAGGAATTCTTACAATATGATTGGCAATAAATTTTAGGGTTTTTTAAGTTACTATTAGTCAAGTGGCGGGTAAACCCTTTATATTGTCCATTGGGGTTGGGATATGTCCTTGGAAGTGGCACTCTGTTGAAGGAAGTGGCACTCTGTTGAACCTTCCGAGGTAGCCCGTACACCATCTGACAACTTGCCTGTAAGCAACATGGCGATTTCTTCTGCAAACAAAGTAGTAGAAGAAAATCAAATTAGGTAAACATTTGATATCAATTTTTGTTTAAAAACACAGTTTTCCCATTTTGAAGAAATCATGTACGAGTATGGGTGGAAATATACTCTTCTGATTTGTCCAGTTGAACAACTTGTAGGAGAACCCCCCCCCCCACACACACACACCCTTACATATGGCAGTTACAGGGGTACTTCCATTGTTGTTCTAATATTCCTTTTTCTGAAGAAATCCTATTTGGGTCACCACCAGAACAAAGAAAACCTTATGGGGTAGCATTGCTCCGTAAGTTGGCATGTGTAAGCTCACACACACACACTCAAGTGTGTCATGAGCTCCAATCGTGGACTCTCCTTTGTTCAACTCTTTGTCCTGACAAACGTGGACCCCATTGTTTTCCTTTGTGATAACAAATGTGGACCTATTGTCCCTTTTGTTGTAAGTCCTCGGTTTGAATGTCACTACAAACTCACACACACACTTTTGGGTTCTTTAAAGAAGTCATAACAAGCTGTAACATACTCAACAATTGTGACAGAGATCAAAGTGTTTAGAAAAAATCTTGTACAGGTTTTATGGTTATTCGTTTTTCTGAGTTGTATAAATCTAATCCAACAGTCAATTATACTCGGGGTCAGGTAAGAGGCGTAATAATTTTTTTGGGGGGAGGGTTTGCTCCTTACATTAATTTTACAGTTCAATTAAAAAAAGACACTTACTGGTCTAGAGTCCCTTCAACTGCATCTCTGCCATAGTATTCACCGGTACTGTAAATACGCGGTTTGAAGTACAGCCGGGTGCAGACAGACTGCTTCAAACCAATCATGCACAGCAAGGCTTTGGTTTTCATCCTCTACATCAATGTTCAATGCTGCCATTTGGGCTCTTGTCTTCTGCACTTCCTTACAGCAGATGGAGTTCACTGCCATTGGTTGGACCACACAGTGTCCGCATGAGCACCTGAAAGAAAAATTTAAATAACAGAAAATTAATGGATGAAAGTGTTGCTGTACTGACATAGGATGGACTATGTTCATGACCATTAACTAATTTTACATGAACGGGGGTAATACAAAATGAGTGGGGATTGAAACGATGCGTGTCTCATTTATACATCTAAGTAAAAAATCACGCAATGTTTCGCATTGTTTATCAATGGCCGTCGTTCTTACTTTGTGTCTCTGGGAATTTTTTTATTTTTTTATTTATTTGAAAAGTGGTTTGTAATTGTAGTTCTGTTTTAAAGAATAAACATGACATATCATACTAGCCTAAAAGAAAATTATGAGAAATAATTAGCAAATGAGCTTGACATAAAAACTAATCCAATTAGGCTAGGACCTACCTCAATCATTTGCTAAAAGAAATAAAAAAATAAATGCGGTTCAACAGTGACACTGACAGAAAATACGGCTTGTCAGGATCAGTTCGGTACTGAAAATAAATGTTATCTCCGACACACTGAGATTTGATGATTGTATTGTGAACAAATTAATCGATAAACAAGGAAATACAGAAACAAATAAAACAACATTCATCTATTTTCCTTTCTCCATGGAACCCGGTTCTCCGATAAGGATACCTGCACTAACCCAAAGGGAACAATTTTTGAGTGACACCGATTCAATGTATCATGAAAACGTGAACCATATTGGACAACAGCAACCATTTCGTGAGAAAAAAAAATCAACTTTCTGCTGCTATTTCTATCCATTATAGCGGCCTCATATGCCGCATAGATAAATAAGTACTTCATGACGATAAACAACAGTAAACATAGCATTGTTTGTTCTTCAAAAAACCTGTGGGACTCACCATTCAGTATTGTTTAGTCGACCTCCTGCATCAGGGTTCGCACGTTCACGATCATCGGCGGCCAGTGGCCCAAACCTGTATGGTTTGGCACCTCGCACTTCCTCGTCAAGCACTCCCCCAGCTTCATCAACGCCCTCTTCGTCTTCGGAAGAGCTCCCTCCACCGTCAGAGCTATCCTCACTATCAATACTATCATCTGTATTTCCTAATTCTTCTTCGTCCACACTGTGTTCCTCCCACGATCCGCTAAAGTCTGACATTTTGTCCTCGTTTACTGTGTGAGTAGCTATAGACGCGTACAATAAACACACTTCGCTGCGCGGGGGGTAAACAAGCCGTCTCCATTCATGTACGTCATCAGAGTCTATGGTATATTTTCATCACGTGACAGGCTGTTTCCAAAAACTCGGTATGAGGAGCTGCTGAACGCTGGCCTAAATGACCCTTTTTTTTAATTACGCAATTACCGCTAAGTATTTTCCTTAATATATACGTAATCATGAAACACAAATTGATTGGATTTCGCCAAAGTTTAAATTATCTTAGTGCCGTTGAAGTAGATCTTTAATGCTGGATGTTCAGTAGCCTTTACCAATAGTGATAACAAACATTAAGGGTTACATTAGTTCCATAAATTCTCGGGATGGGCCCATTTTTTTTTTTCAAACCTACTATTCTTGCTTAAAGGTTTCTGTTCAATTGACATCTATACAAAATAATAAAATGTTTCTTAAACTGGTATTCAATTCTCAGAAAGTCATCTTGTAAGGATATTCTTGATTCTGAATACATTAAGTGACTCACATTTAAATAAACATCAGGTTATCTTATTCAAAGTAAAATTGAATAACCTACCTGTCCCATTGGCCAATACATGGGCCACATGCATTAGCAAGCACTACTGCACCACTATCTCTAAACACAGCAGCCTGCCCATCTCTTTCTATGGTAGCACGGATTTGTTCTGATCCAGGAGTTACAGTAAACTGTGACCTGGTATTTCATAAACATGTAGGAGTTTAGGAATATTTATTTATTATCAAGACAAAAAGTAAGCATTTCATAATACGAGTCATGACTGCAGCATATACTATTTGTAATTTTCCCCAAACCCTCCTAAAACTGCAATATTTTGACTAATTACTCACAATTAGATATTTTATTTGTTTTTAAAGTGGTGACGTAACCATGACAACTGATATTAAGATATCTTCAGTTCATCGTATAACATTTCAGACTTGGAGAGGTCAAGAGTTTTAAATTCCACCTAAGGTGCAGAATATAAGAAAGCAATGAGAATAATTACTATACCGTGCATCAATAAAGGGAAAGACTTCAATCAAACTTTCTTCATCCATATTGCCATAGTTACATCAGTTAAATTTACATTCTTTTTTATTGTAAGCTTAAATGACCCAAATTGCAAACTGAGCATTAAGTTATTATTTTTGATTCAAAAGGTTCTACTCACTTAAACTGGAGGCCTTTGTTTAATGCTTGTTTAGCAATACTAGCTGACCGGCTCATATCCTCATAGCTGCTGTTAGTGCAACTTCCAATCAAACCTTCACATCAAAAGTTACAACTTATTCAAGTTATTCATTGACCTGTCTTTTTGTGGGGGGAGGGATGGAACGGCAGTAGCAAACCACAAACAGATATTAAAAGATGAAATGTGCAGTACATGTTGTGGTTTAAAACTAGTAGTCTTTTGGAAATACACTTGGCTTCTAAAGAATTATACACCAACATGTTTGTAAAATAACAGTCCAGATCAAACTTTCTAACTCTGTGGTTCTGATGACAGGGGTTTATAAATATTCACAAATGTTCACATGTCTTTTCAGCATGGTTTATTCCCTCCCTGCAAAACTGGATAGTGAAAGAACAGAACTTGGTCTGCCATAAATCTAAAGGGATCATTAATCCATGGGCTAGAACAGCCTAACATTATTTTGCTTTCCTATTAACTACCCCCATGCCCACTTATGATTGCCATCAATATGTCATATTCATTATACTGTCCTCTATAAGCTACATTGACGTTGAGCAATAAAAGTGGTTAAACTCATCGCGATACTTACCAACTTTGACATCAAGCGGCCAGTTCTTTTCTTTAGCAGTTTGTCCTAATGAAGAAATTGGATGTGCCAGATCCGGAGTGAAAGGACCATTAACATGTGGTTTAAGCTAGGATAAAGAAGTCAGGAAAAATATGAATGAAAATAAATAGTAATACAAGACAATACAATAGTAACTACAATTGAAGAATGATGTCCTTTCTTTCTAGATGTCCTCCTTGTTTTTGATTACACATATTTAGCCAACTTATTCTTCACCTGTCCCATTGCTTTCTTTGTCTTCTGAAACTTGTCTGCTCTCTGCTTCTTGCTTTTGACTCCATACCAAACTTTTCAACTGACTGCAAGGTTTCACTTACTTTTTTTTTCTTTGTTTTTGTCAACTTGGTAATTGAGGCACACAAAACAGCCAAAGATAAAGCGCATTTTCATTATAACGATGGCCCACAGGTAACACATGGTCCCCATAGGAAAAAAACTTTCTTTTCCGTCTTTAAAGGTTCAAAGGTTGGAAGTCCAATCCCCAGCAATCCACATATGCGACCCCCATGCAACACACAACAAGCAGTACTTGCTTTCAAGATTAACCTTGCGGGTGTTTTTGAACACGGAAAACCATGATCTGAGATGATATTTTGGAGAGTTTTAGGTAAGGTAGTTATCTGTAGGTATAAGAGGTATTCGTTTTTATTTCCAAAGATATGTTGTCTATTTTCAATCAGTTTTTAAAATTTTGTTTCTTTGGGACGACAGAGCAGTTGAGCAAACTTCTGTGCACACCTTTCCATGTAACAAATGTTTACATCGTATACAAACAATGTTTCCTAATTTTAGTTGATCTGTCTTATGTTTTCAACATCAAAGCTTCAATATGATAAAGGAAACGAAACAACTGTACAAATCACTTAAAAGATAATTTCACCCTCTACAAAATAAATAAAACTTGTTAGACATAAAAATAATCACAATGAAAGTTATCTACATTGTAAGGATTTCTAGGTGCAGTAGAAAATCTTGTAATTCTCCGTTCCACATTCAAGGAGTACAAAACTCAATGTTTACTAGTGCACGAGAGATATGGATTTTTTTAAATTGAATATAATTTATTTGAATCTTATCTCAACTTACCTCACTGAGATTGATTTCAACAACTTCATCATACTGAGCTCCTTCATCAGCAGTTAATAAATGTTGGTATTCCATGGCACGGGACGCAATGTCTGTGTAATTTAATATCAACATTTAGAACTTCAAAAACAAGCTTGTATATGTATTCAGCAGATTCTTGCGAATGAGATTAGTCAAAAAAAAGGTCATCAACACCTAAACCATCAACTATTTACAACAATTTTAATCTCAGCAGATGAACAGGTAATATGAGTATTCAATTATGAGCCAATTAAATTGTTTAGTTATATAACAGGTTGACTGCATTGTAGTTATTTAACAGGTTGACTGCTTTATAGCAATTAAACAGGTTGACCGCATTGCAGTTATATAACAGGTATACTGCTTTGTAGTTATTAAACAGGTTGACTGCATTCTTGTTATTTAAACAGGTTGACTGCATTGTTGTTATTTAACAGGTTGACTGCTTTGTAGCAAATAAACAGGTTGACTGCTTTGTAGCAAATAAACAGGTTGACTGCATTCTTGTTATTAAACAGGTTGACTGCTTTGTAGTTATTTAACAGGTTGACTGCTTTGTTGTTATTAAACAGGTTGACTGCATTGTTGTTATGTAACAGGTTGACTGCTTTGTGGTTATTAAACAGGTTGACTGCTTTGTAGTTATTAAACAGGTTGACTGCTTTGTTGTTATTTAACAGGTTGACTGCTTTGTTGTTATTTAACAGGTTGACTGCTTTGTTGTTATTAAACAGGTTGACTGCATTGTTGTTATTAAACAGGTTGACTGCTTTGTAGTTATTTAACAGGTTGACTGCTTTGTTGTTATTAAACAGGTTGACTGCATTGTTGTTATTAAACAGGTTGACTGCTTTGTAGTTATTAAACAGGTTGACTGCATTGTTGTTATTAAACAGGTTGACTGCATTGTTGTTATTAAACAGGTTGACTGCTTTGTAGTTATTAAACAGGTTGACTGCATTGTTGTTATTAAACAGGTTGACTGCATTGTTGTTATTTAACAGGTTGACTGCTTTGTAGTTATTAAACAGGTTGACTGCTTTGTAGCAAATAAACAGGTTGACTGCTTTGTAGTTATTAAACAGGTTGACTGCTTTGTTGTTATTAAACAGGTTGACTGCTTTGTTGTTATTAAACAGGTTGACTGCTTTGTTGTTATTAAACAGGTTGACTGCTTTGTTGTTATTTAACAGGTTGACTGCATTGTTGTTATTAAACAGGTTGACTGCATTGTTGTTATTAAACAGGTTGACTGCTTTGTAGTTATTTAACAGGTTGACTGCTTTGTAGTTATTAAACAGGTTGACTGCTTTGTTGTTATTAAACAGGTTGACTGCTTTGTTGTTATTAAACAGGTTGACTGCTTTGTTGTTATTAAACAGGTTGACTGCTTTGTTGTTATTTAACAGGTTGACTGCATTGTTGTTATTAAACAGGTTGACTGCATTGTTGTTATTAAACAGGTTGACTGCTTTGTAGTTATTTAACAGGTTGACTGCTTTGTTGTTATTAAACAGGTTGACTGCATTGTTGTTATTTAACAGGTTGACTGCTTTGTAGTTATTAAACAGGTTGACTGCTTTGTAGCAAATAAACAGGTTGACTGCTTTGTAGTTATTAAACAGGTTGACTGCTTTGTAGTTATTTAACAGGTTGACTGCTTTGTAGTTATTAAACAGGTTGACTGCTTTGTAGTTATTAAACAGGTTGACTGCATTGTTGTTATTAAACAGGTTGACTGCTTTGTAGTTATTAAACAGGTTGACTGCTTTGTAGTTATTTAACAGGTTGACTGCTTTGTAGTTATTTAACAGGTTGACTGCTTTGTAGTTATTAAACAGGTTGACTGCTTTGTAGTTATTAAACAGGTTGACTGCTTTGTAGTTATTAAACAGGTTGACTGCTTTGTTGTTATTAAACAGGTTGACTGCTTTGTAGTTATTAAACAGGTTGACTGCTTTGTTGTTATTAAACAGGTTGACTGCTTTGTTGTTATTAAACAGGTTGACTGCTTTGTTGTTATTAAACAGGTTGACTGCTTTGTTGTTATTTAACAGGTTGACTGCATTGTTGTTATTAAACAGGTTGACTGCATTGTTGTTATTAAACAGGTTGACTGCTTTGTAGTTATTTAACAGGTTGACTGCTTTGTTGTTATTAAACAGGTTGACTGCATTGTTGTTATTTAACAGGTTGACTGCTTTGTAGTTATTAAACAGGTTGACTGCTTTGTAGCAAATAAACAGGTTGACTGCTTTGTAGTTATTAAACAGGTTGACTGCTTTGTAGTTATTTAACAGGTTGACTGCTTTGTAGTTATTAAACAGGTTGACTGCTTTGTAGTTATTTAACAGGTTGACTGCTTTGTTGTTATTAAACAGGTTGACTGCATTGTTGTTATGTAACAGGTTGACTGCTTTGTAGTTATTAAACAGGTTGACTGCATTGTTGTTATTAAACAGGTTGACTGCATTGTTGTTATTAAACAGGTTGACTGCATTGTTGTTATTTAACAGGTTGACTGCTTTGTAGTTATTAAACAGGTTGACTGCTTTGTAGCAAATAAACAGGTTGACTGCTTTGTAGTTATTAAACAGGTTGACTGCTTTGTAGTTATTTAACAGGTTGACTGCTTTGTTGTTATTAAACAGGTTGACTGCTTTGTTGTTATTAAACAGGTTGACTGCATTGTTGTTATTAAACAGGTTGACTGCTTTGTTGTTATTTAACAGGTTGACTGCTTTGTTGTTATTAAACAGGTTGACTGCTTTGTTGTTATTAAACAGGTTGACTGCTTTGTTGTTATTTAACAGGTTGACTGCATTGTTGTTATTAAACAGGTTGACTGCATTGTTGTTATTAAACAGGTTGACTGCTTTGTAGTTATTTAACAGGTTGACTGCTTTGTTGTTTTTAAACAGGTTGACTGCATTGTTGTTATTTAACAGGTTGACTGCTTTGTAGTTATTAAACAGGTTGACTGCTTTGTAGCAAATAAACAGGTTGACTGCTTTGTAGTTATTAAACAGGTTGACTGCTTTGTAGTTATTTAACAGGTTGACTGCTTTGTTGTTATTTAACAGGTTGACTGCTTTGTAGTTATTTAACAGGTTGACTGCTTTGTAGTTATTTAACAGGTTGACTGCTTTGTTGTTATTAAACAGGTTGACTGCTTTGTTGTTATTAAACAGGTTGACTGCTTTGTAGTTATTAAACAGGTTGACTGCTTTGTTGTTATTAAACAGGTTGACTGCTTTGTTGTTATTAAACAGGTTGACTGCTTTGTTGTTATTTAACAGGTTGACTGCTTTGTAGTTATTAAACAGGTTGACTGCTTTGTTGTTATTAAACAGGTTGACTGCTTTGTAGTTATTAAACAGGTTGACTGCTTTGTAGTTATTAAACAGGTTGACTGCTTTGTAGTTATTAAACAGGTTGACTGCTTTGTAGTTATTAAACAGGTTGACTGCTTTGTTGTTATTAAACAGGTTGACTGCTTTGTTGTTATTAAACAGGTTGACTGCTTTGTAGTTATTAAACAGGTTGACTGCTTTGTAGTTATTAAACAGGTTGACTGCTTTGTAGTTATTAAACAGGTTGACTGCTTTGTTGTTATTAAACAGGTTGACTGCTTTGTTGTTATTAAACAGGTTGACTGCATTGTAGTTATTAAACAGGTTGACTGCTTTGTAGTTATTTAACAGGTTGACTGCTTTGTTGTTATTAAACAGGTTGACTGCTTTGTTGTTATTAAACAGGTTGACTGCTTTGTAGTTATTAAACAGGTTGACTGCTTTGTTGTTATTAAACAGGTTGACTGCTTTGTTGTTATTAAACAGGTTGACTGCTTTGTTGTTATTTAACAGGTTGACTGCTTTGTAGTTATTAAACAGGTTGACTGCTTTGTTGTTATTTAACAGGTTGACTGCTTTGTTGTTATTTAACAGGTTGACTGCTTTGTAGTTATTAAACAGGTTGACTGCTTTGTTGTTATTAAACAGGTTGACTGCTTTGTTGTTATTAAACAGGTTGACTGCTTTGTTGTTATTTAACAGGTTGACTGCTTTGTTGTTATTTAACAGGTTGACTGCTTTGTAGTTATTAAACAGGTTGACTGCTTTGTTGTTATTAAACAGGTTGACTGCTTTGTTGTTATTAAACAGGTTGACTGCTTTGTAGTTATTAAACAGGTTGACTGCTTTGTAGTTATTTAACAGGTTGACTGCATTGTTGTTATTAAACAGGTTGACTGCTTTGTTGTTATTAAACAGGTTGACTGCTTTGTAGTTATTAAACAGGTTGACTGCTTTGTTGTTATTAAACAGGTTGACTGCTTTGTTGTTATTAAACAGGTTGACTGCTTTGTAGTTATTAAACAGGTTGACTGCTTTGTTGTTATTTAACAGGTTGACTGCTTTGTAGTTATTAAACAGGTTGACTGCTTTGTTGTTATTAAACAGGTTGACTGCTTTGTTGTTATTAAACAGGTTGACTGCTTTGTAGTTATTAAACAGGTTGACTGCTTTGTAGTTATTTAACAGGTTGACTGCATTGTTGTTATTAAACAGGTTGACTGCTTTGTTGTTATTAAACAGGTTGACTGCTTTGTAGTTATTAAACAGGTTGACTGCTTTGTAGTTATTTAACAGGTTGACTGCTTTGTTGTTATTAAACAGGTTGACTGCTTTGTTGTTATTTAAACAGGTTGACTGCTTTGTAGTTATATAAAAAAAAACTCACACTTTTAATGATTCTTTAGCTGATATTGTCCTGGAGAGTGTTCTGTTCAAATGATATGGGGAATTTTTTTATTGATACTAGGCCTTACTTTGTTCAGCATGATGATTATATGACTAAAAAAGCCAATAGTATGGCTGGTTTGGTTTGGCATCATTTTGTCATGCCTCATTTAGAATAATGTACATTTGTTTTTAATTCCAATATCAACACAAAGTTATGACTATTTATGTAGTCTTCATCATTACTTTTGCAAACAAGTCAGCAGAAGTATTTTTTGACAATAGTGACTAGGCGTTTTTTTGTTTTTTTTAAGCTATGCCTAATTTTGTATTCTTTTTCACTCTTCAAGTAACATTTTTAATAGTTTGCGTATATTGTCTCTTCAAGTAACATTTTTAAAAGTTTGTGTATATTTTAATCATTTCTTAAAATGTGTCTATTTAAAAAAAAAATATTTTAATCCCTTCCTGTAATTGCTGATTTATCAATGTCAGATAGAGATATTAAAAAAATAAAATAAAAGGAGTTTCAAAGTATATAGTTATGATATAATCTCTAATCCAAATGAAGAGTCACTTGTAATTTCATTGTGTACACCTTCATAGTCCTCGGGTGTATTCATTCAATTAGTACTTTCTGAAGCATTTGCTCTTATTTTGTTGTTTTATACCTGATGGCAAATTTAGCTTTGAAACTTATTCTGCCATTGACCTGCTACCACTATGGTATTTGATTTGATTTGATTAACATGCAACCCATGTATGCCATTTGAATTGTTATTTAATTCTTCCCCTTACATTTATCAAATGATAATTTCGCGGATTGGATTACTACCGGAAATCAATTTGGGGTATTATTGTATAAGATTTCGCGGATTGGATTACTACCGGAAATCAATTTGGGGTATTATTGTATAAGATTTCGCGGATTGGATTACTACCGGAAATCAATTTTGATACAATTTGTATATGAGATTTCGCGGGTTGGACTACTACCGGAAATCAGTTTTGATAATAATTGTATGAGATTCCGCGGGTTGGACTACTACCGGAAATCAGTTTTGATAATAATTGTATGAGATTTCGCGGATTGGATTACTACCGGAAATCAATTTTGATACAATTTGTATATGAGATTTTGCGGGTTGGACTACTACCGGAAATCAGTTTTGATAATAATTGTATGAGATTTCGCGGATTGGATTACTACCGGAAATCAATTTTGATACAATTTGTATATGAGATTTTGCGGGTTGGACTACTACCGGAAATCAGTTTTGATAATAATTGTATGAGATTTCGCGGATTGGATTACTACCGGAAATCAATTTTGATACAATTTGTATATGAGATTTTGCGGGTTGGACTACTACCGGAAATCAGTTTTGATAATAATTGTATGAGATTTCGCGGATTGGATTACTACCGGAAATCAATTTTGATACAATTTGTATATGAGATTTTGCGGGTTGGACTACTACCGGAAATCAGTTTTGATAATAATTGTATGAGATTTCGCGGATTGGATTACTACCGGAAATCAATTTTGATACAATTTGTATATGAGATTTTGCGGGTTGGACTACTACCGGAAATCAGTTTTGATAATAATTGTATGAGATTTGGCGGGTTGGATTACTACCGGAAATCAGTTTTGATAATAATTGTATGAGATTTCGCGGGTTGGAATACTACCGGAATTCAGTTTTGATAATAATTGTATGAGATTTCGCGGGTTGGAATACTACCGGAATTCAGTTTTGATAATAATTGTATGAGATTTGGCGGGTTGGATTACTACCGGAAATCAGTTTTGATAATAATTGTATGAGATTTCGCGGGTTGGACTACTACCGGAAATCAGTTTTGATAATAATTGTATAAGATTTCGCGGGTTGGACTACTACCGGAAATCAGTTTTGATAATAATTGTATGAGATTTCGCGGGTTGGACTACTACCAGAAATCAATTTTATTGATAAAAATTGTATGAGATTTCGCGGGTTGGACTACTACCGGAAATCGTTTTTGTTAATGTTTAAGATCTCGCGGATTAAACTACTGCCGGAGATCAGTACTGTTCTTGCAAATATATTAAGAGTTGCTTTCAGTTTGCAAAAATGCAGTTTGGTTAATTGGTTGCATTTGTAACAAACTGTTCATGGTTTTAAGATCATGTAATTTTACTCCGTATTCAATTAGAATAAAAGGGCTGCTCAAGCCACACAGAACAAACGTCATGTGTCTTTACTTGTCTTATGTGGTAATAATTGTTTCACATCCTTAAGTAAGGGGAACAAATCTGCCAAGTTTGAGCCGGGTTGCCGTAGTTCTAAATTATGCTTTGGTATAGAAAATGTCTGGAGAAGGAAGAGATAATGTTCAGATCAGTAATAATTTTGTGTTGAAGACATGCGTGTTTGCATTAGTCCTATATAGCTCTGCAAAGTATGAAGGGACCATTATCACCTTCATCATGCCCTGGAGGACTTCTACAGTCAACTGACACTGACATCCTTGATATCAGGCATCATTTCCAGGGCATAACGTTTTGCTTCATCTTAAAAACTTATCTGTTAAAAGCTGGGATTTCAATTTCTGAACATATGGACGAATACATTGTTGGGTGCAAGGGTTGGACTTCAAAACTTCATTTTAAATGTAACGACCAGAAAAACTTGAATATCGTCAACAAAAAGTGCAAAACAAATAAACTACTGTTTATTTAGAAACGGTGCAATTATAGGGTTATTTCCATGTTCAGGTTTTCCTTTACTTGTCAACTGGATTGGAAATTATGTGGATTCCGTGCTAGGTCAGAGGCATCTTAGTGTGAACAAAAGAAAGCAACAATCTTCAAAGGTGTCTGTTTATTAGCTACACAGCGAAAATATTCCATCAGGACACTTTTCAAGGTTTGATGCAAAATTTCCCTGTGAGGTACATTCTTATTTATACTAGATCAGGTTACAATTTGTTGACTACAGACCTTCTCTTTGTGTAGCTTTGAGGTAATCTACCATACGGTTGTTAAAGGGGAACACGGAGGTAGTAGCACCAATCTCAGCTCCCATGTTACAAATTGTACCCATACCTTGCAAAACAGAGAGATTTATTGCATCAAAAAGTACCACAATATGAACAAATAAAAAACCATAACCTGCCTATGGTCAATGCTGGTGTAGTCTGACAATTCTGAAAGCACATTGCAGTTGGGTATTTCATGGACTACAAAATAATTGTTTATTCGTGTGTAGTGCTTGCAAAGTAAGTGCAGGGATACAACACAATGGTGCGTAACCATCCATATGAAATAAGAGTCTTATTAACTATTCAATATATGCACTAACATGGAGCATGGAGCTTGAAAGAGCCCATTACTTCTACCTCAATGAAGACCCTGCAAATCATAGTTGCTTATTTAAATTGCTGCTATCAAAATAAGCCTGATATGAATTAAGCTTGGGCAGTTCAACTATTTTGGACTCCATTCTGTTTCTGAAAATGACTCGGTTCCGAGTCAAACCTGGTTCCATTGCATTAAATATCAAGAATGGTGGTTAACAAACACAAATGCCTCGCAGACATTGATCTCATTCTTCTGGAGTTATCGCTCCGACAACATTTCTTATATTTTGGCCAAAATGACCTTGACCAATCCACAAGCCTAGTTTGGAGTTGAAACCGTAAGTCCTTCTTGAGTTATCAGGCCTCAACTAATAGTGTAGGTGTTTACCGTAATTAATGTTATAACTAGTCCTTGGACTGGCTCCACAGAGCCATTTGTGATGGGACTTGGTCTTATGAAGAGGAACCGACAAAAGGGGTATCCGGTTCCGCGGAAGAGCAGATTTGCAGGTCCGACTTTTTATTTAGAACCAGGTAGAAACCGCCCAAGCTTAGTGAGAATGTGCACAAATTCCCTCACTACAAAATAAACCACTGTCAATATTTTCACTGAAACATGACCACTGAAGTTGATGAGATTTTCACAGGTTGTGTTTATTGAAAACTAGATGATGTGATTTAGTTTCCTCTTCCCAACCCAATAATGTAGCCTCATATGACACACATGTCACTTATCGTTGCTAATCTGAACCAAAACAAAGTTTCTCTCATTGGTCACCTGTTTTTATTTGATATAGGGACTTTACACACCTGTACAAGAAATAGAGTCCACACCAGGACCAAAATATTCCACTATGGCTCCTGTACCTCCCTTGACTGTCAGGATTCCAGCTACCTTTAAAATAACATCTGTAAAGACGAAAAACTCCACCACTCATACACTTATTTGTCACCACTTAAGTTTTCACTCATGAAAGTGATAAAGTGTTTGATGTTTACTGACACTACTCTTTGAATGATGATCAGGTCATACAAATCAGGTAACAGATCCTTTTTTCAAACTTCATATTTCCCTTTCCTAAAAGGACCTTTTAACACCTCAGGTTCCTTGTAGGTTTTGCAGACTAGGTCAAGTCACAGGTTGTTTGTTTGGGGTTTTTTGCACTTCATTTTCAAATATCTTGTAACTTACAAACAAATCAAGCTTTTTATTGCTGTTAAATGTTCTTTGTTTCATGCCAAATGCATACAATGTCTAGATTTTTCATAACTAGCTGTTACACTAATTCAACACATACTTTTGAATAGTGTATCCTTAATGTACCACTGCAATAAATTAAATGTAAAGGGTTTGTTACGGTCTATCTTTACAAAACAACATGTATAAAGACAAAACCTCATGAACTCCTACACTTACTTGTAACCGCTTAAGTTTTCACTCATTGTGTTTTTGATGTACACTGACAACAAGTTTTAGTGTCCATCCATGGCCAACAGTGTGATATTATACCATATTGCACGGTCTAACTCCTAAGTATTGAGCTATTTTAAGCTTTGTGTCAAGTTTGCTAGAGATTCGTTAACACATGCACGCTCATGGAATTTGGAATAAATATAGCGTGTCTGTGCTCCATATCCAACTCGGCCTATGGGATGCAGAAACACTATATTTTTCTGCATTCCAATCCCTAGCCTGTGTGATATCAATCCAAATCAATACCAACATACAAATTGCAAATACCTTTAGGGGCTGTCCAACCACTCAGTGTTCCTGTTAACCGAACTCCAATTACCTAAACAAAATATTCAAACAATTTTCAAATGTTCTTACTGAATTTGTTACTTGAAACCCACTTGATATAAATCTTTTTTGTGAAACTAAACCCTTTGATATTTACTAAGTTACAATGTATGTTTGGTCAATTTATTGTTTCTTGATTGTTAATGACAAGTACAAGTAAATTGAATTAGTTGCTTCATTCACAACTCACAAAATTCACATTCACAAATATAAATGAGTGACAGGTTGTCATTTGAGCAGATTTTAGGAAATATTTCACTTGCCTTTGGACATTTCAATTCCCAGGGGATATCAGCCATAACATCTACAGCATCTGCACCACCTACACCAATACACACACCACCTAACCCTCCACCATTAGGAGTATGACTGTCAGTTCCAATCAGTAACACACCAGGGAAAGCATAGTTCTCCAGTATAATCT
Organism: Pycnopodia helianthoides; assembly: GCA_032158295.1. Classification (NCBI taxonomy): domain Eukaryota; kingdom Metazoa; phylum Echinodermata; class Asteroidea; order Forcipulatida; family Asteriidae; genus Pycnopodia; species Pycnopodia helianthoides. The sequence goes on along the minus strand of CM063245.1, from coordinate 7,837,796 downwards.
GAAAACAAGTAAAATAACAAATATGAAGTATTTTATCTGCATATGTACAGTTCAACAAATAATATAAAAAGTACAATTTTCTAAAAAGGGACAAATTGTTTTGTGCAGGCATGGTATAAAGTACAAAGGTTCACCTAAATTTTTATACTTTGATACACTATGATATACTTAACTTTTTAGTCTTGCTGGTTTTAGTAGGAATTAAATATTAAACAATTTATTTTAAAGCTAACAACAAAAGTGTTATTTTGTTTTAGAACACATTGGCTTCACAGTTGTGTTTTCCGCAATAAAAGTATAGTGTATTTCATGTACATGTAACTAACAATCTGATTGATATATAACAAAGTTTGGTATTCTACCATTTTGGTAAATGGTTCGTCCACAATTAAGACTTCTGTTTCTATATAAAGGGTCTGTGGCCAGACAAAACAGCTGAGTCATTTGCAAAGCTGCCTACATGTAACTAAGCACATGGTATATAGTGCTTTATACATGTAAGTATACTACACATGGAAAGAGAAATAGAGGAAGACCTCACAAGAGGTACAAGGACTGTGTGAAAGTCAACATCACACATGCTAGTATCCCTGCCAAAGAGTTGGAGCAGCGTGCTCAGGATCGGTCTGGTAGGTGCGCCCTCACATATCAGGCCCTTGACAGCTTCGAGGAGCAGAGAAGAACAGGCCTCGTCACTGCCCGAGAGAGGTAAAATGGCGGCAGCTGCAGCTGTACCAGCTGTACCAGGACAGTTCTTATTGCGCCGCTTAAAAACTGGACTCCACAGTCATATGCGGATGCACTGATCACATTCAAAAAGATGTCACCATCGGAATCAACGGACCATCTACAACACATGCAAGTGTGTGGTCCCTCCATCTAATACTTTGTACAGTGGATTGTGGACCTTTCACAGTTTAGCAAACATTTCATAAGAGCTATATATGTATGTAAATGTATGTAGATACAATGTGGGCAGTAGCATACATGGACAGTCTACATCTAAAAATCAAACCACACCTGATACTGCCATCATGTCTTAATACATGATAATTCATCTAGGTCATTTATGTAACTCAATCATTGCGGTTGAGTATGGCCACAATCATTACAAGTACACAGACCATACAATATTAATGCCTGTGCTTTAGTTGACTGTGACATTTGGGTATATTGAGAGTGGCAATGATTACCTGGTGAATGATCCCACTGCCAGGCTTCCAAAATCCAACTCCATACTTGGCACCAGAGGATGACAAAAAACTATAAACCTCCTTGTTAATATCCTACAGAAAGCAAAATAAACTAACATTTAACAAAAGTAATGTTTAAAGCAATTTAAGTGAATGCTATGTCAATCAGGTTGCTAGAATAGACCCCTTGCATTGGCTGTCATTGTCGAAGAAACAGACATGCGTGAAAGGCTTTCATTGGCCGAGAGTAGTGCGAAGCCCGTACGTGCATGCACGTTTCCATTGTTTTTCATCAAAGATGGTGGTCAAGGATGTCATTAGCAATTCATCTATATTGGCTTTTGCACAACCATTCCACAATGAATTCAAATAGCAACATTTTGAGGCTACCTCCAATTAAATTTGCAAACTGGTGTTGACTTCATGAATGTTTACTTAATATTCAACAAAACAAAAAGGCAGGCCTTTTGATCTGCTGTATATCAAGACACATGTTAATCAACAGGTTTTTCTTCAACCATGTACAGTCGACTCCCGTTAAAACGAGGTCCGCCGGACTAGCCCGTTTTCCTCGTTATATCCGAAGCTCGTAATATCCGATCACGGTAATAATCAATGCACTAGTGCATGACATAATGGCCGCACGTGTACACAGACAAGGCTGCTACAGTACATGAATAACTGTGTGCATAGTGTGTGCATGTACCGCACAAAAAAAAAAAAATTGGGCTAATAAAAATGTTTTAATTGAGTTATTTTAGTTGGAAAGTCAATTTATAAAATCAGTTTACATTTTACATGATTGGAAAAAATGTCTGAGATTTTAACTTGATGTTCTTGTTTAGCAAAGTTTCGGTGCAAAACTTAGGTCGCAGCAGGCAACAAATAAAAAGTTGATTTTCATTGGTAACCACCAGTGTAATGTTAGATGGTTCATTGCTAACGCGGGATACCAGGGAAATCTCGCTATTGCATTTAATATTGATCGCGCAAATATTTTAGCTTTTCAGTTGCGGTGGGTTTTTTTCCTGCTAAAAATGCACATCATGCACTTGTAAAACTCATTGGATCAGTATCTTTTCTGAAGATTTCACATGAATTGATGAATGCTGACTTAGTATGGAATCTGCTCCGTTGTTTGAACCATGCAAGACTCCTAATCCCACCATTGTCCGGAGTTTGGATTTAACAACCTGCTCGCTGACTCGTGACTCCAGTTTCGGATTAGTATTGCTATTGATAGTGTCCAGTTAGCACCTCTATTGATTGTCTTACAAGCCATAAATAACGATTTTCAGGCTGTTGAAGGTATTTCCTTTGTTGGGTTTTTATTATTCTCGTTACAAAAGGGTTGAAAACAATGTTTTGCTCGTAAACGGGCCGACGAAATTACCTCATTGTAACCGTGTTCTCGCTACTACCGTGCTCGTATTATCCCTATTTAAATGCATTGAAACACGCACGGGGCAGTTCGGGACCGGCGAAAAAACTTGTATTAACCGGAACCTCGTAATATGCGTGCTCGTATTAACGGGAGTCGACTGTACATGTACATCTCCTGTTGTTTACTGCCACTTGTCAAGGTCAATTGCCCATGTGATTATAGATTGCATAGTTCACTTACAAGACATCTAAAAGGACTGAGACAAGTTGTAATGTAAGGGTTTGTGTTTATGCTAAATTTTTATCATAGTACTGTACTATGAAGGCCTAAGGGAACAAGTGAAATTGAGAATATAATTTGACTATTACCTTTGCCCTTGCAAGATCCTGGGTACCACCAACTTGAGCCTCAATCAAGTGATCACAATGAATTGTAGAGGGAACAGCCACCTGTTGCATAAATCATAGCAATCCAAATACCAATTGAAAAGAATGCTATAAAACTTACATCAAAGCTATTAAAAAGACCAGGGCTCGATTTCACAATGAGCTAAGACCAATCTTAACTGCAAATTGTTCTTAATGGCTGAGCAAAGTGTGATGTCACTATGGTGATACTGACAACTCATCTTTAAAAGATGAATCTAAGTGCTTTGTGAAATCAAACTAAGGTTACCAGCCAAGCCACCATGTCACACGTACAATTTTTGACTGGTATCCTGCTCAAAAAATTGTTTTGCTATTCACAGTTCATGAAAATGGTATTTTCTTGATTGAGAAACAACAATCAGTGAGCGATTTTGCATGTATCACATAAAATTTGCAATGCAATTTGGACGATTTGGGTAGCAATTTTAAAAAGTTTTTTTTGGCAACATATTCTTGATAAAAACAAAATTCATGAACTCTTCATATTTTTCAGAAAGAAATCTGACTCTAATTTAATAATCAATGAACATTTCAGCGCGCGGCCATCGGCACTACCACCCAACGCTTAACGTGTAAGTTTCCTGTGTGGTTTCCAAGGCTTGCATCAGTACACACCGCTGGCCGTATGGGAAAATCGGCCAATGAGAAAATTTGATACACGCTATGTAGAAATTCAACAGCCAATAGAAACATACTTTCTGAGACTGTCAAGTCCATATGTCTGGTTTTCTCCCCTCCATTGTTAGATCGCCCATGTACTGTGCAGTGTGACTATACATGTAACTGGTTTGCAACCAGACTGCATGCTTGTTGAACTCACATGTGTGGATTGTTTATTATGACTGCACAATAGTGATGTGGGGTTTGACAACTTTAAAGCTGATTTGCTTACAAAGTAAGAACAAACTATTGTCTGGATATGTTTTTTTTTTTTTTTCCGCATGAAAGTTGGAGATTTGCATGAACTTTGTCTTCATTTTTAATTATGTGAAGACACATTGCTACACTATTCTTATGATTTACTAAAAATACAAATATTTTTGCGACAATTGTACGTAACCCTTTGGTGCTGTAGGTTCCATGTCGTTCTGGTTATCAAGTCAGTTTACAGTTACTTGGTTTTTTTTATGTAATTAACCTCACATTTATTTTTTATAAATAATGTACATATCCCACAGAAATACTTTAGTGCAATCTTTATCACTTACAATGTAAAGTATCCTAAGATCATATCAAAGTTGCTCTGACCTGTGTCCCAAGTTACATAAAGTGTGTCTATTGATGCAGTTATTTTGACTTTTTCAATTCAAATCAAGTCAACTTTTGTTTCTTTGCACAAATACACTTGGTGCAAATTTAACTGAAACATTTGAAGCTGATTTTGGAGTGTTTATTTTGTATTACTCCACGTACATGACAGTTGTAGGCTAACCAATTGATGATGGATGTCCAATTAGGGTGGCAATTTTTTCCCCAGCTGCACGCTGGGAGAAGTGACTTTTGTATTTTCATGTGACATTGGATGACCACAACAAAGGCTGCCCATACTTTCCACTATGGAGCAGAGAGCAAAGTGAACATAGTGTTTTCCAAAATTCAGCCTGGAAACCATACCAAATTACTTAACATGTTTTCCAAGTTTACATATTTTGCAATATTAAAGCATTTTTAAAATTTGCTTTGCAAAAATTAAGGACTGCTATGCACAAGTTTAACTTTGCTATACCAAAAAAATTACAATTAAAATTCAAAGAGAATCTTTGTTCTCTTGGCTTTGGTAAGTCATGGTTTATTTGTGCCAATGATACTCTGAAAGAAAAACAATTCAGGCAATCAAAAAAAATAATCCTCTGGATGGAAGGAAAACATGGAAGATTCCAGGCGCTAACTGGTTAAACAATCAATAACCTCTTTGGAGAGTTAAATACATTCTGTTGGTCAAAAGGGATCGTGTGGGGGGCATAAAGGTTTGATAAAGATGATTTTAAAACTATGTAGTAAATAACAGGCCCTTGAACAAGCACAAATGTATATGTACAGTGTACATGTATATTATGCATGAAAGCTCTGTATGCAATGCAGGTGTTTCAAGTCTACTTCAGTATTCTTTGTTGTTTATGATCAGGTACAGTACCATACAAAATCTGCATAACCAATACAAATTTGGACCACCCTAGCCATCTCTAACATGAAAAGTATTATTTTCTTTGTGGTTTTTTGTTTGTTTATGGGAATAAGAGATTAGCCACCAGGACAATCTCAATCATTACCATGCCTTTGCGCATTATGATTTCCAGTGACAAATCTGAAAATGTGAATTGTTGTCAATGAAACCATGATGAAATTTAGTAAAGACCTGCATGGTGGACTTTAGCAATGAGAATTTTTTTTATTGTGATTCATCAAAAAGGCCTTCTTTGTTTGAAGCAACTCAACCATTGCTAAGCCAATTTAGTGAGGTTTGCATACATGTACATGTATGTACATAAACATTGCTAAGCTGTAAGCCACTGCTGCTAATCACCCATGGCACTCTGGAATCTTGCACTCACATTGGTGCTGAGAATAACGGAAACTATCCTGGCAGCATTTTGGTCTATGGGAATCTTGGTATATTAGATAAAGCAACAAACAAACTAACGCTAAAAAAATTGCATGTCTGGATTTTGGCCAATGTCCGGATATTGGGCAACGTGACCCAGGCATTAGCGCCTCACTCAAAGAACCGCAAAGGCAATAGTGGGACCGGAGTTGACTTTATAGGAGGAAAATACTCAAAAGAGCAATGATGAGATCATAAAAATGTTTGACGTATCTTATCTGAAAAAGCTCACTAAAATGTAAACGTCATCAAATCTCCACACACATGCATTGGACTCGACATCACACACATCGTCTCAAAGTTTCTCCCAGGTCATAGGTCAATGCGTAAAGTCATCTCCTGCAGTAAAACACTTGCGCTTACGTACACAAGACTAACAATGCGCATGCATCCATAAAAAACACAGTGCATTGTTGTCAGTAGACTTTTCAAAGTCTCCACACATGTTCCTTTGCTGCAGCAGTAAATTAATAAACCGCACCGTGAGTAAAGCAAGGAATGAGAGAAGTCTATACATTTCCATTGTTCTCGCTGCACGTACACGCGATGCACATGGAAGCCGGCCGGGCGGCAATTGTTAACGTGTCGTTGTTGTCGTTCCGCGATATATGATTATAACAAAATTAAACTTACAATTTCTGACGAGAGATTAGCGAAATGTACAGACAAACTACCACACCCTACCCCCTAAATATTATATCAAATTCACACTGAACTCGGAGACCACATACTTTGAAGTGAAAAATCCGGAAATCCGAAAGATTCTCATGCCTGGGGATTACACAAATATCCCTTAAAGAGTGATTTTGTTTGTAATTCCAGCACCTTTTGTCTTTGCTTGTCCTGAGCCATCTAGGAATGAAACTCGACTTGCCAGTGTGTAGCATGTTCAGGCAGGCACCTACATTGTACCATCAGGCCTGGAATTTCATCTTTGAGAGGGCAAGGCCATTTTCATTTTGCAAAGGGCACTTCCATTGGAAAATCTTACAGTCTATGGAAAACTTTTGAAGGGGCACCAAGGCCAAGACCAGGGCAACAGAGACCATGGCCTTCGTGGCCTCTGTGTAATTCCAGGCCCGTACCATAATACGCTTCAATTCACCCGTACAGAAAGCAACAACAGGTTTTGAAAACAATGCTTGTAAAATCCTTTTCTGGATGTTATTGTGTACCTCAGTTCCAGAACTCTGTCCTGTAGTTGTACAAATGTGGCCTGCAAGAATGGACAGGCTGCCACTATTGCTCATCATTATATTTGGCTCAATGGGAGGTAAGTTCGAGCATTCTGATATTACAGCATACATTGGCAGACAACATGAAATCCGGAACTAATTATAAGAACCTTTGTCGACTTTCCTTGAAAAAAGAATGTATGCAGTACAACACAACGTGTACTGAGTATGTCCAAAATAAATGCCTCCACACAACCACAACAATGTATCTAGACTTTTTCTTTACTATGATGCATGTGTTAACAAATTAGTTTGCTATAAATGGATCTTTTTTTCTTTCTTTATTTTTTTTTAGTTTTAGGAATTTTGGGAATGGCAAGGGTTTTTTTTTACATGCTATTTTTAGGAACGGCGCAATTGCTTTTCACAGAAAATCAACCAAATTCCCTTAAAATCAAACATTCCATGTAAAATAACAGTCCTGGTTAAAACCAAGTGGTTACACATGGCTTTTATGTTGGTAGAGTCTTTGTCAATACAGATCCTTTCAACTTTGCCAAGCTTTGTACAATTTGCAGACAATACATCACTGGTTGTCTCAGGGGAAAAAAAGTGAAATTGTACCAACCCTAGTAATGATATGGGTTGGGTAAGATGTGATTTAAGAAGAAAATTTTGACAAAGTTACTACATGCTATTAACCACTTATATGTACCACAAGGAATTCTAAACAGTATGTGTGTTTACCTTCAGGGTTCATTTTGGAATGTTAGGGGGCAGCAGACACACCAGGTGACTTTCCATTTTTTACGTAATTCTGAGCCTACAACTAAGCCTAAGTGACTAGTGCGACTAGTGTCATAGTCAGGACTATTGATTGCTATGTCAAGTCGCGACTACCATTTTTCAACTACTCAGTTAACCGCGCCGAACACGACAACTGAAAAAGAAGTCGCGACTATCTGCTGCATGTACAAATTGTGTCTCTCACGACTATTCGTAAACGACATAATGTACTAATGAAACACTACTATATAGTGTCGTAGTCTGGACTATTGATTGTTATGTCGAGTCGCGACTACCATTTTTCAAGTAGTTTATGTTTTTGGATTAAAAGCAGTTCCAGAAGGCAATGGGTGTGACTTTGTCCACAAGGCGAACGGCCCAGCGAGTCCAGAGTCCAAAGACGAAGCCCACGCATGTGTACAGGCAGGAGCGGCATTTGTTTTCCTGCAACGCAACAGTCTATATGACACATGTACATGAACATGTCGTGAGTCATAGGTCTACCTCCATATGTACAGAAAAAAATATTGTGTGCGGGTCGGATGGCACAACTAACTTTTTGTAGATAGATCTTCAGCAATCATGTTCTCTCAGTCATTTAAAATATAACATAAACGCCATGAGGTCAGACATTTAAAGAATTCCAGTTCAATGAATTATTTTGAGGTCACGATTTAAATATATTTGTAAAAAAACATAAGAGGAGTTTTGAATGTGTAATAAATCTGATTAAATTTGGCAGCATGGACAAATCTACCTTTTGAATAATAATATAACCCTGTACAATGAATGAACGAAGCTTGGCACACTAAACTCGCTGGTGCCATGACGCCTCAATCTTGCCGATGTATTTTCATTTAGTGTCGCAAATAGTCACGACTCACAAGGCACAAGGTGGGGTGGTGCCTGTGGTAAGCAATTTTTAACAAATGTTTTGTTATAATTTGATACAAATGAATAAAATGATAGCATTGTCTGCTCTGATCGGGGATTACACAAATATCCCTTAAAGAGTGATTTTGTTTGTAATTCCAGCACCGCGACTAATTTGCGCACGGCTAGTCAAGTAGTAAATTTCACTAATCGCCCAAACTTACCTGCAACACTTCTGAGACAAATGGATTTACCTGTTAAGTCCGCCTAGCGTTCCCAAAATATTCCCATTGTAACAATATCTACAGTACACAACTTGCCTTAGGTAAACCACTTGAGATAAATTGTAGCATTGCCATCTGTGCAGTAGCATCTTGCATTGCAACACGATCTGGTCTTAATTTCAGGTAACTCTCTCCTCTTGTTATGTCCTGCAAACAGAAAATAAATTAAGAAAGAAACTTATAAACCCTCACTTTTGTTTACAAGTGCCAGTCCCAGCCCTCATCTAAAACTCAGCACTTTTTAAGACTGTCAGCAGGGTTGTGCCTCTATCGCATGGCCAAGACCCTACAAGGTTTCAAACGGCCGTTAAAGACTGGCAGGGTTGTGCCTTTATCAAACAGCTCGACCCTACAAGGTTTCAAACGGTCGTTTAAGACCAGCAGGGTTGTGCCTCTATCACTCGGCCACGAACCTACAAGGTTTCAAATGGCCGTTAAAGACCAGCAGGGTTGTCCCTTTATTACACGTCCACGAACCTACAAGGTTTCAAATGGCCGTTTAAGACCAGCAGGGTTGTCCCTTTATTACACGTCCACGACCCTACAAGGTTTCAAATGGCCGTTTAAGACCAGCAGGGTTGTCCCTTTATTACACGGCCACGACCCTACAAGGTTTTAAATGGCCGTTTAAGACCAGCAGGGTTGTCCCTTTACCGCACGGCCACGACCCTACAAGGTTTCAAATGGCCTTTTAAGACCAGCAGGGTTGTCCCTTTATTACACGTCCACGATCCTACAAGGTTTCAAATGGCCGTTTAAGACCAGCAGGGTTGTCCCTTTATCGCATGACCACAACCCTACAGGGCTTCAAAGGGCCGTTTAAGACCAGCAGGGTTGTCCCACTATTACATGGCCCAACCCTGCAAGGTTTCAAACGGCCATTTAAGACCAGCAGGGTTGTGCCTTTATCACATGACCACAACCCTACAGGGTTTCAAACGACCGTTTGAAGGGACACACCAGCTTCGTTGGGCTATTTGGGCTACAAAATAGACTAAAACATGATTCCAAAGGTCTTCTTGGAATGGAGAAGAATGGTTCATAAAAGAAACAATCAAATTTTGCCGTTTTCAAAGGTAACGTGACTTTTCGGAACCAAAATGTGGTTTTGGAAAGTCACGTGATCGTCAGAGTTAGTTTTACTCCCAGCCGTGTAAAATTAAATTACTGAACCAAATTCAAGTCTTTTTTTAAACAATTATTCAAAAGACTATGTATTCAGATTATGGATACAAGCTGCAAATAATGATGAAAAAATTGAATGTAAGATTCGCTTTCAGAGAGTCCGTGCACGGAAGCGTGTTTTACTGCGCAGCAGCCTGGGAGCTGGCGGAACATAAACCTTGGAGCATGTCCCGTACAGCCGTCATGTCTCGTGGGGCCAGAGAGACAAACTACGGGGCATGATCTCGAAGCTTGTGGGTGGGGTAGGGAGCCAGACCATTAATTACGTTTTGCTTTACGAGGGTTTTAGTCTGTAGCCCTATAGCTATTATCCCATTGGCACGTTACGTGATGCCTGCGCTACACACGCGGCGGAACGACGAATAGCTGCACGATGTCCATGGAATACAAGTTGGTGTGGACCGGACTACACTGACATGTGTTTATGTCGGTTTTTTAATTACATGATCGTGAATTTGTGCTCAATGGAAATCAGGGTTCTCCCCAGGATTTTTTAAAACTGTGGGGCTTTTCAATCTGGCTAAGTTACAATCCAAGCATGCGAGCGCGAAACCCCTTGCGGTGTGGGGTCCGTGAGATGCTCTCTGCTGCAATCTGGTGCATTTTAGAGCCTTTGAAATTGCTATAATGGTCAAAGGCATTTTTATTTAGAATAGCATAAATAGATGTTTCATTAAAGAAAATTGGCCAGGGGTTCCCCTTTGGGTGGTGAACCCATTTCAACTGATTTATTCTGATCTATTTTCAGTTTACACAGAAAATAAGATTTTCTGTAAATTAAAAAGAAGTCAAAATAATTTGTTTACATACGTGACATATTGTTTGTCAACTAAATTTCCTCAAGTAGCCCCAATTATAAAACATAAATAAAACGGACATGCTCTAACACCGCTCTAAACATGTATGCACATGTTTTTTTGTAGCACGGATTACGCATGTGGGATTGAGCGAGCGATCAACGTGCTTGCTCTTTTGGGGTCGAAAATGAGCATGCATAGTTTCGCTGGTACCCGTCTTCGGAAAAAGGTGCACGTAGCATCGAAGGGAAACAGTTAACTGACTTCAGTGGCCATGTGCGCTTTTCTCAATCATTCGCTGCACACAAGAAAGGAATGTGTTGTTTTCTGTATGTGATCATGATTGATATCAGCGGCCGGGACGACGTAGATCAAAGACACACACGAAGAAAGCATTACTGATGGATTATAAATTACAATGGCCAAGGCACTGGACAGAGACTGTGATACTGACAGTATGCCCGTTTGTTGCTGACCTTTGACTGCATTTTTTTTTTTTTCACATTTTTCCTATTAATTACGTGATATTTTCTTTTCACAACCATCCAAAGACTATTGTCTGTGATTCCACATCACTAAATTAGGTAAACATCAACCTGGTATGTCCCTTTAAGACCGGCAGGGTTTTGCCTCTATCGCCTGGCCATGACCATACAAGGTTTCAACGGCCATTTAAGATCAGTAGAGTTGTCCCTTTATTGCACGGCCACGACCCTGCAAGGTTTCAAACAGCCATTTAAGACCAGTCAGTGGCCAGAGGTTTCAACCCGAGCAGAGTCTTTCTCGCTGGCAAAAAAATAGTAAATGACAACACAACATATAGAAACAAGTAAACTGGTGTAACAGAAGCAGTCAAGTGGAAACAAAATCACCAAGTAAGACTTTATGGTCTTTCATTTTTGGAGTATTTACCAATCTTTGACCCTACGTTTAAAAGGTCAATCCAGATTTACTGTTTATATTTACACAGGTATGTGGTGCAGATAGTTTCATTAAATCAACATTAAATTACCTGAGTTTCTGGATCATCTAGATGGCCATATACAATCTTCTCAGACAATGTCAAAGGTCGTCGCAGGCGTTCTTTCACAATCTTCACATTGTTTTCTATCAAGTCATAGTTAATGTACTTGTCTTGATCAAATCGACTCATAGCAATCTGCATCACAGAAACATTTTAAAGAAAACAGATGTAACTTACAGCAATAAATCAATTAAAAATGCACTTTAAATGTGTACAGTGCATCACTCTCAAAAAGCAAAGTTTACAAAAGTAAAGTATCAACACCTGAAGTTTCTCAAAGTTTCCCTATTCCCAAAGTTTTAACAATTCTTGAAATAAAAATGTTTGGAAACGTAAAAACATGATTGAAATAATAAAATTAGTTGAACTTTTAACACATATAAAACTAAAACCTTTGTTAAAACTTTATCCAAATCCAGAAGAAAACTTAACACCACGATCCAAAATAAGAGCTGGTGACATTGTCAACTGCACCAGAACATGTGATCAACAATCTTGGAAATCTACATCTAATCATACTCTTAAAAACAAAAAATATTTTGAGTTGTTTACAAAAATTTGGTGTTCCTAAAGGTGAATTCATCACCATCTATATTACCTACATTTGTGTTCGTCCTACCAATCTTTAAATACGCTGCTCCTGTGTGTCATTCAGGTCTAACATGCATACAATCTTTATCTATTGAATCCATCAAAAAATGAGCTTGCAAAATCATTCTAGGCACTGAATGTCTTAACTATGATGATGCTCTACTACATGTATGTAAATACTTGTTACTTACCAACTACATGCATGTCCCGCAGGAGAGAAGAATTGTATTAAGGGAATAAAAGAGTAGTTGAAGAGGTCTTAACCGGCAGTTTAAAACCGGCATGGACACGACCCTGCAAAGTTGAAAACGACCGGTTAAGACCGAGTCACTACTCTTTTATTCCCATTCATAAATGCCCTTTTTGTTAAAAAGCGTAAACTAATACTCTTGGAAAATCTGTACAACTATTCTGTTAACTTCCAATTCCTGCCCAGCCTCGGGCCCTGTTTTGCAAAGGATATGCATGCCACGCTGAACGGTTGTGCGTTTGCGCACGTACTAACACTAACATATTTTAGATTGAATACCAGTATTGATTGCAATTTGCGTAAATTAGTGCCTGCATAACCTTGCACGCCACAGGTATGTTTAAACACTTCTAGCCGTGTTTATATCGCTAGTTTAAACATGGCCATGTGATCTCCTCTCGACCAATCAGAATGAATGAACTGTCCCGGGTATTAATAAATATAAATTAGACAAAAGTTGTGCTTCTTCTAACCGCTTTAGTAATTGGTTCCAAGTAAATCCCAACACCCATTCCATGTCACTCAGACGCACACAACTATTTCAAGAATCAAATTTCAGGTTTGGCAAAAGCACTATCCCTACTTTGTTATCACTTTTGGCTGGTCCATTTTCATGCTCTTGCTTTCCGTCCTTTTATTGTTGCAATGTCTGTATATACCCTTTCTTTTGTTTTTGTTTTAATTTTTTGTTATAATTGTCCATTTAGTGTTTGGAGCAGGTTTTTTACTTGGCTTTTGTGCCTTTGATTGATATTTTTACCTTTACTTTTTAATTGAAATTCAAATGCAATTCGGCCTCTTGCCATGACTTTAAAAAAATAAAAAAATAAACCAATAACAATATAATAGGGAGACTGCCAACATTAGGGCTAGATAACTCAGTTAGTAGAATGCAGGCAAATTAATTCGGTGGTCGCCGCAGACCTGTTCAGGTCCTGCTTTAGCCAAAAATGTTGAACATAAATGTTGAAAATAAACATTGCTTCATACAAGCCCACATCAACTTGACCTGTGTTTGCACACACAAGCTAGTGATATATAAATCAAGCCATGTTGACAAGGAAAAACACTATCGTGAAAAAAGGGGTCCAATTTGCAGCATTTTAATGCTGCTGCAGTGAGTTGATTCAACTTTTTTATTTTTGTTTCTTTCCTGAGATGGTATTTTTCAAGCACAAACATATTATTAATGAAAATGTCAAAACAATACACAACACTACCACTCACATAGAATCCTTCGGGCAGCACTATTTCATAAAGCCCCCATAGCACACGACAGTAATGGCAATGTAATTTAAATGCATGCACAATACTCGCCGACAATTCTTAAGAGGTTCAAGAGATTTGACACATGCACATGCGATAAATTGACTTATGGGCAATATTCATAGCAGACTTTTCACAATCTGAGTTTAGTTGTTGTTATTTTTCTGTGTCAAATTCCGAGATGGATGTCGATCTGGAATCAACGTGAAAAACGATTCTCTAGTATCATAGGCATAACGGCAATGAGAGGGAAAGAGCAAAGGCAACAAGTGCAGTGAAAAGTGGAATTTTCAAAGGGCATTGCGGCAATAGTTAGGGAATCGACAGCAAGCAATTGCCGTACTGAAGTACCATGATTACCTTCGCACGTTGAGAAGCATTGGCTGTGGTCTGGATCATACGAGCTTGAAACCCTGTTGCCAAGGCAAACTGCAGCTGTAGAAAATCAACAAAAGCATTATGAGTTAATATTAGTCCCATACACTTCAAGTACCATGTACATGTATGTATGATTCAATATTAGCCCCACACTCTACGTATAAAAATGTATTAGCCCTAGAGGCCTTTCACTTTTGTAACCAAATTCTTGGGTCCTGGATACATGTATATGGGTCAGTTTCTGGGGTGGACAAATTTGAGAGCTCCATCAGTCAAGTATTGGGCCTCGAATTTCGCCACGGCACCACAGCAATTGCTGTGGTTGCCCTTAAAAACCTTCAATTCAAATTCAAATTTTCCTCATTTGCTTCTCTTCATTTTGGGAAAATTGCCATGCCCTTTTGAACACGAAGTTCGAGGCGTGAAGTATGCTTAGTTTCAAGGTTCAATTCAGTTCAAATCTTGAGTTATGCTGTAGAGAGTTGAGGGGAAGTACATGAAGAAGATCTAAAAACACAACAAACAAGAGGTGTTATGCTCATATTGCACTAACACACCCAAAAAACAGAAGGAAAAAAGAGGTGTTCTGCTGAAGCCCAGCCTAATTAAAATATGTTACCTTTCAGGAATAACAATGTTTAACTTCCCTACAGATGAACAAATTTGATGTTTTTCAAGCATTTGAATTATAGAGGGTTACCAAAGTTCTTTGACACCCCTGCACTAATTTTAGGCATTTAAAGTGTAATTTGTAACCAAACATTTTTAATTGGTGAGGGGAGGAGAAGCGGGAGGAAGACATACATGTAATTAGGCGTGAGGGTGGGGGACTATTTGGTGTACTGAACTGAACCATTCATTTATGCATTTTTTTTCATCTCACTTGGGGGGGGGAGGGCAAGGGTTCTGAAAAAGGATCTGGAAAAGTGGAAAAGGATCTGGGCCTGATTTCACAAAGAGTTAAGATCATGATCTTAACTGTGTATCAATCTTAATTGCTAAGCAAAGTGAAATGTCACAATACAAATCACGATGGTGGTACTGGCAACTCATTTCAAGATTAATCTTAGTGCTTTGTGAAATTGAGCCCTGGTACTGAAACTTCAGAGACTATCAACAGCTCTCCATTGCTCGTTACCAAGTAACTTTTTATGCTAACAATTATTTTGAGTAATTACCAATAGTGTTCAGTGCCTTTAAACATTTTAATGACAAAAGTTATTTTTGGCGTTCGGTCCAGAAAGTAGCGTTTTGTAAAAAATTGCTTAAATTTAATAAGTTTCTGTGATATTTCTTCTTTAAAAAAAAATAATAGTCGACACCTGATTTCGGGCTACTGTTTTTCGATCCCCAATTTTGGTACCTCAGCCGGGAGAATGAGCGAGATCCACAATGACCAGTACTTCTATTCTGAAATAAACACTCTGTGCTATCATCAGGCTTCCAAAAATTCCAACCGGTAGTTTCATCCTGGTAGATCATTTCATTCTACTTTGGCTTATATGGAAAGATCACAACTTGATGCTGTTTTTAGTTGGATTGTACAGCATGCGAACATTGCAAATACAATAAGTTTATCTCAAGTTGATATGAGTGTTTTTCATAAGTTATTAATGACAAATCAAACAACAGAAGGGCCACCAACTATATGTACATAGTAGAAAGGACATACAGACAAATTTATATATAATCAATATAATTCAAAGGTAGGGTCATCGTTTGGTTTTTGTCAACGCAATGCTGATTTATAGGCAAAGTTATCAAGAAAAATACATCAAAAATTGCAGGCTGGCATAGTTTATCTATCATTCAAAACCACAGTGAATGGTATTGAATGGTCAGACAGCAAGAGGGTTAACAAAGATTTCCGACCTCGAGTTGATTCACAGATCACTCACAGGTTTGAATGGAGCTGTGCATACCAGAATAGGGATTATGCCTGGGCGGATAGTAAAATTTAGTATTTGGGTATCCGCAGGCCAACTATCCGCGAATATCTGGATATCCTTTTTTTTTTTCCTCCGGTACTCATGTGATTATGGGCTTAAATGTTGTTTCAAAATTGCAATTATAGTAGGAATCAACTCCCCCAAGGTGTTATATTCGATAAAATGTAGCAAATCGGAGCTCGATTTATACTTGTTTAAAACTTCTGAAAACTTTGCAGCATAATCCACCATGTGAGAATGAGATACACATTTGTTTCACTGAGTTTGTAGCTTACATGCGCGAGTACATGTTTTGCATAAGAGCAGAAACTGAGACCAGTAGGAAAATTTGTTATGCTGAAGTAGGGACCTTGTTTGTACAAATGTAGTCATTCGTTTCTATTACTAACACACAGTGCCCCGCACTATGGTTAATGTCAACGCCTTTTCTGACATGTCAATAAATGTCATGTGTGTATTGTTGGATGCATGCAGGCCAACAAAGAGCCTGGCGGGCGATTTAGATGCATATGACTCTTCTACATATATTTAACGGTTGACTTTTGTTCAAATGTTCTTTTAAAGAGCATTTAAAATTTGTTGTCGTGAGTTGTCGTGAGGGGTTGTGAGTTGTCTGTATTTAGTGCGTCCCAATAGATCTTTCAATAGCGCAGCGCGATCGGTTGATCGCACAGATTGACCGATCGCGCCCAACATGTATACAAAATATCAGTTGACAGAACTGCCTACTAAAAGGTTATATCATCAGACAGCAAATTGTCAGAAAGAAAACTATTATTTATTTTTAATAAGAACAGCTTTCTAGTTCTACAATTACAAATTGGAGGCATAAAGATCGGATCGTGGTGTGAAAGTGGCAATGTTCATTCAGTTTTAATAGATGTTTGCATACTTCCAATAAACTAAGATAGGTAATTGGGACATCTGTATACATTGTGTTAGTTTATTAAAACCTCATGAACCCGTGAAAACTGGTCACTATACGCCTTTCTTAATATTCATGCATGACGTCATAATTCGTACCCAACATGAGGCCATAGGCGCACGTCCGCCACCACTTGCAGTGGCTGCGCCTGTAGCCTCGTTTTGGGTTAGAATTGTGACGTACTCATGCATAAATATGGGTCCTACTAAAAGCCGACAACACGCCGACAACAAGTCCAGAGTGCCGACAACACGCCGACAACAAGTTTCAGATACCTTAAAACCAGCAAATAAACCAAGGATTTATTAGAAATATGTGTACTATGTAATATTAACAAAAAATGCAATGGCATAACTTCACGAAAAGTCTGAATTTTTAACCAGAAAAAAACATGAAAATACACGGAGTGCGGTCGGTCGCCATCTTGGCCTAAAAACCGTGTTTCGACCTTTCCATTATGATACGGGGGTAACACATCCGGGGGTGTAGTGATGGCCTAGTAATTATTATGCTAATAGCAATAATAAGCCGTGGGATGACGTTTTGTAAGCGCTAAATACATCTTACCCGTATCATAACGGAATGGTTGAAACACTGTTTTTAGGCCAAGATGGCATCCGACCACACTCCGTGTATTTTCGTGTTTTTTTCTGGTTAAAAATTCAGACTTTTCGTGAAGTTATGCCATTGCATTTTTGTTAATATTACATACTACACATGTTTCTAATAGTAATAAATCCTTGGTTTATTTGCTGTTTGTAAGGTATTTTAAACTTGTCACTCTGGACTTGTTGTCGGCGTTGTCGGCGTGTTGTCGGCTTTTAGTAGGACCGATAAATATTAAGACAGGCGTATGGTCGGATAACTACGGTGTCGGAAATACACTCCTTTTCGTACCCGGTGTGCACATGCTGATTGTTGTACTTTTATCTAAATCAAAATAAAATTGTAATTTCTAATGATAACAGTGCCACTTGAGTTGTAGGCCTATATTTCCTTACAAAAGCCAAGGTAAATCTTTATTATTTTTTTCATCTTTTAAAGATCCATTTGGATTCCACTGAAACATTTATTTGCCAACAAAATGTTCATAGACCATGCATGGATGGGCATCATGGAGGAATAAGATTAGAACACAGTGGATTATATAGACCACAGTGACAGTGTCATGGGTCACATTTCGTAATAAAAGGTGTTAAATGCTTACTTGTCTCGCTGACAGACGTGCAGAGTAAGCCATATTTGCAACTGTTTCGGGCACGAAATGCAAATAAGACGTCTACGGAACTTCGAAGTTCTACCCGCTTGCCTTCTTCGAAGAAAGAATACGCAGTTGGATCTGGATCAATCGCGATCGGCCGGCTAGTCTTGGGCCAAGATGTCACTATCATATTCGTGATAACCCGAAAGAGGGCGCGCTTTTCTTCTTGAATTCGTCGCGGTTTGACGACTGGCTGTAGTAAATCAAACCAAGGATAGTGACGCCCTCTGTTGTTGGAATTGATCCATTCCATTTCGATGCGTTGTTGGAATTGATCCATTTCGGTGCGAAGGTCTTGGAACCAAGACTATCGGCCGGCCGGAAACGCTACCTATGGGAGGCCAACGGGGCAAAAAAGGAGCAAAATAAAAATACAGTTGTTTGCGATTGATTGAACTAAGAACAATTTACAATCGACCTCATGATTAAAGGTACACACCGGCTTACTGTTTACCTAATTTAGTGATGTGGAATCACAGACAATAACTTTTAGATGGTTGTTGTAAAAAGAAATCATCAAAATGTCAAGTAATTAACGAAAAATGTGAAAAAACAAAACGCGGTCAAAGGTCAGCGTATACGCTTTTCCAGCCGTTGCAACTGTCAAGTTTACGTGACATTGTTGTAAGTAGACCGGTGCTCTGTTAATGGCGTGGCATGAGGATCCAGTCTTCTTATCCATCCAGCACAAATTCACGTGTAATTAAAAAACCGAAATAAACACAGTCCGATCCACATCAACTTGTATTATGTGGACATCGTGCAGCTATTCGTCGTCGTCCCGCCGCGCGTGTAGCGCAGGCATCACGTAACGTGTCAATAGTTAGGGGATAATAGGTAGGGCTACAGACTAAAACCCTCGTTAAGCAAAACGTAGTTAATGGTCTGGATCCCTACCCCCCCCCCCAGGCTCCGAGTTCATGCTTGGTCCAAGACGTCACTATTTCATACTCGTGATAACCCGACAGAGGGCGCGCTTTTCTTCTTGAATTCGTCGCGGTTTGACGACTGGCTGTAGTAACCATTGATCTACATTATGGGTGCGTTCGATTCATTGATCTACATTATACTGACTGGATAGGAAGACTGCGCGTAAATGTAGCGAACGCGCGCGTTTGCAAGTGGGGCTTTTTAATTTAAACGGGGAGGCGGCGCACAATCTGCACGCAACGCAAATAAATGATTTTCGGGGTCGTGGAAAAATATTGCTCCGTTTTTTGCCGTATTTATCTTATCCCAAATTTATTGGTTTTTAAGATTGGACCTCGAAGTTTTCTAATGTGCTTGATACTTTAAAAACAAATATGCGTTCATGCTCTAGGCCTATATAAATTGATTGATGAAATATCAATCTAGATTAAGAAACTCTCTCGAAAAAGAAAAATTATTATAAACTTTCAACATGCTCATCATCACTACAAGTACTTGTACTATTACTGCATGCTTGAGGCCATGCATGCTGGGACCGCCGCGCTTGCGTACTTTCACGCAAATACCCCGTTCAGCGACTACGCGCTTAGCTATAACAGCGATCATCGAACGTGCACAAACGCGCTGAGTTGTCCTATCCAGTCAGTATAATCATAGAGTAAGGACAGTAATGTAGATCAATGGTTCGATTAGCTTCCCCGGGTCGACCCCGGTGTGTTCACCCTGGTGAGCCCCTGACATGAGCTAATCGAACGCCAACTTCCCCCAGCATTCACACCAATGCATCCTGGGACAGCCGACCCGGAACTACTTTTATGTTGTGCATTACGTCCGTGGATTCACGAAAAGGTCGTAAAATAATTATCAAGGTGAAACTGTAACGTTAAATTATTTTAGACGCCCAAGTTCTCGCCCCCCGACAAAGTCGCCCCCTAACAAAGTCGCCCCCCGACACAGTTGCCCCCTATGCATTTTTTTTGTTGCTATTGTTGCAATTATTTTCTAAGGGAAATTTGTTGTTGTTTTTAATTTGATTCAAGAAAGGCAATCCTTAATAGACTTTACACATTTCTGTTGCAATGATTTTCTAAGGGGAAATTTGTTGTTTTTAACTTGTTTCAAGAAAGGGAATCCTTAAAGACTTTTTTACATTTTGGTTGAGGGTAAATAACTTAAAAACTTTTACTAATTGAAAAACAACCAATTTTTTCCCCGTTGTAACTCTTAAAAAGAAATTAAAGAAACATTTTCATACAGATGTATGACTTGTACTTTAAAAACTATCAACAGACGAATAGACACATTTACAGGAGACATAATAAATAAATAAATCTTGCACTGTAATGTTTTTATGTACCTACATAATTATATAGGATTAACACAGCCGGTAGGCTCTATTACCAAACGTGTACTGTGCCTTTAAGAAGAAACTCTCAAAAAGAAAATTATTAAAAACACATGAATATTAATTTTACACTTTAACTTCTACATGCTCCATCACAATTCTGGTACTGCATGCTCTTTTTCCTGGGCGCTGCAACGCTGTGACCGCCACGTTACGTAAACTTTCACGCAAATACCAAAGGGGGCGACTGTGTCGGGGGCGACTTTGGCGGGGGGCGACTTTGTAGGGGCGACATTGTGAGGGGGCGAGTTTGTACCTGGAGGGGGCGAGCTTGCTGGGGGCGACTTTGCATGGGGCGACTTTGTGGGGGGCGACTTTGCCGGGGGCGAGATGACTGGTTTCCGTTGATACAAAATTACCATCTTCGAATAAAAAAATACTTCTGCTCACAAAGTCGCTGTTTAAAAGGTGAAAATGTATGTCAAACTTCCTGAAAGTGCCCCGCTGAATTACAAACAAAATGGTGGCCATTGGGAAAGTTTTTCGTCGTGACGTCATGCACCTCGGTCAGCCCCATAGAAAAAAAGGGTGAAATTTATAGCAATAATTTTTTTTAAATAAAGCCAAGGATGATACTTTGTGGTGATGTAAAAGGTTTTATGAAATAACTTTGCATTTTGGTAAGGTGGAGTTATAAATATGAGCTAAAAAACAGTTTTTCAGACCCCGAAATCGGCCTAAAATGCCCAAAACACAAAATGAGCTGTTACCATGACAACGGGCTATATATGGATTTGAAATGTCGATTTTTTGTTACTTGTATCTTCCACCCACAAAGTATTTAAAATTTTAAAAAAATGACCGTGAGCACATATGTTAAGTATTTACGTGAAATGACACTTAAGCACCCTTTTACAAGATACCCAAGACCTTCGTGGAAGCTAAATCGAACCAGGGATAGTGACGCTCTCTGTTGTTGGAACTACCATTTCGGTGCGTTGTTGGAATTGATCAATTTCTGTACGATGGTCTTGGAACCAAGACTACGCAAACCCCGTTCAGCGACTACGCGCTTAGCCATAACAGCGATCATCGAACGTGCACAAACGCGCTGAGTTGTCCTATCCAGTCAGTATAATGTAGACCAATGGTAGTAACGTCTTGGATATCTTGTTTTAGAGGGTGTGGCCAAATTATGGTAATGAAGCATGAAGTCATGTATTATTCATATTAGTGACTAAAATGACAAGCTTGCAAGACAAGCAAGATGTGAAAGGTCACGGGGTCGTCGAGTGAGACGAGCTGGCTTGACATTGTGTGTTCTTGTGCATGCTAGCTGTGTTACATCGCATGAACTCTCGTTTTGATTGACCACCATCATGGGCTTCTATCGCATTATATCAACGCATTTAGCAAGTGATTCTGAAATTATTTAAGCTAAACGATATGCATTGCTTGCAGTCAGAATTAGGTTTATCGGTTGGTCATTGTTATTGGACGTTGATCTTGTACATTGTCGATGTCCATGTAATTTGAAAAAGATTATCTTTGCATTTGAATTAATACGGCATTCTACCATCCGACATGCCCTGAAAATAAACTAGTATTGGCAATAAAACATTTCTACCGTGCACTACACCTACACGAATGATGATTTTTGTGTAGCTATGATATTAATTTTCTGTAGCGGGATAATTTACTGTATTATGTAGGCCTAATTCACTGATATGTGTTCACAAAGAGAGGTAAACTAACCCCAACATGCTACTCTAACAACAGTACGTATTTTGCTGCATATATAATGAGCGTTTCAAATACCGCGCGCCCTGTGCATGGCCTACATGCAGTTTCTCCATTGCAAGGTCAAAGTGCATAAATAAATGTAATACATTTTACGCAAGTACTGTAGCCAGGCAGCCTACACAATGTACATGTACATAGTGTGGAAATCTATGTCTGTTGAACAATGCGTTTATCGGAATCACTATTAAAATTTATGGCAATAAACCCTCTTGGTTAAAAGTACAGCAACTGTTAATTGATAGTATGAAGCATTTTGATAAACATATTTCACATCGAAATAATGTGGTTATCGAGTTACTGCAAAAACGATATTGTGTATTCCAATTACGGATTCCTCCTGCGTTGACATTCGCTCCGGATTTTCGGCGATATCTAAAAAACTCGACCACCTTTCGAAATGAATTTTTACAGGTTATAGTTTTATTGTAAATAGCTATAGATAGCTACATTTGTATAGGATTAAAACAATCGAACGGTTTCGAAAACCAAACGTATCATGACTTTCCCTGTAACTCCCATGAACTCCATTTTACTTGTGAAAGCATCTCAAATAACCTTCCTCGTTATTAAACAATTCCTGCACTATTCCTGTAAACCTTCAACAAACAAGGACTAAGTTAAATATTGTTATAAACAAATAAGCAATTCCAGAATAATCTATAGAATTGTTCAGTCCAAAACTTAAGGTAAACCCATTGTCAAGCTCTATTCAGAATGAATTTTATTCACTTGGGCCTAATTCCTGACGAGAAGGTATATAGGCATACTTTTCGCCACAATACCATTCACAACAACGTTCCCTGTTAAACGCATGGCGATTCATGAATAACTCACGAAAAGGTGCAAACTCGATCGTTGATTGGCTCCCCCGGAAAGTCGGGGAAAAACAATGATACCCAAGACCTTCTCGGAAGCTAAATCAAACCAAGGATAGTGACGCCCTCTGTTGTTGGAATTGATCCATGTCGATGCGTTGTTGGAATTGATCCATTTCGGTGCGAAGGTCTTGGAACCAAGACTATCTCTCTGCTGGCCCCACGAGACGCGGCACCGGCTCGGTACGGGACATGCCCCAAGGTTTACCCGCTAGCTCCCCACGCTGATACGCCGTAAAACATGCTTCTGTAGCAGGGACTTTCTGAAATCTTACGTTCGATTTTTCATCATTATTTACAACTTGTATCCATAAACTGAATACATAGTCTTTTTTGTCAATACTCATGAACAATTGTTTTTAAAAAATACTTAAATTTGGTTAAGTAATTTACTTTTATACGGCTTGGAAGTAAAACTAACTCTGCAGATCACGTGACTTTTTTGGTACCGAAAAGTCACGTCACCTTCGTTTTTTGAAAAATGCTCGAAAACGGCCAAATTTGATGGTTTCTTATGAACCATTCTTCTCCATTCCAGGAGGAAGACCTTTGGAATAATGTTTTAGTCTATTTTGTAGCCCAAATAGCCCAACGAAACCGGTGTGTCCCTTTAACGTGCCGGTGCTCTACCCAACTGAGCTATCTAGCCCTATGTTGGCGGTCTACCTATTTTGTCAATGTCTTTGTCAGAATTGCCATACAATTGTTAACTGCCATGTAGCAAGGGATCAATCGAGGAACAGGTCTCATACTTTAAAACGTAGCTCCGCATACCTTGAAGGAAAAAATACTGAGCGCTTTGAGAAAGCGCTATATAAGTCAGTAGGCCTATTATTATTGTTATCACACCCAAGTTTACGATACAACCTGGGAAGCGGCAGCAAGGGGATCACCTTCAGGGGATGCAACTTTTTAATTTCAAATATCAAGTAATAGACCACAGTAAACTGACTGGGTAAATTTTGTGGTTGAATTAACAAAGACAAATTTACTATAGCGCGATTTGAACCAACGACCTCCGGATTAACGTGCCGGCGCTCTACCAACTGAGCTATCTATGTTGGCGGTCTCCACATTTTGTCAGTATCGTTGCTCGGGGGTGCCAGTCAGAAGCTAAACAACCGTTCCTTGATATTTGAAATGAAAAAGTTGCATCTCCCTATTTTGTCAATGTCTTTGTTTAGCTCAAAATTATTTTAAAATCGGCTCTAAGATGCTCTGAATATTTTTTCCCGAGCATGCGCAGATATACTAGATATACCGGCTGTTGCATTATTATTATTAATTTTATACAAATAAATAGGCTGCCATTTAACTTGAGGAATTTCGTTTTGTTTGGCAATTTACTTTTTGTAAAACGAACTTTCCATTTATTTTTTATTTTAGGTTTGAGCAAAGAAAAAATGACTAGAGCGGGATTTGAACCAACGACCTCCGGATTATAACGTACCGGCGCTCTACCAACTGAGCTATCTGTTTTGCCTGATTGCCCCGTTGGCCGCCCATAGCATACAAACGCCCCTACTCTTTGTGAAAACACGCGGTACCGTCTTGGTTGGGCTCTGGCTAAGGCCTGCGCTAAACGTCGCACGTTTGTCGTGTCGAACTCAAACAGTTGTAAAATTAGGAATTAAATTCGACAAAAGAGCGACGTTTAGCGCAAACCTTTTATTTAAGTTCGGCACTGCCGTGTAGCACGGCAAGCCCTGCCGTGCTACACGGTAGCGGCAAGACACGGTGACAAACGTCGCGCTCTTGCCGTGTCGAATCGAACTGAAAACATTTGAGTTCGGCTCGGCAAAAGTGCGACGTTTAGCGCAGGCCTTAGCTTCAGAGCTCCGTTACATTTTTTATTTTAACAGTTTTCAAACAGGGGCGTGCCTTGGAGACTTGCCGACCAGAAACAGGTTTCTGAGACACTCCGGGACGTAACTCAAAATTCCTTGACCGAAACAATTTCCGAGAGTTACCCGGAAACAGTTTGTCACGGTAGTAGGCCTAGATCACAGTAAAATTAATGCTCTCAAAATCTTACTGCCTTCATTTAATTAAAACATTCGAAGTTTCGGGGTTGCATTCATTACGATGTAGCCTACGTTCAGTAGCCTGTAGGACCTACATGTATAGTGGAACTTAGTCTTTATAATTTTATCAGGCATATTCGATTGGTACGAATATTGCATGTTACTGTTGGCTTTTTCAAAAGCAGTTTATTTTTATTTTTGAGAGCAGCTTCTTTTTTCTTTTCAAGAGCAGTTATTTTATTTTCGAAAGAATTATTTTTATATTTCAAAAAGCATTTATTTTGTTATTTTTCAAACCCTCTCCATGATATGGTGGCCCTGAAGGTGCATCAGATATCGCAAATATCTTTGCAAGTGACGTCTTGTTATCGCAACTATTTGCGATGTCGCACTTTGTCGCATAGTTTGCATATACTTGTACCCGCGGGCTATCAAGAAACTAGTTGTCGATTCCCAGGCTTCCCAGCCTTCATTCGGGTATGTGCACATGTGGGAGACACTAGGTCGGGAACCATAGTATGCGATCCATCCGATACATGACGAACGCCCGACCGATTGAAAAATGCATAGTATTACACGTGGAAGGCCGCGAATATTTTTTATCCAGCTGTCCAAGTGTGTTTTTATGCAGCCAGACATGTTGGAAATACAAATAAAGGGTCTAAATATATGTTTGAGGCACAATAAGTCTGATAAAATCATTATTTTGATATTTTAACTCATAAAATAGCGTCAAAAAATGGCCACCATTTTGAATCTTCAAGAAGGCTCGCAGGTAGCGCTGACCGCAGACATCCGGAGCACCATTACGCGCCAAAATCGTGGAATTGCGGTCTTGGGTTCCCACTTGATCTGGAGGAGACGGTCAGTGCTGTTTTGGGTCCCGGAGAGACTAGACGAACTCTAGAAAGCTCTGGCTCCCCGTTTTCCGTGTGTAAGATAAAGACTGAAAATGCAAGTACATGTAATTTAATTGTGATCATTCGAAGAAGAGAATCAGAGAATCAGAGTTGTAAGTCATAATTATTTAATCGTTTGTCGTTATATTTAATTCTAGTCAATCATAAACCAATAAGAAGTCCTTGACCACGACGGTCTGCATGGTTGCAAAGTTATGATAAGATTAAAAATGGTGGCCATTTTGGATGCCATTTAGGGACGCCATCTTGGTTTTAGATACTTACGAGTTTTAAAATCTCAAAATAATATTTCTATCAGATTCCTTGTGCCTCAAAACACATAGGTAGACCCTTTATTTGTATTTACAACATGTCTGGTTGCAAATTAGTTATGATAAGATTCGGAAATGGTGGCCAGTTTGGACGCCATCTTTGATTTTGGAGAGAGAGATTAGGGGGGATTTCTGGGGACTTTTAGTATGTCTTTCTAAACACATTCTTGGACCTATCTTGGAAAAAATCAGCTTGTTATGAGCTATATTCAGGTTAAAGCTAATGCTCTTGGTTTAAATGGTCAGAACGAACGGTAAAGCTAAGGCAGTCAAAGCGCATAAGAGTTGGTACAGATATAGCCCCATGAATAGGGCCAATCCACGCCGTATCCTTGAATAGCCGGACTGTTAAAATTCGCGATAGTTGGGTGATAATGAACAACAACGTCTTGCACCAAGACTAACGCTGCAAGTGCAAATAAACAAGATCGTTGAGATCGTTTTAAAAGTTCACTCTCGAAAATCATTTGATTTTCACCAAAAACGTGTGATGTTTTTTAAAGAAATTTTAACAGTCCGGCTATCTGCAAGTACATAAGCATTCAATCGGTAAGTTTCACGATCTAGATCTTTGCAGAAAAAAAACATCATAGGGCGAAAGAATTGGTAATCAGTGGTGCTGGGGCCAAGGATACGGAGTGGATTGGCCCTATTCATGGGGCTAGTACAGATAAGGATAAAGACAGACAGTGGTCTTACAGGCCCAATGATTTCAAGCTTTCCATATCTGTGTTATGATTGGTCCGCTCCGAAGTGCCATAGTTGTCAGCTACCAACTTTCGATTGTCTGCTGCATGCATATGTGTGCATTATGTTTGTAAGTAATTTTGTTTGATGTTGTAGTAATAAACTAAGAATCTCCATCCTATGGGTTGCGAGGTAGATCCTGCCAGGCACTCAAGATTTTCACGAGCATCGAAGTGTGACTTCAGATGTTCAGGCTAGAGTTGGCATTGATGATATAGCCTGAACATCTTGCTTGTGAATAATGCCAGATACCTGCCTGACCAGATGCTGCCAGATGTACCTTTGACCTCTCATTCATTTCACGCAGAGATTCGCAGTCAATTCACACATACATGTTAACATATTACATAGTGATTAAAACAACATTACATGATGTACAAACATTATGGACACGCTGCGTGCAGACGAACGAAAGTGCAAGCTGACAAATTAAATCACCATTATCACCAATAAAAACAATTACGGAATGCTTACGTCAATGCAAGTTTCCAATGAAATCATGGTACTCAAAATACATCATTGGGCCTGTGAGCGTCCCCCCCCCCCCCCCCAGCCTCAGCAATGACGAAACACCTGGCATGTTTTTCGCGCGATTCAAATGCAACTTAAATAGACGGTATGCATGTGACATACCAAATGATAAAAAGAGTCCCACACAAGGCGTGAGTGGAGGACGAGGATAGTCCTGCACATGGCTATTTGAATAGCGGTGCACTCCTCTGGTTAAAACGATTGATCTCTCCCAATCCCTGCTTCCAGTTTTCCCAACGCTGACGAAGCCACACACCAAACTCCCCATATCTTATACCCAACCCTGACCGACAACTTTAGGGCTGAAAGTAGCCCCAACACCCTTCTTATATGTCCGTATATTTCTACCTACATTTGGTAGATGGTCTAGAATATGGAAATGCTTTTTTTTGCTCTAAAGTTTTAGTTCAACACTCGGTAAAATTCCCGTGCAAGGTCTGCAGTCGAGGGAGACCCTTCATCGCTTCCGACCATGCCATCCCGGAGCATTCGAACAGACCCTTGAAGTTTGTTGACTTTTTTTACCTCCGTGTAGTGCTTAAATTTCCTGTGAGTTGCCCATCTGCAATGGTCCATGACCTGCTGCTCGTGCGGTAGCCCAAAAAATTTTCAAGGTGGATGCTATCCCTGCTTGACACCCACGGGCCCTAATGTCATGGTCACCTAGATCCGCTGATGCAGCGAAATGCAGCTTTAACCCACTATTTGGACCGTTATCTGTAAACACCTTATTGGCAAGAGCTTGCGATTTGGTGTCGTCGGATGAAATAAAAAAACATCCACCAAATCCTGTCCCGATGAAAATAACAAATGCTACCACTCTCTACATGGCACCTGCATGGTCCATTTCTTCTTTGTCCATCAGCTAATAAGGGATAACAATCGTTGAAGAATACCCATCAGCAAAGTTTTGCCAAATGTGTGATTGAACCATCAATACTCGTCACCTCACATGCCTTTGTGTGACCCAAGTCGGCTGGTTGCTCTCCTGCCCAACACACGCTCATGAATAAAGCCAGGTCTTTCAGATAAGCCGATGAATAAACCTGTCGTCTTCCTCTGACTAATGACTTGAAAAACGCCTCCTAATCTCACCGACCAACCATCTGTACCATCTGATTTTGTTTGGAAATATTGGTATTGCCTGCTTCGGTGTGAAGTGGGCCTCTGCCTGCTCTAGTTTGATGGCCTTAATTATACTTCTGCACCCAGAGGGAGATGCAGGGATTGCCCTTTGACTATGTCCTGCCAATCAAGTTAAAACATGCCCTCGGCTGCCCCACATAGGTGTAGACCATCCCAGCAGATAACACCTAACAGATAACAGATAACCATAAACAAAAACGATCCATGCTTTCCCATGTTGACACATTCCAACAAGTGTACATGTACTTGCATTTCTACCTCTGGAGTCCCAGTCGATCCAAAACTTTTCCAGAGTTGCCGTCTCGAGGCAATCATTCTCAGTGTGACAACCATCTCCGTTGCTTGCAGCAGAAAACCCACCAAACTACGGCCTAGCCTAGGCTCGTCTTCTGTCTCGTTGCATCAGTGCAACAAGGTCATTTGTTATACCTCTGTCTTGAATGCTGTATTTTCATTGGCACAGAACGATCACATGAGCAGGCAACAAATATCCATGTACCACTCTCCTCTCACGCGCGCGCGTCGTACAACTTTCTGTGCAGCAAAGGATCGAGATTATCATCGTTTCGATGAAATTGGAGTCCTTCAGATGAGGAAAATATTACTAAGAATTCAAGACAGAGGTATAACAAAACAATTATTGCCTGCTGTGACATGGTGTCCATGGGTTTTGTACACCCTCGGGGGCAAATGGCACCCTCGGCTTTCGCCTCGTGTGCCATTTGCCCCCTCGGTTGCACAAAACACCATGGACCATGTCACCGCAGGCAACAATTGTATAATGTCACATTTTCTGTCAAATTGAGTTATAAAATACATAAAGGTAGTTGTTTTTTTGTCTGAATAAACTGTAAAAGTTGCATTTATATTTGAGTATTTAAAAAGATACAGGTCATTAACAATAACTTCAGTGACGTCATAGTTCGTTAACGTGTTCCGAGCAATAAAGTCGTATCTAACACATATTAATAAACACCTTACTTAGAGAGTTTATGCACTCCTGATTGATCGAAGAGTGGTCACGTGGGGGTGTATTACCATGTGATATAAAGACCGGCTCAGTGAACTAGCGAATTGACAATGTATCAATTTAAGGTAGCTTTTACGTGCATGGAAACCAACATTGCAAAGTCTTAGTCTGGTTCTTGAATTTTTTAAAATTTTAAACAGTTAATTATGTGTAAGAGATTAGGTACCACACAAAAGTTGAACAGCCAAAGGATTGGCCCTTGAACATTAGTAGAACATTTCCAAAAATAATGGCGAAAGAAAAATCACAAATTCTGACGATTTTTTCAGCTTTTTCGTTATAAGACATTTATTATTGGGAATAATAGTGAGATGAGCCGGTCTTTAATCAGCGCGTGGTAATGACCTTGGTTGGTGGCTGCGGCCAGCCACCCAGCCCGGTCATTACCAGGCACTGATCGAAGACCAGCTCATCACACTGTTATTCCCTAATAACGACCTTGTTGCACTGAGAAATAATGACGTTATTCCCCATTGGTGCAACAAGGTTGTATCTCCAAGATACGACCTTTTGACCAGTCTAACACCGCATGCAGTGTCTACCACAGCCCCTCCAACCAGCAGCATATAACCAGCCTCAACCTGCACCTTATCTACCACCACATCAACTCCTCCCATCAGCTACAAAACCACAGCCTCAACTCCCCTACCAGCCGCACATCGACAGCCTCAACCCCTCCCATAGCAGTACATCCGCAGCCCAAAACTACTCCCACCAGCCACAGATCCACAACATAAACTCCTCCCAACAGCCCACTAACCACAGCCTCCACCCCTCCAATATGCAGCACAACCAGAACCTCAACTCCAACCACCAGTTGCACAACCAGAGCCTAAACTCCTCCCACCAGCCGCACATCCAAAGCCTCAACTCCTCCCATAAGCCGCACATCCACATTCTCAACTCCTCCCATCAGCCAGACAACTGCCTCAATCCCTTCCACAAACCCTACAACAACAGCTTCAACTTCAAAAAAGCCTCACAACCAGAGCCTAAACTCCTCCTACCAGCTGCACATCCACATCCTCAACTTCTCCCACCAGCTGCACAACCAAAGCCTCAACTCTTCCCTCCAGCCACACAATAACAGCATCAACCCCTCCCACAAGCAGCAAGTCCACATCCTCAACTCCCCCTACCAGCCGCACATCGACAGCCTCAACCCCTCCCATAGCAGTACATCGGCAGCCCGAAACTACTCCCACCAGCCACAAATCCACAACATAAACTCCTCCCAACAGCCCACTAACCACCGCCTCCACCCCTCCAACATGCAGCACAACCAGAACCTCAACTACAACCACCAGTTGCACAACCAGAGCTTAAACTCCTCCCACCAGCCGCACATCCAAAGCCTCAACTCCTCCCATAAGCCAGACAACTGCCTCGATCCCTTTCACAAACCCGACAACCACAGCTTCATCAAGTCCCAACCAAGCCGCACAACCAGAGCCTAAACTCCTCCCACTAGCCGCACATCCAAAGCCTCAACTCCTCCCACCAGCCGCACATCCACATTCTCAACTCC
The DNA here is from genome assembly GCA_032158295.1 of Pycnopodia helianthoides. Lineage (NCBI taxonomy): Eukaryota > Metazoa > Echinodermata > Asteroidea > Forcipulatida > Asteriidae > Pycnopodia > Pycnopodia helianthoides. Next base: position 7,806,255 of record CM063245.1, on the reverse strand, counting down.
TCCCATCAGCCAGACAACTGCCTCAATCCCTTCCACAAACCCTACAACAACAGCTTCAACTCCAAAACAAGCCGCACAACCAGAGCCTAAACTCCTCCTACCAGCTGCACATCCACATCCTCAACTTCTCCCACCAGCTGCACAACCAAAGCTTCAACTCTTCCCTCCAGCCACACAATAACAGCATCAACCCCTCCCACAAGCAGCAAGTCCACATCCTCAACGCCTCCTACCAGCTGCACATCCACATCCTCAACTTCTCCCACCAGCTGCACAACCAAAGCTTCAACTCTTCCCTCCAGCCACACAAAAACAGCCTAAACCCCTCCCACAAGCAGCATATCCACAGCCTCAAACTTCCACTGTCCTACCACCAAGTCAACTCCTCCTACCAGTGTCATAACCCCAGCCTCAACTCCCCCAACAGCCGCACAATCAAAGCCTCAACTTTTTCAACCCATCGCACAATGACTGTTGTGCGTGGACTTTTGGGGTGGAGCTATCCTAGGATTTTGGCTCTGACGTAGACAACCGACTGATGTTCGTTCAAAGCTCAAGAACACTAGTTGGACTTTGAGCTACTGACGAACCATCAACCCTGCTATCAGTCTGCTTTGATTTAAGATTGGTCTTTAAATGCTGAAGTAATTAAGTCTGACAACAAAAAAATGCAACCTTCAGAGACGTATTGGTGGAACACGAGGTAGTTTATAGGGTTAAGGTTTAGTCATATGACCCACACTCAAAACGTCTGGGTCAGAATGCTGGGGCCTGACCCATACCACATCAGGGTCATTATGATCCGGAATTTGTGTCAAAATGACCCAGAAATGAGTCAAACTTACACACAGCTAAAATCCTATTTTCAACCAGTTTCTTTGTCAGCCTGACCCAGAAATGGATCATCAGGTTCTTTGGAACTCGGTAAAAAGGTTTGTTACTCTGACAGCTCTTTGTTTCGACGTTGACAATTTGGCGTTTATAGGGTTAAGGTTTAGTCCAATGACCCACACTCAAAAAACTTCTGGGTCAGAATGCGGGTAGTCAAATAACTGAACAAAAACATAAAGTATAAGCAGCCGATGGATCTTTTAGTCTGGCCCATTGTCCAAATTGGACAGGTACTGAAAATTATCTTTGTTTTCTTTTTTTCATCAAATCTTTAGATGTTCCCAGATTTGGTTAATCATTATAAATTGATGAAAGAGATTTAATTTTTCAGCAATGCTCATTTAAAAAAAAATGTTATTTGTATTTGTAGCGCACTTTGTACCTCTCAATCCTAGCACAATGCCAAACACCTTTAGTCAAGAGGGACTGTAATACCCTGGGCATAGTCTCATACTTTTATACTTCAAGAATTCATATTTTCTTTGTTTCAATTCAGATCTTTACCAATGGCTTTTTTTATGTAAGCTAGGTTTGGCAAAACCCTAATGCTATGGAAAAAAAGATTAATTTCACAAAAATAGTCTTCAGTTCAGCACCATTCGTTTTACACTTTAAATAGTTCTTTTAATATAATCATCTTGATAAATCAGCCAGTGTAAGACCAATAAGTGCAAAGAGTTGAAGCAACCCAAAAATAATAATAATAATAATAATAATTATTATTATTATTATTATTAAGGTTACCAAGCTAAAATACCATTTTTTACACAATTTAACCGGCATTCTGCTTAGCTTCGCAGAAAAAAATGTTAAGCAATATTTTCTGCTTACGCAGCTCTTTGAAAATGGGCCCAAATTTTGAAGTCGGGGGATAGATAACTATAGATGCATATTATTATTATTATTATTAAAATATCCAAACATAACAAAATATATACTTGTGCCAAAATACTATGGTAAACAATTTAAAAATTACAGGGTTACAAAAATTAAACGGAACAACACAAAAGTCAAACCGGGCAAAAAGTAAGTAATGAGTAGTTAAAATTAAATAGTACTTCAAGCAATGTCATCAAATAATCTGTAGGCCCTAGTCATTTCATGCTTACCCATTTAAAATAAAAGCATATATAAAATGTTGGGCCTGCGATTAACATTGCACTTTTGCCTTGTCAAACTCGACCTGATTTTTTGCACGCTGAAAGTTCAACAATTAAAATGAATCGTCAAATTTAGTAAAACAGATTGCCGCACTTAAGTGATTCAAAATGGTGGATGCTAGACAAAACTTCTAAAGAGTCAAGTTTCATGATGGCAAATCGAGCTGTGACACTAAAATATTAATGACAAAATCATAATGATATTAAACATTCCCCTCCTTATGTTATCCTTATTATTTCCACCATTGTTGACTGGCGTTCATCGTCTTTTAAAGAGAGTCAAACAAAAACGATTAGTTTAATTCTGAATTCTATAAGAACTTGTTCCAGTAAGAAGCTGTTTCCACCCCATCCCGTAAAACTACTGCTAAGGTACTATTAACATTGTTAAACATTACACATTAAAAATTGCACATTTCTTTGAGGATTGTGATCATTTCAACGTTTAAAGCTGAATTTTCAAAAGCTTTGCGCATCTCATGAGTATTCCAAAAGAGTATCGCCCAACTGAGAATTCAATTCGATTTGACACGGCAAGAGCTTGACATTTGTCACCATATCATGCAACTGCCATGTAGCACAGCAAAGCTTGCCGTGCTACAGAGGCAGCAGAGTGTGTGTTCGAATTTCAGTCATGATACTTGTGCCCTTAAGCAAGGCACTTAACCAGGATTGCTGGAAACAAGTTGGGAAGGTTTTAGTGCATTCTGCTCTACCAGCCAGGCTCATAGTGGATGATACCCATGCCTACATTCTTACGGACTATGAAGAGAGTAACCCTATTTCAGCCCCAGGAGTAGGTGGCAACGTGCCCCTGGAGACTTGAGAGATTTCAGACTTCAACTAAGCTATTTAAAAAAGGGACGATTCAACACTGTTGGGCATAGATGCCAAGAAGGAAAAATCAAAGGTGGGAAATGTTATGATTTTATTAATAGTTGATTTGAGTGTGACTCTTCAGCAGTATTCTCACACGTCCAAAATTTTGAATCACTAAAATGCGGCAAACCATTTTACTAAATTCAACATTTATCATCGATTCTTTTTGACTGTACCTTTGCAGTGCGAAAGTCATGGAGTTCAACACAGCAAAGATGCCCGTGTTTCAAAGATGAGTTCTTTATTTGATAAATAAATTTTTAGTGAGTATTCTAAGATGAAGGGACTATTACGTACTGTGGAATGAGTGGAATCTGAGCGGCCACACTCATAATGCAATGATATATATTCACTCAATTGAAGACGCTTTACATCTCAAATGGATAATACATGTACATAGAACCTTCCAATTTTTTTTGTTTTGAATTCATAAATTGTTATACATCTCAGTTAAGAAAAAACATCTGCAGTATATGCAATTATATATACCCACCTAAACACTGATATGCAATAAATAAAAACCTATACAGTCACGTACACCAATGTAAAATAACTCTTTATCATTCCAAAGAGACCATTTATCTTTTTGTTTTTACTATGTGTAGTTTTTATTCTCTTCATGATTGAGAAAATGTTGGCATGTCATACCTTGTTTTCCGTGCAACTGGTTGTGATGGTGGTGAATATGACCAATGCATTTGGCAGGCTTAATTTTAAACATGTTTTACCATATTTGTTTGAGACTGTGGTCAGTAAATGTTTTGTTTTTTCTACAAAAGTACCGATAGTCGATTGAAGAAAAGTTTTAGTATGTGCGAGGAATGCTATATATTCTCCCATGAAGTGTCATGTTCGTATCTAGAGCGGCAAAGTTTTAAAACTATTTTAGTTTCCTTTAAAAATAACAAAATAACTTGTAACTAATTCCCACATTAATATGTATGTTTTTACACTTAAGGGAAAAGTTGTATTGTCTATATAAACGTTCAAACATTTAATATCAACTAATCAAACCTTTACTCAGAAAAAAACTTCAGAAAGAGCATGATTCGCCAAGCAGTGCAAAACAGTTACTGGTTACAGTGAAAGTTTAAATTAAAAAGAAAAGAAGATTCCATATACTTAGGTCATGCTGCAGTAATCTTCTTGAGCAAAGGTCACTCTTCTGAGTCCAGCTTCACTTCTATTTCTTGTTTGGCTTTGGTAACAGATTCTGTAGAGACTTTGTCCTGTATGTCAAAAAGAGCCCATATTCCACATGTGCATAGAGTGAAAAAAGTAAGATGTAGATACAAGACAACAAAGAATGCAGAAAAGGCAAAATAATTTGGAGGTTTTAAAGGAAGAAGAGGACATAGGGCAAGAGAAAAGAACAGCAGAAAATGATAAAAACAGTGTTGTGAAAAGAAATCAAAATAAAAGTACAAATAAAAAGCAAAGTAGAGGAAAGAAAAGAAAAGAAAAGAATACATAACTGTAAATCATGCAGGAAGTGATTCATATTCAAGCCAACTACCCCCTAGACCATTCAGCTTGTCTAAATGTTAAACTCTCTTTGAACAACATAAATGTGTTGTTATATTTTTACCCTCACTGATGTGTGATAAGCAATATATACTCTCAAGTCCTGCAGAAAAATCCAAAGTAATACTAAACTCTTGGAGGTATGAACCTGTGACTTCCGCAGTCTAAAGAATATATGGTAACCACTAGACCACCAATCATGCCCAGTGCTGATAGGCCAGTCAAAATCCTGTAGTTAGCAGCAGGTACCCCAACACTTTAAATAGATGTGATAATTCCATCGGACTTACAAAAAATATTACTTGAAAAAAATGTACATACAATATAAACCCAGTATAATATACTACACAGTAAAACAAGATGGAACATTCAATTTTCTATATTCATCCCGACATTCAACTTATGTCTCCTGAGACAAGACAATCAACTCACTTGAATCATTTCAGGGACGATCTTGATAATATCACATAATTAAAATATTAAAAATAAATCTGACCATATTCGAAAGAAGAAACATTAAAAACTTTCTATTGAAATATAAAAGATGTAAAGAAAAGGTTATCTGTTACTAGAGAAAATAGTATATAGCTTTTAAATAAACTTTCTAAAGTTCTTTTTCAACATTCAATACACCTATCTATCTAACTTGTGGACAAGTCTTTAGGTATCTGGCGCGGCGATAGTGAAATCGTTCTGTCGCAACTATCTTGCGAGACTGCTGCTCGCCGCACGAGGCTACTGCTCTCAAGACTACACGCCCATTTAACGACTTGTACAATCCGATAGTTGTGCAACCCGATAATTGTACGTATTCATTTATGCAGGTTTGTACGTAGTACATTAAAACAGTTGACGTAGCAGCCAATTAGACTGCCTGGACGCATCCATTTTATCTGGGGGATGGTAATAATTTCAAATATTGTAAATCTGCTGAATGTTTAGACTAAGAGCATTTGTTAATGACTTTCGTGCTGTTAACTGCTTCAGTAATTAAATAGTTTTATCAATAATACATACTTAGCATCGACATTTATTATCTATCTATTTTTAAGATGTGTCCCTTGCCTCATAAACATAATTAAATAATACCTACGGTAATGTCTGCTGAGTCCGTACACCGATATGTATATGATTGTAGGGATAATAACAATCTTGTTTATTGAACAGCTTTAAGTCACAAAATGCAGTCAATTCTTTCTTTATAAGTTATGCATACCCTGCATTGAGTCTCACACGTTTTCAATCACATGTGTGAGTTAACGTGGATGATGATCGACTCCATTTCTCCATGAATCCATATCCTGTGTGTACAAAATGTGTTGTTAAAATTAATTTAGGCCTATAGCTTGAATATTCATAGATTTAACAACATTGACCAATCAGGTCCGTACGAAATCGGCTGAATTGACCATAGGCCGTGCACAAAACGCAATCAGGTTGTACAAGTCGTAAAAAAGGACCGAAGTCGCGAGAGTAGTAGTCTGGTGGAGGCCATCAGTCTCGCGAGAATATCATGAGTGTCGCAGGATTCGCACAGAGAGTCGGACCACTATCACCGCGTCAAACATTTAACGACTTGTCCACAAGTCTACTATCTATTTTGTTCAACAGTATAGGGCAAGAAAAATAATTAAAAAATAGAAATGCAGTGTTTGTGGAACTCAAACACTAGGTGTTCGGAGTGTGTTATAGCAGGTAAATACTATCATTATAATAAATCAAAGTATATAAGTATGAACAAAAAAACATTAAAAAGAGCCTCATAATATATATTTTTTCACTTCCGGTTTGGACAGGAAGCCAGGTCAATGCATGTCACTAACAATTATACGGAACTTTCATACATTCGTATATCAAACATCAAACATTCGCAAAGAATAAAATCATAATAAATGTGGTTCTCAAGATAAGAATTTTTGACACAATAAACTTTGGTTGAGCCAGATTTGAAAACCAATGACGTCATATAGCTAATTTCTTCTCAGACATTGAGATTTAAGTATATGCCAAGTAATAAAAAAGTTCAGCTTGCGAAATGGTTTCAGCAAAAGAGTACAGCATTTAACTAAAAGGCCTAGGGGTCAAACTTTATTTCATAAAGCGAGAACATGTCCAGGTGGTAATGTTTTCAGACCTCAACACCTCAAGTAATTTCTTCACTTCAATTTTCAATTTCGACTGGAAGACAAGTTCAAATAAGGTCACACCCTGTGCAGCGTTCTGTGCCCTCTCTGGTGATGTATAGACTGTAAAAATCCATTGTGTGGTTCATGAGTTATGATTTTTTCAATATTAAACTTTAATTTATTGTAATTTGACACCCGATGATGCCATCATGACGTCACTACAGCGGTGTCTGCTACTGGTAAAAATGTATAGATTGTAAAAACCCCTTGTGTGGTTTATAAGTTATGATTTCTTCAAATACTTTAATTTAATGTTTTTTGACACAAGATATTGTCATCATGACGTCACTACAGCGGTGTCTTCTACTGGTCAAAACCCACCCATATGTGAAGTTTGAAGGTTGTGTGAGCTTGGAAAATGTGCATTTGTTAGCAGACAAGCGCGGGGAAAATTAAGAAGAAGTATTGAAAACTAGACACTTAGTTTTTGTTAATTATAAAAACAAGGTGTTCCTGAGTGGTGTCATGAAATTGCGATTGTATGAATTGGTAAAGACATTATCAATCCAATGTCTGATTGAAGGAGTTAGATTGTTTCCCCATTTAAAACTTCACTTTCCAGTTTGAACTGGAAGTCAAGGTCAAATGGGGTCATGATCTGTGTAGCGTTTCTTAAGTTGGAACATATTGTCCCAATGATGTATAGATTATAAAAATCCCATGTGTGGTTCAGATGTTATGATTTTTAATAACATTAAATTTTAGCTTACGGTTTTAACTGAAAGTCTGGTCACATTTTGCATAGGGCACCTTTTAGATGATGTATGGATTGTAAAAAGACAATGTGCTGTTCAGGAGCATTTTTCAATTATTAGATGAATTATCTTTAGATGGGCAATATACAATTTAACAGCGATGCTAAATGTATTCCTACGTGTAGCTGATGTAAACTAAAGTACACATTCAATATACATAAATGTGTACACGTGTTTATTACGCTACCGTGCATTATGAAAGAGGGTCAACTAATACGCTTTGCGCTTTGATGCCGGTGTCGACCAGATATATAAATAAAAATGTTCTCATATCTTTGTGCAAAAGTTTGAGCTCTACAACCTGATGCAAAAATTATGCTGAAATAATTACCGCAATTTCCTGCAGATAAGATGCGTGGCGCACAAGGTGCAGTGCCCTCAAAATTGGGCTTGCAAGCCCATTCACAGTTGGTACATCACCACTTATGGGGTCATTGTGTTGGTAGGACACTTACCATTACAAAAAGGGATCGTAATTTGTGTAAATCACGAAAGTAAGTAAAACATCGCTTCTATTTTTTTATTTTGTGTGTTCATTTTCAGCTTACACGGCTTCAAAAATTGCACTTTTTACCCTTTGCATGCTACCATTCCCTACACACTATTTCCTGTCAGCTGGAATCTCTTTGCACAATCATTAAAATAACACACGGTTGTACTAAAATGCCTTTTTCTGTGTGAAGGAATTATTTTATTGCAAAATGAAACATAAGACAAATGTAGAGTTTGTTACTAGCCACCAGGTAGTTCAAACAGAATTGATTTTGAATGCAGAATTTCGAAAATACACACTTCTGAAACACGCCGAAAAGCATCCCCAAAACCTTGGACTGTTCTACCCTGTTCCCCTCCTTGCATAGGAACGATGCCATCATCGTCGTCGGATTCAGCCCCATCATCGATAGATATGTGTCCGGTATCTGGCCCGATGTCAATAGACATAACCCAACTGAAGTTTTATTGTCGCTATCGTCTCCCAAAACATCCTCAAACTCTGATTTTCCTGAGTTAGAATCCGCGAAATTCTTCCGGAATGCTGCTGTGGCATCTATTGTTACTGCCTTTTGTTTTACGGTGATAACAGTCACGGAAAAACTCGAAAATTACAGGATTTTTTCAGGAAAAATTGTCGCGTATTCGTTCTTAACATGGCGTCTGTGTATCCAAGTGTACAAAAAGAACTTGGATGGATGTCAGGGGTCAAAAGAAAGCTTGATTGTATGCAAAACAAATAGCAAGTTGTGTTGGGCGCAAATATGCGCCCACAGCAGTGAGGGAATAAACTTTGCGGGCACAAATTTGCGCCCGTAGCACGCAAAGGGTTAAGGCAATACCAAGTGACACATGATGACGTCATCAATCTACAACTCCATGCATATGTTGTCCACGTGAAGGTCACTATATGTACAAATTCTTGGGTTTTATGACGTCGACATTCCTTTTTTTTTTTAAAGCAGACCCTTGCCGGACTGTATCATTGTTAAAAACAATTCAAAAAAAGATGCCACTTTTGAAATACAAGGCACTTCCGGTTTCGACCAGTAGTGAAGGTCACGTAATGTCACGAACACAAGAAAACAGTAGAATTTAGTGTTTGTAAAAACAAACACTGTGTTCGGGTACCATTTGGGTCAGTGTTGTGTTAATGTGTGAACTGTTTAATTTCATCGATGAAAGCTTTTTTTATTTACCTCCAAAGGTAAATGTAACCAACAACTAAGCTTGGGCGATACCACGATATTATCGAATATCGCGATACTAGTTCTGAAACGATTACGATATCGGTCACGTTTTTTTTAATCGTGATATCGATAAATTGCGATCGCGATGTATTTCCTAGCCAATACGATCTTGCAACAATAAATCTCCTTGTCAAGACGATCTTGCAACAATAAATAATAGTCGAGACGATTTGCTTCAACAAAGAGCTGCAAGTCACAGACCGCAACCGCAAGATTCCCCAACAGATCCGATCCGACGGGGTTTAGTCTTCGAAAAAACCAACATCAAAGCCTTAGCGATCAGGCGGTCTCACGCAGACGAGTGTTATCACGTGCGTGTTGCGAGTAGCGTGATCTAATTAGTTATGCACACATAAAGAACAGTCTGTCATGCGCAGTTAACACATTAAATGTGTTTAAGTAATAGGCCCAGGTTTTCATACCATAGGTTTAGAGTAAAACCCAAAGAATACCTGATTGGAACAACAGTGTATGTGATAAGTCATTTATAGCCACAACTCACACCGTGAGTTTTGTAGAAGAATGACGTAATCAAAAATTAATCGCGATAATATCGAATATCGCGATATATTCTCGACGATATATCGTGGGTGAAAAAAAGGGATATATCGTCCAAGCTTACCAACAAACAAAAAACAGGCAAACAAAATGCTCTTTTTACTAGATGCAAACAAAAACCCTAACATGAAGATGTAGATGGAAGAAAAAAAAGGGCCTAACCCAGGCGAGATGATCATGGAATGTTCATAAATATCCATGAATAGTTCATGATTGTTCATTGACATCAGGTCACGAACTGGCCATCAAAATTCTTCATGATGTTCATGAAGAGTTCATAAATGTCCTTGAACAACAAATGAGACAATTGGTTGATGAACTTTTCGTGAACATTTTTGATGAATTTTTCATGAACATTTCATTCATGAAAAATGAACAATATGATGAAAAATTAAAATGACAATTTCTTGATTCTGCTTTAGGCAAGCAGATATAAACTTATTGGTAGGCTCTATTTAATCAACATTAGTAATCATTACATTTCAATATATATTGTACAGATCCCTTCTGATTTACACCTTAATAGTTCTCACGCTGCGGCTATATGCACACATAAATACAGCTTTGCTATACAACATAAGTAACACCAGGTTTCCTATTTAAGTGCCCCTGTTCGTATTCCTTTTTAGACATGGCGGGAATAATCCATCATTTTTTTTAAATTTTCACTTCTCACAGTTTAATAAAGAACAATTAAAACCTTATATTTTTTGGCCATCAAATTTAAACCCAAGTTTTGGCAATCATATGAATTACCCATTTTAATACATAAGTTCAATGTAATTTCAATTTTTTTACATTATGAATATGTAATGAGGCCATGAAGTTCATGAATGTTCATCACTGTTCTTCCTTTAAAAAAAGTGCAACCTCGTTCACGATCATTGTAAACCATGAACGTTCATCAAACATTCATGGTTGTAGTTCAAGAACCTGTTGATCTGCAAAGTTCATAAACTGCAAAAAAAAATTTAGATGGACTTTCATGAAAATTCATGAAGTTCATAAAAGTCCACTAAATGTTCATTAAATGAATGGAGGAACAGTTCATGAACTTGGTTCATGAACTGTTGTGAAGAACAGTTATGGCCTGTTGATGAATGTTCATGGACTGATTATGAACGTTCTTAAAAGTTCATAAAGTCATGAATTTCATCTCGCCTGGGACACTTCACTTTATATCATTAAAAGCATTTTAAAAAGGAGTGTGTTGGTGATGGCTGTGAAAAATAAAACAAAACGTGAACAACATGTATATTATTATTCTGGTTAATAACAACAATAAAAGGGTCCTTCATAAAATATTGGCGTTTTGAAAGTAAGAACTTGAGAATGTTTTTAAAATTTCTCTCAAAAGACAATTGCCTATGCTAGATAAGAATCAACGTTAGTTTGTTCATCAAGCTTTTTTCTTCTTTTTTTCTCTTGATTCAAATTTGATATCGGGCAAACAAATGCAATGGGGGAAGAGGAAAAAACCTCACACAAACTTTAAAAAAAATAAAGTAAAATATTGGTAAGGCCAGGCTTCGTGGACTTTTACCTTCTGATCAATACCAACCAATTTCTTGATCTTTCTACATCACTTCGACTATTTACACAAACCATAAACTTCTTGACCAAAATGAGTTTACACCCCAGGCAACCTCCATATTACAAATCCTCTAAGATGATACATTAAATAAATTTAACAAGAGGAAGTCAAGATGTTAGCTTGACATGGCGATAGCTTGAGTTGAATATACAGATACATCTTTAACAATCATGATTCAGACTTTTTGTTTTTTCTAAATGCCCTGTGTGGGTTGCGTTGAAGATCACTCCGAAAAAATCCCTCTACATCTAAATGTGGAGTTTCTTCTAATTGTCTACTACATTCAAAACCACTATCAGGCACAGACATATACCTTGTATGCTTGAAGCTTCCATTTTGTAAATCCTCATCTGTGGAATTTAAATATCCATGTGTTGACAGAACTTTGTCCAAAGACTGAGAACCCTGATGTTTACTGACATCCAATCCAGTTACATTATCAGTGACATCTTCGTTTTCATCATCATCATCACTGAGATTATGGAGGTCTAAAAAATGTTGTGGTAAATAAGAAAAAACAGAATTTAAAGGCAGGATATACTTTTGGTAATGTCAAAGACAAGTAACCTCACTCGGTGTATCCCAACATATACATACAAATAATGAAACAAAAAGAATATGACAAGAAAACAGAGACAATTGAGTGATCTGAGTACCATCACAAGTATCGTCCAACAGGTACCTACCAATCGGAAGCCTGATCCGGAGTACAAATCGGGAATGAAATGATACAAGAAAGATTCTGGTGGATGGAAACATCATTGCAATACACTAAAAGTCAATATTACGAGAATGGGTCAGCCACTCCTTTGTGGTCAACATTGAAGTCACCAAACACCATAACTTGAGCAGAAGGGTACTGTAAAACGGCAGAATAGTATTGATTCTGTTATATCTCAGCACCCTTCTGCTCAAGTAATGGTATGTAGGTGACCCCAATGTTATCTAGCACTGCCCAGGATGATAAATAAGGGGTTTGGTAGTTTGTTTGTGTGATCACCATCAAATTATCCAGACTGGCAGGTCCGAGGTGAGCCAATTAGTAGTATCATCATCAAGGATGCCAGGATGATAATAAGGGGTTCGGTAGTTTGTTTGTGTGATCACATCAAATTATCTAGACTGGCAGGTCCGAGGTGAGCCAATTAGTAGTATCATCATCAAGGATGCCAGCAGCACCTTTTTGGGATCTGAAGATTTTGCATTCCTGGATTATGTGGTCCATAGTCTGGGTGGTTCTGCACACAACCATAAGATTAGAAGCAGCAGCCCCAATTCTGCAACGGTACTCTTGGGTACAGCCAGTACCTGATAATGAAGGTGAACTGTACAGGAAAAACAGGTAGATTGGGGAATGGAGATGTGAAAGGCGAAAGCACATTGTCACATTCCAAAGTGCTTTCATGGGTTAAGGGGGGAGTTTCTTTGACATAAACACCCAGACCATGTGATGGAGGGTGGTCAAGGTGATGGTTCAGCAATGTCCGGGTAACTTGAATTAAACTATTTCTGTGACGTCACAAAGTGTAGATTATTTTTACGAATCTACACTTAACTGTAGATTCGTGTAGATTCGTAACGAATCTACAGTTGAGTGGATTCGTTACAAACTAAAGTGAAATGTTCGACGGGAAAATGACTGTCTTTCCAAATTGAAAGGATAACATGATGTGCACCAAACACAGCTTTTAATGTACTTTACCATAGGAAATAGTTTAAGTCAGAGAATAGACTCTAAAGTGTAGATTCGTGAACACAATGTACTCGCCATCGGCTCGTACATTCTATTCAGGAATCTACACTTTCTCGTCCATTCTCCTTAACAGAATCAGAAGAAATGTCACAAAAAACTGAACAGAAGTGAAGTTGGAATAACTTTTGCCAGAAACTCCCCAAAACTTTCAATTATAAACATCAATTTCATCCTGACTCTTTATCAGCTGTTATCAGTAAAGTAATTGTTAGATAAACACTGCACCCTGGCACCTTTACTTCCCCCAGTGACCATGAGCTGGGTTTGCCCCGGTATTCAGTTGTGTTGATAATCTGCAAAGAGATCTACAATGGCTTGGACCAGCTGTTGGTATCAAATAACAGAGATGTTGAAGAAAATGGATGAAGTCTGACCATAGAGAAAGGACACTGATTCTTATTCAATTTCTTTAGACACAATTATTTCGTAAATTTTTGATTATTCAAAGTTGCCTGCATAATAATCTTTAGAACCTGACAAGGACTTTGCATTTGATACAAAATGTATGCACTTCACACAAATATGACTATTGAGCACCAAGTAAATGATAAACAGAGAGGTCCCCAGAGAATTGCATAATGCTAGACCCTACCATCTGTCAGTGGCGCCCCTCCTATATTTATAACAGTGTTATATTTTTATCTCCCAATTATTTTTTTTAAACATCTTAGTGACTATTCTTCACATGCCCAGTTGCCATCTAGATTACTTAAGCTTTAATTTATATTGTTTAATTAATTCTAAATATTATTGACAAGCATGATGAATAGCCACACAGTTTATCCCTTGCACTGTGGTTTATCAAGCAGGAAGGAGTGTGTCTCTCCCACCATGCTTCCTCCATGCTCCCACTTAGTGGAGACAGTTTGTCTGGCAGGAGGGGGTGAAAACCACAGTGCCTTGCACAATCTGTCAGCAATAGACATCAGAGAAGCCAAGCCTGTTACAGAGAACAGACAACTGAACAGATTGTTCCACTTATCAGGGGTAGCTCTGTGTGTACATGCAGTGGTATAGCAAATTTTGTAGACATTTGTACACAAGCAACAAATTTCCCATCACATAAAAAAAATCATAAAACCCCTTCCTTTGATTTTATCTGTTGATTGGCCGAGAGTGTTTCACATGGTGTTGTGTATTTTGACTCTTGTACATGTTAACCGACCAATTGAACTATTCAACGAACTATTCAACGATAGCCTAGCAACCGATGCACCCTGACTACATTGACTTCAAACATTGATTTAAAAGAGCTGCTTGACAACCTCGAACCTGGTGTAATAAAAAAATGTGTGCATTTGAAATACGGTTTAGAGAACGAACAACAGCAGTAGTCTGGTACCCTCTTATTTTGTAAAAACTCGGTATTTCAACGTAAGATTTTACAGTTCTTGTTTGACGATTGATTGCCACGTACGTAAGTGTGAATTCATTTTATTAAAGTATACAGATAGAATCAAAAGAAGAGGTACGTGTTATAAAACAAATATTGACTGCTTTGTCTCGTGGTGTAGTAAAACTAGTCACTCTCGGTGATCCCCGGAGCCGCCTACCTTCCCTCGGCTTCGCCTCGAGAAAATAGGCTGCTCCGGGGATCACCTCGAGCGACTATAGTTTTACTACGCCACTCGAAGCAGTCAATATTTGTATACTACACAAGTCTGGGAACTGACCCCCTCCCTCTTAGATATGTAGAATGGTCCAGTCTGTGATATCAGGGATGGTCTAGTACCTCAGGGCTTTGCAAGTAGAAAAACTCAAGAAACACCTCACTGTGGCAGCACAACACTGATAAGGGTTTTAAATAGAGCCATGTCCAGTAGAGTCCAAACTACTTTTGAATATCATTATAGTCCAGTGCACATGCATACCAATAATTATATGCATGTTTAACTAAGTGTATCAAGAACTATTTCAACTCCAATTTACAGCATACTCCTGTGATACATGTGTGAGGAGCCCTACTTCTGCTTTCTGAACCAAGTGTGGTGTTTAATGATATGTAATTCTCCAGTTTGATATTTCTCAATGTTACTAATGTTTCTTACCTTATTGCTTCTACAATTGACTGTTTTTGCTGTTGCTTAGATGTATTGTCTCTTTATAGTGCATCATATTGATGCAGTCACTAAACACATAATGATGAGTGGTGGCGCTCTTTGTTTTAACCATAGAGTTATATAGAAAAACTAGAGGGCGCACTAGCCAAGTTACGTGACTCGTCGCGCGGGTGGTGCGGCCATGTTTTAAGTACCACTACCATTACTTTACTGTACGCAAAACAACAACATGGACACCGAGCACATGATGCGTGCATTTACCATACGCACATCGTATACTTCGTACTCAATTTTGCCCTCTATTAAATGGCGCTCGTGTCTCCTTGCGGTCCCGGCGCGTTTGTGCACGCAGTATTGCCAGTGCGCCCTCTAGTTCTTATATATAACTCTATGGTTTTAACTCACTCTTGTGTGACCTACTGGCCTATTTACCTGCTTGTGTCAAGGTCACCACTCCTGCACAATCATAAACAGGTAAGGTTCATCCAATCTTTAGTAGGATTTTAATCTCTAAATATCATATATCAACTAGAGTAGTGGATCGAGACCCATCCTTTACTTGGTTATATTCTTGAAAGGTTATAGATCATTGCCATGATAATTTGTATTTTTATGCTCTTTAGAAAAAGGGTGATTTTTAAGTAAGAAAAGTCAAGAAAAAGTGAAAGTAATTCATGTAATGTACAGGCATTGTGTAGTGTACACATGTAGTCTCATGAAACATTGTATGAAATGCACATGAGCCCATTGGGACTAATGCATAGTAGTTTATGGAGAAGTTAAGTTAAATAATTAATTAAAGATATTGGAAATTATTAGAAATTAAGGGCGTGGCTTTGTCATACCTTTAGTTATTACTGGCAACATTTGGGCATTGGGGTATGAGTGTGAATAATTCATTTTATCAATTTTATGATCAAATGCTTTATACTCAGCATACCATACCACATTCCCTAGTCTGTGTGTTCCATGTTTGGATCGGCCATTTCCGTGCATAGGTGATGGATCAGGCTAATGTGCAAGTACTGTAGTGTTAACGGTTGGCCGTGCATACATGATGGATCAGGCTAATGTGCATGTACTGGGGTGTGAACGGTTGCTGTGCATACATGATGGATCGCGCTAATGTGCATGTACTGTTGTGTTAACGGTTGGACATGCTGGCCCATTCTGGCAATTGTGATGTGTGAAGCTATTTATAATGGGTTGGGGGGTCCAGAAGTTTGGGCCAACAACCAATCAGCATAGGCGTAGTGGCGAAAATGGTTTGATTGGTCCTTAAGTTAAAAAGGTCAGCCAATGAGCAGGATATATTGGCAAGTCGCTTTTTACCCTTTTTGGAGGGAAAACATTTTCTTGCTTAGCGGCACTTTGTCACAGCTTGTGATTGAAGCCAAACTTTATAACCCGCCTCCTCCCCTGTTGCTCCACCTTTGAAAGGGCAGTTTTTCGCAGAAAATGACAGAAAATAGTAAATGTCTTATAATTTCATTTGTAGAAAAAATTGTATCACGTAATTTCTAGTTGTAATGGCCAAGGTTATGTAATTTTTCTTACGATAGTGCCATCCGTGTTTCGGTCGGGCTATCCTGTCCCCCTTGTTTTCCAACTTGGGAAATTTCTGATGTGTTACTAGGACTGGGATACACTTCTCTCTTTTTATCACTTATAATTAATGGTAAAGTTAGATTTAGGGTGCCCGGCGGTTCCGCCGGGGCCATTCTTCCCCCTCGTTTTCCAACTTGGGGAATAGCATTTTCATGTAGGACTTTTTAAATACTTCATTGATAGGTGCACAGTGTGCATCAGGTGAATGGTTCAGGCAAGGTGCGTGACATGTTTTTGTACTGTATTGGGGTCACTAGACCCCACAATGTTCATGTGTGGTACACCTGAGCGTGGTTGTCCTAGCTCAGCTGTGTTTATGTTTGTAAGGATGTGGTACCCCCCTTGGTGTGGCCACTTTGGTAAAAGGGCTTGATTGTCCTTTGTGTGGTCACTTTGGTGAGGGCGTGGTAGTCCTATTGGTGTGGCCACTGGTATGTTTATGGTTGTCCATTGTTACATGTATGTTTTGTTTGTCAGCCGGTTTGCCCTATGTTCGGTATCCGGCTCCTTGCCATTTTACAAATTGTTGTTTTAAATAGTGTTATTACTTTTGGTTTTAATTACAGGTGCTAATAGCACTTAAATAAATTGCAGTGTCAAGCTGTGG
The DNA here is from genome assembly GCA_032158295.1 of Pycnopodia helianthoides. Lineage (NCBI taxonomy): Eukaryota > Metazoa > Echinodermata > Asteroidea > Forcipulatida > Asteriidae > Pycnopodia > Pycnopodia helianthoides. The sequence continues at coordinate 7,788,938 of CM063245.1, read as the reverse complement.
CGAAAATCACATATCACATCGCTTATTGCATTTTTTGTTATCGTCCGAGTATAATAGGTTTGTGTGTGTGTTTTCCAGGACGTGTGTAATTTAAGTTGGCGCTAACGATGTATGCTAGTGAGCTTGTGCCCCTTTTGTCATCTGTTGTGGGATTTCTATCGGTGTGACATTGTCATAATGGTAATGAGAGATTTGCAGATTCAAAGTTACGATTTGCTATTTTTTGATTTAAAGTGTTTATAATTGAATGACGTAGTTTGAGTAAGGAAACAGACTAAACTGAATCAAAATATAAATATTGGATTTTGTTCGTACCTTTTGATAGAAAATTAAGGCCTAAATTTCTAAGATGCTGACTTGGTTAATTATTGGCAGTGACTTTAACTAGACTTGAGTATTGATCTACATGTGATAGGGCCACACACATCTGACTTTAACTGTATTTCCATAGGAGTTTATATTAGGAACTACCCCGATCGAGGTAGTTTATTATTTACTTAATACTTCATGGTAACTACATATGTACATGTAAACTAAATCAGCTTTCTTTGTGTTATTTTATACCACTCCTGCACAATCCTCAACAGCTTGTGCAGGATATAGGTCCCTTGTGCTGTATCCACAATAAACAGTTTAAGCTAAGAGACAAATCAATGAGCCATCCGCCTTTAAATTCGAACCTGCGTCCAACTATAGTAGTGCCCTTGGCCCCCTTACATGTATGGTTACTATACAAGGATGGTCAATTATACCATGGAGGAAGGAAAAAGGGTGACTTAACAAACAAAAAAGGCTAATAAAGTCATAAAAACTATAGGTGTGTAAAGTAGTCTGTATACATTCCAAAATACAGTCATTATAATTATAGTTTTAAGATTTGTGATAATATCACTTACCATCAAGATCACCATCATCAAAACTATAAGAGAAAAAAAAACATAAATAAACATTAATTTTACATAAAATGCTTGGTTCAAAACTGGACATACAGTACATGTATAAGGTATTGCATAAATTTGGTTTGCAAAAACAACTCCAGGTTTGTAATGATGACCACAAAGTCACTTGTTTTTTAATGCATACTTATCAAGCTTGCTTCCATTAGTCAGGCCTGTGAGAGGACCATTGAAAGAAAAGCGGAACAAGTACATATAAGAATGATAATGGGAGTGGAAATAATGTGCAATGAAAACTGCCACGCAAAAAAGGAAAAAGAAACTAGACATAATGGCATTTGTGCACAAATGCCAAGCTGTTTCGTCAACAATATTTTCAAATTTAAAATTTACAAGAACTTGCCAATATCTAACAACCTACCAAGTTTCAACATGATCGCACTAATACTTCGGGAGATATATGACTTCAAAAAAGGCACCTTTAATGCCACGTAACGTGACCCCCAATGACGTCATTGATCTGAAAGTGAAACTTCACACATATGATGGCTGCCTGACGAGCAGCATATGTGTAAATTTTGAAGTGATTATACAAAACTTCCTCACACACATCTTCAAAAAGTCCATTTTGAACAGTTTTCAACCTGCCGCTAGAGGACGCTTGTGTATCATGACGTCATCGGTATTTAAAAAATAATGCACACCCTTGCCAGACGCTAACATTGTTAAAAGCATGTTCATAACATTTAGCACTTTTGAATTACAAGGCACTTCCGGTTTTGACCGGAAGTAGAAGTCATGTGAGGTCACGCATACTGAATAAAATGAAGACCTTATTTATCCCTATACAATCCCGCAAATAGAAACCTTCAAGATGATGTCACGTGACAGGTGATGACTTCATCATGACATCATTGTTTTAGGGGCCTTATTGCACCAATGCCTTTCATCACTGAAAGTTTCATTGCAAGGAACTATGCAAAAGGCCGCTTAGAATGAATCATGCATAAATATTTCAATGACTTCCGGAAGTCTGAAACCTAAAAAATTAAAAAAAGAATAAAAACTAAAACTTTAACAAAAACAAGAGCTGTTTCGCAGCGCTACGCTGCACGAAACAGCTAAAAAAATGACCAAGAAATAAATAAATCTTACATTTATACTGTAAAAAAAATCATTTTGTTCAGCCAGGTTATCCATCACACACTTGTGTTGCACCGACATGTTGATTGTTGTTAGGAAAAACATGACCCATTCAGTCGCAATTTGGACATCAAGTACCCGTGCTTGATTGTACACTGCAGCATCTAAAGTGTATGTAACACATGTAATGACAAGGATCATACAACGCCCTCTATCGGCAAGGAGTTGCATTTTTTAATAGCCTCATTTCAAGGCCTGCACATGCATGATTCTGCAGTCAACTCTCGTCAACACGAGGTCCGCCGGACTAGCCCGTTTCCCCTTAATATCCGAAGCTCGTAATATCCGATCGTGATAAAAATTAATGCACTAATGCACAAAGTGCATGACATAATGGCTGCACGTGTACACAGACGAGGCTGCTGCAGTACATGTATAAATGTGTGCATAGTGTGTGCATGTACCACACAAACAAGCACAAAATTGGGCTAATAAAACTGTTTTAATTGAGTTAGTTTAGTTTGAAAGTCAACTTATAAAATCAATTTACATTTTACATGATTGAAAACATGTCTGAGATTTTATATTGCTGTTCTTGTTTAGCGAAGTTTCGGTGCAAAACGTCGGTTGCATAAATAAAATATTGATTTTCATTGGTAACCACCAGTGTAATGCTAGATGGTTCATTGCTAACGCGGGATACCAGGGAAATCTTGCTGTTGCATTCAAGACCAATCCTTCAAGATGACTATCTGAAATTAGCAACTGGAGCCCTATACATTAAGCCGAACATTTTGTGAAATGGTAAGCCACTTTAGATCATGGAACTCTTTGTGTATTTTGGTAGCACTGTTTCCATCAGTGACTGCAGTCTAAAGAAGAAGCTGTCCATGCTAATCCACTCAGCCTGTGCTGCCCCTGGCCGCCTGCGTGACAGGAATAGGCACAGCACTACCACAACAACAAAGTACAAGGTTTACAGAGCTGTTGTACATATCCTGCGTCCTGAAAGCTGAGAGTTTTTCATGCTGTACCGTAGACACATTCACTGCCTGTCCAAGGTCTTCGTATGGCACCTGCGAACCATCCTTGGTGTCAAGTGATCTGACCATGTGACAAACATCAAAGTCCTACAGCTTGAAGGATTACCCAGCATTGAAACAATGCTCCTGAAGCAACAGCTCACCTGGATTGGTTATGTAGTCAGAATGGTGGAATACAGAATGCTGAAAGCTGTAATGTACACCAGGCTATCTCAAGGAAAATGCAAAGTTGGGCTTCCAAGACTCTGCTACTCTGACTGTACAAAGAGATACCTCAAGGCTGCTGGTTGTCCAGCAATGGGAAACTACAGCTAAGGATAGGACAGCCTGACGAACTGTAGTGCAAGCTGGATCTGCTGCAGCTGAAATGATAAGCTAGAGCAGCAGCTGCAGATGCCAACTGGCGTCGCAGTCATGAACGTGCCCTACCACCGCCTCTACCATCTGCTGTATGCACACTACCAGCCTTGGTGTGTCGGCATTGTGGCAGATGTGTGAAATCATGGATCAGACTTTTTCCCTACGAACGAGCTTGTAGCGGGTTTCCTACTCTGGTCACCTGAATCAATGAACTTGACTGCAAAGTTGTCTTTCTCGTTGCGAGCTGACAGCCTAGAGTGTAAAAGATGTTAATCTGGCTTCTCTTTTAATAAATTATGCTTTCCAGTAACTATTTACTTATGGTGAATGACCAATCAACAACAACAACAAAATATTTCGGTTTTACGAAAAGGAGAAACAAAACTGTCAATATTAATGAAAATAATTTTCGGTTTAAATAAAGAAAATGACAATATGACAAACAAAGAGACTAATGAAAATATTAACTTACTCATCATAATTAGCCAAGAAATGGTGGTTCTTAAATGAAGAACCAGGATGAACTCTCCTGGATTCTCCAATGTTCTCTGAATGATGACGTTGCAGCCATGGATTAAATTCTGGTTCCTCTGCTATCATTGGACTAGATGTAAAGGGAAAATACTCTTCGGGAAAAGTGTCCTCCTCATCAACTTTTGCCCGCACTATATCTGTACTCACTATGCGTTTTGAACTAATAGTGTGAGTTATTCTATCTCGTCCACAAGGATGCAGAAGATCATCTGAGGGTGTTTTGTCTTCAGCTGGTAAGATAGCATTGTTGTCAGCTGGAAAATCAGTCTGAGCTTCCATAGATTCTGTTGCTGACTGAAGCTAGGTTTATATGAACAAAAACATATCATTAGCTGGGTTTATATGAACAAAAACATTTCATTAGCTAGGTTTATATGAACAAAAACATATCATTAGTTAGGTTTATATGAACAAAAACTATCGTTAGCTGGGTTTATATGAACAAAAACATATCATTAGCTAGGTTTACATGAACAAAAACATATCATTAGCTAGGTTTATATGAACAAAAACATATCATTAGCTAGGTTTATATGAACAAAAACTATCGTTAGCTGGGTTTATATGAACGATAACCGATCATTAGCTAGGTTTATATGAACGAAAACGTATCATTAGCTAGGTTTATATGAACAAAAACATATCATTAGCTAGGTTTATATGAACAAAAACTATCGTTAGCTGGGTTTATATGAACGATAACCGATCATTAGCTGGGTTTATAAGAACAAACACAGATCAATAGCTTGGTTTATTTAAAAAAAAAAAAAAACATATCATTAGCTGGGTTTATATGAACGAAAACATATCATTAGCTGGGTTTATATGAACAAATACAGATCATTAGCTGGGTTTATATAAAAAAACAATCATGAGCTGGGTTTATATGAACAAAAACATATCATTAGCTGGGTTTATATGAACAAAAACATATCGTTTGCTGGGTTTATATGAACAAAAACATATCGTTAGCTGGGTTTATATGAACAAAAACATATCGTTAGCTGGGTTTATATGAACAAAAACATATCATTAGCTGGGTTTATATGAACAAAAACATATTAGCTGGGTTTATATGAACAAAAACATATCATTAGCTGGGTTTATATGAACAAAAACATATCGTTTGCTGGGTTTATATGAACAAAAACATATCGTTAGCTGGGTTTATATGAACAAAAACATATCATTAGCTGGGTTTATATGAACAAAAACATATTAGCTGGGTTTATATGAACAAAAACATATCATTAGCTGGGTTTATATGAACAAAAACATATCGTTTGCTGGGTTTATATGAACAAAAACATATCGTTAGCTGGGTTTATATGAACAAAAACATATCATTAGCTGGGTTTATATGAACAAAAACATATCATTAGCTGGGTTTATATGAACAAAAACATATCGTTTGCTGGGTTTATATGAACAAAAACATATCGTTTGCTGGGTTTATATGAATGAAAACAGATTATTAGCTGGGTTTGTATGATTAAAAACATATCGTTATTATGAACAAAAACATATCGTTAGCTGGGTTTATATGTATGAAAACAGATTATTAGCTGGGTTTGTATGATTAAAAACATATCGTTATTATGAACAAAAACATATCGTTAGCTGGGTTTATATGAATGAAAACAGATTAGCTGGGTTTGTATGATTAAAACATACCGTTATTATGAACAAAAACATATCGTTTGCTGGGTTTATATGAATGAAAACAGATTATTAGCTGGGTTTGTATGATTAAAAACAATCGTTAATATGAACAAAAACATATCGTTAGCTGGGTTTATATTAACGAAAACATATCATAGCTGGGTTTATATGAACAAAAACATATAGCTGGGTTTATATGAACAAAAACTATCGTTAGCTGGGTTTATATGAATGAAAACAGATTATTAGCTGGGTTTATATGATTACAAACATATCGTTATTATGAACAAAAGCATATCGTTAGCTGGGTTTATATGAACAAAAACATATCACTAGCTGGGTTTATATAAACAAAAACCGATCATTAGCTGGGTTTATATGAACGAAAACATATCATTAGCTGGGTTTATATGACTAAACACATATCGTTAGCTGGGTTTATATGAACAAAAACATATTAGCTGGGTTTATATGAACGAAAACATATCATTAGCTGGGTTTTTATGAACAAAACCATATCGTTAGCTGGGTTTATATGAACAAAAACATATCAATAGCTGGGTTTATATGAATGAAAAAATTTCATTAGCTGGGTTTATATGAACGAAAACCAATCATTAGCCGGGTTTATATGAACAAAAACATATCATTAACTGGGTTTATTTGAACGAAAACGTATCATTAGCTGGGTTTATATGAACAAATACAGATAAATTAGCTGGATTTATATGTACAAAAAACATATCATTAGCTGGGTTTTTATGAACAAAACCATATCGTTAGCTGGGTTTATATGAACGAAAACCGATCATTAGCTGGGTTTATATGAACGAAAACGTATCATTAGCTGGGTTTATATGAACAAAAACAGATCATTAGCTGAGGTAAGGGATCCCATTGTTTAGGTACTGTATAGGGAGAGGGATTAACTGAGAGTTAAGTAGTCCTTTTGTAGGGGTGTGGAGCTGCTGCATCTGGCTGGCTTCATGCATAATCACCTGGCTTGTGCATTGACATATATATACTGAGCTCATTATAGAAAAAGACAAGTGCCCAGAGGTAACAAGCTGAATCTTCCAGATATCTGGAGATTGGGAAAGATGTCTCCCCTTATAGTTTACAACATTAAATTTATGTAATTAACAACTTTACCTTCTCTTTCTAGAAACCTGAACAACTATTTATAGTTAAATTTCAATATGTCTAGTTTTAAAACCAATATTCAAATAACTCATTCATAAAATTTAGTCCACAAGGCCAAACGACATTAATACTGCCGAAACACTAGCTCTGATTTTACTACATGTTTATTACAAGTTATTACCTGTGTACAGCTCTCTGCAGGTTGAGGAGGATTGACAGATTGGAGACTCTGTAACTGGTCATTTAATTCCTTTTGATACTTGTGGAGTCGGTCAATATGATATCTGACTTCTATTTGTGCCTGGTCTCTTTCATCAATTGCCTAAAATAAACATTAACATGTTACAATATGATAGCTGATAGATGCAATAGTTTGGGCAATTTACATGAAATGACCCAATGACCATGGTGGAAATTTTAAGAAATGGCACTACTTGCAAAGTACTATATAACAGGAGGTAAAAAGTCTACAATCTTCCTTTGTGTAGCTTTTCAGGGTCTAACAGGGTCTTAAAAGGTTTGGAGTTTCTAGAAAGCAACTAAAAAACTTAAGGGGAAAATACCCTAGTAGTCCCACCACCGAGTGTTGTTGACTCATGTCAGGGACTTGTCTCAATTTGACTTGACTTGAAAAAAATGACCTGTGAGACATGAATTGACTTGCAAGAAATTTTTTTTGGGGGGGGGTTGAACAAAGAAAATCTACTGGAGCCGAATTTGAACCAATGACCTCCAGATTAATGTGCCAGTGCTCTACAAACTGAGCTATCTAGGCCTCCCTACTTTGTCAATATCTTTGTTCGGGGGTGCCAGTCAGAAGCCAAACAACCGTTTACTACCGTGTAGCCAGGGACCACACCCAAGTTTACGATACAACCTGGGAAGCGGCAGCCAGGCGATCACCTTAAGGGGATTATTATTCTCCTTATTATTTATTCGACCTCAACAATACAAGACAAAACATACAATACAAGGCAAATCGAAGACCGATAAAACCAAAATAGAAACAACAAAGCAAATGTTATCCCGCACATAGTAAAACAGGAAAACTGAAGAAAAAACAGACATGAAAAAATGAGGGTGAGGAAGAAGAGCAAGTTCCAACACATGCATGTTCTTCGGTCAATCCGGAAGGGTTAAATAACAATGTCAGACAGGATTTAAACAGCTGGCTTTCTTGGCGGAGAGATGTCGACAGAGAACAAGTTACAGCAGCATGCCGGATGTGTTGTGGAATAGTATCCCACAATTTTGGGAAACGACTGGACGGAGAGTGAAGTAATACATGTAAGTCTGTACACGCGGGAAGATGGCAGAATGTGAGTGTGTCAAGACGACCATTGAGGGTTGATGACAATGTTGTTTCTAAGGGATTCGCAGACTGAAATGCCGTGTAGAGCCTTAAAAGCAAAAAAACATAACAAATAATTACGCCTATTGGTTAGGGTGTGCTAGTTAAGCCGCTGTCATCTGTCCTTGTACGACATTACTCCAAGGTTCCAAGGAAAAGAAATGAGTAAGATGTCTGCCCTGTCTGATGCGACTTTTCTTAATAATGCGATGCTTTTGCTGTACTGTCACCAAGTCCGATTACATAAACATTATACATGTATCATCTTTATATGTAGTATCATCCCCACAAACAAGTAAGCTGTGCAAATACTAGCCAGGGGATTTCACACTTTGTGCACACATAATGTGCACTTCATTTCAATAAGAAACTTCATCTGTCTCTGACAATTGCTCTTGGGAATTTCAAAGCTTGTTTTACTTAAACTGGTTGAAATGAAACACTAAATAGAAACTTGCATATTCAATTGCTCTTGTATCCTATAATATGCATGCTGTTTTTCTTTTGTATAATGCAACAAATAAATGATGCAGCCCAGAAGGACAATAATATAATTATGTTGACTCTAGGACAACTGGGAAGGTATCCATGCAGAAAATGTTTGGGTTCGATAATCACGGTAGAAGCAAGGTTCAAGAGGTCATACCATATCCAATTTAACTAGGAGTAGCTGAGTGTCTATGGTGTTTTCAAAGTCTGTGGAATGATCACTCAAATGTGGGTCCACCATAGAGACGTATGTTAGGCCAGTCACCCCCATGGATGGGCCTGTCTGTCTGTGGCACAAAGCCAGCACCAGAGCGAATAGTGTTCTGCCAGGCGACTGCTAGCAAAACATAAACTTAGCCTGTGAGAATGTATACCGATGGCAAGGTAGTTTCTCTTTGCAAGTAAGACAAAGAGGACCAGGGATGCCAGTTCTTCTCCTCCCCCCCCCCAAGTTCTCACATTCTATCCTCGCCTTGAAGCTGTAGGAAACCACCAATACTGCAATGAGGGCATGTACATGTACTTTCCATTCAAAACACCTGAGAAAGAGACCCATAAACAACCTGGGAGGTTTCGTGGGTATAAGGTGCCCATGACAGCTAAAGCCTAGGGGGCCAGAGGGGGAATTGCACCACTGGGTCTAGTATGCTCTTCAGAACAGCTGGTCTGGTGTAGGGACCAACTCCAGCATGGTGCTGCCATAGCCTCTTCTAATATTGGCCTTTCAGGCCCCGGCATTGAGCTCACTTTTAACCTTGACAGCCAGCTTTGCCTCACCTTCTCTTTTTGTTATTCCACATGCAAGGGTCCAAAATGAAGGCCTTGCCAGAGCCTGTACTTTAAATCAATTGTGACATTTACATGTCCTTATCCTGACACGATGCAGGGGACATACCTACATACCCGGGTCATTCCCCGAAAGATACAGTTCTTATCCTTTTGGAATAATCTGATTCACAAATTAAAACAAAAGGTCAAAGGTTCACACACCTAAACAAACTAAATACATCAAGTCAAAAGTTCAACAACCATTTGAATGTTTTACAATATAAGAGGTCAAAGAGAAAGTTGGCACTACTCTGTCATGTGATAGTCCTTCACCTTCTAAACCTAAAAAAACACCATCATGTTGAAATTAAGAAACACTTCAAAAGTACCTATAAACAATGTTGCAGCTATGAATTAACCTTTTTGTTATATCCAAAACCTTTGTTTGTTAAAAAACAAAATTAACATTTTGTTATTATAAAAGTGCTTGGGAAAAACAGTTGCTTTTAAAGTTCAACCCAAACTGTAAAAGTTGCAAGTCTTCTCACCCTCAGTCGTTCTTGTTTGACTTTGTTAAGCTCATGCCATGTGATGTTGTAGTGTTTCTTGAATGTCTCAGCCACAGTCTCTGCACTTAACCGTTTCTGCAAGAGCTCCTCATTTTCAGATTTACACTGAATAACAGAACACAAATTAGATAACATTTACAATATGTTGTCAACTAGGTATTAAAAGCACACAGTAATAATTCATGCAATATTGTACGTACATGTGCATGCATGTATGTATCCATAAAAGACTTTCTCATTTTTCATCTAATGGAGCATACATAATGATCGGGAACATGTTCAAACCTATGAATGAAAAAAATCTATTCAAAATAGACCAATACATGAGCCAAAAAAAATAAATTTAAAAAAAAATCTATAGTTTACAGGCCTTCTTCTCTGTTATGGCAATGATTGCTGCGTGCAGTAAATAATGGGCCTCACATTGCTGCGCAAGGTGTAAACAAAAGCAATTGCAGATACTGAGAAAGGCGCATTTTATTGGCCTTTTTTAGCTGTTCCAAACTGTCGTTTTCGTCAGGATTATTAGGTGTTGAGGCACTCCACTTTTTTAGGGTGAACAGGCACTCCATCCAAAACATCTCTTTTTATTTTTTATTTTTTTTTTTTTCTTTCAGTTCTTCGTGGTCTTCTCCGCCACAATATTCTGCTAACAAAGACACACTTCAAAACCTCACACAACCTTCACACAAAGTTAGATCTTTATTAGAAGATGAAACCGCTTGTAGTTGATATTAATATTTGAACAAATCATAACTCCTGAACCACACATTTGATTTTTACATTCTAAACATCAATGGAAAGGTCTTCAAACACTGAACAAACACTTCACAGAGTGTGACCCCAGTTCACCTTGACTTTCAGTTCCAACGGGAAGATGAAATTTCGTAAATCATATGTTAAGAACTTCTTATCATTTAATCACAAAATTCGCATCGAATTGTAGGTCTCTGAGCCCTTTTGCTCATTGATAAATATCAATTTGATCTTTACTTCTGGTTTAAATTGGACGTTAAAGCCCATCACATACGTACATGTATTGACCCACATTTAAACCACATAGATAAAACTGTACATAAAACGTGTACAATAACAGTGTGAACACCAGAAGCACAGTGGCTGGCTGTTGCGCTCCTTTGACCATATCAGGTTCAAAGTTGCTTGGTTTAGTCTGATACAGCTGTCCACGCAAAACACGTTGTTTACAGTCAAATGTGAGCACTTGTATCCTTCAAAGACACACTCAGGGCCAAGTTTGATCAGCACAAGTAAATGACACCACAGAGAAATAGACAAACTTTTTAAGTACTTCTGAACCGAGTGTATGCTGTACGTAATTGTTTTAAGTACCGTAATCTCTGGCTTTGGCTTATAAACCGCGGTTCATATGTTAATTTTGACCAAAACAAATATGCATCGGGGGGCTTATACGCTAACGTATTAATATGAAGAACTTAGAAACCAGCGCACATTTTTTTAAGAAAGATCGTTTGTAAAATATTTCTTGATACAATAAAACAAAAATGAAACACAAAACAAAAAAAAACAAAAAAAACAAATAAAATACGAAAAATAACAACTAAAACTTGCAAAACATGGACTGTGTGATGTGATGATTGTGACGAAATGGTGTTAAAAATCCCAACACATCTTTTGAATTGAGCCAAGGAGTATATCCTTTCCAACCGGCCATATTGTAGCGGGCAAACACAGCACGCACGTTCGCGATGCCATTTACTCACGTGAGCTACCACCTCTAGAGGGCGCTACAATTTTACCGGCATCTCGTATAAGTTGCGACAAAGAGCGTCAAAAGCGGCAAACTCTGATAAACACCGACAATCTGCGACTTCCTGTTCACACGTGCGAATCCGGGTCGTGCCGCGCTGGTTAACAAAAACATGTATCAGTAATGTACAACTTAGTGTGCGGGTACCATTGTTAGTGATTGTACAAACACGGAAAATAGATCGCAATGTTTTCATCGAGCGCTGATCCACAAACAGTAAGCTTATTTTGATAAGTTTTATGTTGAAAACAAGTCAATCTATTTCTGACATGAAAGAGAAAGACAATCTAAGCGCTAGCATCTGTTGTTGAAAAACAATGATTCTAGGGCCTCAATTCAGTCAATTGACTGCGTGGTTTTTTGTGGTGTTTTTTTTAGCCCCATCCGAAAAGTTCCCAGTAATACCGAATACCGAGGTATTTTGGCCACGGTATATCCTGGATCCCGAAATAAAAAACCACCCAAGCTTAGCCTGTATACATGTTATGTCAAAAGAAAATAGATCCACTTTTGACTGAAGACCAATAATGATTTCAAAACGATTGTGTTACCTTGGCATCAACAACTACATCTTGACTTCAATGCAATGCAAGTCGTCATTTGCGGCGATCTTCAATGACTGGTGTTCTGCGCACCATCACTGTACATCACCTCAAAGGACCGCAAAAACGCACGACCCCTATGTGTGTGTGGTCATGCCTGCGGCTTATACGCCGTGCGGCTTATAAACCGATACAAAAATGTTGTTTTTGGACAATTTCTGGGCACTGCAGCTTGTACATCGGGCGGCTTATTACGGTAATAGCACTGCGGACGTTGTTGATGACAGCATTCTTGGGCAGTGCTACCTACTTTCAATCACTAGGCGGCAAATTCCATGAATAAGTGGGCAGCAAACCCAGATCCTATCGAAAATCCTTTCTTTTGGGAAACTGGTGTCACATACTCAGCTTGAGAGCACCAAAGAAACGGGTAGCTGGGAAGCCCAAGTACGAGTGGGGTGAGCTAGCAGTAAACAAGGAGCTACAGACTCGCTATGCTGTTGAAGTCAAGAACAGGTACCAGGTGCTACAAAGTGACGAGGACGATCTCTCAGATCTCTACAAGCATTTGTGTCTGCGAACCACGATGTTGCAGAAGTCTGTCTGAAGCAAGTCAAGAGAAAGAAAAAGAATGAGAGCTGCAACGACCCAAGAGTTCACGATGCAAGGCAGAGGATGCTCGAGGCACATCATGCCTACAATAGAGAGGGAGATTCTCAGCTCCTACGGGATAAGTACAAGCTTGAGAAGCAGGAGCTATACAGCATCTACGCCACTATCGAGAGAGGAGCTGGAGCAGAAGATAGAAGGGGTCGAGAACGCGCATGAAGCCCAGCAGCATGCCAGTAGTTGGAAGCTGATCAATGAAATCTCTGGCAGATGTAAATCCCAAGCTGCCAAGCTCAAGGCCCCAAGCACTGAGGAGAGTGCAGCTATGGCATGCACACTTTAAGAAGCTGCTAGGGAACCCGCCCGAGATAGTGGATGAGGACACACAAGTAGTCCAAGTGTTCAGCAACCTGCCCATACTTGATAGTCCCTTCTCCTTAAAGGAGTACCAGAAGGCCAAGTCAAGCATCAAGACAGGGAAAAGTTGTGGTGAGGACGGTGTACACCCGAGCTACTCAAGTATGTCCCACTCGATGACGAGTTGGGAGAGCTACCTGAGGAGTGGGTTACTCTTAACATCATACCAGTACCCAAATCAGGTGACCTCTCTACACCAGATAACTACCGGGGGATCAGTCTGTCCTCGCTTGTCATGAAGACATACAACCGTATGATTCTAAATCGCACACGCCCTGTGGTTGATCCACTTCTGAGAAACTGGCAGAATGGTTTCCGTCCAAAGAGAACCACAACTGGGCAGATCCTTGCCCTGAGGCGAATACTGGAAGGAGTTAGGGACAAGAACATGTCGTGTGTCATCACCTTCATCGACTTCAAGAAAGCCTTTGACACTGTACACCAAGGCAAGCTCATTGAGATCCTTCGAGCTTATGGTGTTCCAGGGAAGATAGTCATGGCAATCATTGCAAGCTACAACAAGACGTGGGCTAAAGTGGTCACCCCAGATGGTACCACAGACCTCTTTGAAATCACGGCTGGAGTTCTGCAGGGGGACACACTAGCACCAATCTTGTTCGTGCTCGTCTTGGATTATGCTTTGAGGTGTGCTATCAATGAAAGGGAGGAGGAGCTAGGCTTCACGCTTGCCAGGCGCCGGAGTAGGAGAGTGCCAGCTGTGGTGATTACAGACCTTGACTATGCTGACAACATCAGTCTCCTCTCAGACACAGTGGATCAGGCACAAAAACTGCTTGCAGCTGTTGAGCTTCAGTGTAGCCGAGTTAGCCTGCAGCTCAACTCGAAGAAGACAAAGGTGATGGCAATTAACTCAGTAGACAGTACCATCAAGACCCGAGATGGTGCTCCCCTAGAGGTCATTGAAGAGTTTAAATACCTTGGCGTCCTCATAGGATCAACTGAGAGTGAGATAAGAGTGAGGAAAGCTTTGGCGTGGAAGGCCCTTCATGGTATGATGCGAGTTTGGAGGGCTGATCTCAACGATGACATCAAAAGACGTCTGTTCGTTGCTACAGTTGAGTCTGTACTTCTATATGGAGCCGAGACATGGACTCCGACAGCCAATCAAGAAAGAGCACTAGACGGCGTCTATACAAGAATGCTACGGATGGCCCTTGATGTACACTGGGAAGACCATATGCCCAACTCCCAGCTCTACGATTCCCTACCAAGAGTATCTGTCAAGATCAGGGAATTGAAGGATGAGACTGGCTGGCCACTGTTTCCGTCATCCAGAGCTAGCTGTGAGCCCCTTAGTTCTTTGGGAACCCATTGATGGAAACAGGAGCAAGGGCAGGAGGAGACTAACTTTCGTGGATCAGCTGAAGAGGGACGCAACACAACAAGAAACAACTGAGCTTAGGACGCTGATGCTGGACCGGGATGCGTGGAAGACGACCATCAGAGTTTCCCGAGAAGGCGTCGGCTGAAGACAACCTCTCGCTCAACTACTAAACAACAATTACATAAACTGGGCTTTTACAGGGTTCTTACACTTTCTTACCTCCATAACCTATGACTTTCAGAAACTGACAGAAACTCGTCGTCGAGTTCCTAGTTGCAAATGACCATTAAGTAAGCCAGGCACCTGACTAACAAAAACCATTGGTGCAAGTTTGAGCTGAACCATTTTGACTTTTGCCATGTTCATAAATGTGGACAAAAACGATAATGTTGAACTGATGGATTTCATTTTTAAAGCTTCTGTTGAGTAAAGATGAGACTTTTGGTGATCTTTTCAAAAAACAAAAACGAAATGTTAAAAAAAACATTTTTACGAAGTACAGTCAACTCCCCTTAATTACGAGCTCAGAAGATATGAGACGCTGGTTTATAAAAAAAGGTTTTTCACCGGTGCCGAACTGTCCCACGCATGTTTCTATGTCTTAAAAAACGGAAGATAAGAGCCAGTCGTAACGAGAACACGGATAATACAAGGTATTTTAACGGTCCAGTGATAACAAAATGTATTGTTTTTCATACTTTTGTAGCATGATTTGAAAATATTGTGTAACAAAAGCTTACCTTTCAGTTACGGTTCTGAAATAACATTCTTGTTGGCAAACTATTTATTGGATCGGACTGGCCATACATACAGCTCTGTCCAAAATTCAGCAAAAGAGCTACGCAGTACTGAATTTGTCACATCATGGTCACATGAACGGCAAGTTTGACATCACTTTGCTATGATTTTCATCTTGAGTTATTACAAAATATTGAATTTCTATGATTAATTAGTCAATAAAAATGCATTCATAATTTATATTTTTGTGTAATGGATGCTTGTAAGATCTGTTCTAAGAAGCAAACTGCTCCGTTTTAGCCTATACACGTATGTAGTGCATGCACTACGATGACATGTGTATATCTATAGAGAGCTGAGTTTTTAAGAAAAACAGGCCAGTCTGGCGGACTCTGGTGCTACTATGCGTCCCCCCTGGATTTAACGTTAGATTCATAGCAGGCACCGTTAGCGGTCTTTCCAATCTGGCCTCCACCAGCTGTCCACCGGTGTTAGCTCAACAGCAGCACGACGGCAAATGTGGGGAAATATATTTTTATTTTTAAATTTTGTTTATAAGTCTTGACTTTCCATGACTTTTAAAGAAGTTGACAACTTTCCATGACTTTCAAGGCCTGGGAAATGCAGGAAAAAAAACTCCAAACTCAAGGTTTTCCATGTTCTGTACAAACCCTGTTTTATTATAGGGCAATTTCATCTAGATCATGTCAGCGCTTTAGAAAACAGACAATAGCATTGCAAATAAAACAACAAATTTACAAAAAGCAATTTAGCAACCCCCCCCAAAAAATGCAAATGACACAGATGAAAAAAATCTAACCTGCTGCCGGGAAAAAAAAATACACACACTTGCGACTTTTCTCTTTTCCCTCTCTTTTTTCTTTCCCCTTTAATTTGCCCCCTTTTTTTTCTTTTAATATTTACCTGCTCAACAAAACATGTAGTGTTTGTTTCTAAAACACTTTGTTTTTATTTATTTATTTATTTATTTATTTATTTCTGACCTGAGAACGTAGATGTCGATCAACAAACTTAAACTCAACAATGACAAAACGGAACTGTTTCTGGCAATATCACCATGAATGCGTCGCTATCTTCCGGCTGATATCAGTATGTAGGCGACTCTTCTATTCATCTCTCTGAAAAAGTTAAGAATCTGGGTGTTCACTTTGACTCCCCTAAGTCTAAGTCTCACTACATCACTACTACTTGCCGCTCTATTAAGTTTCACTTGCCCAATATTTCACGCATAAAAAAGTATATAACAAAAGAAGCTTGTCATCATGCAATCAGATCACTTGTCTTGTCTAGACTTGATTATGCCAACTCACTACTAGTCAACATTAACTCCACTGATATCTACAGACTGCAACATCTTCAGAATAGTACTCGGTGCCAGGAAGTATGATGATCCTCTTCCCCTTCTCAAGGAACTGCATTGGTTACCGGTTCAAAAGCGCATCACTTTCAAACTAGCTCTCATCATATTCAAATGCATGAATGACTCTGCCCCATATTGTTTACAATCTCTTCTTGAGCGTCACAATGTCAGTTCGTATGGGCTCCGTTCATCCAAAGACCCGACCTTACTTCACATTCCTCGTACACGCACATCTGCTGGTGACAGGGCCTTTTCACTCTCTGGACCGGTCATCTGGAACAGTCTTTCATCTAATGTCAGGGCATCACCATCAGTTCAAGTTTTCAAGAAGCGACTGAAGACATTCTTATTTCGTAATTAATTCATATCCTTCTTTCTCCATTGTGTACTCCTTGTTGTTTAATATTGCAGTTGTTTGTTGTTATATTGTATTGTACAGCGCTGTTATCTCTTGTAAGAGTGCTATATAAATGCCAGTTTATTATTATTATTTCATTTTCCGGAATAATACAAACAGTGAACTACAGACAAAACAATTACATGTACAAACAACACTGAGTAGTAAACATAACAGAAAACATACAGAAAACACACACCCAAAAAGCTCCCACAGGATTACCCAAAAGAAACAAGTTTCTGTCGAGGGGCTCTCCGAACTAATAAGATAACAGTGATTTAATACATTTAGGATAAAATTCATTAAATAAAACATTTATAATATTAAGCAGTTATTCAAAGTATCATAAAAAATACAATTAAAAGTTACTATAAGTGTAAACAAATAAGTAAATATATATTTTCATTATCATTCTTTGTTTCCGGCCAAACCAACCGACTTAAATACGTTTCAGAACAATTTGGAACGTCCTCTTTTGGTTGCGGTCGGTTGACCAGTTGACAAAAAATGTGCCGGACAATCCATTGTGTAGTGTACATGTACACAGGCATGCATTAACCTTTCTCCAATATGAATAGGAACAAGTACTGGAATTCAAACTTCAAATTTCCCTTTTCCAAGGGTTATTGTGTAATCCCCGATTCCAGACCTGCATCCTTTTGTTGTACAAACAAGGATTACGCGCTATTGGTAGGCTTTTTATCATTGTATTCAACATATCAGAGGTAAGTCCAAGATTCCAGCATACCATGGCAGATTATTGGCCCTGGCTTACGGGTCAGCCGATTCACAGTAAAGACATTCATTATTTTCTCACGAGACAAAAATAATTCCTGGTGCATTTTAAACAGGCTTTTTTTTTATTCCTTTTTTTTAACAGGGTTTCACTTTGACAATGACATTCTCAAATACATATTATTCTGGAAGTTCTAGGGAAAAAAATACCGCGCAGAGGCACGGGAAAATTTATCTAATACCAACCTAGGAAAGTGGTTAAAACTTAAACAGTTTCAGTTGTTAGTGATTAATTTGCTTTGGTCTGATCATAGAGAAAGGATCATGGAAGGAGTTTGAACCTCTTGGGCAGTAACAACAGAGATCAATGGGCCACGCAAACCCTATGTGTACATGGTTTAGGTTGTGCAAAGCCGTAGTATAACTGCGCCGCGCCACTATGGACCATTGGGTGATTGCAAAGTGGAGGTTTGTGTCACAATCGAAATAGCATATGACTGCAAGGTATTTGCGGCGGTGATTATGTTTCCTCTGAAGTAAGAAAATTGTAACTCCTTCTGTGGTACTTTCTTTATGGTCTTATAGACCTCGTTCTTAATGGGTTTTAGAAAACAACACAAAATTTGACTCTGTTTATTTAAGGCATTGTCTATTAATTGTTAATCTTCATTCCCCTTTATTCCTACAAGATGACAGTACAAGATGACATGACTTTACTTTATGGTAAAACTACCCCCTTCTCTCTGACCCCCCCCCCCTGCCTCTCTCTGTTCTCTTTTCACTTCTTTCTACTTGACTGCTTTTGTTTCTCTAATACACTTGTACATGTTTATGTGTGTGTTGTGTTGTGTTGTCATTTAGCCTTTGAGAAAGACTCAGCTAGGGTCTGAACGTGGGGCCATTAAACAAATTTTGGCTTTACCAAAGTTATGTAATATGGGCATAAAATAGCAAGATTAATAATATATTGTACCTTTTCAAGTTCTGTGTCACGACAATGCAGATCATTCCGTGCCTTAAGAAGGCTACCTGCTAATTCTTCACATTTCTCCTTGTAGTTTTGGAGTTCTTCCCTTAATATGTTCAGTGTAGCTTGGGTATACTGATCAACATGAAAGTCCTCTGCAGCGATGGCACTTACAACATCCTTAAAATGGCACAGGTACATATTAAAGTTATTAGTAAAGAAAACAATTTATAATCACATTTACATGGACACTCTTTTATAGTTTTTTGTTCTCCTAAATCTGTCCAATTTCTACAACAGGCCTCAACTTTTACGGCAGCCACGACAGCCAGTGCCTTTGTAACGGCCATAATTTTACCTTCTTCATGGCCATAATTGCCCTGCCCTTTATCTCCGTTTAATATTTACATACATTTTCAGTGTTGTCCAGAAGCGCCGGCTGCCTGCAGTTTCACTTTCATGGCTTATGGGTCCTTTGCCACCTGCTGCTTTACTCAATTGAACTTTTTTTTCCCCAGTTGAAGTTTTGTCAATGATTTAAAAAAATTTTTTTAACAAAACGAAGCGGACAGTACAACAAAAATCTAATGATCCTTTTCTTTATTTGATGTTAGCCCCCATAAACTATCCAGCCCTATCCTGTTCGAATGATTGACACTTCTATTGAGACCCAAAATTATATCTTATACTTAGACATATCATTGACAACATATCAAAAGCAACTTGATTTTTGCCACAGCTTAAAAGCTGGATTTATTCACACACACAAAATTGTGAAATATTCCCCTAGGGAGACTTAGGCAAGGAGCTGGATACCAGACACAGGGCAAACCGGCTAACAGACACACATCAACGATACATTACGGCATGTACAGCCTGCAGAAATTGACAACGTCATGAGACCCAGTAGGCGAAGCCAGGCCCCCGCCGGGGCCACTGTTGTGGCGAGAAAGAGGGACACACATTGTTGACACACCCAGCTGAAGATCGAGGCACCTCCCCAGAACATTTGGTGATGATGAAGCCAAGGGCGGACGTGAGCGCGCCAAGTTCGGGTAAGCGCCTCCTCCGCAGCCTTGCGAGACCGGCCCCTGATGATCCAATCGTCCAGGTACATGAAGATCAAGATCCCTGGTCTTCGCAATGCGGCCCTGACCGCCCGTACAACTCGGGTGAACAACCTTGGTGAGGTCGCGGACAGAACCGGAGCACTGTGGATTCGTAGCAGGTCCCATTGTATTGGAATCGCAGGAACTTGCTGTGCTCTTCCCAGATTGGAACATGAAGGTATGCGTCCTTCAAGTCAAATGAGGCTGACCCTGCCGGTGTTGGGACGGACTCGAGAATGATCTTGAGCATGTCCATTAAGCCTGGGCGGATAGTAAAATTTAGTATTCGGGTATCCGCCGGCCAACTATCCGAAATTAACCGGATATCCGGATATTTTTTCCCCAGTACTTACGTGATTAAGGGGCTTACAATTACATATGTACTAAGGTTCTCTTTATCTCGTTTATTACATCGGTCATCGTATCAATCATCAACAGGGTACAATATACAAATATTGACTGCTTTCACTCGTCCTATGGTTAAACTACGACTCCCGAGGTGGTCCCCGCCTCCCCGGAGCATTCTATTTTCCCGAGGCGAAGCCGAGGGAAAATAGAACACTCCAGGGATCACCAAGTGAGTCGTAGTTTTAACCATAGCAAGAGTAAAAGCAGTCAATATTTGTTTTATAACATCCCTTACAAATATTCAACTCTTCCTCCGTAAGGAGTGCAAAACGAGGGTTTTCCGCAGTCATCTTTAATACTTTTGAAATCACGACGACGCGAATGCAATGGCGAAAACTTTTACTGTGCTGCATGTAGTGTCATGTGATCCGAAAGGGTTACAAACTATTTATCATCCCCGTACACAATACGTTCGTACGCGTATTTCAGATACGCAGATGCACAATTGATTGGGTTTGAGGTGGGTAAAAAAGACGTCTAAGTACTGCATGCCATGTGATCGTACATCACTGATCTCTATATACGTCGGTGTACTCACAGGAATCGGCGTACTCAAAGAACTCAGAGGAAAGTGAATTGTGCCTGGTATATTTCGCATGACTGTGAACGACTGAGTGTGTGACAAGCATCCGCCCGATGATCATGGGTAATAGGAACCCGGTTACCTGATTGTCATTAGAGAACTATCCGGTTTATCAAAAGATATCCGGATAGTTAAAAAACGGTATCCGTGCATCTAACACGTTCCCCCGTCGGGCCGATGTAGCTAAGGTTGAAACTCAAGCAAATTTTTCAAGTATTGAGCGGAGACCAAAATCAAGGCAGTGAAAGGCCGCCATTAATAGGTCTGTTGGGACGGTGGAGTCATCCTCACATCCTGAAACCAGGTATTCATTCAGCAGCAGGAGGAAGGAAGTCAAACACATGCCGAATCTGGATGCGGAATCAAACATCTTCAAAGTGTCCTCGAATTTATCCTGCATCTTGTAGGGGAAACATCATTTGGATGCCAGGACTCCCCCCGCATCTGCAGTACTATTTTGCAGCATGGAAAAGAGGAGTAGAGAATTTTTTTTTTTAGTCCTCCTTAGGGAAATGGTAGTAATCCAGTTCCCGTCGTCTGTAGGCAGTCCATTTTTCAGCAGACATTATCTTTTCAATTCTGTTTGCACAAACCTGATCAAAGGGGAGAATTGGTAAAATTTATCAGTTCCCAAAGTAATCCCAGTCTTGCATTTAAAAGATTTGCGATCAAGTTGCTTTGGCTCTGCCGCGGCAAGTAGCTGGAGAACGCTGATCAAGCCTCGTTGGATCACGCAGAGTTTCGTCTCCGCGATTGATAAGCGCTGAAGCTTGGCTAACTTGTCCTTGTCACCGCTGGCAATATCCGAGGGTGATGGGCAAATTTATTCCTGTGAGCATGAATTGTCATTGCATGCTGCACGGGTCCCGACCTCGCGACTGTGCTCCCTCGGCGTCAGATGGGGGACTCCGAGGCTCGGCTCACCATGTGGACAATTCACGTTGAGCGTGAGTCATCCAACGATTGTCAATTACCGATGATTGGTGAGTGGAGCTTGCCGCCTCGGGTGGGTCGACCGCAACGATCACCTGTCGCGTGGCAGCAAGAAGTGACATGGAGGCCGAGATGGAATTGAAGGCCTGTAAAAACTCGGCCCTAGAGATCGAGTCATCCGTCCGGTTGCGGGATTGATCCGAATATCCATCTGAGCTCGAGGACGAGCGCTGTGAACGTCGGGACTTCTTCTTGGCCGTCTTCTTAGGGCGGACCTGTGAACAATCTGATGACATTTTGGGAATACCAGAGCAACAGAATTCCGATGTTGTGGATAAACCCTGTGATAATAGTCTGTCCAGGCATCCTGTAAAGAATTCCACTGTACCAGGGGGATGTGGGTTCAACGAGCACAAAGAGCATTGGAGACTCGCTAGTCAAGTTGTCCCGTGTTCGGTGCCAAGGAGAGGGCGAACCGATGCTGGACTTGCACCTCGTTTCTCCTGTCCCTGGCGGGCCCTTTTAGGCTTCCTCTGGCAGTAGAGGCCTGGTTTATGCAACCCTTGCCGGGAGTCCGTCTTACGCTTGGAAGTCCCGCTAGTGGTCAGGGTAGGAGACTGGTTCCAGCCAGCTACCCCAGCCGCGGGACTGTCAGTACCCGCAGCTGTCAGTGGCTGCCGGGCGGGGGACTAGTTGGGGAAGGACATTTTCCCACCGCGCAGTTCCCCCGAGGGCTCAGCCTGTCCTGGGGGGTGGTTCATAACCTTGTAAGTCCTATTGACAGGTGAGGCCCTCGGCAAATGTTTCATAATACTCAGAAAAAAAAATCACAAGAAAACAACTCTAAAAACTACTTATTTTCTTTTTAATAGCAAAACTTCTCTAGCAAGAAACAACAGTAAAGACGTTCTTTAGTCTAATTAAATTCAATCCATAAAAAGAAACACGTCCTACCAGTACCATGCTAAGAGAAAAGAGGAAGGTCATGGGGCGGGATTTCCGCAGGGCATTGTAGGGGCCCAGAGGGTGCTGTTTGGTAAAACTCTTAGCATCAATGCCTGCCGGCCTAAGAAATATGCAATGTAGTAATTCACTCTACAGGTAATGTACAAGTGAAGTAGACTCAGGGTTTAGATTCGGATATTTGCATTAAATCAAAAGATTATTCTAACTACAGTACCGGCCACAAGTAATTCCAACCCCCACGAGTATTCCGCAGGGAGTAACGAGTACGTGGCGGGGACCCCCGCAAAATACCCGCGAGTGTGGGGACACACGAGAAAAGTGCCTTGGGCCCCGTAAGAAATTTGCAGGGCCAAGCAGATGGGCTACACAACCCACTGAACGTTTGCGGGGTAATTGTAACGGGGGGGGGGGGGGGGGGGTATTGTTCACCGATTTTACTGTTTAATTAATACTGTCAGTAGTTAATAAAATACCACACCGGTGTCTTGTGTCTTTATTCAACTTGGATAAATTCATAATTCCTTTATTCAATGCCGTCGGGTCCGTCTAATTCAACAAGAAGTACATGTTCAACATTGATGGAAAATCAACAAAGCACCGCCGCGTACACGACGACAACCCTCATCGGTGGCATCTCGGAGGCAACGTTAGAACAAGGTCCCCTAGCAAACGTTCTTGATGTTTTATTAGCCTTGGTACAAGGCTTTGTGCAGTACAGAAATACGCAGCCTCTATTACAATACACTGTGCAACTATGTTTTACTCAACTTGTGAATGTGTACTGAGTTGGAGTCTAGCCAAGCTTTCGCATGACAGCCAATCACTGCGTGCTGATAGATAGACTTTGGACCCTGTGGGTGCATGCACGGCATAAACACGTGGTTTTCTGTTTAAGTCTGTGCATGTATTCCTCCTGTGCGTGGTAGATACATGTAGTGAAGGCAAACAAGCATCAAATCTACAACAATCGCGGCCATGTCAAAAGTCAAATGTAGAAATAAATGTTCGGACATTGCACAAGCTTAAAACAATCTCTTTACATTGTAAAAGGAGATGTGACCACCGTAGGCTTTCTAACTATTATCCTGAAATTTGCTTGCTCCCAAAAATAATTATAAGTTTTGTTTTCCCGCGAAAAGAATTTTCCTTTATTCATTTTCTCGCCCCCAAAACCTTTTACCAGCACTGAGTTGTTCGATTCAGGCGTGGGCCCAAGAGTGAACAAGATAGTGGGAACGAATTAAATTGCACATGGCGGACAGCACCAGGCCAATTTTTTCGGTGACAAAACAAATTTAGGACAATTATTTAGGCGAGAAAACTAAACAAACTATCTTGGGTCTATTTGCGAGTGCTTTTGAAACACATAGTGCATTACACAATACTATCAGAAAACGCTCGTAAATATAGTGAAGAGGCCTACTTATAGGTCTGTTAAAAAAATGAATTCCCCAAAATTATAAGAATTGTCATTGCTGGTGCGCGCGCTTGAGCCGCGTACTGCATGGTTCGTTGCTGGTTTGCGTGTTTAAGCCCTGAACAGAATGGTCGGTAACGCACATTTCTTTGGAAACTAGCTTGCTCATTAA
Source organism: Pycnopodia helianthoides (assembly GCA_032158295.1). Lineage (NCBI taxonomy): Eukaryota > Metazoa > Echinodermata > Asteroidea > Forcipulatida > Asteriidae > Pycnopodia > Pycnopodia helianthoides. Next base: position 7,764,472 of record CM063245.1, on the reverse strand, counting down.
ATACTAATGTGTGAGGTTTATTTCATAAAACGATAACACTAACTAAGTGATATTTTTACAGTATAGTACAAAGGTAAGATTGTTGTCTTTCTTCTTTTTTTGTAGTTGTTGTCTACTTTGCAGGGTTGGGGGTTGTTGTTTTTTTGCTGGGCGATTGACATCGTAGTACGTGTGGTACTTCTAGAACAACACATGTACCGCAATCTTTTCAGCGCAGCGGAACTCAATCGCTTCAAGATCATTCAGGTTTGTTTAAAGAGGATAGGCCATGGTGATTGAAGTTGACGCTATTTTTTTGTTTTTTGCTTTCTATAATTTGTTGCATCTTTTGTAACATTACATTAAAGGTATTGTACACTTTTGGTAACAGCTCAAAATCAGTGTCCACATTTTGTGTGATTAAACATATGCATGAACAAACAAGCCTGTGAAAGTTTGAGCTCAAATTGGTCATCGAGGTCACGAGAAAATAGTGAAAAGAGATCTTATGTGTTTTCTGTTTTTTCAAATTATCGCGCGCGATAATTACTATTGTTTTACTCATTTCTCAGAAACGATAGCATTTTAGGCATACCATTACTTACTTTAAATCATGTAAGTTATGTGTGAATCTGTGGACATTTTGTTTTTCGATCTTACCAATAGTGTACAGGGCCTTTAACAAAAGAAGTGATATTTGCAGGGAGTTTTTACTCCGTTCACTAGCCCGCCGCCTAAATTATTTTATCAAAATCCTGTAAATGAGGGCAGCAAACAAACATGACGCCACTATACGTACTGAATGCCCGGATGGTCTGTACTGAGCAATGCTCAATGAGTAACAACAAACAGCCGTTTGACAGAGGGGTACGTACTGCGACGTCACTATTCTTTTGAATTTTTGGAGACAGCTTTCTGGCACCGACTGCTGTTGTTCCGATTTTGCCTGAAGGCGGAGGTGAAAAGAGGCTTAGAAAATGCGTTGTAAACGAATACCCATTCATTCTATAACTCTGTCACAGTGTTTTCTTGGTAAATATAGGTGTATTTAGGGATGTAAAAAAATGTTTTTTAGAGTGACCTCTAGCGTGGCCCAACCTCTTTAAGTTTCACTCCTATGCCTGTCACTGTTAGTGTACACAGTAGGCCTTCTGCGCTGTTATCATGGCAGGTATTCATGTTAACCCATGCGTGAAGTTGTAACAAGACTTTTTTGCGGGGGCCTTCGTGGGGCCCTGTAAAGCACGCTTGTGGGGGCCCCGTTGCATCCACGCAAAATCCTTGCGTGGCAGCGGGTTTCCCCAGACCCGCCACGCAGTTTACTCGCGAGTACCCGTTCCGTACTCGCAGGGGTTTAGAATTACTTGTGGCCAGTACTGTATATTGAGCACGGGAAGAGGTATGAATAATGTTGATGCTGAAAATGTAAAACGCAGTGACAGGTCAGGCGTCCTTAAAAAATACTGCTTTGGCATTTAAAAAAACATTATGTGGAAGCATCTAGTTACTTACTTCATGTCTCTTTGCCTGTTTTAATTCTTCTTCCATTGTTGACATTCGCTGAAGCATCTCTTCCCTGGCTACTTTTAACTGCTGTTTGTCCAGACATGATTTATGCCATATTTGGCGCCTGATTTCGGCATGATTCTGGGCATCTTGTAATCGTTTCTCCAGTTCATTAACTTCTTTCCTTTTCTGTAATTTGACCAAGAGCAAGTGTGTTAGTAAAATTTGAATAAACAAGGATAAGGAATAACTAGCTGATGTCAATGCTGATGGTCCCAAGGAAAGGAGATGTGTCAAATTTCAAGAGTTATAATTATATCAATCATGGAATAAAGAGCTACTTAACCCTTTAAACACTGTTCCGCCCCAAACCGCCCGGCTTATTACTCACTGTACCGCCTGAAACTGCCCGAAAATCATACCGCTTTTTCAATGCATTAACAAAGCATCTTGATGAATAGCGCCACACCAAGTGTCATACATTGATACGAAGGGTCGTAGTTCCTCTTTCGAATGCAACGAAAAGAATATACTGTTGCCATTGAAAAAAATGATGTAATCCCTTTTCAAAGGTCAAGGGTCGATAAATTCCACTAGAGTTCACCGCACGACGACGCTGTGCAACTAACTGTCGGCAACAATGGCTGCCACTTCCCGACTGACGCTCCGTGAAGCTATGCTTGTAATAAACGAAGATTCCGACGACGAAAATGACAGTTTGGATCTTCAATTGGATGCAAGTGAAATTGAAGTTTTACAGGTATTTATTTTGCCGTCTTTTATAACATTTTGTGAGATTCTAAGCTTCAAATTTTGAAAGATAAAAGCAAATATTTCCGTCCTCCGTTGAATGAAAATCAAAGCCCATGTGATACTGTGATACACTACCCCTAGTCAGTTTTGTATTTTTACATTGACAGGATTTTTCCCATCTTTATGTTCTTATTTGTAGTAAACATACTAATAATGGGTTTTATCATCCACAATACTTGCTGTGCATGTTGCTATCTATTGAAACGGGTGTGAGGTAATTTCCAAACCAACACAAATAGTGCAGAATGAACGATGTTTTGAGCAATTTGTTTCCCTTTTTGATTCATTTTTTAACAATTATTTTTTCTACACATTGTCAATAATGTAGTTAGCCCAAATGACATGCAAAATTTAATTGACTATTTGCTTTGTCTACTATACTTTACCCATTTATCTACATAATAAATTATTTACTTTTGTAGTAGAGTGTTGTTCAATCTTGCCAATTCTTGGTCATCATTGTCACTATACAACAAGTACAGTTTCAGGTCAAACATTTTCATGGTTTTATACATCAACTTTTACAAAACTTTGTTGTTCATCCTGTGCACTGAATTTTGTCTGCGACTTAGGGGTTGAAATTCATAAAATCACTAGTCCGCCACATAAGAATTGAAACACAAATTATTGTTAAAAATCTGCTCGAGTTCACTGCAACGCGGTGCATGCCCACCATCAGCCATCACAGCTACTGCTTCAAAATTGATGCTACAAAAAGCTTTTCATAAAAATGATTACTCCAACGACAAGAATTTGTTATTTAATTTTATTTTTTTGATATTGTCTTTTTTTTCTAGATTATTTCGAGTAGTGATGATGACTTCATAGTTAGTCCCGAAGATTCTTCTGATGATGCAAACAATGCTGATGATGTCAATGACGATAGTAATGAAGATACCCCTGGACCGAGTCAGCGTAGTGTCAGAGGTCGTGATGGAAGAGGGCAATGTGGAAGAACTCGTACTGGAAGAGGTCAACATGGAAGAGCTCAGACTGGAAGAGGTCAAGGTGGAAGAGGCCAAGGTGGTAGAGGTCGAGGGCATGGTGGAAGAGGCGGAGGACAAAGGCATATCAGAAACCAAAATGGTGACACTGCCCCTCCAGCAGGATGGTCCAGGACCTTGATTGCTCCCGTCATTCATCCCTACACAGAAACCCCAGGGCCCCAGTGCAACCTTCCGTTTGATGCAAAAGAGTTTGAACTTTTGCTCTGCCTTGTTGGGAATGATTTCTTTGATTCTTTGGCACACAATACTAACATGAACGCCGTCTGCAAAAGGCCACCAATCATACCTGATCTCAACAATAAATATGCTACATCTGACCAATACTGGAAACCCACTGATGGTGATGAAATCAAGGCCTTCATTGGTATAAATATCCTCATGGGGTTGAAACAAATGCCAGAGTACAATGACTACTGGAGCAATGATCCCATGATGAATGACAGCTACATAGCATCACGCATGTCAAAAAACAGGTATGAAAAATTGTCACAGTTCTTTCACTGTAGCAATCCAGCTGACCCCATTGATAATAATGACCGAATCAACAAAGTGCGTAACTTTGTTGAAACGCTTGATGAGAACTTCCAACAAATGTTGATCCCTGGACAAAATTTATCCGTAGATGAATTAGCTATGATAAAGTACAATGGGAGACTGCTATGGAAACAGTATATGCCCCAAAAAACAACAAAATGGGGAATAAAGCTGTGGTTCCAATGCGACTCAATCACCGGCTACTGCTTGACATTTCGTGTATACACAGGACGTGCTGCCAACACCGACCAGATATGAGACTTTGGATTAGCATATACCGTCGTGATGGAACTGATGCAACACTACCTCTTGCGACATCACCACCTTTTTGCAGATAACTTCTTCTCATCTCTGCCTCTTGTGGAGGATCTTTTTGCAGCCGATACTTACTACTGCGGCACTTTGAGGAAAGACAGGGTAGGCATACCAAGACAGCTACAAAATGTGACTTTGAAAAAATATGAGAGTGTCAAGTGGCAAATGGATCATACCCAAATAATTGTTACGAACTGGAAAGATAAGAGGAATGTTTACACAATTGCTACCAACAATGATGGCGCTGATGTTGAGAGGGCCCGCTCAAAGTTTTGACATGATGAAATGATTACCATTCCTTCTGTCATTGCTTTGTACGACAAGTACATAGGGGGCGTTGACCACTGTGACCAGTACCGTTCCTACTACAAAGTTGGACGAACGGGGAGACGCTGGTGGAAGTACTTGTTTTGGGGATTGTTCAACCAGGCACTTGTAAACGCATACATCCTGTGGGAATTGTCAACAAGACCACATAAGAAAAAAAAGCGGAGCTGGTCACTGAAGGCATTCAAGATGGCAATCATACATCAGTTGATAGATGACTTCACATCGCGCAAGAGGACTTCAGTGGGTCTTGTCAAGAGACCCATAGTTGATTTTACGGGTTCCATTGGTTATAACATGGCGAAGGCATTATCTGAGATTCTTAGCCCTCTCTTCAGCAAAACTGAACATCATGTTTTGAACTCCAAGAAGCTTGCTGATTCCCTACGTGGCATATCCATTGAGGAAAATTAAATTCTGAACTCTCATGATGTCGTAGCTCTTTTCACCAATACACCAGTTGACATGACCCTAAATATCATTCGCCAAAGACTGGAACAAGACAAAGATCTCCAAAATCGTACTCTACTCAACATCGACGACATCATTCAACTCACCGAGTTTAGCCTGTGCAAAGTTGCATATTTCACTTACGCTGGCATCATTTACAAACAGTGCTATGGCATGGCCATGGGTAATCCTCTCAGTCCACTTGCATGTAATCTGTTCATGGAATGGCTGGAACAAAAAGCTATTGCATCAGCTCCCATTACCTGCCGCCCTTGGGGACGTTATGTCGACGACATTCTGGAAATCATCAACAAGGGTGAAGTGGACAACTTTACCGAACATCTCAACCAAATAGACCCTTCTGAGAGCATTAAGTTCACCCATGAACAGGAACAAGCTAAGTCATTACCTTTTTTGGACACCCTCATCATTTGTAAACCAGATGGTTCTGTCAAATTATGCATCTACAGGAAAAAGACCCACACTGATCAATATCCTCAGTTCACTTCTCACCGTCCCCTTTACCAAAAACTCGGAGTGATTAGAACTCTCCTAGACAGATGTGATTCCTTGGTTACAGAGGAAAGCGACAGAATCCAAGAGGAGCAACACATCCGTGATTCCCTCGCCTCATGTGGATATCCCCCATAGACAGTAAATACAGTCAAAGCCAAAACCAAGGGAAAAAGAGCTAAAACAACAACTAAGACCACCGATGATGACACCACTCGCACCAAAGGGATGGTTGTCATCCCCTACGTACAAGGCCTCTCGGAACGGGTTTCTAGGGTTTTTAAAAAAGCACGGTTCCACATCAGCCTTCAGACCGCACCGCACTCTGCGTCAACTGTTGGTTCACCCTAAGGACAAGCTACAACCTCAACAAAAAGCGGAGGCCATCTATGAAATCCCGTGCTCTGGTTGCCCCAAAATCTACATTGGTGAAACGGGACGTGCGTTTGGCACCCGCCTACTAGAACACAAAAAAGAAGTGGAAAAGTTTGAAAATCAACCATACACTCGGTCTACTCGCTCTTCCTCCATTACCCAACAACACAGGTCTGCCATTACCGACCATGTTGCGGCCACTAACCACACCATCAAATGGGACAATGCTACGGTGATTGACAGAGAACCAGACAAAACCAAAAGATGGCTTAGGGAGGCCATTTGGATCAGACGCAGGGGGGAGAACACTCTCAACAAAGACGACGGGGCATACAAGCTCCAGTGCATTTACGACCAATTAGTCCAAAACACGCCGACAACGCCCTCTTTGACGACAAAGAAAGGGTATAAAAGGCAGTTGAGCATTGGACATCGTCCCCAGTCTGACGAAGCTCCTAGCTTAGGAGTGAAACGTAACTAAAATAATATGTAAGTAACATCTACATTTTCTGGATTTGTAATAACGAACCTTGTTATCCGGGATCAATTCAACTTGCCACCACCCCTGCACACCACCTTTTTTAAGAGTATGTTATAGCCAATGTAGGGCAGTCCTTCACCTTCCTTATGTTGCTTTAGATGTGCCTGGCGTATTTTGTGGGATCAGGACTGATATCGCCTCCTTTTTTTTTATTGTTTCCTTTTAAATTAAAGCCGAGTTTGTAGGCATAGTTTGGGCGCCCATCAGTTCAGTGGAGCTACTCTGACCATACAAATGGTGGAATCAAACTGTGCATTTACGGCTTCAATTGGGCCTTGGCAAGCTGCCAAGTTTTAGGCTTGCTTTACTTTTTATAGGCCTTGGCAAGCTGCCAAGTATAGGCCAACTTTAATTTTTGTAGGCCTTGGCAAGCTGCCATGGTATAGACCCAATGCACAAAGCGCGCATCTCCTGTCCACCATTTTAGGTGTCAAAACGTGCACAAAAGGATGGTACACGTGTTTACACGTGTATTGATGCGTAAACATGTGTAGGTCTACCATCCTTTTAAGTTTTGACACCCAAAATGGTGGACAGGAGACGCGGGTGTATGCGCGTTGTGCAATGGGTCTTTAGGCCAACTTTATTTTATAGGCTTTGGCAAGCTGCCAAGTATAGGCTGACTTTACTTTTATTCGTTTTGAACATTTTTTTAGGCAAAAATGCCCCTACTGGTTGTTAACTTTTCCCATTCAGGCAATGATAACTTTTGGTTTGAATAAAAGCACTTTCAGCTTCAACAAAAATGTTATTGAAGTTTCATAGTATTTTTCTTGCATTGGTGAGAGTATAATAGATGGCCATAGCTTTTCTTGTCAGAGTATGAGGGATTGTTGATAGTGGGCAGGGGTTTTATGCAAATGGAAGTCTTCTAGTTTAAAGCTTTGATGCAACTGTCAAGGCAGAGGTTTGTAGGTTTTGGGCGTAGTCCATAGAGATGTTGGCAAAGTCTGCTAACGAAAAGGACTAAATCACTTGAACAACAAATTTGTATTTTCACACCAATTTTGATCTAAATGAACAACATCACGTGAAGAAGCTATGGCCAATTATTGAAGGCACAGAAACTGTATAGGTCCTACTAAATTGCTCAGAGACACAGGTGTTAACCAACGGAGAGTGGATTGTAGCCAACAATGGCAGAGGCCATGACATTTTATCCAAACAAGTTTTCCTGTCAACTCTGGAAGTTGATATACTCTGATCAGTGGCCAATTCAGGCCTGCCATTTGAGCGGCAGAACAGTCGAAGAATTAAAACATTGGAACTGCACACATCTTCCATTTACATTGTTTTGTTTAATATCCTGAAGTTTTACATTTGAGAACATTGAGTATTGAGAATGATTTCAAGTTAAAATTTATCAAAACTCCAACTGGACTAATTGATGTACTGTGCATCCCTTTGACGTATTTCATTTTATTATTTTAATGATAATTAATTTTATCGCGTACGCGTACGCGATCAAATGCATTATGCGCTTCGATACACAAACACTGGGGGCGCCCTCCTTTTGATTGGTCAGTTTTTTTCTATTTTTGGAAGGGCGAATAAAGTTTCGCCCAATCAGAGCTGTGCTTTGAGTGGAAGTTTTGAGAGAAGTGCCGCAGATTCCTTTTGTTTATCACTTTTGTTGCAGCTATTCATTAAGCGGGATCAATGACCTTGGCTGTAGAGGGGAATAGAGTTGTTGTTAAGCCAGTTTCAGCACAGAAGAAGAAGATTGATTCTTTTGACAAATGGATCAGTGCTTTCCATGTATTTATGTAAATTTTTACGGTCCGGCATCCAGGCCGTTGTGCAGAGCTGTTGAAATATGCTGAAACTGTCAAAACAGCGTCATTGCAATTTCCCGGTTTGGGCTGGCGTTCCTATGATGAACAATTTCATTTGCGCCAAGCAGCTAATCCCACAAGGTCATGGGCGGAATTAGATGTTGACTTATGGGTATTGGTAGCTGCTGCGTCAGCTTTAATGCCTGCAAATGTCAGCAGTAAGGCAAATTTCAAGGGGGCTTTTAGTAGTAGGCCGGATTCTTCGGCTGCGGCTCATGTTTGTTTTGCCTACAACAACGAACGAGGTTGCCGTTGGCAACATTGCAAGTTTGTGCATAAGTGCAAGAAATGCGCTCTTCCCGGTCATGGTGCAGTCACTTGTAGGGTCAACGTGAATGCAGCGAGGCTGAGGTCAGACCGCCCTGTTGCGCGAAGCTTTACTGCGCCAAACATTAAACGTGCACAACCGGGCTATGGGCAATCAGCTAATCTGGGTCGGGTTGGCATTAAGGCCATTGACCAGGGGGAAAAAGCACAGAGCAATTTTTGTGCCCCCGACGCCAATTAATAATGACATTCTGCGTAGTTGGCTGCGGGAATATCCCGACAGGAATGCTGCTAGTCTCCTGCTGGAGGGTTTTTCTCAAGGGTTTAGTATTGGATTTGAGAGATGTAAAGTTCACTATGCATTGTTTGACAAGGCGGTTGACATTGTTATGTCGGCGGGTGACGGGGCTTGGATGGCCAAATCAGATATCAAGTTGGCTTTCCGTTTGCTTCCAGTCGCTCCCGTTGATTATGAGCTATTGGGTTTTCAGTTCATGGGTAAATATTGTGATGATAAATGTTTGCCGATGGGGTGTTCAATTTCTTGCTCACTTTTTGAGACATTTAGCACATTTCTCGATTTTAAGGTGCGCAAGGTAGCTCAGTCAGAATTGGTTAGTCATTATTTAGATGACTTTTTGTTTGTGGGTGCATCACCACAGTGCTGTGGTAACGTTCTACAGACATTTAAAGATGACTGCTCTGCTTTGGGGGTGCCAATTGCTTTAGAGAAAACCACAAGTCCCAGTCAATCCATTGTTTTTCTTTGCCTTGAAATTGACTCAGAAGGCAAGTTAGGGTGCCGTTTGATAAGGTTCAGGCACTGCGGGGACGTATAGAAGCAACTTGGCGGAAAGCAAAAGTAACTCTTAGGGACATCCAATCATTAAGTGGGTCTCTTAATTTTATGTGTAGGGCCATTGCACCAGGCCAAGCATTCACAAGGCGGCTCATTGCACTCACAAGGGGGGTGACAAAACCACACTTCAAGATACGGATTTCTTCCATGGCTAAACTAGATTTGTTAACCTGGTTGGAATTTCTTGATCATTTTAATGGTATTTCCCCCTTTCATTACCGGGGATGGGATAGTAGTGGTGTACTTGAGCTGTTCACGGATCGGATGCTGCGGCTAGCATTGGATTTGGGGGTTACTTTGCAGGGAAATGGTTTCAGGGTAGGTGGCCCACTACCATTTTAGACAATCCCCCGTCTATTGCTTTTTTAGAGTTTTACCCGTTGGTAGTTGCAGTTCACTGCTGGGGTCTGTTATTGGCAGACCGGAAAGTTTGTTTTCTTACTGATAACACCGCAGTTGTGCATATTATTAATAATCAGTCCTCACGATGCGATTTGATTATGCAGTTGGTCCGCAATTTTGTGTGTCGATGCCTTATGCACAATATTGTCTTTAAAGCTGTTCATGTTCCGGGGGTGCACATTGCCGATTCCCTGTCTCGGTTTCAGGTCAAGCGTTTACGAGTGGTGGCCCCCGGGGCAGACTCCAATATGACCCCTATCCCGGAGCTTCTCCGCATGTTTTAGCAGGTGAGGTAAAATGTCTGCTCTCAGTAGCTTTTGCCTCCAATACCCACAAGACCTATCAAACAGGTTGGAGAGCCTTTTGTAATTTTCGCCGCCTCCGGCTAGATGGAAATTACAGGGTTTCAGTGCATGACGTGCGAGAATTTGTCGCTTGGCTGTCATTAAAACAGATGGCCCCGGCTACTATTGCGACTTATGTAGCGGGGGTGGGTTTTCATCATAAGGTGCCCGACTCAAGATTTTTGGTTTCTAAATTGATGGAAGGATGTCGTAGGGACCGTCCTTCTGTTGATAACCGTTTACCCATTTCTATATCAGTTTTATCGCAACTCTTGGATGCACTCTCACATAGCCAGTTCAAAGTTTTATTATTTTGGGCGGCCATTTTGGGTGCCTTTTTTTGGGTTTATGCAGATCGGTGAATTTGCCGCAGACTCACGGAATCGTTTACAGGATTCGCTTTTACGGTATTCTGATGTTCAATTTCATGATGTCGGTACGCCTGCGGCCTCTGTTCTTATTTATTTCGGTTTCACGGGGACAAATAAAACCAGTTCCCCACAACCCATTCGTTTGGTGAAATCGTTGGACAAATTTCTTTGCCCTGTTTCGGCATTTGCAGCCTCCGTGGCGTTGAGACCCTCTCACTCGGGTGCAGCATTTACATTCATGCTTTGTGTGACTGGTGCATACCTGCGGGGTTATCCAGTTGGTCATGTACACTCATGCTGGGCATGCTCAGTTGTGTGTGTGTGTGTGTGTGTGTTTGTGCAAAATATGCAGTTTTTGTTGGTGGCACTATTAATATAGGTTTGTGGGTTCGTGTTATCGGCAGGCAAGCCAATCACCGAGGCGCTAGGTCAAGAAGATGGACAACAGATAAAAGTTGTATCTTCTTGATTTTTTTCGACCAATCAGATTGGCGTAATTCTTTTAAGCGGGAATGCAAGGCGGTGCAAGTTAGGGGGCATCAAACTTTTTGGTTTCAAAGTTGTTGGTGGGTTGTCGCAGAGATCGTCAGGTTTTTGATCAGCGAATTCCTATAACAGTGCCAGTTTTTTATCGCATTTAAGCAGCTTTACCCCATGTGTGTTCTTCTCGTTTGAGGAGTTACTATTTAAAGATGGACATGAACGTGTATTCCAAGCAACAAGAATCATTTAGCCTTCTTAACAATGTATGTACAAACCATTTTTATCAAAACAATAAAAGTTTGAAATGATAACAAATTCAAAAATAAAAACGACTCTTACGTGCAGGCGGCGCTGTGTGCTGTTTTTTTATAAAATATTGAGGCTAGACTGCATGTCTTTTTATCGCCAAAGATACTTCTATTCAGGAAAAATGCCAACTATTCAGTCAGTGCGCAGCCAGTTGAAAAGTGTTTTCGTTTATTTGTTACGTATGCATAGACCGTGTGGTTATCTCTCGAGTCTCAGTCCACGGACCCGTATGCGTGAGTGCGACGTATACACATCACGGCGTATATACGTTGTATACATACTACTAATGTATATACGGACGGGCGCAGGGTCCAGTCTCGATCCACGGCTGTACGTCATCAAAACCAGTGAAATATTTTATTCATGATATGTAAATGAAGTGATGACGGCACGCTCATTTCGCGAAACGGCCGCTGCAATGCAACAGATTCACGTCAAATTGTTGTCTTTTTAAAAACATGTCTGAAATTTTGAAACTTTGTGTAAGTGAAACTAAGGTCTTTATTACACTCCAGCAAACATGAATTTAAACATGCAGCATAATTTATTATCTCGTTCATATCCATCTTTAATGCATCGATGTTTTGTGCCTTTTATGGTTTTATGTGAGTGGGTGAATTTACTGCTGATTCAAAGAAACACATTCAAGAGTCCATACATTCAGTGCTACAGGTGATTCAGTACTCATTTCATTTCACATTTCGTAAGAATAACCAGTCCGGTAATACTCTTGTTATTCGATTGGTTTGTGCCTCTGATGTTCGATGACGTGTTTGCCCAGTCTCGGCTCTGCAGGGATTTTTGAAGGTTCGCCCTCTTGGCCCTGGACCCCTGTTTTGCCATTTTAGTGGTGTACCCCTCACACGCTATCAATTTAATGCAGTGCTCAGGAATGCTCTGCTTTTCTGTGGCCTTGGCGAGCAGCAAATTCATGTTTATTCTTTTCGGATTGGTGCAGCTACAGTTGCACATGAGTTGGGGGTTCCCCTTGCTGATATTCAGCGCATGGGCCGTTGGCGGTCTGATGCGGCACTTGCCTACATTCGGCCTGAGGCATTATGTGCTTTGCCGGGCATTAGCTTAAGCTAGATTAATGACTTTCAATTACTGTGTGTTCTCATGCAGGTTGTGTGTGGATTGTTGTGTGTGGATTGATTCGCTGGGCACAGCGTCGGTTGGGTACATTTGTCCCAGTGCTGTGGCGGGGGAGAGGTGGGGCCCGCTTGGCGGACTGGGAATCTCTAATGGCAGGTATGCCAACAAATGCACCTCCTCCAGCGGTGCTCATTATCCATTTGGGCACCAATGATCTGATGGCTATTGATGTGTTTTCAATACGCCAGAGTATTGACATTTTTATGGGGGATATTATGGCTCGGTTTCCTGATACTATTTTAATTTGGTCAGATATTTTGCCGCGCATTTTCTATTTTGGTGCACGGTCACAAAAGAGCATGGAACAACAGCGCTGTGCGATCAACAGATGGGCCCGGACATGTAGTCAGCGGTGGGGTTGCTGCGTGCTGCATCATCCACAGTTTGTATGGTCTGATTTATCTTTGTACAGGTTTGATGGGGTGCACCTCTCTCCCGCTGGCAATAATGTGTTCTGTAATAATTTGGTCTCCTGTATCAATGGTCTTCTGGGGTAATTTTTTCGCTCGACTGTCTTTTTTCTTGGGGCGCGCTTTGCGAGTTTGGCATGTTTGGGCAGAAAAATGACAGTAACTTGGTACAATTTTAACACAAAAACATGTAGCTGTGGTTTTATTAGCGGCAGGGTGATTTTTTGCAGGTAGTTATAACTTTAAGAGCAATCGATTGGGGAAAATTATTTAACACTAGTGCCCTTCGGTTTCGCTGGGGCTAGTTTACCTGTCTCCTCGTTCTTTCCAACTTGGGAGAATTCCAATGTTGTAAATTTTAGCGCATTTGGTAAATTTGTTACAGCTTCATTAATTTAAATTATAGTGCCCTTCGGTACCGTTGGGGCTATTTTAATTGTCCCCTTGTACGTTCCAACTTGGGGAATAATAATTGTAGGCTTTCAAAAAATTGTGATGTTGTAGGATTACACCTACAGTTGTTTACAATTGTAAATTTTTATGGCAAGGTATGTTACATGTTGTGCATCTGTGGAGGTCAGTAGGGGACCTGTAACCGGGTCATGTGACCCATTTTGTTTATGTGTGTTAATGTGAGACATGGTTATGGACGAGGTGTCCATTGTGTTTTATGTTGGTAGGACGAGGTGTCCTTGGTGTGGCCTAGTGGCCACTAGTGGTTTTATGAGCATGGTTGTTCATAATTAATGTTATATGTTTAAATGAGTTATGTACCGTAATGTCTTGTATGTCTGTTTAGCTGGTTTGCCCCGTGTTTGGTATCTGGCTCCTTGCCTGGGCTAATTTGATATATCATTGCAATTTTCAATGTGGTGTCACACCAGTAAAACAAATGCAGTGTCAAGCTGTGGCGGAAATGTCAGTTGGTTTATTTTTCCCCTTTTATTGTTGGTCTGAGTATAAACAATTGTTATCAGCTAATTACTGCTAGGCAAGTTATTTGTAACCTGTCCTGGTTCTCCTATTTTTCAGGTGTTAAATTGGAGTATTTGAAGTATTCTTCAACCCCTTTTCATCTCAGGGCCCTTTTCATCACAGGGCCACACCTACCATACCTAGATCTTTCATCAGATGAACAATTATAGCAGACCCTTTTGTCATCACTCCATCTTACCTGTGCTAAGTTACGCTCAGCCTGCTCCTTTTCCTGTTTATGGAGAAGTGAATTCCCGAGTAAGGTTGTTGCCTCCATTTCCAAGTGTTTAACTTTGTGATGTTCCTACAACAAGAATTGGAATACATTTCTTTCAATCTGACCAGTGACATACATATAGGTCCAGTTTTTCAGACAACTACAAAGACATGGGCTGAATTTTTTGTTTAATTTTTATTTAATGCGCTTAAAAAAATGTGTTTAAATTTTTATTTTTTTAAAGTAAAAAAGGGAACTGACATAGTGTACATGAAGATAAAGATGCGTGAGAGGTCTTTTAGAAGGAGATGGGAAATAGAAGCAGCCAAATATATGTTGTTTTAAGTATAAAAGGGACATGGGTTGATTTCTCCCAGAGTTATACACATGTTACGAAGCTCTTAGAACTTTAATAGTCAGAACATACAAGTATTGTTTACATAAAAATATTTTTGAAGTAAATATGTGATATATCGCTTCGATGAATACAGAAACATGCTTGAAATAATAGTCAGGCTTTGGTTAAACCTTGGAGATGATGGTCAGGTGTGAGGTGAATCTTTGGGTTGATGATCAGGTGTGGGTTGAATTTTGAGATGATCGTCAGATATAGATTGAATCTTTGAGATGATCGTTAGTATATTGACTGAATCTTTGAGATAAAAGTCAGGTGTGGGGTGAATCTTAGAGATAATGGTCATGTGTGGGTTGAATCTTTAAGATGATGGTCAGGAGATGGTTGAATCTTTGAGATGATGATCAGATGTGGATTGCATCTTTGAGACAATGGTCAGGTGTGGGTTGAATCTTTGAGACAATGGTCAGGTGTGGGGTGAATCTTAGAGATAATGGTCAGGTGTGGGTTGAATCTTTGAGACAATGGTCAGGTGTGGGTTGAATCTTTGAGACAATGGTCAGGTGTGGGTTGCATCTTTGAGACAATGGTCAGGTGTGGGTTGAATCTTTGAGACAATGGTCAGGTGTGGGTTGCATCTTTGAGACAATGGTCAGGTGTGGGTTGAATCTTTGAGACAATGGTCATGTGTGGGTTGAATCTTAGAGATAATGGTCATGTGTGGGTTGAATCTTTAAGATGATGGTCAGGAGAGGGTTGAATCTTTGAGATGATGATCAGATGTGGATTGCATCTTTGAGACAATGGTCAGGTGTGGGTTGAATCTTTGAGACAATGGTCAGGTGGGGGGTGAATCTTAGAGATAATGGTCATGTGTGGGTTGAATCTTTAAGATGATGGTCAGGAGAGGGTTGAATCTTTGAGATGATGATCAGGTGTGGGTTGCATCTTTGAGACAATGGTCAGGTGTCGGTTGAATCTTTGATATCATGGTCAGGTGTGGGTCGAATCTTTGATATCATGGTCAGGTGTGGGTCGAATCTTTGAGATCATGGTCAGGTATGGGTCAAATCTTTGATATCATGGTCAGGTGTCGGTTGAATCTTTGATATCATGGTCAGGTGTCGGTTGAATCTTTGATATCATGGTCAGGTGTCGGTTGAATTTTAAGATCATGGTCAGGTGTAGGTTGAATCTTTAAGATCATGGTCAGGTGTCGGTTGAATCTTTGATATCATGGTCAGGTGTCGGTTGATTCTTTAAGATCATGGTCAGGTGCGGGTCAAATCTTTATTTAAATAGATACATTGTATGTACGGAACATCTAAAGGGGCTAGACATACAAGAAGATATGAACTTGAGGTGAATCTTTAGGAATTTTGCATTTAAATCAATTTGGGGCAACATTATTGCATGGAATGTCGCCACCACTGATGAGAAAAATATAAAATCAGCACCAACATTAAAAGTGCGTTGAAATTAGCGACCCAAGATCTACAATGATTCATGGATTCATGGTGGTTTTTTTTGAGAACTCTAAAAGAAGGCTTTAGGATTGGGATGTGGTCAATTTGATCTTACTAAGTACAATTCCTAATACAATATAATGTTCAAAGTCTCACTTATATTTACCAATAACTCACCTTCCGATATAATTTTTCGATTTTTTCACAACGTTCTGCTTTCACATTAGCAATTTTAAGCTTTTGATTGAGGCTTTCAATTGCTCGTTCTTGTTCATTTTTCAACTGATGGCTGAATCCCAGTTCTCTCTGTAAATCTTCAACCTCTTGATACAGATCTTCAATCTCATTGACAAATCTAAGTCGAGGTGCTGCAGTTACAAAAAATACAATACACTTGAAGTAATGTCAAGACTTGTGGACAATTAGTGAAATTGTTGTCGCTGTGATAGCAAAAAGCTCTTGTGCGACTATACTCTCTCGATACAGTTATTCTCGCAAGACTTCTGCTCACGCGACCAAGAATGGGGCAGAAGTCGGAAGCTAGCAGTCTCGCAAGAGCAGTGTAGTCATGTAAGAACCATCACGCTATCACTGCGGTGAACGTTTAACATGTTTATTGACTAGTTGTCCACAAGTATAAGAGAAGTCCAAACAGATAAGGCGCCATATCAAAACAGGCCAAAACATTGCAATGCAGCCGCACAGGCGTTGCAATTAGCCTTTTTGAGATACCGCAGACACTATAGGAGTGCACTGTTTGGTTTGGGTGTATACAGACAGATTTACCCAAACCTAATAGTGTCATAGTATTGAGTTTGTCATATCTCAAAATGGCTTATGGCACTAGGCTTTGACAGGTGTTGTTGAAAATTTAAGACTTGATTTGAAAATTAATATCAGATATCATGACACAAATTTAGTGAAGTCAACTCAAAGATCTGTGATACAAGAACCACAACCTTTTTCTTTTTTTTATCTTAAAAAAATGAATTCATAAATTTGCTCATATATTTTTTTTAGCGGCTTCCTGGAAAAGATTGAAAAGTTAAGACATGATTCAACTCATAATCCAATTTCATGACACACGTTTAGAGCCGTTTAATCAAAAATCTGTGATACAGGGACCACAACTTTGAAAAATGTAATAAATGAAGAGACACCAGGCACATGAAGAATGAGGTTGGTGCACAATGCTCTTGGTCTCACACTTTTATTGCTTTCACACTTTTATTGCTCAAGTAACACATGATAATTACACTGATTCATTCAATAGTCCACAGTCTACACTATCGTTTTGCCACATCAAGGAAAAGTCTTTGAATTAAATGAACTTGGTGTGTACAAGCATTTTAGGGTCGCCAGCAAAAACACAATGCTTTGATCATTACTGCAGCTATGAGTGCATTCAAGGAGCGTAGGAACTAGGAAGACGACTTTAACTGGGCTAGATTATATATTTGTGAAATTACAGGTGTAGCCTGGTCTCAAACCTGTGTTTTAGGTCTCGAGGCCGACTTTGAATGGCCTTGGTCTCGTACTTGGCTTCGCTATGTAATGACTCGGTCTTGGCCTCAGCCTCGGCACCTTCTGGACTTCAAGAATAAGCTGAGGCCAATTCAAAGCCACCAGTTTTGACTAAAATTTCCCATCATTTACTTTTCCCAAAAACTTTTTTGTGAAAAAAAAAAAAAATTACTACAGCGAACCTCCGGTAATTGGGCAAACTGTTAGAGCGCAAAAAATGCAACTCAAGTGCAGACCCCACATCGGGCATGGCTATCCCCACAGATGCTGGAGACTCCCCCCCCCCCCCACCACCACAGTAGTGTGGTTGGTGTCTACGAGCGAATACTTACCTGTAGAGCTCAATACTATTTTTGCATATTTCCCTATACCGGCAGGTAATACCGCTAAGATTTAACATAGCGCCCTCTATTGGTCTACCCATAGTGCCCCGCGGTATACCGCGTGATTCTCCTCTTTTCTCGGGCACTAATCAAGGAAAACCGAGACATCGAGGCCAGATGGGGATGGGAGGGAGGGATGCTCTACAGGTAAGTATTCACTCGTAGACCCCAACCACACTACTGTGGGAGGGGGGGGGGGTAGTCTACTTCACTCATACTTACCTGTAGAGCTCAATACTATTTTTGCATAGACTCGCACCGAGTACTGGCGGTGGGTATGTGAGATGTCAGGGTATTATATGGTGCCCCGGACGCCTGACTGCGAAATCGAACCCGGCAGCGCATACGTGCCAATGACGGGACATTAATAATACAGAATCAATGATCAGAGAACAATGAAACATTGAGACTCACCTTCTGTTGTGAAGTCCCTGGTTGGGAAAGGTTCTGCACCAAGGAGGATGCCCTGCTGGCTGCAGTCAGAACCATCCTTCCTGCTCTGCCCCCAGTCTGGAGTACATCCCTCAAGTAACAGTCGGTGAATGTATTTTGGGTCTTCCAGCAGGCTGCCTGTATTATATCTTTTAACCTTGCAGTACCCAACCACAGTGCACAGGCACATATCAAGAAAAACATAACCATTTCAAAATGGTAGATCCCAACCTCGTGATACTCCTTGATATCCTGCAGTGTACCAATACACACGTTTTAGGAGTGGTGTCAATCAACAGGGGTCGTCAATTTGGTCAGGAGGGGTGGTGGAAAAAAAATGTCCCCATAGCTTAAGCACAAACTCCTATCTCTGCGGCACGTGCGCCACAGATCACTACCACAGCTTAGTGGTAAGGCATGTTGTGTCTGGCCGCTCTAGGTTCAATGGCCTTTTGTGAATGAAGGTCTTGTGATCTTGTGCCGACAGCAGACTAGTTTAGCAGACATAAATCATTGAGATTAGGCAGAACAGACCCTCTTAACCTATCAAATGGGCCTGCCACACCTCTCTGGCAGGATGACGTAAGACCGTTGGCACAAAACAGGTGCATCGTTGCAGGGAAACCCCTTTAAACAAGAATGGTGTGTTGACAAACACAAATGCCCCGCTGAGATTAACCTCATTCTTGAGTTATCGCTTAGAAAACATCTCTTTTGTTTTAGCCATAATAACCTTTACCTTAACTTAGGGGGTCCAAAAACAATAGCCTTCTGGAGGATCCCAAGACCAATACACACACCAAGTTTGAAGCTAATATGCCAAGTCCCTTGAGTTATCGCTCGGACAATGATTGCACACACACGCACACACACACACGCACACACACACACGCACACACACAGCACACACGCACACACACACGCACACACACCACGCACACACACACGCACACACACACGCACACACACACACCACACACACACGCACACACACACACCACACACACACGCACACACACACACGCACACACACACGCACACACACACGCACACACACACGCACACACACACGCACACACACACGCACACACACACGCACACACACACACGCACACACACACGCACACACACACGCACACACACACGCACACACACACGCACACACACACGCACACGGAAGGACAAGGCAAACACTGTATGCCCCTTCGGCTGGCTTCGCCGGCGGGGCATAAAAATGCCCATGATGTGGATGCTGCCCGGATTTTGTGGGCCTCCACCGCTCCCGCCGTATCGCCGCAACCAGCCACCAAGTAACGATGTCCCAGGACGCCGGGCCATGCGGTGGGGTCGATGTGATAAGTAATTGTGGGTGATTCTGTACGACTGATGTACCACTTTAGTGCCCTGACAGGGCACCAAAGCTTGTCCTCTCGGACCCACCAAGAGTAAGCCTTGATGTCTGGCACAAAGATGTCTGGAGGGGAGAAGGTGTCAGACTGGTTCTTGGTCAAGAAACCCGTCGATGGTATCAGCCGAACCCCACCCGACTCCCGCCGGATGTGGCCTGCCTCCGAAGTCAAGGAGTGCAGACCACTATGTCGCCTTGACGTAGCTACAGCTTGCAGAAAAGTCCATTTAATGGATAGGTGGAGCAGTGTTGCGCTATACCCATCGGCTCATATCTCGTCATCGAGGTAAGGACGCCGAAAAGGTCCCATGCAGGCACAAGCTTACGTACTGGGGGAAGGGAGACAAACATCCCCCTAATCAGTTGGCCAAGTGCCCGGCTGTCTGAAACGGAGGACCGTCAGGGAACCCGCTGTGGACAGCCGCAATAACCGACAGTTAGTTCTTAATCGTACCTATTTTGAGTTTATCCTCAAAAAGGTACATTAAAAAATATGCTATCTCCCCTACAGGGGGATGTAGAGACTGCCGCTTGCACCATCGGTAAAAATGTCGTAACACCTTTCTGGTGGATGCCCGCCGGCTACATGCTGCGATCGCCGCAGCTCATTGTGAAAAGCCGCCTGCTGCACAGAGTGACTGCGTGACAGCACCCAGCACCTCAGATGCTGAGGGGCTGGGTGCTGGAGGCCCGAGCTGGGTTGGAGATGATGTCTGCCCTCTGGGGGAGGACCACCGGGCAATGAACCAGCAGTCTGGTCAGGCGGGTGAACCACGGCTGGCGAGGCCAGAAAGGAGCTATAAGGAGGATTTTGCAGTCCTCCTGCTCCAGTTTGGTGATGACCCGGGCAAGAAGTGAAATTGGGGGAAAAGCATACGC
Organism: Pycnopodia helianthoides; assembly: GCA_032158295.1. Lineage (NCBI taxonomy): Eukaryota > Metazoa > Echinodermata > Asteroidea > Forcipulatida > Asteriidae > Pycnopodia > Pycnopodia helianthoides. The sequence goes on along the minus strand of CM063245.1, from coordinate 7,744,038 downwards.
TAGGAGTCCATCCCACTGAAAAGCCAGAGCGTCCCTCCGCCATGCGTTGGGGTTGGGGCAGTACAGCAGAAGTTGATGGTTGTTGCATGAAGCAAACAGATCAATGGTGGACGGTCGATCAGTCGAAACAGCAACTGCAGGACTTGAGGACGCAACGTCCATTCCGTCGGGCGAATCCACCCCCTGGACACTTGGTCCAACGGCAGTTTGGGAAAAATCTGTCCCTTCCCTGCCGGCAGCCCCATGCGGCATTTAAAAATCTTTTTGGTCTGCAGCAGGGGATCCTCTGCAGCGGTAAGACACTTTAATCATGTCTCTCTGTACCAACCGCAACTCCGTTTCTGTTATGGACAGTCGTTGTAGTTGGGCGACTTCGTCTTCCTCTCTTGCAGAACCACCGGAGCGTGACGTATGGGTAGACACTGGAGACCGGGAACCGTCCGGGTCACCCGGCGGGACCAACGGCACAGTGCCATGGTCCGATGCGTAAGCCACCCCCTCGGCTGAAAATGATGTCGATGGGTGGAGGCTTAACGCCGGTGGAGAGTCCCGCACACGGCTAACCAACATTCAACCGTGGCCAACGACCGATGGTTGTGGGGGCTGAATGGCCGTATCAGGTGGGCCAACTCCGACGGGCACCTGCCGGGTGCCCGAGAGGGCCGACAGGGAGGTCGATATGGACTGAAAAGCCGGTAAAAATTCGGCCTTCGAGATCGAATCGTCCCCTTTGCGACGCCTGTCGCGGTTGGATCGATCTGATGATTCAGTCGAGCTACTAGAAGATGAACAGCGCGAACGCCGTGCTCTCTTCTTCTTCCTGCCCTTTTTGTGTGACGCACGGTCACGAGGAGTCCCCGACGATACGTCAGACGATGGTTGGGGATGGGCACCCCTGAAAACCAAGTAAATTTGGATGCCGTGGTGAGTCCCCCGGAGCGTAACCAGGCCTGGGAACACTGCCCAACCATGCTCATATCCCCCCGGGCCAACAGCGTCCCCAGCCCCACTGGGTGGGCGGGCGCAGCACGGTCCGAGAACCTGGCTAACAGTCCGCCCCGGCCGCCTGTGTTGTACTCCGCAGAGCCGGGGGGGCACGGGTGACTAGAGCCCACTGAGCCGTGAAGGCTTGTCACATCGAAAAGCTCTCTGCTCGGGGGAAGATCGGGGGGTAACAAGAGGCTTGGTATCACGCCTCGTTTACCCTGTCGACCCTTCTTGGCTTTGGTTCCGGTATTGGGGGCCTGGGTAATCCACCCCTTGCCTGAACCTGCCTTACGTTTGGTAGTCCCACTACTCTTGGCCGACGCCAGGGACCGAGTATTCGGATCCCTGACACCACCAGTAGGACTATCAGCACCAGTAGCCGACAGAGGCTGTGGGCGCTGGACGGAAGACTGGTCCGGCAACGTAATGTCGCCGATACAGTCTACCGAGTCATTCGGGGGGGTTACTTGCTCCCGGTTCCGACAGACGACAGATTCCTCCCAAACCGTTTCATATTTACTCTCAATAACAAGAAGAAACACTCAACACCAATAGCTCCACGAACTAATCTTTCTTTTTTATTTGAAAATCTCTCATGAAGCAATAACTTACGGGAATGAAAGACGAATGGTAACGGAGCTGTCCAAAAGACGTCTTACCCGACCTGCCGCTAAGAGAAAAGAGGAGGATCACTCGGTATACCGCGGGGCACTATGGGTAGACCAATAGAGGGCGCTATGTTAAATCTTAGCGGTATTACCTGCTGGTATAGGGAAATATGCTAAAATAGTATTGAGCTCTACAGGTAAGTATGAGTGAAGTAGACCCTAATAATTTTACAATGTAATAAACATGTACTTTGAGGAGTATAAGACACATCATACATTCTGTGATTTGGAATGTTAACATGTGCATGGTAGGCAGTTTGTCAAATCTGTCTGCTGGTTGTGGCTTTGACTGAGGTATATTTACATTCAGCCTCATTAAAGTGCACAAATACATAGGAAATTTCCAGCAATAGCCATCACTGTAAGATATTTCCGTTGTAATGCAGAATTTTAATGAAGCTGTATCTGGACACCTCAATGCAAGCCACAATGAAAAAGAATGATTTCACAAATGCAACAGTCAGGAAAGTAAAAGTATTTACTTTGACATAATAAAACCGTTTCAAAAATATCACCTTTGCTTAAAGTTTTGGTATAAATTTAGGTGACCTAAACGAATGATAGTCTATAGATGAGGTGTTCTAAATTGAGTGACTACTGCTGAAAGTGCAATACAAGTGTTATATCGGGTTCTTAAAATAAGCATAAACATAAAAACACACCTGGAGTGTATGAGCCACTTATGGGTTCCCTGACCGGGGCTTCAGGTTCCTGACCCGTAAGTATCTTGTATACATTTGGATGTAATTCAACCAAGCACTCCAAGAATACATTGTAGCCATCACGGCCTTTCCTCTGAAGGTTATCAAGGAAGCAACCTTGAGAAAGAAATTTTAATAAAATAGAAAATGTTTTAGTACCAGTACTACATGTATATAGAGGGTTTAGGCAAAAGCAAGGTTTATTGGAACAATCATTAATATTTGTTATAGTTTTTATTTTGTTTTTTAATCCAACCAAGTTTGATTTTATTGGTTGCTAATATTGAAAATAATAACTAAACGTGTATTTTGGGGTTTCAGTTATGCTTTAAGAAACTATATGAAAATTCTTGATTCATTTTGTTGTAGGCACAATTAAATTTGCAGATTTTGTTTTCCTATTTGAACTTCCTGTTGTGGATCGGATGGAAAGGTAAGTACTGGTCATGTGTGAGCATAAAATGTGACACTAGAGAGGAGCTGTAACATTGCAGCGTAAACTTGAGTGGTCTTAAGTCTCTTTGTAACTTAACTGTCAATTTTCTGTTACATTAAACTGACACTCAAATAAATCACTCGATGCACTGTATTCTCTTGTTCAACTCAGTGATGCTTTATTCTGATTCTTCTTCTTTCGACTTGTCTGATTCTTTTTTTTAAACCAACATTAATCTTGAATCACATGTATTTGATTGCAATAACTGACCTGATTCTATGTTTTGGATGTCGGACACTTCGTACCTTTGCCACTTCGTACCCTGATGGACACTTCGTACCTTCAGGACACTTCGTACCGTAACCAAATTGGTAACTTTGTACCGTGGGAGAGGTACGAAGTGACCATCAGCTGAGTCACTTCATACCTTCAGCCGAGTCACTTCGTACCTTCAGTAAAATGGGTATTTCCTCAATAAGAAATAATCGTTGAGTTACTCAATGAATTTTCATTTTGCTTAATTATGTGAATGTCCTTTTTAATCTGAAATGTTATTACTTTTATTGTATAAAAATATCTTCAAAATACCTTTATTTTGTGTTTTGTAAACCCTATATTTTTGTTTTTATGTTCTCATTATCTCGGCCCGCAAATATGATATTGAATACTTTCAAACTTTTTAAATGATTTTTAAATGTTTCATTTCAATGATTTTTTTTTTTTTAAAGTTGATCTAAAAGTGTACTGGTTTTGTATTTGGGAAACCCTTATATTTTTTTTATGTTTTCATTTTCTCGACACGTAAATATGATATTAAATAATTCCGATGCTGAACTACAATTGACTTGAACTCAAGTCTAGTGACAATGGGTCATTACTTAATTTTAGCGGTGTGACCCTAGTAGAAACGATGCAGAAATCAAGAAATCCTGAAGGTACGAAGTGTCTTGTAAGAAGGTACGAAGTGTCCAAGGTACGAAGTGTCCAAAGTCACTTCGTACCTTCAAAAGGTACGAAGTGTCCAGGGTACGAAGTGGCAAAGGTACGAAGTGTCTTGACACCTATGTTTTGATGCTTCGCCTTAGCCCACCAAACCACAACTGACTATCCTGCAGCTACATGTACATGTAAAGTGAATTGTGGCTCTAAAGATTTGCATTCTTGAAATAAGAAACTTTGATCTAGTCTAATTTGAAAACTGATGATGTCATAGCATTATCCACACATTGAGATCTATAAGTCTTGCTAAGTTTGAAACTTTTTGGAAATTGTAACATGTTTTCAGAATAGTACATTTTACACTTGTCACAAGAGGGCGCTGTTAAAGATATGAGGTTACTCTTTCAATTGGAAGGCCCAGGGGTCAAACTTTATTCGATACAAATACTATGTCAAATTTAAAGATCATAATTTGCAGACCTCGAAACGAGGCCTGCAGGAATGTTTTTCACTTCAGCTTCCACTTGGGTCATATTTGTACAACACTTCCAGAGCTTTCATATGGTGCAAAGATGTTGTACGTAGCAATTATGGTTGTCCATGAATTGTTTAGATATTAAACGTTGATTGTATGTTATGACATGGTCATCGATGACGTCATCATCCCGAAAATAATTACAGTTTCATATACACACTTAGGTCAAAATAGGCCTACATGGTAAGTTTGAGGTCTAAACCCTTTTTGGTAAATGTGAATTTTTGAAGTATGGATTATCATCTTCCAGTTTCGACTGGAAGTAAAGGACACAGTGAATCACACTTTGTGTAAGATTTGTACAATACTTCAGGATCTTTCACATGGTCCAAAGATCTTGTATGTAGCAATTATGGTTCTCAGGGTTCTCCCCACGTACAAGCTAGCGTATCGGCCCGATACACAATTGTTTTTGGCCGATACGCCGACAAAAAGGCCAAGCACATTATTTTCCGCCCGATACTCTTTTCAATTTTTGAATACCTTTTTTCATTGACCGCAACAAACGGTCATACTATCAGTATCACAGTCTCTGTCCAGTGCCTTGGCCAACGTAATTTATAATCCATCAGTAATGCTTTCTTCGTGTGTGTCTTTGATCTACGTCGTTCCGGCCGCTGATATCAATCACGATCACATACAGAAAACAACACATTCCTTTCTTGTGTGCAGCGAACGATTGAGAAAAGCGCACATGGCCACTGAAGTCAGTTAACTGTTTCCCTTCGATGCCACGTGCACCTTTTTCTGAAGACGGGTACCAGCGAAACCATGCTCATTCTCGACCCCAAAAGAGCAAGCACGTTGATCGCTCGCTCAATCCCACATGCATAATCCGTGCTACTAAAAAACATGTACATACATATCATGTTTAGAGCGGTGTAATAGAGCATGTCCGTTTTATTTATGTTTTATAATTGTGGCTACTTGAGGAAATTTAATTATCACGTATGTAAACAAATTTTTTTTGACTTCTTTTTAATTTACAGAGAATCTTATTTTCTGTGTAAACTGAAAATAAATCAGAATAAATCAGTTGAAATGGGTTCACCACCCATAGGGGAACCCCTGGCCAAGGAACAGTTGCAGTTCTATCTACACACTAAGGTCTAAGTACATGGTAAGTTTCAAGTCTGAACCCTTTTTGGTTTATGAGTTATGAGCGCATAATTTTCAAGATTATACTACTCATACAAATGATGGCATAGCACCAGCATACCTTTGGGAACTCATTCAAGTGTATCAACCACCGCAAACCCTCCGTTATAGCTCAACATTGCCGCTCAATACATCTGTCACTCGCACTAAGACTTGCGGACATCGGTCATTTATGTATTCATCACCTTCTCTTTTATTTGGAGCTCTCTTCCACATCACATGAAAACTGGTGAACGCAGCTTACATGCACTATTGTGAGCTATCAACTGGTTTTCAAGCACTTTGAGGTAAAGGACTTTTTAAGTATTAAGAAGATCCACAATACTCCAAATAAAGCCGCATTATGCTCAGACTCCAAAATGATAAACAAAGAAGCTTCGTTGTGTGAATTCAAGCCACAACTATACTATTTTTTCCCAGAAAACCCCGGCTACCTAAGTTTTGGCAAACCGGTCACATGAAAACAAGAGCCTTACACCAGGCACCAATAATTACTTATTTCATACAAACTGACTAACACTGATTTGTGAATACATCCAAATGTCAATTAAGTATAGCTGCGCTTCCACTGATGTAACTTTTGGTTTGAAACATAACCCTGTGAAGCTTGCAAGCACTATGGCACCTATACCAAACACAAAGTTATACAAATTGATACAATCAATACAGAAATTCTTAACCACAAGTATCATAATATGTATGTGGTGGCTGTCTGAACAGCTAAGAACCTGCCACACGTGTAAAGCGCGCCCAAATAGGAAAGACAGCCACCACCTAGGTTAAAATCAGAAGAAGAACAAAAATTTCCTGCAAAAAAAACAAACCCAAAACCACACTTTAAGGCCAAATGTAACTTGAGGTATTGGCGCAAATTCGCTACAAACAATTGGTTCCCGCTTTGGGACAGGTGTACCCCATTATAACAAAACAGGGATGTTTCTGATCAAACAAATTAGGCATGGTGCAGGAAAAACCCATGTAAAGCTGGACATTGAGTTGTAGCCCAGCGATTAACTGTGCGACGTTTGCGCTCAATTGCCGATTGCACTCAATTGCCGTTTGGGAATGCACACCCGTGTAAAAAAAAAAACGAGGCAGAATATCAGACCATACCAGGATAGTTTGCAGGAAGAAACCTACAAAATCATGCAACAACACAGAGACTTGTTGACACAATGCAAACTGAACAGTTTAGTTGAGTGTGACCAGGCCAAGTAAAAGTTCCCGCATACCTGTACTACTGATGCTAAAGCCCAGTGCACACCAATTGGTTAAAAGTTGACCTAATTTATATCGCCTACCGTCCGCTGTTGCTTGGCAGCACAAATGCACTTGTCATGCAAACGGAGATTGAGAAATGCACTAAATCGCTGAGCATAAGGGTTTTCATTATTTAAGATGATAAAAGGAAATATCTTCTCAAGGATTAACAACCAACAGATAAAATTTCTAGTATACTACAATCATTGAAAGATTAATCTGTTCATGCAGTTTGAAGAAGAAATTGTGGCAAAAATTTGTTTCATGCTGTGCTCAAAAGTGTGTTCAAACTTTCTTTGTTTTCTTTATATCTCACGCTTGGATCACATGATTGAAATAAACCTTCCACATTTAATAACAGTTGACTTAAGTTATTCACGTAAAAGAAATTAACAAGTTCTGAAGCCTAACTGTGGAGATAGCGAGAAACGTTTTCCGCGTGATGTTGGTATGATGTCAACTGTGCTATTTTTTAAATGTTAATGAACTTTAAAAAATGTCATCCATTGATTACTGTGTCCAAATTTGCAGCCACTTTGGCTGCAGAGCTCATAGCTGTTGAACACATGCTTTTCACTTTAACTTCCGGAAGAACTAAGTCAAATTGCAATTGTGTGTATTTGACTTGTTCAGTATTTCAAGACGTTTCCAATAATGTATTATAAGAGTGTACAAATCCAAAGTGTGGTTCAGGAGTTATTATTTTTTTAAATATTAAGCTCTGATTTATTGTAATTCGATACCTTATGACATCGTCATGATGTCATTGTTCAAGTACCATCTTCATGTTATGGTTAAAGTCTATGCCAGGTTTCAAGGTTAAATTCCGTTTTAATCTTAACAATTCCATGGAAAGAGGAAAGTCTTAAAAAGCTTGAACAAAAACAATACATGTAGGTATTCGGTTGGAGGCCTAACACCTAAAAACAGAACAATAACAAGAGGTGTTCGTGCACTTTAAAGGCATGCACACCTAAAAAAACAGAACAAAAACAAGAGGTGTTTAGCTGAAGCTTAAACACCTGATAACTATATTTGCCTGTTAATCCTGACTGCATAATTAGTTTGTAAACTACAAGATGTACAATACAGCCATTATTTTGCCATGGCTGCAGTCTTGATATAGCTGAAACATGTCAGTGTTGGTAAATTGATAATAATGATTGGAGACAATTGATTATCCTTTTGTGGAGACTGCAAGGCTGCCATACCAGCCTCATTTACCCCACATAAATTTTCATACAAATGTTAAAATACAAGTTACTCTAAAGTACATTTGAGCAAATTCCAAACAAATAAATAATAAAAGAGCTTACCTGCTTTTCTGCTTGAAGTTGGATTCACTGTGTCATTCATTATCTCCTCATATTCATCTCTGGAGAAAACACCAAGGCTTCGCATTTTATCTAGAAGACGTCTGACATGAATCTGATTGCATAGAGCCTCCCAATGACGCTCTAACTCTTGGACATTATCAGTGTCAGCCTGATCCATTCTTAATACTTCCATGTAAATTATCACTGCAAAGAAAACAGTTTTACAATGCAAGTTGTCACTTTAAGGGATTCAAAATACAATGCACTGATCACCCTAAGGTTGCTCTGGAAGAAGGCAGTCAACTACTTAAATTCAAAGCACATACATTTACGTACATGTAATCAAACATTTACAGTGTGAAAAGCATTTCAAAGCCAGTTTGCAGCAAGCTAAGCTTCATTGTTTTAAAGTAAAATTGACCACTATGTCAATTACACAAACTTCAATTGTTTGACTAGAACATACATATGTACAGTAGAAAGCCACTATACCAAACACCAAAGTAATTCTCACATATCACTGCAAACAGCCATGCTTTTTGTTGAATGCTTCAGATGGGCTCATCCCAGGCCCATTTTATCACCACAGAATGAAAAACCACAAACCTAATAAATGTACATGACTGCTACTAGTTTTTTTGCAAATTGGATTGTGCCAAAGAAAGCTGACATGTACAGTATGTATCATAGGAGGTCCTGTATTTGATGTGTCCATCATAATCACTGTGCATGATGCAAACAAGAGACGAGGTAACATTTTCTACTTGAAAAACATTGAGTCTCCTCTCCCTTTCCACTGGAAAATTGTACTTGTAAATACACAGTGTTTGGGTATAGGCCTATTCTACAAAAGTATGTCATACTGCCAGGGCCATAAATATTTGTTGTGGCCGCCTAAAAAGTTTCAACAAAACACTATTCCAATTCACGACGATCAAATCACGTGACTCAACTTTCAGCTGAGCATTCTGGGGGAAAAATACAGAGGCCTAAAGAAGCCATGTGCCTTATATCATTTTCTCACAGTCTGGAAAAATTAGTGTAACCCTCACATTAGGAGGGATGAATAAATATACAGCTAAGGCCTACCAATGGTTATTAATGTGTCTGTGAGAAATCTATGTAGATGTATCAAATTTAACCTTTTGAGTGTTTTTTTTGGGGGGGGGTTTTAATCAAACACCCCACCCCCCCCCCCCCATTTTCTCCATATGGTGTGGTGGTCAAGACAGCTTGGATGAGTTTATCGACAATATAAACTCATTCCACCATAAAGTTCACTACTGAATGCTCTCTCACAAGTGTGAACTTTCTAGATGTAACCGTAACTAAATCCCCTAATGGCATTATTACGGATGTATACAGCAAACCCACTGACACCCACCAGTATCTTCTCTCCAACAGTTGCCACCCTAGTCACTGTAAGAAGGCAATTGCTTACAGTCAGGCATTACGTCTCCACAAATACCTTGTACAAAAGTCATTCATCCGACCTAAGGAAACACCTTGTTTCAAGGGGCCACAGCAAACACAGGGTCCAACTTGCCATCAACAGAGCCCTCAACATACCTCGTCATATTCTGTTGACCAACACGGGAACAAAAAAAGTCCCGACCAAGAGAGTTGCCCTAGTCACCACCTTCCACCCTAAACTGCCTAAACTTTCATCAATCCTCAATAACAATATGAATATACTTCACTCCTCTCACAGGTTATGCTCAGCAATCCCCGAGCTCTCCATGGTTGCATTCCACCGCCCTAAAAACCTGGGAGACATCCTAGTCAGGGCTAAACTCCCACCAGGTACATGCCAAACACCACCCTAACAGAAGTACTAGATTGTCATCACAAATGTACCCGCTCCAAGTGTAAAACATGTCTCTACATCAAACCGGCACTTAAAGTAAAGAGTCATAGCACTGGCTCTTCTTACAACATCAAGACCGACTCCCAATGTAGCACACCTAATGTAGTCTATGTTATATCATGTAAGAAATGTGGACTACAATTATGTGGGAGAGACTAAGACCAAACTTAGTCTTCGCTTTGCGAACCATGTCTCTTCCATAAAGAACAAGAAACAGTACCCCGTCTCCATCCACTTCAACAGCCCTAATCACAACGTCAAAGATGTTGAACTTATGGTGATTGAGGCTTGCAATGGTGATGACACACACCGCAAACTCAGAGAATCCACTGGATTCACCAACTTAAGACAGTCCAACCCTTTGACTAAACATCAACACCGGTGTCAAATAAATTCCCATCACCCCCATTTTATTTACTGCTTACTTATTTACTTTATGTAATATAAATACAATTACTGCTAATAACCTGTTTTTCAATGGGTTGATTTGTTTTCCATTTTTTCCCCCAATAAGTTGTTTTAAAACTCATGTTTTCTCCACTGGCTAACTGTTACCGTTCTTTTTCTCAACAAGTTTTTTGGGAGATCGACCTGTTCTTTTTTCTAATAACCCCTTCTCTCCACAAACTTGTTCTATAATTACCTCCCTTTCACATTGTTGTTGTATATACTTTGGTCCTGTTCCCTATTGTTACCTGCATCATACCCAATGCCTAGTGCCCCTTAATCCTGTCCTTTCATGTTTCCCACTTGGTCCAGTAATCCTCCCTTTCACTGACCATCCTTTTGTCCCCACCACATAACTCTGATTGGTTCTTAGCCAGCCCACTTTGATTGGCTATAATTTTCCCTCCTTTTTCTGGATACCATCCCATTGTTCTTTGCCTCCCTTTTTTGCTATAAATGGATATGTTTTTCGTTTGTGCTTGTTTATGCCTCTGACGAAGGTCCGGTTTGGATCGAAAGCTAAGGGCCACAAAAATTAGTTTTGCATTTATAGCAAAACATATATAATAATTAGTAGGGTAGATGGCCTTAGCTTTCGATCCAAACCAGAGGCATTAAACAAGCACAAACGAAAACATATCCATTTACAGCAAAAAAGAGAGGCAAAGAACAATTGGAAGGTATCCAGAAAAAGAGGACACATTTTAGCCAATCAAAGTTATTAGTTTACCAGCAGTGGGATGGCTAAGAACCAATCAGAGTAAAGTAGTGAGGACAAAAGGATGGTCAGTGAAAAGGTGGATTACTGGACCAGAGAAAGTGTAAAAACTTTAAGGCTCTCTGTGAAAAATTTGGTTATCTGCATACTAAATGTAGGCAGGAAAAATGTAGCCATTGGACACAAAGAAATTAAAGACTGAAGATTGGTGATGCATCTTTACTGCTTTCTGCTGATTGTTTTGAGGTAAAATTAATTCAAATCAATCATCCAAAAAATTTAAAAATCACAATCAAGTAAACAACATTTACTCAAACTGCCATGGAATGTTGAGGGAATCTTAATGTCTTGATTTTCATCCACACTTAAATATGTAATTTATCATTCATAAATACCTCGGAGAGTTTATCCATTCTGAATGGTGGAGAGCGTGTCTCGTGGCCGTGTTTAAACACATGATAATGTACGGCTAGAAGTGTTTAAACACACCTGTGGCGCCAAGGTTATACACAGGCGCTAATTTACGCGAAACGCAATCAACACATACTGGTATTCAATCTAAAAACATGTTAGTGTTATGACGCGCGCAGACGCACAACTGTTGAGCGTGGCATGTACATCCTTCGCGAAACAGGGCTCGAGGACGTGACATGAAATGAAAGTTAACAGAAAAGTTGAGATTTTTCAACAATATTACACTTTTTAACAAAAAGGGTATTTATGAATGGGATTCGGCTCGATCCTTTATTACACGGCCACGACCCTGCCGATTTTAAATGGCCTGTTAAGACCGCGTCACTTCTCTTTTATTCCCTTATTTAAACATCAGTATTTAAACAGTTAGCCTAGGGGAAGGCTATTTAAACTTGTTTATGATGTGTTTGTTGTCATTTAAATGCATTTTTTTTTGTTTTTGCACCTCTGGGTTTGTTCATAATTATTGGTAAAAAAAATAAGGCCCTCAAGGTTTTTATAAAAACTAGAAATACTTCTGCCATTGGTGTCACGGGTCTAAGGATCATGACACAAAATCAACACAAAGCAACATAAATCACGCTTACCAGCGCATTATGCGACGTCATGTGTGGGAGTTAGCTTCACGTAAACAATTAAGACACCGTTGTTTGTGGATGGGTTTTCAATAATTTGCGAAAGAAATTTGTGAATTAAATAGTTTTTACAAAGTTTCTTGGGTACTGGATTAATGTGCCAGCATTCTGTGCCGTTGGTGGGTGGAGTAAATCAGAATCCGCAGAGGCACATTTTCCCAGATTTCTGATGCAGGGAATGGGATTGTTTCGATCATTGACAACACTCTATCCAATTTTGAGCTGACCAAAATAATGGTTTGCAGCACACGTTTTACAGATGACGGTAAGAATGATTTATCCTGGCCCAGCTAGCTGCAATAATTTCGTCATCAGGGTCTCGTTTAGCCACCTAAAGCCTTTTGTCAGAGTTTGCTTGAAGCCAAACCTATATTTGAAGCATGCCCTTTCTGACAATATTGAAGACAGTAAAGCCTTCAAGTAGACTCTAAAAACAGGCTTTTAGTAAATACAGTTTATTAACCAGCGTGTTTCTAAGGCAGGTACAGTAGTCATCAAGTTTAGACCAACAGTTTTGAAATACTTAATTAAGTAGGTGTTTACATTTGTAGGTCATCAGGAAGACAAACCCTTCAAAATGAAACAAATGGAATCAATGCTAGATTTTGAAAAACTGTACTACTTTTTTATTCTCAACATATATTTTAAATTGTTGAAAATTATTGGATGTTCTGTTAACAGGCAATATATGTGTTAAATCAAAATTAAAGAAAAGATACACGATTTGTACGATTGGCAAAACCACTGATGCTGAGTATGTATACTAAATTAGTCATAAATTTTGAACGAACGAACTAATCTGTTTTGTTCTCTAGAAATTGTTTCATTCTCCCGAAATCATTTCAGTCCCTTGAAATAATTTTGATACCACAAATTATTATTCTGTAACCTCAAAATCATTTAACTGTTACAGAACCCCTGATATGCTGTTTTATACACACGACTTTACAATAGAGGCAAGTTCACCAACCCTAAGAGATTGTCATGCACAGTGTATGTAAAGTTAAAGCTGTTTTAGGTCAACTGTTTTAGGTACACACAATATTGTATACTGTAATGCAAGTTGTAGCTACAGTCGATGGACCTTCACATTACACACAATATACCTACTGTACAGTTTGTCCTCATAATGAACAGTAATGTTTGATACTCATGGAGGAAGAATGCACACTGTGTTGTAGAGATGGAAGTATTGGTCTGAAAAGTCTTAAAATAATGTACAGTGTGAATTTGTCCATTCTACAACTTTCATAAGAGAGAAATAGGCCTTGGTATATTTACAGAACTTAAATCAAGTAAACCTGAAAACCCTTACAAATCTGTTGTGATTTGAAACCTAAAAGTTATACAAGCATTTTGCAAACATTTTAGCAGTTAACATATACATTTGCTATGTCAATTTGTTATTATTTTTGTACTCATTAAGTTGAGCCATTTCATTTTAGGAAAATAAAAACCAACACACTTAAACAGAGCTTCGAATTGTAATCAAGAGACTTCAAAGGATGCACTTCAAAAATCCTGATGTGGTTTTTACCAAGAATTTCAAGATCATAATTTCAACCACTTTGATAAACCACTTGGCAAACCCGTGTACCTCTTCGAATAGTAATTTTAGCTCACTAATCCAGTGGTGGATAAAAACGAAACCCCTTGTACTGTCCTCTTGCTTTAAGAAAAGTTCTGCGGATTGCATCCATGCTGCATGATGGAGAACGTACACTCTGTTAAAATGGCCAAGGTGCTTGATCCCGAAAAGCGAAATGACAACATTTTCTGAAAAAAAGTGAAAAGAATCACAATCAATGCTTTGTCAAATACTATTTATATTACATGCAGGGCCTCTTAGCAGATATTGTGCAAGGTTCAACACCATTTTACAATTAATTAGTACAAATATAAACTGTCCAAGGGAAATACCACTTTCAGAGCTGCCAATCTTTAACTACACATTTGAGTATTCTTAAGGCTGAAAGTCAGTATTTTGCTAATGAAATCAGTATTTTTCTGCCGGCGCCATCAGAATGCACTACTCGACTACCCACTGGTAGTTTAAAGTCACCTGAAAAAAACATGATGCCATCCCAACCTTTTTTCCAGCTAGTGGGAAGTCGAAGAAGCTACATGAAAGACGTTACGAACCTTTTTGTCAAACGTGAAAAAATTCGAGTAAGCTTGAACTTTGAGGGGCATGTTTTTAGCTTGCGCCAAGTGTAACGATTTTTTGTTGGCACTGCATGCGATTCACCGTGCACGGTATCCGAGTGGACCGTTCGCACAGCAGCCTTTCTCTGCATGCAGTCTGCTCCGTGACTTGAGTTGTAGGCTGACAGTTTTACAGCCCATTTGGTCACTAAAAAGTCACCTAGTTATAATGAAAATAGCTTTTGTAAAAACTACTAGGCATTCAAGTTTCAAAGTACGTATGTGGATATAATTTCTTGAAATAAGATCATGGCTAAATTTGTTGTGATGTGCCATGTATGAATTCCTCGGTTTTCAATTGAGACCGCGCTGAAGCCAGCTAGTATACGCTAGCTAGTACATGTATACTGTGATGTGGGTGACGTCCGCATACGCATCATACCGAACAGGTACCCAGACGTAATGAACGGGGCCAGACTACATTTTTTCTCTTCAAATGTCGTGCCTTGATTGATGTCACGAACAGCGCCACCATGTGTCAAGGTAAAGGGGGGCCAACTCTTAAATTTGTGATTAAAATAAAAACATTTTTTTAAAACCTTATACTCATCAATATACATATATTAATGACAAAAGCTTCATTTTTACAAAATACCACTGCCAGGTGCCTTTAATTACATTTACGCAAGTATGCTACTTATATGTTTTGCTCATATTAAGAAATTTTAAATTTAAAAAAAAAGAAAAAAAAATACCTTGTGCATTGGGAGAAGCCAAACTGCAATTCTTTCCAACTAAATTGAACAAAATACTTTGGTTTATTAACAACAACAAATTCTCTTGTTTGCCATTACCAGGCCAGTCAAGTGCTTGAACGAATTTGGCATTTCTTCAACTTGCCTTTCCAACCAACTCCATGTCCACCCATTGCATTCTGTATGCCTTTTATTGACATTATTCATCAGATCTTTAGTGATCGATGATATCTTTTCTTTTTGTCATTTTTATTTCAAGTATAAGTTGATGCAGCAATCTCAATGTTTCACACACTACACAACGGCGTACACTTGCTTCTTGCACAGGTAAAAATTATCAGTGTCTGTTTGCTGCATCCCACACACGTAAAGCGTTAGAAAAACTGCAGGGCCCGGAGCCAGTCTCTACAAAAGCTTTGTGTGTGGGTGACATTGTAAGACATGTACTGTAGAACGTATTCTGTACAAGGCGTATTGTGTCTCAGTGTGCATGGAGATCACTCTGGCAGTAATCTTGCAGTAATCAAGTCCTGCAGCGTGACAGATTATGGTACCTAAATAAGCACAAAAATGCGTGTGAATTCGCCGTTATCAATCATTATTGTTATAAGCTCATTGTTTGTACTGCATTTACATGTACACTGAAGCTTAAAAAGTATGATCAATTTTTTCCAAATCCATATTTTGAAACGCAAATTCAAACTTCTGTATTCTTGTTTGATTTTCATTAAAAAAAATACGGAAAATCCATACTAGTTGGCAGCTCTGCTTTGACCAGTTGTATTTAAGTAATAAATAAAGAATATGTACTTACTGGTCTAGTGTCCCTCACTCAACAGCATCTCTTCCATAGTAGTCCCAATACAGAAGAGAAGCTGTCTCCAGCACACCAGGGTGAAACACAGAGCTCCAAACCAATCAGTGAGCCTGGGCACTATTGTCTAGGTCCATCTTTAGTTTCACCATTTTACTATATGAGCACCTTTACAAAAAAATGCTGGTGAAGTATATGAATGACTGAATAGTTGAAGTGAAGATTATATGTAAACTATAGTAATATGGGGGTTTTAGATTTCCCAACCCCTGCCATCTCTCACTTGTTGGAAATGCATCGTTGGAAAAGTATCACTTATCAACATCAATCAATCATTTGCATAGTTTATTTTAAGAATACAAATTGATTAAAAATGTCTTTCCACTGATTTTTGTCAACTATTCATTAGGGTCATGTGTTATGAATGCCTTAACTTCATATCATACTGTGAGATCTGCGAGATATGTATCAGATGCAAAGAAAAGGGGATCTTACTACCATGTACTTGACATTCAGAATGAGATCTAGATCCCCCCCTGGAAATCAGCAGACAAGGCTTGCGAGTTGAAACGACTACTGTAATGCATAAACCTCATTATTCTACATCACCTTACTAAATACAAATCCATTAATCCTCTGCATGCAGTGTGTCAACGTGTATTACAGAACGCTCATACATGTACCAAAGAACAACATCAAACAATCATAAAGTGATTCCATTTGCTTAGTAAACTCAATAACTGAAGTGACGGGACTACTTACCATGGTGTATTACTATTAGCCACAGTCGATCTCAGTTTCTCTCTCGTTGTCGAGACGAACCCCCCCCCCCCCACATATGTCGTCGTGAAACTCAACGAAAATCAATGTTGAGTTTTTATAATTTATGAATCATTTTTGTGGGATGTAAACTGTATGTCTGTATTCATCGGGCACTTGTAAATGAATTTTGGCGAATACTGCTTCTTCTGTGTTCTCGTTCAGGTACTTCTTTAACCATGTATTTCATGTACTTGAAATATAAAGCAAGTCCACTGATGATAGACCCCTTGTATTGGCTACCATTGTTGATAAAAGTGCACATGTGAAAGGCTATCATTGGCCGAGAGTTGTGCGCAACAATAACATGTGTGCATGTCTCCATTGTTTTTCAACAAAGATGGTGGTCAATGACGTCATGTGCAATCTATCTATCATCATTCAGATGTGCATACATCCCATGTACAGAAAGAAAGGGACTTTCCCTAAAAACTACCAGGAAATTCCTTATTGTAATTGAGAATGGACAGGTTATAATGGCTTGTAAATTACATGTATTCATTCATGACATTATACAAAAAGAAGAAGACTGCTGTGCAGACTCATGTACTGATAATGAGGAAATATGTCATTATGGGTCCTTCCGCTATGATGGAACACTGTTGATCTTCAAGCTTGACATTTATATAAATACTTTATTTCCTATGTGTAGCAGACCCATAATATTTTAGTTTTTTCAGGCCTCATTACAAAACATGAGGTCTGTACAATTTGTACACGCTCTGACAGACATTTACAGTTCATTACTGTACTCCATCACATGTCACAGATATATGCAAAGTATCCAAACACTGATTTGTGAAAAACTTTATAAGAGTTTATTCCAACCCTACCTACATGTACATCCATGAGAACTTGTTGTCTAGTGTAAAAGAGTTAAGGCCAACAACAAATGTTTCTGATATAAGGGGTAGGTAGGTCAAAATTGTTTTGAGGTTTTTTTATAGGTTTTTTTTTAAATTCTGGTACAAAATTTGACATTGGAGCAAAAACTATGAGGGAAAAATCATTTGGGCATTTCCACACTTATGCGTCAAAACATAACTTGTTTAGGGTTGAACAAAGAAAAATTGTCTAGAGCGGGATTTGAACCAACGACCTCGCTCGTACCGCAACGTACCGGTGCTCTACCAACTGAGCTATCTAGCCCTATGTTGGTGGTCTCCCTATTTTGTCAATATCTTTGTTCTTTGTTTGGTAGGGCGCCGGTACATTAATCCGTTAAACCCCTAACTATTTGAAATTTACCCAGTCAGTTTCCCTTGTGGTTTATTACTTGACAAAATATAACTTGGTAAGAAAGGCATGGGAGAGTGAGACAAAAGTAACTATTTTGTCCCAGTCTTTTCCAAAGCTGTTCATGATTGTTCATAGCAAAAAATCATAAATTAATCTGCGACCTTTAGAAATTACAAGGTCGCAAGAATTACATACAAATTACAAAATATTGTTCCAGTAACATTCCTAATCCTTAAAGAGAGAAGCAGTAAAAATGAGATATTGCTGTGGGTATTAAGGAAATAACAATGGGAAATAAGTCACGTACGGATACTGGACAGACACTTTTGTGACAAAATTCAGCCCACGATTGTACATATAAATTTACTTTTTAAACTTATAATTTCTTAAATGGCCAGGGAAGGGTTTTCTTAATTTTGGCTGGTAACTATCCCTAAGGGTCTGTAGAATTGGTATTTGGTTGTAAACATAATTGGGCCTATCAATTTATTTAGTATAACTTCTACCAAATGATAACAAAATGTCTGTCCTCGCTACATACATATAAATCAAGCTTTTTTGTCACAAAGTTGTTCAACATCAATACAATTGCATTGTCACTATCACAAAAATGGTATTCCTATGTATTGACAATATAAATCTTATTTAATTATCAAAAACTTCAGAAAAAATGAGGGGGACGGTACATACACAGAGCATTGAAACGCTGTGATTCTTAAACAATGGATTGAACCTCCTCCATGGGTGTATGGACTATTAAAAACCCTGAAAGACAAAAGGTACTCGGCAGTCTGGCAACCCCTCCCACGTGTTTATAAGCTCACAACCATAGCTATTTTTTAGCTGTTTTTATGCTTGCTCAGCCCAACCAGCTACACAGGAATTGTCTTAGGATGAAAGTCTTGCTATCCCCCCCCCACCCAATTTAATACAGAATATGCCACACGAATACATGCAATATGTTAGTGCAACACTTAATACGCAAACATGGATTTTCAACCTTAAACACTATCTGAAAAAAAAACTAGAGATAATTTGATGCAAAATTCATGTTAAAATATTACGTAGTTTTTGAAACATGAATTTTTGAAATTTTCAACTTCCGGTTTGAACCGGAAGTCAAGGTCAAATGGGGTCAAAGTTTGTGTAGCGATTGTTGAACTTTTCACGACCTGTCCGATGATTTGTAGATTGTAAAAATCCAGCATGTGGTTCTGGAGTTATGATTTTTTACAAATATTAAACTTTGATTTAGTGTAATTTGATACCTAATAACGTCATCATGACATCATCAAGTCTCTGTCGTCTTGATACCGAGGTTCAATTGTCTGACAAGTTTCAATGTTCAATTCACTTTCAATCTTGAGTTATGCTGTAAAAAAGGCAAAAAACAGATTTTTGAAGGAAAAAAAAACAAAGGCAAACTTCGACCCAGGGTAACGACCCGGAAGTAAAGGTCATACGATTTTGGTGTTAACTTTTGAAATGTTGCCCCATTCTTCAACTAAAAGATGCCCAATTATGAACATCGTAGTATAAAGATTGCCGAAACTACAGCAATAAGCAAATGGTAAATTTTCAATTTTAAAAATCTTGTAATTCGACACCCGATGATGTCATCATGACGTCATGACAAGTGTGCCGTCTTCATATCGAGGTACAATTGCCTGATGAGTTTTAAGGTTCAATTCAGGTTCAATCTTGAGTTATGCTGCCGAGAAGAGTTCCCCGGAAGAAGAAGATGAAGAAGAAAAAAAAAAAAAAAAACAGAACAAAAAAAGGTGTTCGAGCTTGTATTGCACGAACACCTAAAAACATTTGTTGTTTATTGAGTTTGTTTAATACTGGTGCTATCACTGAACAGTAATTTTGAAGATAAAATCAGTAACAAATGCAATTCACAGTTTTAAAAATGAAACAAGGCAGAATTGAAAACAGAAAACTCTTCAGTTTGATTAACTCTATTAGTTTATTTTTTATCAATGTTTACATAGTTCTGAAATGACCCTGTCTCTTACGAAAGAATACGCCTACACCAATGTTTGAAGCCGAACAAAACCTCATTATCATGGTGGGAGTATCCGCTGTGCTACATGTAGCTACCATGAATGTCAAGCAGTGGATCGAACAGAGGGTTCAATCACAAACCAATATGACCACACACGAAAAAGAGAAAGAACAAAATAGTCAATCCCTGCCCTCCAAGCTGAACTGCACAAAAAGATCAAACAAGTTGTTAAAATGTTTCAACTTACATGGTTAAAGAGTTACATGAACGAACACAAAAAAAATTGTTTTCTGTTAAAATCTATGTTTGCTGGTTTGCTGGGGTGTGATAAAGACTACTTTTCACTTTAAAACCAAAGGTTAAAAAGTGTATATTATGTGTAAATACAAAGACAATATTTTGACACAATTAGTCTGTTCCAGACCGGATGTCATTTTGCAAAAGGAGCGTGTTGTCATCACTTGATGACGTAGAGCATTGAATTTAGTTTGTATATACAGAAGGCCACATGTTTCTTGCTGCTTAAAATACATCATTCATGTTGCTCTTTAATAGACCAAGCAAGTCTCACAAACATTATACGGTAACCGATCCCATGCACACTATAGGCCTACATGTGAAAGAAACACAAATTTTATAAGATCATAACAAGTTCCAATGTTTGAAAACTGGCAAAGCTACATATTGAAATCCAGTTTTACATGTTTAATCTACACACTAAGGTCTAAGTATTTTGTGTAAAGTTTTCAGTCTGGTTACCTTTGGTTTTTGCAAAATTTTGATAAAAAGGTTCGGGGGAAGGAAGAAGACAAGGAAAAACTAGGCATTTAGTTTTTGTGGCATCACAAAAACAAGTTGTTTGTGTCGCTGATCCTTGAATTTAGTTTTATTCTGCATGACCTCATTGTTCATGTCTAGATTCAAGATTTTTTCGCTTTAACTACCTGTTTGAACCGGAAGACCAGGTCAAATTGGGGTCACAACTGAGTAACGTTTGTTCAGTTTATTAAGAACTTAAAATTCCATTGTGTGGTCCAAGAGTTTCACACATAGTTTCACACATGACTTTCACATAGAGGCTTGCCAACCCCTTCATGGTTGGTACTCACCTCACATGAGGTCATTGTGCTGGTATGACACTTAGGCCCCAAAAAGGTTCTGTTTCCCATTACATGTCATTTAAAAAAAGGGTTGGCAGGTCGGCAATTCCGTGGAATGCGCTTCACACAGCGCCGTGTACACACGTGCGCGCTGCGAATTGAATTGTGGGTATCTTTGCTCGTAGTCGAGTCGTTGGACATCGCAGGCTCAAATCACGGAGATATCTGTAAATTCTTCTTGATATGTTCTGGTTTTTATTTCAAATGTTGCCTAAAACATGGTTAGTTGGTAAAAGTCAGACATTTTCTTCCAGGTAAAATAGTTTTTCGTTTTTGTTTTTTTTGTTTTTTTTTAGGGCCGAATAAAACGTTTAGGGTCGTGGCTTAAAAACTAGGGTCGGTCGGGGAACCGGAAACAACCCCTTTTTGGGGGGCCTTATCATAACGTAAAGAAATTTTTGTTTTATTTTTATTTATATTTTTTTTTTTTGTTAAAAGTTTAAAAAAAAACTAAAAAAACATAGCTTTTAAAAAAATAAAAACATAGCTTTATAATGGCTTATCTTTAACTGCAACGAGAACGCACTCACACACATTGTGCTAAAGTTTCCAAATAAATGGGATGTTAGTCTTTGCTACAATACATGCAATATCAAGCATGTTCAAAGAAATGAATTCAGTCAGTCATTAATGAGCAATCAACATACCTTGTTACAACATCAAATTGTCTTTAAACTTCTAGTTGAGGGCTCTGTTGAATGATGTTTTCATTTATTCTTTGTAGAGGTGGGGACTCATTCATTTTGTTAATCCATCAAAAGGAGCTAAATACACACAAATACGAAAAGTTCCTTTCATACATGAGCTTCACACCATGTAATTAGGCCCTGCACGTGACTTCTATCACTTCAATTTCCGGTTTGGACTGGAAAGCAAGGTCACTTTGGGTTTATTTCAACTGTCAAGGAATAAACCAGGTTTGGGGTTGAACAAGTCAGTTTCCCTTGTGGTTCATTACTTGACAAGGAATAAACCAGACGGGAAACTGACTGGGAAAATTTTTGAAAATAATTTTTGGTTGAACAATTGACAAGACCAGAACTTGAACACTGCGATCTCCAGATTAATGTCCCGGCACTCTACCAACTGAGCTATCTAACCCTACAATATGTTGGCGGTCTCTCTATTTTGTCAATATCTTTGTTTGAGGTTGCCAGTCAGACACGTCAAAAGCCATTCGACCTGTAATGTGGTATGGCCAGGGATCACACCCAAGTTTATGTTACAACCTGGGAAGCGGCAGCAGGGGGATCACCATGAGGTGTTGTTACTTTTTATTTCAAATATCAAGTAATAAACCACAAGGTAAAATGACTAGGTAAACTTTTTTTTATAATTTAGGTTGAACCATAAACTTGGGATTAATCCCTGGCAATACATAAACTGCCAACATAGGGCTGTATAGCTCAGTTGGTAGAGCGCTGGCACATTAATCCAGGGGTCGAAGGTTCAAATTTTTCAACCCAAATTATGTTTAAAGACAACTAGACAAGTTTTTTCCCAATCACATGACCTCAACTTAAGATGACAAAGTAGACAAACATTTTCACAATTTTCCATAATTTTTAGTATTATAATTATGTAAAAATTGTTCATGTTAAATCCTCGTCTGCAAGCAAATTTGTGCTATTTTTAGTAAGTCTCACAACCTTAAAACTACATAAAAAGAACCTAAAATATAGTCTGAGGTCAAGTGACATTAACGTTAGTTCAAAGTTTGTAAAAAAAAAATGTCCAGTGAATACACTTCAATCTGACCACTACATGTACTTTGTACATGTATCTTCCAGTCCAAACTTAATGTTTTAGTGACAATTTCAGGTGATCTATAGACCTTATGAAATCATATGGATTCAACAAATGAATAAAACGCTCACTGAGCGATAAACTCCAATCAGCAAATTAGTTTATTCATTTCTCATCAAATATGGCATTTCAGACATAAATATTTCAAGGGATGTTTTCTACTATCATCATTAGACCGTGTAAGTTTTATGTAAATCTGTGATCAAAAAGTATTTTGTTCTTACCAATTCTGTAATGTTCCTTTAAGGTTCAATAAACGCTACACAGAACGTGACCTCATTTGACCTTGACTTCCGGTTCAAATCGGAAATTTGCAAAAATTCATATCTAAAAAACTACATATAGTTCATGCATAATTTTTGCATCAGCTTATAGATTTATGAGCCTGCACAAAGTTTTGCACAGAGATAACAATATTTTCACTCTTAGATCTGGTCAAAACTGGACGTCAAAGCGCATGTGTGTGCTGACCCAAATAAATAGCGCACAAAACACATGTACACGTGCAATGTACAATCTACATACAGTTGTGTACATCATTTAAACTGTATTGTAGCGATGACCGGGAGTTGCGAAGCACCAAGGGCGTCGATTGCTACTGAAAAGTAGGGGGGACGGGCGAGTAAGTCATGAACAATTTTTCGTTTTTCTTTTGTTTTAACTGATATTTTGTTTGTGTGTGAATCATACATGTAGCCTTGTGTAAACAGACCATGAGACTAGTGTGCCCGCAAAAAAACATTTTGATGGTTTTGTATATAAGCATCATACAGAGTGTTTTTAGAGGACTAGCACAAACAAATAGTAGTACCGGAGCTCACTCAAAGTGTTCAAAAAGCTATAATTTATAAAATTTTTCCCTTGTTAATGGAGAATCATGTATGGAAACAAAAGCTTTAAAGGAACATTACACTAATTGGTTTTTCTAACAAAACAGTTGCTGGCAGTGTAAGCACTTTATTGTAATCCACCATATACATAAACTGACAAACCTGTTTGAGATCGATCGGCCATCTGGGTCACGAGAAAATACTGAAAAACCGATTACACATGAAATCATATAGATTCAACAAATGAATAAAACGCTCACTGAGCAATAAACTCCAATCGGAAAAATAGTTTATTCATTTCTCATCAATTTATGGCATTTCAGACAGAAATATTTTAAGGGATGTTTTCTACTATCATCATTATTAGACTTTGTAAGTTTTATGTAAATCTGTGCTCAAAAAGTATATTTTACAAGTTTTTTCTTACCAATTCTGTAATGTTCCTAGGCGATATGTGTAGTTCTTAAGAGGGAAGGGGGGTTTGTGGTTAAGTTAAAGGGCAAAACCAGAAGGGGAACAGGTGTTGGTAGGGGTGGGGTCTGGAAAGGATGGTTTGTGTGTAAAGAGGAGACTGCTAAAATAAACTTGAGTGAAATGCACCGTTGAGCGGGAAATTCGGAACCAGATCCGGTGCTAGCAAAGATAGATTGGCAGCCAGAGGGAGTGAAGGGAAGACACATGTCGGTGTCACTGAAAAGAATTATCCATTTTAATGTGCTTCCGGAGTCCGGTGTTTATCGTGTGTCTTCGAAAAAACACTGCTTCTTCGACAAATCTTGTCATGGCCCAAAATGCACTACATTTTGTGCATTGTGTAACGAGGTATGTAAGCGGAATTTTGGCGTTTATGTCTTGGACGAAACTTGTCGGTTATTGTCTGTATTATAGAAATGGAAATAGGCCCAAAATACCAGTCTGCGCGTGGTTCATCAGAGCCAAATAAAAAAATGAAGAAAACATTTTTCCGTTTAATGTTCGATATTCTTTTATTTTAACAAAAATTGAAATGAAATATTGAATCAAGGAAAAATTGAATGAAATATTGAATCAAGGAAATGGTGTATATTTTTATATTTTGTTGCATATTTCTGATGAACAGTCAATCAAAAAGTGGGGGGGGGGGGACATCTGATATGCTGTCCCCCCCAGTCTAAAAAGTGGGGGGGGGGGACATGTCCCCCCCGTCCCCCACCCATAGACGCCCTTGCGAAGCACACAACTTTAAAAGGCGATTGGAGAACTCTGTTCAGTTTTTCTTAGCCTCAGACGAGAGTTTTTATTCAACACAATCAAAACTTTTACATGACAGAAGAAAGTGGGGACACCTTCCTGGCAACGGGCTTCCCGCCCGACTGACCAGCAGGGGGCGGCCCAGCTACACTATGTAGTGCATAAGTATGGTAGCTGGTTGGCTGTTACGCTCCAATGAGCATAAGGTTCAAAGTCCACGAAGCCTGATTTGGCATTAAGGATGTTTGTCAGTTGCACGCAAAACCCAGGGCAAATTTTCAAGGGCTAATGATGGTTGCCAGCTTTTTTCTGTGTGTTTATTTGGTGTGCTAAAGTCTAAAAATACGATCTTATTTTTCAGTGATTGTTGAAATTTTTCCTTTAGAAAAAAAAGGACACTAAACATGTTTTGGGGGGTTTTCGCCTTAATCCCTTATTTGAAAACTGATGACGTCATAGGTTATCATGACATCATAGCTTATTTCTTATCCGTACATAACAATTTTTATGTTCATATTTATATTATCACATTGTCTGTGAGAGTTTGATGTGAGAAAGTTCTTTTTATTTGTTTTGTGACCTGGTTTGACTTCCTGTCCAATCTGGAAGTTCAAATAAAATATAAATTATAAAGCTATATTTAATGTTCTTTATGTCCATATTTATGTAATTTATTTAATTGAACTTTTTATAGGCCTATTTACCTGCTATTCACAAAACCCGAACACCTACATGTAGTTCTTGTGATGTCGCAAAAACTTATTGTCTAGTTATGTATGGTTCTGCTACAAAACTGAGCAGTTAGTTTTTCCTTTAAAAAAAGATACTTAAGAAAGATTGTACCTTTTTACAACCTTGAAGAGGATTGAGGGTTACGATTATCACAACAAATTTTTCAGTTTGAATTTTTTCTATTTATTCAGGCTGCGTATTATTTATTTTTATATATATATATTTTTTTGAAATTATATAGTTGTATCTTATTATATTTGCTGTACGTGTCGTGTCGATAGTGTCGTGTTGTGTGGTCTCTTGTCTCTAAAGTTTTACTGAACTACCTAGTGAATACGTCCAGTTACATCAGCAATTTCAACGTTGATCCTATAAACTCACAGTCAAATTGCTGGCCGGAGAGAATGTTTTCGCTAGTCTGAGCTACCAAGTTACTATTTAACATTTGGTTGGACATTAGCTAAATATTATCTGGCAAGGTCCAAATGTCAAAAAAACATTGATGGGTCCCGGTCCAGTAACTCGGACGAGGAAAATGCAGGGTTACGATTATCGCAGACATGTAGCAACTAGCCTAATGAGTAGTACAGTCAAGTTTCATATCGTGGATCTCCTAATAGTAGGTACACATGTATAACAGCCAAACGCGAGTTAACACTTGATCTCCATTCTGGAACCAATAGAAACTAAGCAGTCCCCAAACTTCTCTTAAGAGTCACATATAATGTAGTCTAATACTTACACTTTAATTCAAGACCATCCACAAGATTATTGATAAAATGTTTGTCCAGAAATATGCCTGGTTTTGAGGATTCCTTTTTGGTTGCGACTTTGACAGATTTTACCTGACCTTTGACATTTACACCACTGTTGAGGTCTCGTTAAAACTTTGTGTTTTCATGAGATTCCTTGATATATTTTGATGAAAGTTGAAAAGTCAGTGTGTGATGTATGATCATTGCGTGAATGCCAACAGTGAACAAAACCTTTAAATTTGCGGCACTTTAATCGAAAAAAATTAAGATTTTTAAAAAAAAGTGTTAAAATGTGTATTAAATCAACAGACACATTTTGTTTTCAGTGATTTTGACATTTTTTTGTATGTTTTTGAGCAATATAAACACAAACTGTCTTGTTAAGTCATCGCCAACTCTCGGGAAAATGGTAAATCTGGGGTCATGTCAACATGGCCAATTCTTTTTCCGCAAAGATGGCATAACCCAGTATCGCGGCGAATTATTAAAGTTAACTATTGTTATTGTTGTACAGTAGTCAGCCACCCAAACGGTTGAAGTTTATTGAGGTGTTCGTGCAAGAGTCGTTTCTCAGAGTCGTTTGTTCCCAAAAAACGTATAGTTGTGAGGCCTATATCAACTTGAAACTTTACATGTAGGTAGATTGCAACTAGCAGATGATACAGAACGTACGGCATCATGATGACGTCATCGGGTGTCAAATTACAAGCAATTTACGTTCCAAAAGTGATGTCATGCCAATGCCTGTATGTTTCTGAATATTATAGCCACAGTATTCATATTTGGGCATATGATAGATCAAGACACGGGCAATCTTTAAAAAGTTAGCGCCGAATTCACATGACCTTTACTTCCGGTCGTACCGAAAGGTCAAAGTTGGCCTTTGTGTAAATCGTTAAAAAACAAATTCCCGGCAAAAACATTAATTTCTGTATATCAAATCAACTTCAAATTAACACCATGTTAGGACCTGGACAAAACCGCCATCAGGTAGTTGTGACGTCATCAGGTGTCAAAATACAGAAAATCAAAGTTTAGGCCTAATACTTCAAAAATTCATAACTCAAAAATGCTATTATTTCAATCTATACATCATCAGAGAGGTCTTGAAAAATTCAGCAAATACTACACAAAGTCTTACACCATTTGACCTTGACTTCCTGTACAAACCGGAAGATGAAAATTTAAAATTTCATACTTTAAAGGGACATTACAGATATGGTTTTTGCTAACAAAACAGTTGCTGGCAGTGTAAGCACTTTAGGTAATCCACCATATACATAAACTGACAAACCTGTAGAAGTGTGAGATCGATCGGCCATCTGGGTCACGAGAAAATAGTGAAAAACCGATTACACATTTGCATAAAGTCATAGACCCCGTTCCCACTGGACCCCGCATTGATCGCGCAATTCGAGAAAAGGGCGATCAGACCCCGCAATTTCTCGAAAAGGGCGATCAAAGGGCGATCAAGCGTAAGTGGGAACGCGAGGGCGATCAGGATCAGACCCCGCAAATTTGATCCACCTCGGGAGTAGGATTAAAGCGGGATCTGATCGCCCTTTTGGATTAATGGGCGATCAAAAGTCTAGTGGGAACGCAAAGGGCGATCAGACCCAGCAATTTGAGGGCGAACATCTGGTCCGGTAGGCCCGAATGGCGCAAAAACGGTGTTCTTTTTTCTTCTATTCCCAGCACGCACCACGCATTTGGTGACATAAAAGAATTGCAAGTAAAGCATAAAGCAGTATTGACGTCACGTGACGATACCAACTACACGTTCTGTACAACGCATCCACACTAAACCCAAACCCACGCCAATTTTTTGATGCACTGTACGTTCTTTAAAGATGGCATCGCCCAGCAATAAACGTCCCATAAATTCGTCCAAAAAAAAAAACCAAAAGATGAGAAGCGTGGCAAGCTATGGTCGGACGAGGAGCTGGGAACTTTTTAGACATCTGGGCCAGTCAAGAAATTCAAAACAAACTGTACGGCACCGTGAGAAATAGCACAGTATTTCAGGTAATTGTGAGGAAGATGGGCGAAAGTGACCTGCGTTGGTGAACTTTTGATCTACTTCCGTTTACAAAAGGTGGATCAATGCGCGATCATACTCAAGTGGGAACGCGACCGCGATTCACGTCTGCGACTAATCCTTTTGCGGGGTCAGGATCTTGTAATTGTGGATCCAGTGGGAACGCGGTCATATAGATTCAACAAATGAATTTCATTTCTCATCAAATATTACATTTCAGACAGAAATGTTTCAAGGGATGTTTTCTTCTATCATCATCATTAGACCGTGTAAGTTTTGTGTAAATCTGTGATCAAAAGTATATTTTACAAGTTTTTTTCTTACCACTTGTGTAATGTTCCTTTACATTTGTCGCCAAATTTTATCCAATTTGCAATTTTATCCAATTTAATAGAACATTCCTCAACAGACTTCCAATGTTGCCATGGAAACTCAACATTTCATTGATATATACCCCAAAAAAGGGGGAAATTGAAGGTTAAAAAAAGGGAAATAAAACAGCAGACCAAACAAAACCAACAAAAATATGAATCAACTGTAAATCCCCAAATGAATATATATTTTTTGTTTGTTATTGTGAAAATTTAAATGTGACAGACATATCTGAGATTTTGATAATCTTTCTTGACACTACCATCTAATTTAATGACATTAAACAAACAAGTTACAACTTTTCTGAAGTATGGTGCACAACATCCCGTTATGCATTGTGTGTTTTTTATCAATTGCAGCCCCACATTCCACAATTATCTCTTTCACACTTTCTAAGTATACTTTCTACTCTCTAAAATACTTTCTTAACAATTATGAAAAATTTACTTGTTCTTGAAAAAAATTGCAAGGTGTTGGAAGTAAAAAGAAATGAAACCTTCCTCTTACCAGTGGTAAAACCCCTTGATTTTGCGGCTTTTGACAAACTTTCAAGCAACCAACACACATTTTGTGACACCAGCACTTGTCAGTTCCCCAGTTCAATGCATTATTCAGTTAGCGCAAAATACCACAGGGAACTGGAACACAAATCAGTGTAAAGTTCCCGGATGACAGAATTTGATCAGTCTGCTCAGACTATACCATTAAAAAATATGGGATGGACGCTTGACTTTCGTTCTTAAAATTGCCATAAATAAAAGATACAATTGAAGTATAAACATGACGTTTAAAAATTAAAACCTAAACGGACAAAAATAAAGAGATTGAAATGATAAAAAATTACTCTGAAATATTGTTTTTGTTGTCATTTTCAAAAGTTGTGGCTGATTTTTTTGTTCAATCCCTCGAAATGTAGCCCATTACCCCCCCTTTTATACCCTGTATTTTCATAAGGCCTAAAAAAAATTGTTGGATTGCCCTTTCCCGACCGACTGTAAAAGTAGCAAAATCTCGGTCACGGTTTGTTTGTTTTTTGGTTTTTTTTGTGTTCCCATTTTTCACTTCAGAATTTTGATTTCGTGAATATTTATGCTTACAAAATGGTAAAAACGGTTGCCCTTTGTTTAAAATATAGATGACAGACACATATTTTTAACCATAAATCATTATATTTTTTCGCCAGGTGCATGACAAACAGGGCGATCATGAACAGTATGAATTTCACGTCATGTTTTAGTACTTTGACTCGAGTTTGCCTTGGTGTATTTTGTGCATGGACATTTTCAGGGCATTTTAATGAAAAGAACCAAGGAAATAAAATACAAACCTTTGTAACATAGGCCTATAGCCTACGTTAAAATGTCTTCTTCCCGTAATAGAAATGTTGAAATATAAAATAAAAAAATGAAAAACGAATATAAACAAAATAGCCCGGGGCTTTTGTTTTAGTCACTAACGCATGCGCTGATTGTGACTCTAGATCCGATACAAAAAAGCAAGTGGATTGTTTACACGTTAGCATGCACTAGAGAACATGTGACAGCTGCATGTACTTGTACATACAATTTGTTGGATTGCAAGGTACATGTACATGTACATGTACCTTGCACAAAAAAATAAATAAATAAAAAATCGTCCGACCGACCCAAGAAAAAAATCGCGTGAAAAGGGCAATCAAACAAATTGTTTTTTTAGGCCTAATGGTTTGACCTTCACAACCCGTGCACCCAGCCAGGCAATTGCCAGTGACACGGAGCAGAACTTGGCAAAAACCGGGGTTGTTGCGCACGGTCTTGGAAACCCAAAATTTTGCAATTTGTTCATTCTTTCTCACACTGTAACTTCGTTAATTCGAGGTGTATTTGGAATTAACTTTTACAGGTTTGAGATAAGATATTCAGTAAAAGTATCGGGATTATAAATTGTGTGTTGGTGATCAGGTTTTTCTTTTTTTCTCTTTTAAATGTGGAGTGCTTCTCAATGCAAGTTGTCTAAACAAATTTGTAACAATAAATTCTATGAAATAAAAAAGTACAAGCTTTTGCGTAAATTTTTCAGCTTTTCCAATTGAAGTTGAAGTTGTTGAATACGACAACAATTTAATTGTTCAAAAGGCAACGGTTGTTGAAGATGACAAGTTGGCGAATTTGTACTTTTCCTGAACTGATTTAAAGGAACACAGAATTGATAATTGTGAAATATACTTTTGATCACAGATTTACACAAAACTTACACGGTCTAATGATGATGATAGTAGAAAACATCTCTTGAAATATTTCTGTCTGAAATGCCATATTTGATGAGAAATGAATAAACTAATTTTCCGATTGGAGTTTATTGCTCAGTGAGCGTTTTATTCATTTGTTGAACCTATATGATTTCATGCAAATGTGTAATCGGTTTTTCACTTTTTTTCTCGGTGGATTACATAAAGTGCTTACACTGCCAGCAACTGTTTTGTTAGCAAAAACCAATTCTGTAATGTTCCTTTAATGCAGAGAAAACTAAATGTTATTGTTAACCACGGTTATACGTTACGACTCAAGAGGCTCACTTCCAGAATCACTCCGGCCGCATGCACACTTTCAGAGACTCCCAGGATGAATTGAATCAGACAAATGATATATTTTAATGTCAATGAGGAAAGTATTAACTTTGACATACAGCTGTTTGACTAGTTCTGGATCACTTTTTGAATACACGTTGTTTTTTGTTGCAATCTCTTTGACATCTTTTTCTAAAAAGTTGATCGGTTCACCTAAACATGTCATAAAACTCACCAAGTATCCACTGACCAAAAAAGATTAATACTTTTGAAGAGGCTTTGAGAAAAGTATCCTCACCTGTTTGACCAGTTCAGGATCGGTTGATTCTCTTCTGAATCAGTAGCTTGCCCTCTAATGCAAACCCATACTCCTATTCATAAAACTATCTCTCAAGGACACACACTTTAGAAGTGTGTTGGCATGGAGGTGGACTTCCTTTCTCAAGTGAATGTCATTTAAGTGTCTTCAGCAGCAGTGCAAAAACACAGCGACAAAAAAACAAAACAAAAGCAAAAGCAAATGAAAAAGTGAAGTGCACCTAAAAGGAACATTGACCCGACTTTCTATTCTTACAGTCACTAACCCTCCTCCAAGTTTCTTTTTCTCACAAAAGAACAACATTACTACAAGAACTTTTTGAAGTAACAAAAGCAATAAATAAACTTTCTACTGCAGCCATATGATTTCACCTCACTGAGTGCGGCACCATTTGACGCATGAGATGTTGAGTGATCCCGAACTGGTCAACGGTATGATGCCCCCCAAAAAGTCGATTTCGGTAATTTCATCTCCTCAAAAAACCAAGACGACTGCTCAGTATTTACGTGAAATATTTTTACACATTTTTAGCATTTTACATGTTCGCCCTGGCATTCAAATTTTAAAGGTGAGAAGTTTTAACAGCGTTTTTCAACCTTTCAAAATAATGATCAATATCGCTACAAACTTTAGAAAAATTGATATAATTTATTTGTTGATGATGTTTGGCACCTTATTTTGGGTTTGTTGGTTTATTGGATGTTATTCTTCACATGAATAAACAGAAATCGGTAATGAGAAAGGTAATTCAATTGTTTTGTCATTG
The DNA here is from genome assembly GCA_032158295.1 of Pycnopodia helianthoides. NCBI lineage: Eukaryota > Metazoa > Echinodermata > Asteroidea > Forcipulatida > Asteriidae > Pycnopodia > Pycnopodia helianthoides. The sequence goes on along the minus strand of CM063245.1, from coordinate 7,711,564 downwards.
CAAAGTTGAAGTGATCCGGAGCTGGTCAATGATCCCGAACTGGTCAAATGACTGTATCATAACAATAACAGGGGGGGGAAATAAAAGTTGCTGGACATGTTTTTAAATACTTTAATTGAAAAACATGCAAGCCCAGTAGTTATAGTAGTACCATGGTAAAGTCTCCATAAGCCATTTTGAGATATGGCAAACTCAATACTATGACACTATTATGTTTGGGTAAATCTGTCTGTATACACCCAAACCCAACACTACAGTGCACTCCTTTAGTGTCCACCATATCTCAAAAAGGCTAATTGGTATACCATCCTAACTAACAGTAAACACAACAGTCAACAGTAACACCACCAAGCACTAAGTAAAATCATTCATAGAGACAGCAGTAACACTAAACAGTCGGGCTACGGTCGTAACTCATACGATTATTCGCCAAGGGCATGGTGGACGGTAGCCCTGGTACTGGTGGTATCCGTTGCAATGCACTGTGTATGCAACGGAGGAGTCCAACCTGGGCTAGCTAGGTGGACGGTACATCATTCATCAAATCAAAAAAGGGGGCAAGTTGCACGCATGAAGGTGTCCAAGTGTCTAGCTAGGACTATTCAAAAGCTAACAAACAGTTTCAATGTTCAAAAATACGGTTAGAAACTCACCGAGATCCGATACGATTATTATGTTGACCTTCTTCCTGGTTCCACCAAGCGTATACTACAACACACAACACACCGCCGGCCAGTCCCGGCCCGATCCCCAGACGGACTCACTCGACCCATAACAAACCAACAACTCGATCAACACATGTTTTGGTTGGTTCCAGTCAAGTTGGTAAGACCATGCCGTAAGAGGGCGCACAACCACGAGTGCTTTTTTTGCATTGATTTGCAGAAAGAAGAATTCTACATCCAACCATGGACCAGGAAGGAACTCTTCATGTCACTGGTGTTGAGTCAATGTAAATAATTGAGTACCAGCGTTTAATGTGCGCTCCATGGCATGCATTCTGCGCCTGGTTCAAAAAGCGTATACTATACACTTTGGCTTGTAAGTGTCTTGTCCTACGCGAGTTCTGCATAACTCCAATTTCTGGGGTGTGCGCGATTAAAAAGTCCTAGACATTAACTGTACAAATCTGTCCTATGCGAGTTCTACACAGCGAAATCTTTAACTCGCATATATAGGCCAATATCGTGCACATGCACAAGTTACCATAATTACGGTGTGATTCAAAAGTTCTTCACACCATTCCCTCAATATAATTTTTTTTCATTCCCGCGAAATGCCATTTTGAATGAACTTTTTCAAGGGAAAGAAAACCTGCTGTCAGTAAGTGGCTGAGTCACATTCATGTAAATACTATGGTTTTTAAGTGTTAAAAGGCAATGCTCCAAGTTATCTTAGCAATGTTTTTGTTCCAGTCAGTGAAATTGTCACTATGAACTAATAATGGCATTCGCTCGTCCCCAGCGCCTTGCCTTAAAACCAAAGGCGCTGGTCCCATGCTCAGTCCCACCATGCATCACACTCACACTGCAACATAGAGCTATATATATTGACTAGAGCGCTAACTTGCTCTGAGTTCAGAAGCCACCCTGGGCGCAGACATGTTTGATGTGTTGCGTGACTACGGAACGATTTTGGCCGCGAACATTTTGCATTCGGCGTGCGCGCTTACGTACGCGCCATAATTATTTAATCTAACGATCATTGCTCTTGTAAACAGGTGATTTAGTGATGTCTTAAAAAATATGTAGTAGGTGATTTTCTGATGTTGTTACTTACGTCTTAGGAAAAATGCTGAGTCGAACTAAAGCCTTGTTTGGGAGGATTTAATGCTTCAAGATGTCAAGGGGAAAAAAACGAAATCTGCTTCAAGGAAACACAATATGCCGGCAAGAATGACGAACTAAAAAAAAAAAACGTATACGCGCAAACGCACATGTTAAACATGACGCACATGACGCTCGCAGTTTGTACGCTCATTAGCAGATTGTGCGTTCTCATTTGCTGCATATTTGGTTCGATGACGCATAGAAAAGAACAAACGCTTTATCATGCAAATAGCCGTACAATTGCCGTACAAAATGTCAAGCTTTTGTATTGGTTTGTACATAAACATGGGCGCCCGCACGGCTTCAAAACCTTAGTGCGTGTATAACGGGGTGTTAGCGCTCTAGTCAATAATATATAGCTCTATGCACTGCAAGCACTGCACGCATGACGTACTTCCTGAAGACGTACTTCCCCAGCGGTCCTGGATAGGCCGCTGGGGCCGGCCCCAGCGGCCGAGCGAAATAATGGCACTGCGCCAGTTCAGTCTAACGCCCTCTTGCAGTTGCTCTTACCTCACTTCCTGTTTTTTTTACTCTTATTGGATTGTGTTTATACTTGAACTGTTTTCAGTATTAAAAGCCGTCGTAGTTTCTCATTAAAACGATCGAGCGAGTTCTATTTTGATCGTGTATGTTTGGACATCTAACTACTACTACCATAGTGGCGTGGTGGCAGCGTTTTGAAACAATCCTGCGCATCTTGAATCCAGTAAACGGACGCTATTCAACACAACGTATAGCTCCCTTTTTGTGGCCGTCTTAGGACTCCAGTCTCTACATCAGGCCCACGGGAAGGTATTTAAAAGTGGGGGGGGGGGGGCAGGGGCCAATCCAGGATTTTTTAAAACGCGGGGGGGGGGGCACAATGGTGATTAGAGGGAAGACAAAAAATGGGTGGGGTCCAGGGGCGAAGCCCCGATTGGGGTTCAGGGGGCGAACCCCTGAAGCTCTGAGCCTTTGGCGTTCTGTGGGGTTAAAAATCAAGCCTCCATGTGCTTAAAACAGAGAAATAGACACACTTTTATAGGAAATCAGATCCTTATAAATCTTCCAAATTTACTGGAACATCGATGGTAAGGGTCCAGGGGTGAAGCCCCGGTGGGGGTCCAGGGGGCGAAGCCCCCGGAAGCTCTGAGCCTTTGGCGTTCTGTGGGGTTAAAAATCAAGCCACCATGTGCTTAAAACAGAGAAATAGACACACCTTTATAGGAAATCAGATCCATATAAATCTTCTACATTTACTGGAACATCGATGGTAGGGTCCAGGGGTGAAGCCCCGGTGGGGGTCCAGGGGGCGAAGCCCCCGGAAGCTCTGAGCTTTTGGCTTTTTGAGGGGTGAAAAACCAAGCCTCCATATGCCTGAAAGGGGAAAAAGACACCACACACACTTGTGGCCAATTTGTGAGCAGGCGGATAGTAAACAAACAAACAAAATGTATCATTTTAACATTTTTTTTTTAAAGTCGGGGGCCCGGGCCCCCCGGCCCCCCTGGCTCCGGCGGCCCTCTCTACATACATATCAAGAATAAAGGTGAGCGATCAGCCAGCTGAACACGCAGCTGTTTTATATACTACTCTTATACACAGATTCGAATAAAACAAGCAGACAAATTATATGTTGATTGATTGCCACAGCCTCTGAAAAACTGTTTTTATTGCCAAAACATATATTGTGGAGGATGCCGAAAAACGTATGGCTATCCATTCCCACATTTAAAAATTGTTTGGGATACACCTGATCCCCACCATCGTTGGGCGTACCACACACCCAACAAATTTGGCCAACATGGCATCTTTTAACCGTACCCGTGTCACAACCATTAATGGGCACCACGCCCATATCAATATTTTGGCAAACACATGCCAAACCACAAATTGGCCAACCTGGCATCTTTTAACCATACACGTGACACAACCATTAATGGGCACCACGCCCATATTACTTATTTGGCAAACACATGCCAAACCACAACTTGGCCCACCTGGCATCTTTTAACCATACACGTGACACAACCATTACTGGGCACCACGCCCAAATGAATTGGCAAACAAGTGCCAAACCACCACTTGGCACACCTGGCATCTTTTGAAATGGAACAACGTGTATCTTTTGAAATGGCACACCTGGCATCTTTTTCACTTTGACCACGTGGGCACACAGGCGGAATGCAACAAAACAAATATCCAACATAATCATACCTGAAAGTTATACAATGAGTTTAACCCATCAACCAATTAAGTTGTGAATTTCCACCTTGGCACATGCGGTCGGAATTAGCCCCTGTGGTACATCAGAGCGCTAACACAACTTATTATTACAATATTGGATCTTAATATAAAAAAGGAGTGTGTAAGCTTATTGAACAGAGAGGTGTTCAAAGTTGAAGAAATAGTTGTCCTGCAAAGTACATTTACTTGCAACTATAACCCCCAAACTTAAAAAACGTAAAAACGCCAAACGCGCTAGGCGCGTCCCACACTGGGAGAGCACTTTTTTTTGGGGGGGGGATAAGCACGGATGTTCTCACAGGGCATCTCCGCAAACTTGACCAAACTGCATTGAACTGAAAGCGAGTGAGTTGGGTACCAAAAAATTGACAAGGAGAATGCCGGCAATGGCAGGTCTCACGGAAAGGAACTCCCTCAATGCCAGCAGGGGGCAAATAGCAGCGTAAATCGATGGCACCAAACAAAAGACCTGCAGGCTGGGGCCGTGCTGATAAGTGCTCGCATGTTTGAAAGAAAAAAAGAACGACTGGCAACAGCCATCCCTTACAAAACTGTACAACCGCGACTGACAACGCCGAAGGTGGGACGCGATTACAAGAATCGGCCGCCAGCTCGCCTACCCTACTAAAACCAAAAATTGCACAAACAACAACTGCTTAATAAAATAACCAAGATCCAAACGCAGAAGCAAAAACTGCAGGAAGCGAATGGGCGACTTGCAAGAAAATAGGGATGGACATTGGCAAACGTGTGTCCGATAAAGGACGCAATCGCCTACACCCTCTAGGCAATTTAGACACAAAGAAATCAACCGTAGGGTCATCCCACCCTTGTAACTTGTGATAAAACCCCACGGCAGAGACATAATTGATTGTGGATGAAGCAAACATGCGCAAAGATGGCCATGTGACAAACCGGTATATGACGTCAGCTGACATTGGACCGTTTAAAACAGGTCCCTGTTCCAAAAACTGACCTCATCCTGCAGAATATGTTTTTTTGTGTATAAGAAGCCATTGCAGCTCCGAAAATCCGAACAATTTCACCACAAAGGAACTAGAGGTGCGTCTGGTAATGGCGCCTCTATTGAATTAGGCACCCGACTATCATGCACGTCTGACCCACGTGCTCCTTCAATGAGCATTGCAACCAGACCTACGTGTGGGCCCATGATTGATTACGGAGGTATGAAGAAATCTCCGCAAAGATACAGACCAAACAAACAAACTTTACACCCTAGACAGTTCCATATTTCCCAATCTCTAATACCTTAAAGTAAGACAACATTATCTTGTTAACCTGCGTACTTTATTTATTTCTTGAAAAGAATGGCATAGGCCTACACTTGGCCCAATTACACAGAACGGCCAAGCACAAAATGTAGCTACGCACAGCAAAATAACGCTGAGGTTACCAGCCAAAATACCATGCCAAATGTACAAGCTGTGACTGGTTGCGATCCGGCTATTTTTGCTTTATAGCAGCCCATTTTTTTTAAAACTCTTTTTATTTTTTAAGCGAAAACTCCTGCTTAAGCACACAATGAAAATTTGGCCCTGTAGAGAGAACCAACAGGATAGTAGCCAGCGAAGCCAACACCAAAAAACCATCTGGCAAAAATTGAATGAAGGTTAGCCCCAAGCTTGCTATAACATATGCCAACCTGATGATGGGAGCCTCTAAAAGTAACCATATAAACACACAATTAATATTGATATGGAGTTTGGAGAAACCAATTATTAAAATAATATGCCATTATGCCGAAAACTTTAAACTGCAGATACCGTTTGACTGCATGCATTTCCATGTATTACCAAGACGGACAATATGGGAGAAAAGTGTGAAAATGTATTGGTTGAAACAAAGTGACGTCACTTTGGTCACACTAAAAACAGCCACTCAGAAAGTAGCACACAGTAATTGAGGGTTACAAAACAGCCCCGTATAATTGGACAACCTTGTTAAACATTTATAACAAAACCAGTTTGGGGCATAAGCAAATCAACTGCAACTTCAAATTTTATTATTTCAAAAAATCATAAGTCATGAACTACATAATGGATTTTCACAATCCATACATTATCGGAAAGGCCTTTGGAAACTCAAAAAACGCTACAAAGAGTGTGACCCCATTTGACCTTGACTTCCGATTCAAACCGGAAGTTGAAAATTTCAAAAAAATCATATCTCAAGAACTACTTATACTTTAGTCACAATTTTTACATCAGGTTATATGTTGTTCTTCCTCCGCAAACTTTTCCACAGAAATTTTACCAATTTGACCCTAACTTCCCGTCGAAATCGGACGTTAACGCTCACATAATGAAAACAACTGCACTGAATCTAATCCAGCAGCACGTGCTGGAAGAACCACTGAAAACATGCATACTATCCTTATCAATCCAATAGCACGTGGCTGGCTGTGCGCTCCATTGATTACAAGGTCACAAAACCTGCATACGACATGCAGCCACGTATTGTGTGCAGGTTTAGACGTGTCAAAGTTCATTGAACGCCATAACGTTGTTGTAGTACTCACGTACAAATCTCAAATCCTCAAACTCACTCAAAGTTCAGCATGAATTTACTCCCGTTTTGCACGTCTGATGGCGTAGTGGAAACTAAGGAATATAAGAGGAGGCTTCACTGAAATGTCCACCTGCTCTAGTGATTTGTATGGCTTTTAATAACTGACTGGAATTAAATCTGAAAAATCCGTTATTATACGGATTGCGAATCTGTACTATAAACCGTAATCTGTAACAACGGATTGTGAATCCATAATAACGGATTGCTAACCCTAACTCATAACCGTGAAACTGGAAGTTCTGTAAAATGCTTAGAAAAAAAAATTCTTTAATAGCTATTCATTCTGTTTGCACAATAACAAACAGCACAGGTCACATTCACTCCAGTCAGCTTTACTTGAATACAGATGACTCATTAATTCAGGCCAAAAATCCGAACACTTCGAATTTGTTATCATTTTTCTTAATACTTCTTCCTTCTCCCTGTCGCTTTTCCGCTAACAAAAGCACACTTCCCAAGCACATATAAACTTGAAACTTCACATAGTTAGATATCCATTAGAAGATGAAACCGCTTTAGTAACGTCATATGACGTCATCGGGTATTGAAATATATTAATTCAAAGTTTATTATTTCAAAAAATCATATCTCGAGAACCAAACATTGGATTTTTACAATCTATACATTATCGGAAAGGGCACTGAACACTAAACAAACAATACATTAAGTGTGACCCCATTTGACCCCGACTTCCGGTTCAAACCGGAAGGTGAAAATTTCACAAATTGATAGGCCTATCTCAATATTAACTCCTCATCATTTCATCAAAAAGCACTGTGGCTGGCTGTTCCGCTCCATTGAGCAGACGGTTCATTGATCAGAATGTCCACCAAGCCTGATTTGGCATGAGGCTTTGTTAGTTTAATGGTTTAATCATCTAATCATGGAGCTCCATAGTCTAATCCACGCAAATACGTAGCACTATTATCGGTCATCAAAGACACACACTAGCTCGGTGGTCTGGTGGTGAGACATCTGCTTTAACAGTTCAAATGTCATGGGATCGAATCACACACCCGAGGGATTTGCCTGTGTTTTTATTTATTTATTAGGTGTTCGTGCAATACAAGCACGAACACCTCTTGTTAGGTGTTCGGGCTTCAGCCGAACACCTATTGTTATTGTTCGAGTTTTTTTTAGGTGTTCGGGCTTCAGCCGAACACCTATTGTTATTGTTCGAGTTTTTTTTGTTTTTTTTACTTTTTCTTCTTCATCCCTCCAACTCTTCTCCAGAAGATAACTCAAGATTAAAATTGAATTGAACCTTCAAACTTGGCACATACTTGAACCTAAATATGAGGACAACACTGAATCAATGACGTCTTTATGACGTCATCGGGTGTCGAATTACAAGGTTTTTAAGCATTAAACAATTAAATCCTTGAAAATCTGTAACAAATCACAAATAAGAGCCCGGCGGCTGCTTTTTGCGGGAGCATACAAAGTTCATATAGGTCTTTATTTTTTGTCGGGTCGTGACCTCAGACGATCTCTACTTCCGGTCGAAACCGGAAGTGCCTTGTAATTTGAAAGTAGCAACTTTTTTTGAGTTGATGTTAACGATGTTGTAGTCTTGCAAGTCTCTGGTTTAAATAAATAAGACCGATGACGTCACAAAATTCAAAAGCGCCCTCTAGCGGCAAGTTGAAAACAGTTAAAAACACACTTTTAACAGTTGTGTGTGGCAAAGTTTATGGCAATCTTTTCAAAATTGGTAGACCTATTGACCTTCATGGAAGCAACATATTTGTGGAGTCGTAGATTGATGACGTCATCATGTGTCACGTGGTGAGGCCTTAAAGGTGCACTTTTTGAAGCCGAGTATCTACCAAACCAAACGGCCGACTGAGTTTGAACTTGGTGTTTTATTAGACAACGACCATGGCTAGTAACATTTGAAGTGACGTCATGATGACGTCATCATATTATTTTTTTTACAATTTTTCATTAAATCAAAGTTTAGAATTTGAAAAAAAAATCTTAACTCCTGAACCAGACATTGTTTTTTTGTAATCTATACATCATCAGGAAGATATTCCAAAACTTAATAGATTTTACACAGAGTGTGACCCCATTTGACCCAGTCTTCCGGTTGAAACCGGAAGTTGAAGTCGTAAAGGAAAAAACGTAACTCCCGAACCATACATTGAGTGTTTAAAATCTATTGGCCTACGTTATCAGAAAGGTCTTTAAAACCAAATTGAACGCTAGAAAAGAATGTGACCCCATGTAATATTACATCAAATGTTTTTGAGAGATTGGAACAAAATCCATAGAGTTAAACGTAATCTATGGGGGGGACACAAAAGTGTCGTTTCCGTTTGTCGCGCGATCGAAAAAGCTCCTTAGGACGAAAGTCCTGTAAAGACAACAACGCCCTCTAGTGACACTGTTTTTTTGTGTATTTATGTAAGCAATTTGGTCTCCTTGACTTGGTTCCAAGACCATGGTGTTTGCACGTTCGGATTTACACTGTACACGAATGTATTGAATAAACATAGAACTTCAACTATGACGGACTCAATAAAACACATTTCAAGCCATCTGGAAACCCTCTCGCAAAGACATAATTGATTACGGCCAGGTGTGGCTATATAGCCAAGTCCGACAGATAAGTTTATGACCCCTTTGTCATTGATGGCATGTTTTTTTTTAGTCAAAGGATCAACCCAGGGTAATTTCCATTTTTCTATCCTATTTGGCTAGGTCTCAAGAGGGAATGTGAAAATGTTGAAAAAAATTTTGGCGGAGCAAACAAAATTAGTTTGTAGACTCCTGATAACACTACCATGGCTTCACGGTGGGTTTTAATGTTCGACTAAGTTGTATCTCCTCAACCAGGCAATAGGTATTGACACATATAAAGGGCCTATATCATTCGAGAAATCTTCATAAATCCATCTAAAGATGCCATAACGCTTTGTCTCCTCACTTGTAATTCAACAACTTTACACAATATTCCTAGCTCCTATATCGACTGTCGATTTTTCAACAGTTTGTCATCATAACTCGTTTGTGCTTACAAATATTTATATCAAATGCTTGTTTACCGAACACCTAGTTTTTGTGATTATACAAAAACTGAATCTCTAGTTTTTGTTCTGTTTTTTAGGTGTTCGTGCAATACAAGCACGAACACCTCTTGTTTTTGTTCTGTTTTTTTTTTTTTTTTTTAGGTGTTCGTGCAATACAAGCACGAACACCTCTTGTTTTTGTTCTGTTTTTTTAGGTGTTCGTGCAATATGAGCACGAACACCTCTTGTTATTGTTCTGTTTTTTTAGGTGTTCGTGCAATATGAGCACGAACACCTCTTGTTATTGTTCTGTTTTTAGGTGTTCGGGCATTCCGCCCGAAAACCTATTGTTACTGTTCTGTTTTTTTCCCACTTTATCTGAGATCCTTCTCTCGCAATTTTCGCAAAAAGTATAACTCCTAGAGACTTGAAACTTATCATGCACTTAGACCTTAGTGTATAGACGAAACCGCAACTTTTTCGGGGCGATGACGTCATCGATGACGTCATAACATCCAAAATAAAAAATAATGAGAAAAACTGTAAATCGTCATATCTAGAGAACCATAAATGATAAATACATGATCTTTGCTTCATATGAAAGTTCAACATTTCGTTTACAACTCTAACACAGAATGTGACCCCATGTGACCTTTACTTCCGGTCGAAAACGGACGTTTAAGGTTTTTTGGCGGAAACGTTGTATCCTATGAACCAAATATGATACACCTTTAATCATTGTACCATCTGAAGGCCCTTGAACAGTTCTACAAATCTTTCAGTAGGTACGACCCCATGTGACCTTTACTTCCGCTCAAAACCGGAAGTTGAATTTTCTTACATAAAGAAAACTCGTCATATCTCATGAACCATAAACGTTTTAGACTTAAAACTTCACAAATACTTAGACCTTTGTGTTTAAATATGTATGTGTAAAATTCGGTTTGATGATGTCATCGATGACGTCATAACAATAAATCACTGTTTAATATTTAGAAAAATCATTATTGGAGAATCACAAATGCTACATGTAAGATATTTGCACAATAAAAAATCTCTTGCCAGATTATGCAAATCACATACACAATAAGACACCATATGACCTTTGCTTCCGGTTGAAACCGGAAGTTCAAAATTCAGATTTCAAACGTTCATTTCTCATAAACCAAGAAGGGTATTGTCTTGAAACTTACTATGTATATAGATTGTAGTATGTATATGACACCAAAATTATTTTGGTGCGTTGACGTCATCGATGACGTCATAACAATTAATCAACGTTTAATATTAAAAACAATCATAATCGGAGAACCATAAATGCTACATGTAAGGTACTTGCACCATAAAAAAGCTCCGGCCGAATTGTACAAATCACATTCAAAGGGTGACCCCATACGACCTGAGATATATTTCTAAGTGAAATTGGCCATTAAAATATCAAAATCTCGATCCAATACCTTACGTGGCATGTGGCATACTACTCGCGACTGATTCCAGTGCAACGGAGTGGAAGCTAGCCTTATGTCAAGACGCTTGTTGCCTGACATTTAATTGCTATGTTAAATGTCGTCCCCATTTCATTCAAACACAATCTGACATCACTCACGAACACCTGTGTGTTTGTTGTTTACAAACACTGTACGTCTAGTTTCTTTTTCTTCTCCTTCTTCCACGCAACTCTTCTCTGGATAATAACTCAATATTGAAACTGAATTGAACCTTGAAACTCATCAGACAATTGAACCTCAATAAGAGGACGGCACAGTTGTCATTACGTCATGATGACGTCATCAGGTGTTGAATTACAGGGTTTTTAAAATTGAAAATGACCTTTTGCTTTTTGCTGTATCTCAGCGAATATAAAAGCTATGATGTTCAAAGTTTTTGCATCTGATAGACCAAGGTTGGGGCAACATTTGAAAAGTTAACGCCAAAATCGTACGACCTAAGCTTCCGGGTCGTTACCCTGGGTCGAAGTTCACCTTCGTTTTTTTTCGTCAAAAAACAACTTTCGAGCTTATCTACGGAATAACTCAAGATTGAGATTGAATTGAATGTTGAACCTCAATATCAAGACAACACATACTTAATTATGTCATGATGACGTCATCGGGCATTGAATTACGTTAGATCAAAGTTTAATATTTGTAAAAATCATAACTCAAAAACTATGATTCGGATTTTGACAATCTACACATCATCGGATAGATCGTTAAAAGTTGGACAAATGCTTCACAGAACCCGTACAATATTTTAACTTACTTCTGATTATAACGCGAGTTGAAAATTTTAGATTATCTTATTTTATTCAAATCTTTAAAACTCTTGATCACTTCAGCATAATTTTTGTATCAGATTGGAGAACAGCAACCCCTCTTAAACTTTTGCACAGAGATAACAACATTTTGATTTTTACATCTGGTCGAAAAACGCGCACGTTTAAGCTAACCCGCATTGACGACGCGTGATGGTGAAAGAACACACGTAAACATAGGCTGTACCTGTACAGCCACACATACATCTCACGTAACAGTTGGCCGTCAATAAGACGGTCAATTAGGGTCAACCTCCTCTACACGTGCACAGACACGTGCAGTTTCATTGACGTTCTATGTTAAATGCATGTGTGATTATTTTGCACGTACATGTATTGTGCTGTGCGGACCATGCTGGAATACATTTCGCATCCGTCAGTGTTAAAGCTCATATTGCACCCCAGCGGATCATCCATCTAATTATTTGAAAAATTCTTAACTCCTGAACCACACGTTGGATTTTAACAATTCAAACATCATCTGAAAGGTCTTGTTAGACTTATCACGTGCTACACAATATGCGACCCTGTTTGACCTTGACTTCCGGTTAAAGTCGAAAATTGATATTTAACGTTTCATTAATTACAAATCCTGAACCACATGTTTTATTTTTATCATCTATAAGTCATAAGAAAGGACTCAGAAGACTCCATCAACGCTACCAAGTGTGACCTCATTTGACATTGCCTTCCAGTTCAAAACGGAAGTTGAAACTTTATATTTGAAAAAATCAAAAGTTCTGAACCACATATTAGATGTTTACAATCCATCCATCATCTAAAAGGTCTTCATAAACTAATCACGCGCTACACAAAATGTGACCCTTTTTAACCTTGGCTTCCGGTCTAAACCGGAAATTGATGTTTAAATTTAAAAAAATTCATAACTCCTGAAACAGGCATTGGATTTTTTCAATCCATATATCATCTGAAAGGTCATAAAGAAATTGACACGCTCTATTCAAAATGTGACCGGTTTGACCTTGACTTCCGGTAAAAACCGCAAGTTGAAATGTCATGTTATAAAAATTCATAACTTCTGAACCACGTATTGGATTTTTACAATCTAAACATCGTTGGGATGATATGTAACAACTTAAGAAACGATACAAAGAGTATGATCTCATATGACATTGACTTCTGGTTCAAACCGGCAGTTGAAGTTTTATATTGAATGAATATAACTCCTGAACCAGAAATTGGATTGATAAGGTAACATTTTGTCACCAATTCAATCAATCACAACTTTGATGAAATTACTCACGAACACCTTGTTTTTGTAATTGACAAAAACTGAATTTCTAGTTTTTTCTTCTTCTTCTTCATCTTCTTCTTCCGTGGAACTCTTCTCGGCAACATAACTCAAGATTGAAACTGAATTGAACCTTGAAACTCATCAGACAATTGAACCACAATATGAAGACGGCACAGTTTTCATTACGTCACGATGACGTCATCAGGTGTCAAATTACAAGGTTTTTAAAGTTGAAAAGTGACCATTTGCTATGTGCTGTATTTCAATGAATTTAAAAGCTATGATGTTCATAATTGGGCATCTGATAGTTCAAGACTGGGGCAACATTTCAAAAGTTAACGTCAAAATCTTATGACCTTTAGTTCCGGTCGTACCGGAAGGTCAAAGTCTGCCTTTGTTTTTGTTTTCATTTTTCGGGCATAACTCAAGATTGAAACTGAATTGAACCTTAAAACTCATCAGGCAATTGTACCTCGATATGAAGACAACACATTTGTCATGACGTCACGATGACGTCATCGGGTGTTGAATTACAAGATTTTTAAAATTGAAAATTTACCATTTGCTTATTACTGTAGTTTCGGCAATCTTTATACTACAATGTTCATAATTGGGCATCTTTTAGTTGAAGAATGGGGCAACATTTCAAAAGTTAACCACAAAATCGTTTGACCTTTACTTCCGGGTCGTTACCCTGGGTCGAAGTTTACCTTCGGGTTTTTTCCTTCAAAAATCTGTTTTTTGCCTTTTTTACAGCGTAACTCAAGATTGAAAGTGATTTGAACATTGAAACTTGTCAGACAATTGAACCTCGGTATCAAGACGACACAGACTTGATGATGCCATGATGACGTCATCAGGTATCAAATTACACTAATTCAAAGTTTAATATTTGTAAAAAATCATAACTCCTGAACCACATGTAGGATTTTTACAATCTATAAAACATCGGACAGGTCGTTGAAAGTTCAAAAAACGCTACATACAATTTGACCCCATTTGACCTTGACCTCTGGTTCAAAACGGAAGTTGAAAATTTCCAAAAATTCATATCTCAAAAACTACTGATCATTTTAGAGATTTTTTTGTATTAGGTTGTAGAACGTTAAGCCTGCTCAAACTTTTGCACAGAGATAACAACATTTTGATTTTTACATCTGGTCGAAAAACGCGCACGTTTAAGCTAACCCGCATTGACGACGCGTGATGGTGAAAGAACACACGTAAACATAGGCTGTACCTGTACAGCCACACATACATCTCACGTAACAGTTGACCGTCAATAAGACAGTCAATTAGGGTCAACCTCCTCTACACGTGCACTGACACGTGCAGTTTCATTGACGTTCTATGTTAAATGCATGTGTGATTATTTTGCACGTAAATGTATTGTGCTGTGAGGACCATTGATCTACATTATACTGACTGGATAGGACAACTCAGCGCGTTTGTGCACGTTCGATGATCGCTGTTATGGCTAAGCGCGTAGTCGCTGAACGGGGCATTTGCGTGAAAGTACGCAAGCGCGGCGGTCCCAGCATGCATGGCCTCAAGCATGCAGTAATACTAATAGTACAAGTACTTGAGTGATGATGAGCATGTTGAAGGTTTATAATAATTTTTCTTTTTGGAGAGAGTTTCTTAATCTAGATTGATATTTCATCAATCAATTTATATAGGCCTAGAGCATGAACACATATTTGTTTTTAAAGTATCAAGCACATTAGAAAACTTCGAGGTCCAATCTTAAAAACCAATAAATTTGGGATAAGATAAATTGTGGCTAATGTGACCGTATAATAAATAAACAAGACTCTCGCACATACAAGTAGATAGTGGTTTATTCAATACAAAATGATGATTTTTTTTTCAAGAAGGAGCCAGTTTAGCTCCATTTGTTTCATATTTACAATCAGAAAGTTAGATAATTGCCACATGGAAACTAAAACTGAAGAAACCATAACTGTGTATTAATCGTATCAGAAATTTAATTAGTTACACACGAAACAGAAACACTAAAACGTAAAATAGATATAGAGAAGGGAAGACTAACAGCAGGAAAACGTAACATAAAGGTTCAGTCTGCCAACGAATTTATTCCTAAACAATTTATACAGGCAATCACGAGAAATGTCAAAAACAAACAATTAACAACTTTGAATTCAATCGAATTTAATTTAATTAATTGAGCATTGCAGTTAACACCTACACAGAAAAACAAAACCCAAACAAAAGGTGTTCACCCTTGTTGGCCCGAACACTTATACACTATATTGAAGTTTGTATTTAAAAAAAAATAATATAGGCCTACAGGCCCAAAAATAAAATAGTATTTTGAAAACAGCATGATCAAGTAATATAAAATATGTGTCAGTGTTCGGTTTTTTTGCAGACTACACCTCTTACCTGTGAAAGGAAATCCGATTTTCTCGTCCGTACATAGCTCCTGAAGAAGAGTAACTTACCGCAACACAAACCTTTACCATAGTTGCAGCATATTACTTGTGTTTGACTACGGTGTCATCCCTTGTTTTACATAACGAAACCTTTAAATACGGCAAAAAACGGACCAATATTTGTCCACGACCCCGAAAATCATTTATTTGCGTTGCGTGCAGATTGTGCGCCGCCTCCCCGTTTAAATTCAAAAGCCCCACTTGCAAACGCGCGCGTTCGCTACATTTACGCGCAGTCGTCATATCCAGTCAGTATAATGTAGATCAATGGTGGGGACCATGCTGGAATACATTCCGCATCCGTCGGTGTTAGAGCTCATATTGCACCCCAGCGGATCATCCATCTAATTATTTGAAAAATTCTTAACTCCTGAACCACACGTTGGATTTTAACAATTCAAACATCATCTGAAAGGTCTTGTTAGACTTATCACGTGCTACACAATATGCGACCCTGTTTGACCTTGACTTCCGGTTAAAGTCGAAAATTGATATTTAATGTTTCATTAATTACAAATCCTGAACCACATGTTTTATTTTTTTCATCTATAAGTCATAAGAAAGGACTCAGAAGACTCCATCAACGCTACCAAGTGTGACCTCATTTGACATTGCCTTCCGGTTCAAAACGGAAGTTGAAACTTTATATTTGAAAAAATCAAAAGTTCTGAACCACATATTAGATGTTTACAATCCATCCATCATCTAAAAGGTCTTCATAAACTAATCACGCGCTACACAAAATGTGACCCTTTTTAACTTTGACTTCCGGTCTAAACCGGAAATTGATGTTTAAATTTTTAAAAATTCATAATTCCTGAAACAGGCATTGGATTTTTTCAATCCATGTATCATCTGAAAGGTCATAAATAAATTGACACGCACTATTCAAAATGTGACCGGTTTGACCTTGACTTCCGGTAAAAACCGCAAGTTGAAATTTCATGTTATAAAAATTCATAACTTCTGAACCACGTATTTGATTTTTACAATCTAAACATCGTTGGGATGATATGTAACAACTTAAGAAACGATACACAAAGTATGATCTCATATGACTTTGACTTCTGGTTAAAACCGGCAGTTGAAGTTTTATATTGAATGAACATAACTCCTGAACCAGAAATTGGATTGATAAGGTAAAATTTTGTCACCAATTCAATCAATCACAACTTTAACGAAATTACTCACGAACACCTTGTTTTTGTAATTGACAAAAACTGAATTTCTAGTTTATTTTGATTTGGGGTTTATTGACTTGTAGTTTATTATTTGATTTGTTTTATATTCTTTATATTTTTTTACAAAACTCTGTAAAGTGCTAAGGGCAAGGGTTATGACGAAATAGTAATCCGCCCGGGCTAATTAGAAATCCGCCCGGCGTATAAAATGCGGTGCCCGTTAAAAATGTTTACTTTGGCAAAAAAAAAAGTATTTCACACAACTACACTCACATCACGAAGGAAAGCTCACACGAACAACTGCCTTTATAGGGTGAACCCAATAGAATTACCCTTTTCCGGCGCAATTTGGACTTCGTGGAATACGTACAGGTGTACCTACGAATCACGCATTGAACAGTTGTACCATAATGTCCCAACTATGTCCCAAGTTTACGTTGGTGCATTCTTAGAGATCAGTGATCCACATCCATCCCAAATAAATGTAGCGCCCGCTAGAGTTACCTTTGCAAACGACAGTCCTTAGGAAATTATTTTACGGCCATTGAATGGAGGTATAATGCTTCCTAACCAGATCCGCTCGTTCCATTTACTTGTTTTTATATTCATCGCATTTGAACTAGCCATGTACTTAGACGTAAAGGTTTTGGGGATGATGACGTCATCGATGACGTCATAACATTCAATCAATGTTTAATATTGAAAAAAATTCATATCTGAAGAACCACAATTGCCACACACAAGATCTTTGAACCATGTGAAAGACCCTGTAGTATTTTTAAAATCTTACGCAAAGTTTGACCCCTGTGACCTTTACTTCCGTTTAATTGTTTTTATTTTTTAGTTTTTTACAAAACTCGCAAAAGTACTGAGTATACAGTGCTTCAAACAGATCGGGAAAGGGTTAAAACCAAATTATAAAAACACGCCGAACACCTTTTGTTTGTAATTTACAAACAAGATAAGTCTAGTTATACTTGCCATTGTCAAGTGGCGTTTTTACGGGATTCACACCGTTTTTTAAGTTTGGGGGTACTTTGCAGGACAACTATTTCTTCAACTTTGAACACCTCTCTGTTCAATAAGCTTACACACTCCTTTTTTATATTAAGATCCAATATTGTAATAATAAGTTGTGTTAGCGCTCTGATGTACCACTAATTCTGATGCTAATTCCGACCGCATGTGCCAAGGTGGAACTTCACAACTTAATTGGTTGATGGGTTAAACTCATTGTATAACTTTCAGGTATGATTATGTTGGATATTTGTTTTGTTGCATTCCGCCTGTGTGCCCACGTGTTGGATTCAGGTGTGCACACAGATAAATGTTTGGCCAGGTGCCAATGAAATAATTTGGGCGTGGTGCCCAAGATTGGTTGGTGTGAGTGTACCCAAAGTGAAAAGATGCCAGGTGTGCCATTTCAAAAGATACACGTTGTGCCATTTCAAAAGATGCCAGGTGTGCCAAGTGGTGGTTTGGCACTTGTTTGCCAATTCATGTGGGCGTAAATGGTTGTGTCACGTGTATGGTTAAAAGATGCCAGGTTGGCCAATTTGTGGTTTGGCATGTGTTTGCCAAAATATTGATATGGCCGTGGTGCCCATTAATGGTTGTGACACGGGTACGGTTAAAAGATGCCATGTTGGCCAAATTTGTTGGGTGTGTGGTACGCCCAACGATGGTGGGGATCAGGTGTATCCCAAGCATTTTTTTTAAATGTGGGAATGGATAGCCATACGTTTTTCGGCATCCTCCACAATATATGTTTTGGCAATAAAAACAGTTTTTCAGAGGCTGTGGCAATCAATCAACATATAATTTGTCTGCTTGTTTTATTCGAATCTGTGTATGATACAGGAATGAGAACAAAACCAGTTGCATTTGATAAAATTAAACATTGTGTGTCTGCTAGTTAATCTGAAGTTGAACATTTTTGAAAGTAAGTTGGTAAAAAATTGAACTGCAGTCAGTGTTTTTGCTAAAAATCACCTCTTTTTGATGAATTTAATTTGTACAAGGGTATAAAATCAGTCAATTAAAGTGGAACATTAAAATATGTTGATTCATTTGAGGACGATACTCTACAATTTTACAGACTGCAACATGAACATTAATTTGTAGTCTTAAATCAACTATTTTTTCAAGTTTTGTTTGTTCGAAAAGTGTGACGGAGATGACTAGTAAATGCAATGACTGACCAGAAACAAGAGGAAAATTAAAATTAATTCCAGTAAAGATCGCGCCAAATACATTTTTTCCATGCTAGGGATGTCCATCTATTGGAAACAATATTCAAAGTTGCAAAAATTTCGTTTTTAAAATCGGTTTTACTGCAACTTGAAAATAGACACTTACTGAAGAATGACCCATGCGACTTTCAATAACCTACCAACCTACCGCGAGTATTAAACAGGAACAAATCTTTTGCCATTGCATGCATTAAATGGGTGTGTCACCACGTTCCTACTTAGCCTAATCAGGCATGCACTGTTCTCTAAAACTGGGAAACCAAAAAATGTCCCCAATGAGTGAAGCTCTCCGCCTCAATTTGATACATGTACGCTATCAAGCAATGATTTAGAGAAATGCCCATTGTGCCATACCTGAGCCAGTTGATTTGGGATGGTAAAACATGGTGATTCAGGACTATGGTGATTCAGAACCTAACATTTTAGCATTGATACATAAATAGTTATGCAATTCATTGGTAGCTATATATACTAGCTCATTTGCATAATTAAGCATTGGTAGCTATACTAGCTCATTTGCGTATTTAGGCATCTGGCTCATCACTAATCACATTGCTTGACCCTCAAAACATAGGAAAGGACACTTCAATCGTAATGTTTGTTTGACTAGTTACAGAGATATATGAGAAAAATGATTTTTTTTTTGGTGAATGGCGGCCACTAATTTGCATATTTATGAGTATTGTTCCACTTTTTACTTCATAAATGTCTTAATTCTTTTCTTTGACCTTCAAAACATAGGTAAACACGTTTCATTTGTAATTTTTGCTTGCCTAGTTACAGAGATATAGGAGAAAACACTTTTTCTGTAATGGAGGCCACTAATTTGCATATTTATTAATATTTTTATTTCTAATTATTTCAGTAATGTCTTTATCCTACTCTCTGACCTTCAAAAAATAGGTACAGACACATCATTAATCCTTGTTGCTCGCTGGGTTACAGAGATAATGCAGAAAATGGTATTAAGAAAGGTCAAAAACTAGCGGTTTAGCTGCCATTTTGATTATGCAAGTTAGATGGTCAAATACTCAAAATTTCGCTTGGGAACCGGTTTTATCTGATTCAGCATAACAAAATTATGTGAAAAAGTCTGGTTTCCCACTTTTACTACAAAATGCCCCTGACAGTCACAATTTTCAGAAATCCCACTAGTCTATGAATGAGTTGTACTTGTAGTCTTTAAAGTGAGTTGTAGACTTCTCCAGTCTGTGCATGTGGGGTGGGGTAAGGGGCGGAGCTTTGTAGCCTGTCTGAAAACAGCTGTTTGACTTCACGTAAAAGGGGGCCATTATCAGCACTAAAAAAAACCTGACCCCATCCCATGCAAATATTCATGGATGTGCCCCTGGAATGGTGAAATAAAATCTCTAGACCATCTGGAAGCGGACTGTGGGATTGCTGTCGGTTAGTTTATTCTTGTTCTTTGGTTTGTCCCTCGAAATATTGAGATAAGCATTGCCAGCTGTCAACTGGTAAGGTTGGGTAAAATTGTCCCTAATGGACTCCTGCGAACTGAAGGGTTTTTATAGTTCATATTATTTAAGTTTGGAGAAAAAAGTTTGCGCCGCAACACTTTAAAAAATATGCTGCCCTGCACCAATTTAATAAACACCCTAAATTGATTTTGTAAATTACATTTCCTGGTTGCCACTGCCAAGTCTTTAAAAACAATACACAACAAAAATAAAAGGAAAATTTTTTCCTGGATTATATATTTAAGTTTTTGTTCAAAGTTGGATTTTCCTTGTCTGCAAAAAGAAAGCCCTCTATGGTCCTACTACTGCCAAGTACCAAGAACTATTAGTTTGGCCAGTATTTCCCAAAGAAGACTATTTTGTGCATTTCACACATGTATTTGTTACACACCATGAGGGTTAGGCCTATTAAGAAAATACAACAAAACCCAAAATAAAATGACACAAACTAATTAAAAACCAAGGGGACAAATAACAGTCACAGAATGACATTCAAGTCAAAAGGTGATTTAAAATTTTGAATAACCTGGGCGCTAAACTATTGAGTCAAGCAGAAACAATGTCTTCACTCTTCACATACGTTTCAATTTTACGACATAATACTTGTTTTTAAGTAAAATATATTGTATAATAACCTCAAGGTTTTGAAAAACTAAAAGTGCTTTAATGTGACGTCACGTGTGGGAGTTAGCTTCATGTAAACAATAGGACATCGTTGTTTGTGAATGGGGATTTGATAGTATCAGAAAGAAATTTGTTAATTGAAAGAAATTTGTTGTGATTTCAGGCCGTTGTCATTCTGCAATGATTTTATCAACTTCGTGCATTAATTTACGCGACTGGAAACTAAATAATCTTTTTTCCACAGAGTCAACCAAAAGTTACTGCTGACCGATGGTTTGTTTCACAATTACCCTACTTATCAATTTAACCCATTAATGTTTTAGATTGTTAATCATATCAATGATGACTACTCGCCATGGGTGTTATGATTTCATGGCAGGTCAGGGGGCATTGGGAAAGCGGAGTTCAGACAACTCGTCTGACAGACAACTCGATGGCCGGGTCGGAGAGCTCGACGGGTCAGACAACTCGACGGGTCGGACAACTCGACAGGTCAGACAACTCAACGGGTCAGACAACTCTATAGGTAAGACAACTTCATTGGTCAGACAACTCCATGGGTCACACAACTCCATGGGTCAGACAACTCCATGGGTCAGACAACTCCATGGGTCAGACAACTCCATGGGTCAGACAACTCCAAGGGTCAGACAACTCCATGGGTCAGACAACTCCATGGGTCAGACAACTCCATGGGTCAGACAACTCCATGGGTCAGACAACTCCATGGGTCAGACAACTCCATGGGTCAGACAACTCCATGGGTCAGACAACTCCATGGGTCAGACAACTCCATGGGTCAGACAACTCCAAGGGTCAGACAACTCCATGGGTCAGACAACTCCATGGGTCAGACAACTCTATGGGTCAGACAACTCCATGGGTCAGACAACTCCATGGGTCAGACAACTCCATGGGTCAGACAACTCCATGGGTCAGACAACTCTAAGGGTCAGACAACTCTATGGGTCAGACAACTCCATGGGTCAGACAACTCCATGGGTCAGACAACTCCATGGGTCAGACAACTCCACAGGTTAGACAACTCGATAGTGAGACAGCTCGTCGGAGCTGAGAATAGCCATCTGCTGTTTCTTTAGTGACCATAGATCGCACTGGACTTTTCTGGAACAGGTTTGACATTTAACTTTAGTTTGATCTCAAGTGAAAATTGCTTGCTTCTTGCAATACTATACACACTGTGGTTGCCATTAGTAGTTGCATGCAGCTATTCATCACACATAGGACTCAACAAACTGCTCAGACGGCACATTGAATGCTTCCTTATGGGGCTTGTTTCAATTGACCTGACACACCTCAACAATGATGCTATTCAAACTGAACACTATTGTTGCTATGGTGCTGTTGCGTACCAGCACAATAAGCCTACCTGCTGGTGATTTAGGTCTTTCCTGGATCTCAAGTCTTGGCATATAGAGCATAAGAAACTACATACCCAACCAAACAACGAATTTCTTGGAACAAAATTGCAATATAATTCCAACTGTTCTTCAATATTTCAGTTAAAAATACTTCTTTCTGGGGATGTAGACCCTAACCCGGGACCAGTTACCCATGACTATCCCAATGAAAATCTTGAAGATACTCATGGCTTCTCAAAAACTGCAAGTAATCGATTGGTATATAGCAGTTCCCTTCTGTTGCAAATTCAGCAGGAGAATGCTCACCTACTGTCAACACAGAAACTCCCTGATGTCACATGGGCAAATATAATTTCCCTTGGGGTGTCATCAATAAAACACAGATCTCACCGTGGTAAACAGGCTGGGAGAAGGAAGCAACGTCAAATTCAGGTTGTGTCATTACCCCAGGTGGTCGGCCATGGACCCAGCAATCTATGTGGTGTTAATCATAAAAACCTACGATACATCCCAAAACAGGAACATAACACAAATCAACTCAACTCCAGAGTTACATGTAGTGTCTGGAATGCTCACTCCCTTAGAAACAAGTCACTATCCACTTGTGACTACATAATAGAACATGATATAGATGTCATTGCAGTCACTGAAAAGTGGCTGTATGAAGATGATCCTGTTGTCATAGGCGAGTGTACTCCTCCTGGATACACCTTCATCAGTGCACCAAGTAAAACTGGACGCGGTGGAGGTATTGCAGTTATCTTCAAATCAGCCCTCAAACTATCACTTCAAACAATTTAAAGGATTGCACATCATTTAAGTCCGTTCATGTTAATTATGACAATAACACTCAACCTCATCGTCATTATTTATCGTCCACGCCCCCCCCCCCCCTCTACAACAAACGGTTTTACCTTTCCAGGTTTCATTGACGAGTTTGATGACTTTCTAACAGAGGTGACATTTCTAACTGGAAGACTACTCATGGTTGGAGATTTCAATATTCATGTGGATTTGCCAGCCAAGCCAGCAGTTGCCACCTTTTTACAGACTGTCTCCTCGGCCAACCTCCAGCAACACTTAACAGGACCTACTCACATATTGGGCCACACCCTCGACTTGGCATTTACCAGATGTACCGAGACTCTCATTGACAGTTGCCATGTGCATGAGGCCCTTATGTCTCGATCACCATGTTGTCTACCTAAAGGTGAATATTGCAAAGGTGAAAGCACAACAAATAATTACATCAACAAGGAATTACAGGAGTATTGACAAACAGTGTTTCTCAGATTCAGTAACTCACATCATGGAGTCATTCAATCGTCAAGGTAATAGCGACTCCTCATTTGAATGGTATCACAAGGAACTCATTCAGCTTCTGGATTCTGTGGCTCCAGCTAGTTACATCACTTCCCCCCCGAAGCAGAATGCCATGGTACAATGAGGACATCCATCTTGCTCGGCGTGTAAAATGTAGGGCCGAACGCAAATGGTTTAAATCGCGGTCTTCTGGTGACCGAGAAAAATTCATTTTTGAAAGCCGCAAAACATCAAACCTGATATGTCAGGCTAAGATCAGGTACTGCCAAGAGAAACTCTCTTCGTGTGATACAAAAGAGCTGTACAGAACACTCAATTCCCTCTTGCACAGAAACTCAGCAGCACTTCCCGTTCATGATTGTGTTGAAACATTGAGAAATCAGATCTGTCTCTACTTTTCAAACAAGATTACCTACAACAATTTGACAAAATTTACGTTCTGCAGACGATAGAGTGTGTGCATGGTTTTGGTGATCCACAACTTATCCATTTTGAGCCACTGTTTTACTTCATTTCAGCCACAGAAGATGAAGTTTTACGTGTCATCCGTGGGTCACCTAATAAGTCATGTGGCCTAGACCCGATTCCAACTTGGCTATTGAAGGAAAACATCGCATCCATCCTTCCAGTTCTGACTTCAATTGTAAACACTTCACTGACTGACGGCGTATTCCCAACCAAAGCTCGCTACGCCATCATCAAATCTCTCTTGAAAAAGCCAACCCTGGACAAAAACACTCTCAATAACTATAGGCCTGTGTCTAACCTGTCATTCATTGGAAAGATCATCGAGAAAATTGTTTGTTCCAGGCTGATAGCTCATATGTCAACAAATAAACTCATGGACCCACATCAGTCAGCATACCGAAACACACCACAGTACAGAAACCGCACTCATCAAAGTGAAAAATGACACTATTATTGGTTTAAATTGGGTTACATTTCTGGAACTTTTAGACTTGTCGGCAGCGTTCGACACCATAGATAGAGAGATCTTAATATCTCGTCTCTCATCGAGGATTGGTGTTCGTGATGTTGCACGTTACCATGGTGTGACACATCATGGTTACACTGATGACACACAGTTGTACATTTTGTTTGATCCAAAATCTCCAGAGGATCTCAATCATGCCCTGTTTACCTTAAACAAATATGTGTCTGATATTAGACTCTGGATGACTTGTAACAAATTGAAACTCAATGAAGACAAAACTGAGTTTCTCATAATAGGTTCACCTTTTAATTTAAAGACTCTTCCTGAAGTTGTACTTACAATTGGTCATTCAGTTATCAGACCATTGGAACCAGCTAGGAATCTTGGTGTTTATTTCGGTTGTACTATGTCCATGATATCCCACATTACTCACTTATGCAACATTGTGCGCTTTCATCCTCGCAACATTTCAAAAATTAGAAAGTTCATTGATCGTACCACCTGCCACCATGCAGTTAGAGGTCTGATTCTGTCCAGGTTAGACTACTGTAATGGGCTTCTTACATCCGTCCCAGCAAGTCACCTTAAAAGACTCCAGATCCTACAGAACTGGGCAGCCCCCCTAATCTACCGAGGAAATAATAGGTAAAGTACTTCTCGAGTTATGAGTATTAAACATTGATTTACTGTATTTTGACACCTGATGACGTCACAACTACCTGATGGAGATTGTATTACGGTCCTAACATGGTGTTAATTTGAACCGGAAATAAACCGGAACAAAAACAAGAGGTGTTCCGGGCCGAGTGCCCGAACACATGAAAAGAAGAAAAACTAGATACAAGTTTTTGTTGCAAACACAAAAACAAGGTGTTCGGGAAGCATATTCCCACGCAACTATGCGTTTTTTTGTGGACAAAGCCCACCGAGAAGAAGAAAAACTATAAAAAAAAACAAAAAAACGAACAAAAGCAATGAATTGTTCGCGCTGTTGCACGAACACCTCAAAAAAGCTTGTAATTTGGCACCTGATGACGTCATCATGACGAAACCCCAAAAAGTATCATCTACTAATGATTATCTAACTATGTGTGAAGTTTCAAGTTTCTGTGAGCTTAGCAAGTGTGTCTTTACTTGCGGACAACCGATTCGGAGAAGAAGAATCTGAAGAAGTAACAAGATTTAGATTGACGGCTGTTTTAGAGACTAACAAAATCAGGTTGCGTGAACCTTGAACAGAGACTAGAGTACATATGGACTTTGAACGTTGCAGTTGATTTGCCCACCGTTTAACTGATTTAGATCACGTAGTGTGTGTGTGTATCCGGTTGTTTGACAGCGGGTCAATAAATACACGTAATAATTGGTCAAAATTTGTAACAAAAAAAGAAATGACGTCATCATGTTGTTTCTTTAGATTTACATGGTCAATATCACTGTATATCAACATGCCAAACTTCAACTCAGTCGAACTTGTGGTTTTGTAGATACATGGCTTCAAATAGTAAATCTTTAAGGCAATACTACGTGACACATGATGACGTCATCAATCTAAAACTTCACACATTTGTTGTCTGCATAAAGGTCATTATGTATACCAATTTTGAAACAATTATCCTAAACTTCGCTACAGACATCTAGTAAAAGTGTATTTTTAACTGTTTTCAACCTGCCGCTAGAAGGCGCTCTAAACTTTTATGACGTCACTTGTCTTATTTTTTTTAAACCAGACTCTTGCTTGACTATAACACTGTTAAAAAAAAGTTCAAAAAATGTGCCACATTTGCTCAAACCATTTCAGATCCTTCATCTTAACTTTACTATCTGCTACCACCCATGTTCATCTAGAGTGTACCATACAAGGCATTATCAGCTTTTTGTGAACAGTAGATGCTAGACAGAGTGTTTTAAAAATAGTGCAGTTCCATTCTGAACTTGTCTTTCAAATGAATATATCATCTGCTTATGTAATAATTGGTATTTAATTCCTGCAAATTAATGTACTTCTTGTATTTTATGTTGTTATGTTTTTTAGATTTAACAAATTCATTTTAAAGGGCATAAGTTTTTGTTGTTTTTCTTGCTATTTTATGTATTATCACCCTTTTAACGTAGTTAATGCAATCAAATAAAACACCTAATTAAATGCAGTAATATAAGTACAAGAGGCTTTGTGAACAAGTTAAGACATATGTCAATTTCTATGTGTAGAAAAGCATGCAGTTTTAATGTTTTGATTATACTGCTCCAAACTAATATATTTTTGTGGCACCAGGGTTGGACATCAAGTAATCATTTTTAATCTGCCATTTTAGGGAAATAATTCAGCTTTCAATGCTACAAATTTTATCAAACTATAAACTTTATTATCAGGCCCAGTATGTGTGTGTTTCTGCAGGTGTTGATAACTTGCATCAAAGTATGCTACCAATTAAAAATGTAGTGGCAAAAAACTCTCAGGTTGTTTTCGTGGAAGTTTCAGGTGAAATCCACAGCTTTTGACAGGTGAGATTTAAATCTTAAGATAGAACACAATTTTTGCGCCTAGAAAAGTAGGCTACAAAAAAGTGATAGTTTTCAAGCGCTCCTTGAGGCTTAATATCTAATAAAAATATATACTGCTGTACACACCTTACTGGAATAGCTAAACACTAATCTGAAGTGTTTCCCAGTCATGTTTCACTGAAAAAGTTGGGGCCCAATTTTGTTATGGTGCTGGACAGACTTTACTAAACATAGTAGCATTACAGCACCAATTATGCCTTAACTTTTTCAGTGAAACATGACTGGGAAACACTTCAGATTAGTGTTTATTTTACGTACATTACAAAAGCAAAAAAACTCTGAACTTGAAGACATTTCACAGGGAATTTTTTGCTTACACAGCAAGTACAGATTTTGCGCTAACCCCAACACTAACGGCAATGCCAATAGCTTTGGCCAGCAGCGCACAGTAAGCCAGAATGAGATCAAAGTGCGCCAAAATAGTGATTCGGGGTATGTGACCGTTCAACTTTAAACAATGTTTTCTTGAAAGATTAGACCCCCCACGAACATTTTTGGAGAATATTTCTCTTTGGAAAAATTCTTAAGTATTTTTCCTCATTTTATGAACACAAAAAAGCTCCTAAATTAATCTAAAAAGTGAAAAGTGGGTACATCTGTTTAAAACAAAATAACGATATTTTAGAAAACAATTATTTACCTAAAAATTTGTTTATCTACTTTTCACAAGTTATACTTTAACAATATCCGCTTTTCAGACTATTATAATTAGAATTTGACTACAAGGGAGGTTAGAAATTGTCAAAAAAATGTTAAAAACATGGGTTTTTTATAAAGTAAGAGAAGAAGTTTACATTCCCGTGGATTCCCGCCTTAATTTTTATACTGGCTTGTTCCCCATAGTCTCCTCTTCACTTTGGTACCAACATTAGCTGCCCGTTTGTGCCCGATTGTAAGATATATTCTGATTTATGAGCGCCTCTACCGGCTTACGGCTTAATATTTGTCAACACGCGCCTTGAAACCCAATACGCGTGTTATCTTTAATCCTTCACTTGACTGCCATTAGTTTAAAGGAACGTTACAGAATTGGTTTTTGCTAACAAAACAGTTGCTGGCAGTGTAAGCACTTTATGTAATCCACCATTATTATACATAAACTGACAAACCTGTAGAAGTTTGAGATCGATCGGCCATCTGGGTCACGAGAAAATAGTGAAAAACCGATTACACATTTGCATGAAATCATATAGATTCAAAAAATGAATAAAACGCTAACTGAGCGATAAACTCCAATCGGAAAATTAGTTTATTCATTTCTCATCAAATATGGCATTTCAGACAGAAATATTTCAAGGGATGTTTTCTACTTTCATCATCATTAGACCGTAAGTTTTATGTAAATCTGTGGTCAAAAAGTATATTTTACAAGTTTTTTTTCTTACCAATTCTGTAATGTTCCTTTAAAGGTACCGTTTTTTGTTCAACGGCAGTGCTTCCTCGATCTATATTTAAGTTCTAGAAATCTTTTCAGCAAGCATCAGAATGGCATCCTCAAATATATCCCGAAGGCAATTGTTTGAACTTGTACAATCTTCTGGTTTGAACTCTAATATAAAAGAGTTGCAATAAATGCAACAGAGCACAGTGATACTTCAGACATAGATTCATCATAAGCAGTAAGTACAATGACCTTCAATTCTGTTTTGCTTCGTGAAAACACACTTTGCATCTCAAAAATTTGTTCACAGAATTTTTCTTTGATATGCCTTAAGGGTAGACAAAAAAAATTGAAAAATTGCATGCACTTGACCTACGCAATAGTAGTTATAATCAAACTACCGCCAACCAATCACGACTTAGGACTATGATGACGTCATAGTTTAAAAACATTACCATTGAATTCTACGGACCCGAAAACCCCTAACAATCAAATTTTCATCACAAATATGTTGAAATATAATTTTGGCGCACTTTGATTCCCCATTCTGTCCACTGTGCAGCGCCTTGAAAATGGTTCCAGCTGGAAATGCACAAATTTTAGTTGAAAGGTTTAATAAACACACTTATTTAGATTCCTTAGTTTTTCTCAAAGCAACAACAAAGCTTTATTGGTGTTCATTATCTCCACAATGAGAGTACCAATAAAAAGCCAATTTATAATTAAATATTTGTGTGATTGATCTCAATCTTAAAAAGCCTCAACTTAAAACTGATTTGTGGTGATCTTGAAGTGGACAAAATAAGTTTCATAATAAGACTAGGAATGACAATTTATTTTGAAAATTTGATTTACTGAATGCTGTAGACTGTAACAAACCTTTGCCAGGAAACCTTGTGTTTTAAAATGGACAAAAATACCAGTTGTATTAATTTTTTCCAAATGCAACATTTTTCGCAATGTCTTTTTCTTTTTACGTTTTAAATGCATTTTAAGAGCATTATTGAAAAGAAGTCACTCTTCCATGTGAACTCCAGATTAGTGAACAAAAAATATATAAACCAAACATAACACTCTGGTTTGGTGTTTGGTGTGTTAACAATGGAAAAGATGGTGTACCTATTTTTCTTATTTGTAGTTTTGTGAAGTTTATACATGGTTGCGAACTGGCATTCCTCAGGATACTGCAACTTGTGTTAGAGGATCATGCAGGTAGTCTGTTAAAGCTGTGATCTGGAATAAAGAAACAAAAGAATAAAAAAAACAAAATTAAACCTAGTTCTAGTTGCAGTTCTGATAAAGCACTTTATCACACCAGAAGGGCATTTCAAAGCTCTAGTTATTTCTATGACAGGTATGCACAGCCATGTTAGAGTTATGAAACCCATTTAAAATGGGGAACCTTGTAAAAGTTTACAAGGTGATGTGGCGCAGTCTGTAGGCAAACATTTTACAAGGTGATGTGTTGCAGTCTGTAGGCAAACATTTTACAAGGTGATGTGGCGCAGTCTGTAGCCAAACATTTTACAAGGTGATGTGTTGCAGTCTGTAGCCAAACATTTTACAAGGTGATGTGTTGCAGTCTGTAGCCAAACATTTTACAAGGTGATGTGTTGCAGTCTGTAGCCAAACATTTTACAAGGTGATGTGTTGCAGTCTGTAGCCAAACATTTTACAAGGTGATGTGTTGCAGTCTGTAGCCAAACATTTTACAAGGTGATGTGTTGCAGTCTGTAGCCAAACATGCCAGAAACTAGACAGCTTATGTGAGCCACTACCATTTTACAAGAGAAGAAACAAAGTTGTGTATTGCCCCGATTGAAAAGCTGATGGCCATTCCTTAAAACTGATCATCAAAGAGCCAGGTCTCAGGACTGGCTTACTCAGGAATTGATTAACATAGTTGATGCCAGATAAAATCGGCCACCACAGTAGTGTGGTAGGGGTCTATGAGTGAATACTTACCTGTAGAGCGAATTACTACATTTGCATATTCCCTAGGCTGGCAGGCGTTAATGCTAAGAGTTCTACCAACAGCGCCCTCTGGCGCCCCCTCAATAAATGACCCATGACCTTCCTCTTTTCTCGAGCATCAGTATAGGACGCCCAAGACATCGAGAATAGTGGGGATGGAGGGGCGGTCGCTCTACAGGTAAGTATTTGCTCGTAGACCCCTACCACACTACTGTGGTGGGGGAGTCTACTTCGCTCATACATTACCTGTAGAGCGATTTACTACATTCGCATAGACTCACACCGAGACAATAGGCGGAGGGAATGCGAGATGTCGGTTAATAATAAAGGGTACATAAAAAGGATACCCCAGAGGACCAGTCCAATAGCTTCGAGTATAATGTCTGGTCCATACAAGCGTGCGTAACACAGACCCGCCACGGGGTTGCGCGACGTACGAAACGAATCCCGCCGGAGCATAAACAACGGAGGGAGGAAAAACCCACAAATCAATAGGTTAATAACAAAAGGAATTATATCAACAATACCCTTAGTAAATATTGTAATGTGCCTTTGCTCTAGTATTTACCTTAGCTATGCAGCCTTAATTATCACACGAAGGGACAAAAAGTATAGACAGAAACGCTTCTGAGTTTAACGGGAATGTAACGTTTTATTGGGGATGAACTCTTACTTACATGTACATGTATTT
Organism: Pycnopodia helianthoides; assembly: GCA_032158295.1. Lineage (NCBI taxonomy): Eukaryota > Metazoa > Echinodermata > Asteroidea > Forcipulatida > Asteriidae > Pycnopodia > Pycnopodia helianthoides. Next base: position 7,680,093 of record CM063245.1, on the reverse strand, counting down.
TTCAACTACAGTTTGGCGGGAATGGTTTCTTAATCTATGAGTAACTAGCTGGTCTGACTTCTCTTATCGCTGTCTGGTCTAACACTAAATCATTGAATCATAAAACAACACCCGATAAAACTAGTACTGTGTAGCTAGCAGCTATGCAGCTATGCAGCTATGCAACAGCTATACGCACGCATAGACCACAATGTGTGCATGTGATTGGAACGTGCCGTCATCCAGGCTTCGCCTAACGTCGCGTGATCATCAAGTCACGTAAGCCATGGCTAGTAGTGCGCCAACAACGGCGCAGCTCGCCACAATATACGTGATATTATATATTATATATTATATATTAACCATCTAAAAATTATTTTCTTTGATTCCACATCACTAAATTAGGTAAACAGTAAGCCGGTGTGTCCCTTTAACGAGGATGACAATATTGTACGTAAATAACAAGCCAATTGGGTATCTTTTGAAAATTGAACCACAATTCTAGTAATCTACTGCAAGAGTCTTGAAAACTAGGCCTAAACAACTTTTCAGCAAACTCGTGCGTTAGGGATGGGGACGAAAATACTCGGACCATGAAGGTCTTCCGACCAAGGTGGAGTAAGCACCGACTAATGGCATTATTACGGATGTATACAGCAAACCCACTGACACCCACCATCACTTCTCTCCAACAGTTGCCACCCTAGTCACTGTAAGAAGGCAATTGCTTACAGTCAGGCATTACGTATAAGGCGTATCTGTTCCACAGATACCTTGTACAAAAGTCGTTCATCCGACCTAAGGAAACACCTTGTTTCAAGGGGCCACAGCGAACGCAGGGTCCAACTTGCCATCAACAGAGCCCTCAACATACCTCGTCACACTTTGTTGACCAACACGAGAACAAAAAAAGCCCCGACCAAGAGAGTTGCCCTAGTCACCACCTTCCACCCTAAACTGCCTAAACTCTCATCAATCCTCAATAACAATATGAATATACTTCACTCCTCTAACAGGTTATGCTCAGCAATCCCTGAGCTCCCCATGGTTGCATTCCGCCGCCCTAAAAACCTGGGAGACATCCTAGTCAGGGCTAAACTCCCACCAGGTACATGCCAAACACCACCCATAACAGAAATACTAGGTTGTCACAAATGTACCCGCTCCAAGTGTAGAACATGTCTCTACATCAAACCGGCACTTAAAGTAAAGAGTCATAGCACTGGCTCTTCTTACAACATCAAGACCGACTCCCAATGTAGCACACCTAATGTAGCCTATGTTATATCATGTAAGAAATGTGGACTACAATATGTGGGAGAGACTAAGACCAAACTTAGTCTTCGCTTTGCGAACCATGTCTCTTCCATAAAGACCAAGAAACAGTACCCCGTCTCCATCCACTTCAACAGCCCCAATCACAACGTCAAAGATGTTGAACTTATGGTGATTGAGGCTTGCAATGGTGATGACACACACCGCAAACTCAGAGAATCGCATTGGATTCACCAACTTAAGACAGTCCAACCCTTTGGACTTAACATCAACACCGGTGTCAAATAAATTCCCACTTCATTTACTGCTTACTTATTCATTTTATGTAATATAAATACAATTACTGGTAATAACCTGTTCTTTCAATGATTGATTTGTTTTCCATTCTTAAGTTGTTTTAAAAATCATATTTTCTCCACTGGCTAACTGTTACCATTCTTTTTCTCGACAAGTTTTTTGGAGATCGACCTGTTCTTTTCCTAATAACCCCTTCTCTCCACAGACTTGTTGTTCTATAATTACCTCCCTTTCACATTGTTGTATATACTTTGGTCCTGTTCCCTATTGTTAGTTGCATCATACCCGATGCCTCGTGCCCCTTAATCCTGTCCTTTCATGTCTCCCGCCTGGTCCAGCAATCCTCCCTTTCACTGACCATCCTTTTGTCCCCACCACATAACTCTGATTGGTTCTTGACCGCCCCATTGTTTGTAAACTAATAACTTTGATTGGCTATAATTTTCCCTCCTTTTTCTGGATACCATCCCATTGTTCTTTGCCTCTCTTTTTTGCTATAAATGGATATGTTTTTCGTTTGTGCTTGTTTTTGCCTCTGACGAAGGTCCGGTTTGGATCGAAAGCTAAGGCCATCTACCCTACAAATTTTATATATTATAATATTATATATTATTATATAATGATTTTTTGTCATAAACCCCGTCCTTGGTATTAAACGGACACCATGCGGCTCCCACCGGATGTGGCCCGAATCAATTGTCAAAGAATGTAGCTCTCTACGTCGTAAAAAGGCAGTTTTTATTGACAAGTGCAACAGGGAGGCACTGCCGAGCGGCTCAAATGGGGGTTTCGTTAGCGTGGATAGAACACTAAAGGAAATCCCAAGCTGGCACCAGTTTGCGAACCAGGGGGTGAGAAACAAAAATGCCTTTGATAAGCTGTCCGAGGAACTGATTGTTTGAAACTGAGGACCTGTCGGAGAAACCACCATGAACAGCCGCAATGGCTGAACGGTAAATCTTAATGGTGCCAGCAGTAAGGTTGAGCTCAAACAGATATACCAGAAAATCTGCTACCTCCCCTGAAGTAGTACTGGAGGGATGCAGAGACTGTGTCCTACACCATTTGTAGAAGTGAAGTAGTCTGCTGTCGTACACTCTGCGGGTAGATGCCCTTCTGCTACATGCTGCAATGGACACAGCGTGTTGAGAAAGTCCCGCTGAACGGAGGGACTGCGTGATATCACCCAGCACGTCAGGTGGAGATCCTGAGGCGCTGGGTGCAGAAGACCCGAGCTGGGTTGGAATAAAATGTCCACGAAGCGAACAGATCGACGTGAGGGTGGTCTATGAGTGGTGTCTTGGCGGCGGGAGTAGTCGGTTTCTTCAGATTGATTTTTTCCGTCGCCTTCAATCGCTTAGCCTCCGCCTGCATGAGTTCCTCAAACTCCCCGTTGAAGAGGTCAGTGCCAGACAATGGGAGTGACTCAAAACATTTGCGAGCCCACCGGAGAAGGGAGAAAAAATTCATCCAGCACATTTCCCCGTCTGGTCGACGTAGCCAAGGTTGAAATCCTAGCAAATTGCTCGAGTACCGACCGAAGACCAAAATCAAGACAGCGAAAAGCTGGGGAGTCATCCTTACACCCAGAGACCAGGTATTCATTCAGCAGCAGGAGAAAGGAAGTAAAATGCATGCCGAATCTGGATGCCGAATCCAACTTCTTCAAAGTATCCTCAAACTTATCCCGCATCTTGTCGGGAAAAGATCGTTTGGATGCCGGGATTCCCGCATCTGCGGCCAACTTGTCTTTTGCAGCATCGGGGAGAATATACAAGTTGAGAAAAATTTCTTGAAATCCTCCTTGGGAAAATGATAATAATCAAGTTCCCGTCTCCTGTAGGCGGTTCATTTCTCAGCAGACATTGTCTTTTCAATGCTCTTTACACAGACTTGGTCCAGTGGAAGAGTTTATCAGTTCCCGAAGTAGTCCCAGTCTTACACTTGAAAGATTTACGATCAGGTTGCACCGGCTCCGCCGCGGCAGGAAGCTGGAGAACGCTGATCATATCACGCTGTATCACGCGGAGCTCCGTCTCCGCGATGGATAAGCGCTGCAACTGTGCCAAGTCAACCTCATCACCGCTGGAGGTATCTGTGCGTGAGGGCCAAGTTGGCTCTCGGCGTGAATCGTCGGGCACGCTGGATGGGGCACGCCGCGGCTGTGCTCCCACGTTGCGGTGAATGACGCAGATGGGCGCCCGTGTGTGGTAAATCATCCAACGATGGTCTATCCCCGTTGGTTGGTGATGGCAGCTCGCCTCGGAGTTGACCGCGACGGCCACTTGCCGCGTGGAAGCAAGGGCTGACATGGAGGCCGAGATGGAGCTGAAGGTCTGCAAAAACTCGGCCCTAAGGATTAAGTCATCCGCCAGGTTATGTTTACTGGCAGGGTCGATCCGAAGATCCCCCTGTTGTGCACATCCTGAATTCCTCTTGTTCCTTTTCTTAGGGTGGCCCCGCGTGAACTATCCGATGACATATCGGATTGCACTTGGGGCCCGGAAAACCAGAACAGCGGAATTCAGAGGTTGTGGATAATCCCTGTGACAACAGTTTGTCCTGACATCCCGTGGAGAATTCCACTGTGTCAGGGGGACATGGGTTCGACGAGTTGTGGAGACTCGCCACCTCAAGTTGTCCCGTGTTCGGGGGCGAGACGGAGGAAGAGTGGAGGCTTGACTGGGCGCCTCTGTCCCTGGCGGCAATGGTGGTCTGGTTCAGTAAACCCTTGCCTGAGCCCGCCTTGCGTTTGGACGTCCCTTTAGCGGCCAGGGTAGGAAACTGGTTCAAGCCAGCTACCCCAGCCGCGGAACTGTCAGCACCCGTAGCTGCCTGTGGCTGCCGGGGGGGGGGGGGGGGGGGGGGGGGACACTGGTTGGGAAAGCCTGTCCTGGGGGTTGGTTCAAACCCTCGGTAACGACAGATAAAGACCTTGGCAAGAGTGGGTGGAGTGGATTGTTTTCTTGTTTGTCCTTTTCTTTCTGGGACAGGACCAACCTTCTGATGTGTGGTGGGGCAATACCGCAAAGCAGGTAGAGGTCTTCTACTTTAGTTGGCCTAAGGAAACCAGTGATTGCTCTGCAGGATGAATTTAGAGCTTGGTCAATCTTGGGCGCATGGGCCGACCTACTCCATACTGGTGATGCATACTCCGCAGCAGAGAAGCAAAGCGCAAGAGCTGTTGTCCGGATTGTTCTGGCATCAGTCCCCAAGTTGGTGTTGGCTAGCTTCTTGAGGATGCTATTGCGGGCTCCAACTTTTGCCTTTGTGTTGGCAATGTGGTTCTTGTAGGTAAGGGAGCGATGCTGGTGTTGTACAATTGTACCACCATTAAAAGCTTATTATAGACCTAATATCACTGCAATATAATTTGTTTTCTAATGAAATGTTTGTTTCACATCACAGACCATCCTTAGAGGCTTGGTGCGAGGCTACTGCTGTCTCAATCATGACACTCTCGAGACACCCTACTCTAAGCACAGGCAACAGTACGCTGCTAGAGCCATTGAACATACATGTACCTTGCAAGGTAAGTAAGACTGAGCTTAACTTCATGATTGTATATAGGCCATGTAGGGAAAACAAATCAGATTCAGAGAATGCCACTTGAAAGCGCGACAATTCTCCCCACAATTTAGCTTTTTATCAAGATAAGTCCCTGCACATATATCAGCCATGCAAGTCTATTTAGTATTTGGTGGCTCCCCCATATAAAAAAGGTACATTCAATGATGCAAATTTAAATGGAAATAGCTTTTCTTAAGCAATATCTGTGAGTGTAGTTCCTTTATTAATTGTTGCTTATTTCATCTTTCCCGGTCAGACTGGACAAGTTGGGAAAAAAACTCTGGTTTATTAAACCAAAAACATATAATTATACAGTATGTTGATTTTAAAGCAAAACAATTTTTCTTTGTATTTCACAGGAAATAGACATGTCTCATATCAGCAGGTCATCAGGTCAGCGCAACGAGTGTCCCTAATTCCATGGAAAACACAATGACACCCTTGCATATTGCCCAGTCTATTATTGAACCATCTGGATTCTTCATTGTGCATGAGTAGACATGCTGATAACGTTTGCAAAGCAGCTCTCACGGCTATCAGAAAAATAGCACAGATTCGCCGCTACCTGGACAAAGCTGCTTCTCTTCGCCTTGTTCATGCTTTCGTCACAATTAGACTTGATTCAAGCAATTCTCTTCTGTATGGACTCCCTGACAAAGATCTCGCTAAAATTTGACGTGTACAAAACACTGCTGCTCGCCTCGTTTCTTGCTTGCCTCGTTCTCACCATATTACTCCAGTACTAATGAAATTGCATTGGCTCCAAGTTAAGTTTTGTACAATTTATAAAATTCTTTTTTTAACTTTCAAAGCTCAAACATGTCCATCTCCTGCTTAATTATCTGAACATGTTCACCATTATTCCCCTACTCGGACTTCATCACAACAGTCATTGCTTACCACAACTACTAAAGCTTCTTCCAATTGTTATGGTCAGTGATCATTTTCTTACGTTGCTCCATTGTACCATTGTGTGTGTTTAATTGTTTTTGTATTTTAGTGTGTACATTTGAATTTTTTTAATTAAATGTTTAAATTTTTATTAATTCTTTATCCATCCTTTAATTGGATGTTGTATGAAATAAAATAAAATAAAATAAAATAAAATAAATAATCTTTGTACCAGCTAGTAGCTTACTACACATTTGACATTTTATTCAAAAAGATGAACCCAATTTGACCTTTCCTTCCAAACCAAACAGGAAGTTCAAATTAAAATTAAAAACAATTTCCTGAACCACTAGTCATGAAGTCATAATCTTTGTGCCATCTGGTAGCTAACTACACATTGGACATTTTATTCAAAAAGATAAAACCCACTTTGACCTTTCCTTCCGGTAGAAACAGAAAACTCAAATAAAAAAAAACATATTTTCTGAACCGTGCATGTCATAAATTTATCTTGTGGCTTATGACACGTTTGACATTTTATTCATACACATAACCCTACTCGACCTTTCCTTCTGGTCCAAACAGGAAATCAAATTAAAAAATCACATCCTGAACCACATATCAAAAAGTCATAGTCTTTGTGCCGTCTTGTAGCTTATGACATATTTTACATTTTATTCATAACATGACCCCAAAGGTGATCTTTCCTTCTTCCAAACAGGAAGTTTAAACTAAAAAAATCATATCTCTTGTCATACTAAGTCATAATCTTTAGGACGTCTTGTAGCTCATGACACATTTGGCTTGAAAAAAACATAACCCCAAAACGTTACCCCATTTGACCTTGCCTTCCAGTCCAAACAGGAAATTTAAAATAGAAACAATTCACATTTAGGAGCCTGTTGAAGTGTCTTCTATCTCAAAGCCAGGCTCACTTTATAAAGGTCTGGAGAGTTGAATCAAAGTAAAACAAATCGTTACAGTGTTGTGCTTGTCCACAAACACCTACACATGTAATATGTAATGTATTCTTGCTTATGCATTAGCCTCCATCATGTTAATAACAGTTTTTGCGGCCACTGGAATGTACTTAGGCCCTATTTAGTACTTTATGAATGTCTGCATATTGTCACGTGTCCAAATGACGGCAAATGTATTGTGACATTGTTGGCATTTTTGTTAGCCGGAGTTTGATTCTCCAGGAAATGCAATTTAAGGGTTTTTAATATTTAGGTACACTCTTGTACGATGTATTTATTAGTAAATAATTTGTGGAAGAAATGTTTCCTTTAAATGTGGGAGGAGTTATGAATTTGATTGTATTTTGATGATCTTTGTAATTATTGTTGAGAGTTATTGATGACTGTGACACTGGGCACCCGGATAGGACCTGATGCATGAACCTGACACATTTCCTTCTTCGTGGGTTCTGATGATGAAGACAGCACAGTAGCAAGGGACTGAACAAGTCGCAAATCCCAGTCAACCATTGGTACTTCAGGTTTATGACTGCCAGTATAGCCATCGGAACACGCGCAGAGATATCAGGTGGAAGAGTTTTAAGTAGAAATAATAAAACATGAACACCCGAATGCCCAAGTTGGGCCTTAAAAGAGACCAGCTGATGTACATTATTACAGAATGACTATTTTTGGTATGATAGCCCATGCCAATTAGACGTACAGTTTTGGGGGCCAAATATAGAATGCTGAACACACTGATCAGGCTTAACAGTGCATGTTTTATTAATCGGTGCACATAGTGAAATTTGCCTTTTTTGTTTGTTGGTGAAGCTTAGTGATTATTACGAGCATAGACTTATAATTGTGCACAATGTATTCTTAAACTTTAAGCAGTGGTACCACTTTTGATGTCTGAATTTCATTGAATAATAATTGTGAGCACTTTTGCATAATATCAGTAACAACACTTGCAGTTCAGTATATCAATTGTTCCTTTATTTATGTAACAGTTGCAGTTGTGACTGCGCCTCACTGACCCACATCAGAAACTCTCTGGATTCTTCAACACTTTGATTTAGTGTAATCAACACCTTGTGACGTCATCATGACATTTAAACTTTTAGTACATATACAATGTAGAAGTTAAGGTCTATGTTTGTAAGAAGTTTCAAGTCTGTGTAAGCTTTGCTAGTATAGGAACCTTTGTCCATAAGGTACAGTGAGAAGAAGGTAGAACAAAACAACTTTATAGAGGTGTTTGAACAGCTAATCAGTTAGGTTTTTGATTCAAACATATCAATTCATTTGCAGATAATTATCAACCGTGTGTACTTTACCATAACCCTTACTGCATTCCAGTGATGCATCTCAAATGACTTAACAATTTAAAAAACTAAAAATAGCAATTCAGATATAAGCATGTGGCAGTCTTTAAAAAGTTAAAATGCTATGATTTTCAGAGCATTTTGTGTAATTTAACGCATGTCATTTTTTCAATGAAGTCTGCATGCTCTTTATAAAAGAAATCTGGAAAGCTGTCTTCTTTCACAAAGTTCTTTGCTCTTTAATGCCACAAGTTTGTTTTTCAATAGTTTCCATTTTCCAATTTTCGAGATGTTAAAATCAAAACACCATGGAAGGCTTTTAAAAATAAGGAAACCTACATTTATGCTCGAGTCTAGCTTATGATGTTATTTTTTAATCTGCAGTTTCAGGATTTTGTTTTATATTATATTTTGCTTATATTTAAGTTGTGACGTTCACAATTTCTCACCCAAAAGTGTTTTACCTTTGCTTTGAGAAGACCGAATCCAACTTCATGTTTAGCATATATACAAAGAAGAAGATTTGCAACTTTGCTTATGGCTACCCTTCCATCCTGAAAGAAAAAAGACAAGAGCAATCCTTTAATCCTTGCACATGATGTGTTCCCCATCAGACAAAGAGTCCTGTAAAAACAAAAATCTGCAGGCACACTATTCAGTGAAATTCAAATCCACTACCCTCCCCCTTGTGGAGGTGCATTCCATGTCTGCTAGGCACACTTGCACATGTATTGGCAGCGATTACCACAACACCGGGCATGCTCAGTGATCCGATCGAGCTCCCAAACCAGAGTCTTAGGCCTCTGTTTTCAGAGTCACTGATGGAGATGATCATGAAAAAAACATACTGTGGTGCAAGTGTTTTGGAGTTAATCACCATCTTAGATGATACTGAATGAAGGTGTGGCTCGCATCAGATTGTAAATTGAACCTTATTGTGGGCAGAAGTGATGAAGAAAAGAGCTAAGTTTAATAAAAGAATGATTGAATGGCTTCTGACTGGCACTCCTGAGTAAAATAGGGAGACCGCCAACATTCAGGCATGCAACTGTAACTTCACCAAAAAAGAGGAAATTAAAAATTTTTTAATGATTTTGTACAGTATTTTTCAATTTTGAATGGTAAAACTGAGAATAAAAAAAGAGGAAATCAGCTGATCCGAGGAAAAGTTGCATGCCTGAACATTAGGGCTTGATAGTTCAGTTGGTAGAAGACCGGCACGTTAATCTGGAGGTTGCAGGTTCAAATCCCGCTCAAGTAAATTTTTCTTTGTTCTAAACCCAACATTGAATTTTAAATTTACCTAGTCATTTTCCCTTGTGGCTTATTACTTAATATTTAATAACAGAAGTTAAAAGTAGAAGCATGCATCCTGCACCATTGCACAATTCCTACACAACTAACACTGAACCATAAGAGACAGAGCCAGACTGGAACTGAAAGGGATGTAGAAGAACAGTCCTTGGGGTACCTTTGCCTAACAAACTTTGGGTTCTGATAAAGCCTGCTTCAAGGCGACCTGGAAAGACCTTGAAAGGAGCTTGAAGATGGGCCACTTGGGAGTTGATTATTAGCTAACCAATCATCTACATGTAGATATAGGAAAAAACATAATTCTGGTAAAACCCTTAGGGACTGTAGACACACCAGAAAGGAGTCAGTGGTACTGGAGCAGAGTGAATGTAAAGGAACTGCAGGAATTCCTGATGCTCAGACGTGATTGGGACATGTAGGTAAGCAGCCTTACACAAAATTCATAGGCCTCATAGCTGAACGCCTTTTGTTTTTGTCAAGATTTAAATTTTCAGTTATAGACAAAACAAATACAGGGGTCTTGGGTTGACAAAATAAACAACTGAGATATGTATGAACTGAGTTTTTACCAAGTAAAGTCATCAGCAATCAATGATGTATCATAGATAGGATGCTCTTTAATTCTCAGTGTGATGACATTATCAAACAAAGAGTACATCTCATTGATGGTTTTGTACGCACTCAGAAGCTGTATCCAAATTTCACCCATAATGACTGTAAACCTCTAACACTATTTTTCATTAATAAACACCTTGGAGAGTTTATGCACTCTGATTGGTCGAAGACTGGTCACGTGGGGGTGTATTAACATGTGATATAAAGACCGGCTCAGTGAAATAGCGAATAAATGGCCCCTTAACAAGCACATTGGTGTGTAGAATCCTATGCACTATGTGCTTGTTGCGCAGCATACAACTGGTATCAAATCAACTCATTTCTTTGTGCGTATTTATTTTTTTGAGCAGGACAGTGGTGCCGCGTGCGGAAACGTACCACGCGTAGGCATGAACACGCAGACAATGTATCAATTTAGGGTAGCTTGTACGCGCATGAAACCAACATAATACAAAGTCATGGTCTGGTTCTTGAAAATATGTATAAACAGTTAATTATGTGTAAGAGATTAGGTACCACACAAAAGTTGAACAGCCAAAGGATTGGGCCTTGAACATGAGCAGAACATTTCTAAAAATAACGGCGAAAGAAAATCCCAAATTCTGATGATTTTTACAGTTTTTTCGTTATAAGGCATTTATTAATGGGAATAACAGTGCGATGAGCCGGTCTTCACTACGTGGTAATGACCTTGGTTGGTGGCTGGCCGCTGTTAATGGACCTCGCCTTCGGCTCTGTCCATTAACAGCAGCCAGCCACCAGCCCGGTCATTACCATGCAGTGAAGACCGGCTCATTGCACTGTTATTCCCTAATTTCAACTTCCAATTTGGACTGGAAGGAAAGGTCAAAAGTGAGTTATACACAATGGGGCATTTCTGGTTATAATATAGTACATGTAGATAGTCTTAAATTTGTCACCTGTGGGCACCAACTGTTTTGATTTAGTAGCAGGATTTTGAGGATTTTAAATTTCGGAACTGTGATTGTGAAAGTTAAATTCATGTTGATCAAATTTGTAATAATTTCTCTCCTATATGTTATTGTTGCACTAATAATAACAGTATTGTTATTATTAATCTATTTATTTTGTTTCATAAATCTACAAAGACAAACAATAAAAGCGATGCTGTTGAAACCTTAACTTGCCACTGTAACAATGACTTATGACCTTTCCATACCAAAACAATTCAAACTTTCCTTTCTCCAAGGGCAACCCCCACCCAAGTTACAAGTCCAAATGTCACTTCCAACTGGAGTAACAGTCAAGAGATTATTTAGCTATCATCATCAAGTCGAGCGCCATGTAGAAACTCGAGCCTGCCCAGTGAATTTTGTCCAGATGTTTCAATCCAGCATGCAGGAGCGTAGTTCCTCAGCGCTGGCCAAGCCGGTGTCTCACCACCATGACCTTGACTTTTGACTTTTTCAGCCCCAAAACAATCTAACTTTCCTTTTCCCAAGGTCAACCCATCAGGCAAGTTACAAGTCCAAATGTCACCATGGACCGGAAACATAAGTGCCCAGCTGGACAGAAGGGCGCCGTAGGAAATGACAATACCCCTTCAGCCTATGTTCATTCAACATAATAAATTGACATTCAACAGTTATCATATGATGATAATTATACAAAAAAATTGCAATTTATTCCTGTATCCATACAGAATGATTTCTTTATCATTTTTCCAACCCAAAAAAGTGTCACAGAACACTGAATTTTACTCTAACTCATAAAAAAACATAAAATCCAGGAGCCTCAGGGGAAATTTCCCCCTGAATCCCCAACAATTCTGTTGTACCTGGGCCACCAGGGGCCCTTATGGCCCACTCGGACCCTTTCTAAGTGGACTTGGAAAAAGAAAAACTTGGTTTTAGAGCCCACCACTAAAAGTGGCCTAGCTACAACCCTTGACATGATAAAGAAAAAACTTGCCAAGGCAAAATCCCAAATCATGTACATGTACAATTGTAAAAAATGAACTCCAGGGACCCTGGACAGGACCCAGTTTTGGCTTAATACATTTTGTTCACATGTTAATTTTCAACATGTAGAAACTGACCAAAATGTCCATGGACCGCACTTCCCCTAAATCAACCAATCAGCGTAAACCAAACCGTTATGTAGGCGTGGCGATCGTCTGTGTGCGACTGTGCGTGCACGCAGTTAATGTATTTAACGGATTTGCGCCATCTGCAGTTTGCGCTGATTAATTGCAGGAACAGCATTCCAGAATGCGCGCTCAATCTGGAAATTTTTCCTGGAAATAAATATCCTGTGATTGTGCAACTCAACAAAATGCGCACAACGACGAGTCCGCTTACGCTGATTGGTTGCTAGGTCACGACTCGCGAGGTTCGAAAACCGGACCTGAGATTGTCTACGCTTCATGAGAATTTCGCTCAGTCTCTGGTAAGTTTTTGTCTTTTTTTCTTAAAATATTTTCTCAATGATGTTTTGAGTAATACGAATGGATTTATGACACATTGATGATCACATCCATGTTTTTAGAATGTGTGTCATGTTTTTTGAAAGTGGTAAAAATTGGGTAAATCTGGTGACTAGTCTGACCAAAATAGTCGAAATTGCAATTTCGCCACTTTTTTTGCACTGCATGACTCGTAACCCTCCGGTCTCCGACCGTTGGGAGGATGGAGGGTTACGATTATCGCAACTGTGACTCTACATGCTCTGTAATGCATTCTGAGATGATTCCTGATGGCAACTTCTCCTGTTTTCTAAATAAAAAAGTTTTAAACATTGTAAGGAAAATTTATTTCTTTTGGTTCACTCTTGCACTTCTAAAATTTATGTTGTACTAAAAAATGAGGCACTACTTACCGCTGGGAATAGCTGGATATTTGGGCGCAGTAACAGGTTTTGTCTTAAACAACATCAGTTTCCCTTAACTTGTTTTTTCACTCGCCGGCCGGACGAATTGTAACGGGACTGACATACAGGAACCATATACATGTACTGTACTCTATGAATATGCATGAACCATGTTTACCACCAATCACAAGTTGAGATATAATTAAGGCTGATGAATGCTGGGATAGTTAAGTTAGAATCAAGGTGGCTGCCAATCATAAAGACTGTGTGTAAATAAGATGTAATAATTCCAATAAATGAATCAATCGAACAAGTGTTAAATCTAGTAATCATCCAGGATATCAGGGCTCGAATCTAGGGGGAACATCCACAAGACCGAAGGGCTTGTAGCTCAAAATATTTACTGGACCAGAATTTTTGTTGCAAGACCAGATTCAAAATGAAAAAGAACCTTGTTGACGCAGTTTAGCATGCATTTAACAGTTTTTATTTGAATGAACACTAAGACATGCAAGAGAAGATTTGTATCATTTGTCTTTCATATAAAGTGTGCTTTACTCAACAGAATTGAAAGGTATTTATCAGAACCTTAGTCAACTTTTGAACATATTTTGTTTTATTACAACTCTGTGTGAGGCATTCTTATTCAGTTGAAAAAAAAAAACACAAGACAACCGGACTTGTCAGGTCTTGAGGCTACTGGCCCGACACTAAATCACTGGCCTCGGGCCTGCGGTCAAGTGTAAAATTCGAGCCCTGGATATGAAGTTCATTAGAATCTAAATGAGTGTGCGACAGACCGTTACAGAATCAACCAAAATTTTGGGTCGACTTGCCCACATGCAACAATTTTGGAAATGTAAAAAAAAAAAAAAAAAAAAAAAAAGTTTGTAAAATTGCGTTTTTGGACGATCTTTTTTCAAAATTTATGCCCTTAATAATAGTGTTTTCATCAACAGCAATTTTCATAGGTTCGTAATGTAAGGATCGGTTTGAAAGAACTTCTTTTGCACTGAAATCTTTGTGATTTAAAACGATCGGTCGACGACGCACATTGGGAAAAGATTTGTTGTGGCGAGAGCGATGTGTTTAATTTTGTACGAGGTTGTAATTTTGCATAAAATATAACAAGAACGAGGTTAACATTAGACTCCATCGCGTGGTTTTTTGCCCCTGGAAATTCAAGTTGTACACATGTTTGTTTCCCTACTCGCCTTTGTGTTATTGTACGGAACATGGAGGAAAGAGACTATTAATGTGCATATGGGTGTTTTACTGGAAATAAACGATCGCAATCACGATCGCGGCATTAAATCTAGCATTGTCAAACCATTTTTCCTGTCAAACCGTGTGAATGTAAAGTTATTTTAATAACTTTATGACAGGCAGACAGGTAGGCCGGAAGAACAGCGTGAAACTTTGGTTTTAATAGAAAGTACTGTGGTCTTTCTTGTTTCTAAACTATTTCTGTTGTAAATTTACAATGCAGAGTCAAAAAATGTAAACTTGGTGGCGATTATAAAGCGTGGCGGTGCGCCACGGCTTTTCTATAGGTTGGAGAACAAAAACTAGACCTAATGTGATTGTAACTAACAACCTCAGAGCTGTTGCGTTCTTTTGCAATTAGAAGTTTTTTTGTAGCCCAACACTTGAACCGATGCTGTACTTTGTGTATATCCTGTAATCCTTTTCAAAATGGATGCTTGTTATCAAGCATGATCATCGCAGTGTAAAAAAAGTGAAAACATGCTCGGATCTTGTTTTAGACCGGATGTGAAGGTCAAAGTGAGGTCATCTTTTTAAATAAAATGTCGCCATTGTTGTAAGCTACAAAACAATACAAACATTACAACTTTATGACATGTGCTTCAGGAGATTTTTTACAGTTTTGAGCTTCCTGTTCGGACTGGATGTGAAGGTCAAAGTGAGGTCATCTTTTTAAATAAAATGTCGCCATTGTTGTAAGCTACAAAACAATACAAACATTACAACTTTATGACATGTGCTTCAGGAGATTTTTTACAGTTTTGAGCTTCCTGTTTGGACTGGAAGTTAAGGTCAAAGTGGGGTCATCCATACGAACAAAATGTAACAAGTGTTGCAAGCTAAAAGACAGCACAAACATTCTGACTTTATGACATGTGGTTCAGAAGATAAGATTTTTTAAAGTAATAAGTTTGAACTAGACTTAAATTTTTGTTGAAACAAAAACATGGTGTTCGGTGAATATGTCCATGGATGCATGGACGGCTGTTTTAGAGACTAACAAAGTTATTGCCAAAATCAGGTTGCGTGAACCTTGAACAGAGACTAGGGTACAAGCATGTTTGGACTTTGAGCATTGTGGTCAATAGAGCGACAAGCTGCTCACACTGCAACTTGTATAGATCACGCATTGTGTGTGTTTTCAGTGCAGTTATTTTCCCGCGGTTTAACAGCGTGTCAATGCATACCCGATTTCAACCGGAAGTGAAGGTCAAATAGGTAACCTCTCTGTAGCAAAGTTTGAGAACGCTTATGGACCTACATCCATCTTAATCTATTTTTATCATTTTTCTGCGTTTAAATCCACGTCTTAGTTTCTTTCAATCTGACTGTTTTTAAACAAATGTCTTCTACCTCATATGTGCCAAATTTGAAGGCATAACTCATTACTGTTTCTAGGATTTTGGCCGGACTTTGCTTTGTCATTTTGGAAATGTGGGTACTGTAGATGCATTCATCCATGCACGCAAGATCACTGAACCGTTCACCGTGTTTCATCATCTACTCTACCGAGAAGGTACGGCAGTGGGCTTGATCAAAATGCGGTTGGTGTATTCTGCTGGACAGCTTCGCGAACTTAGTGGAAAACTTACGGAACTTCCACAGGCTGTTGTCACCACTTTACGTGAGCTAAAGATCAGCTATAAGCCACCGACACGTCGGAACTGTCGCGGGGGCCAACTCATCTGTCAGTGCCCGTGCTATCGTGAAACAACACACGGTGAAATAGCAACTATAATGGGAAGACGGCGGCCATTTTTAAATGACTTGTTAAAGAACACAAAGAACCCGGCATTGTATTCATGAAGGGACTATGCGAATCTTGTTTGCATCCGAAATGAGAACCACAAACTCAACTGCACTCTCAATGTGAGTACTTTAAATACTCGTTCAGTATGTAATAAAACTACAGTGGTACTGGAGATTTTCGACGAAAACAATGTTGATGTTTTGTGTATCACAGAAACATGGCTGAAGGAAAACGATACCGTCACCCTCGCTGAACTTACCTCTCTGGGCCACAAGTTTATTCATAACCCCAGATTGGTGAAATGGGGGTGGAGTTGGACTGTTGTATAAGCCAGAATTTACCTTATCAGAAAAATGTAACAGGTTTGTCGCCACCTCGTTTGAACACATAGAATGTGACATTAAGTGCGAAAATGCTTCGCTTCGACTGATGGTTCTCTATCGACCGCTTGCTTCCAGTATGAACATATTTCTCACAGAGTTTGGTCATCTGTTGGAGGAGATGTTCACCTCCCCGATGGAGCTTGTAATCATGGGGGACTTTAACATACATTGTGATCGACCTGATGATCGCAACACCGTGGCGTTCACTAACTTTCTGGTATCTTGCAGTCTCAAGCAGCATGTGCAGAAACAGACACATAACCGAGGACACGTTTTAGATCTGATAATCACTCGTGCATCACTCGACATCATCAAATCAGTTGTTGTATTTGATTCTACAATATCCGATCACTTTCTGGTGACATGCACACTTGATGTCCACAAACACACACGCAAACGGACATCTCTGACTTATCGTAAGATCAAGAACATTGATGTTACTCAATTTGCTCAGGACATCACCGGATCATCATTTATTGACAAAGCTCTGTAGCTGCGGCAGACACCGACCCAGATGTTCTTGCTGATACTTACAATACAGTGTTGGGCAATCTTCTAAATAAACGTGCTCCACTAGTGACAATAACTCGTACTCTTCGTCCCAATACATCCTAGTAATCTGATGATCTGCGCAGGGAGAAAGCGAAGAGAAAGAGACTAGAGAACAGATGGCGCTCAACGAAACTTACAATTGACAGAGACTTGTACAAAAATCAAAGGAACAAGGTCATCGGACTTCTCAGAACAGCCAAATGCAGCTACTACAGAGACCTCATCAGCGACTGCCGAGGTGATGCAAATCGCATGTTTAAAGTGCTAGACAGCCTACTTGGTCGTAAAAATAAAACTTGTCTACCTTCATGTGGTTCAGCAGATGAGGTCGCGCATATCTTCAGCAAGTTCTTCCAGTCAAAAATTTTCAAGATACGTATGAACTGCAAGGAAGCTGTGCATCAGAAATCTGCAGTGGTGCAGGGTCACGTAGATATGAATCCTACTCAAAGCCCGGAAAGTAAACTTTCACTCAAAACAGTTTCATCGATCCAAGTCGAGAAAATTGTTCGCACATCACCTGCGAAATCTTGTCATCTAGATCCAATCCCAACAGAGTTGCTAAAATCATGTTCCCAGGTTGTGGCCCCAGTAATTACATCCATCATAAACTTATCGATTGTCCATGGAGAAGTTCCTGGAGCACTTCAATCAGCCTCCGTCACACCGATTCTCAAACATCGACAAATGAAAAACGATGCTGCTGAGGATCCAATAAATTACAGGCCAATAACAAACTTGTCCTTCTGCTTCAAAATCTTGGAGAAAGTGGTGGCTCAACAATTGACAAAATATATGTCTGATCATCAACTGATTGAGCCCTATCAATCCGCCTATTGTAGATGCCACGGGACAGAGACTGCTCTCACCTTTATCCAGAATGACATTTTATTAAGTGTTGACCAGGGCAAAGTACATGTAGCTATCCTGGTCATGCTGGATCTCAGTGCAGCCTTTGATTCAGTTGATCACCAGATACTTCTTCAGAGGCTTCAGTTGCATATTGGTTTGTCGGAGGATACTCTACGCTGGTTTAGATCGTACCTCTCTGACAGATCCCAAACTGTCAGAATATGCAAAGACAACAAAACAGGTTCTTCAACTTATCAGCTCAAGTACGGAGTCCCACAAGGTTCAGTATTGGGACCACTGTTGTTCAACGTGTACATGCTGCCCATGGGTCAAGTGATCGGCAAGCATGGCCTGACTTATCACTTTTATGCGGATGACACCATGCTTTACATCTCAACATCACCAACATCTGATGACACTGCAGCCAATGTCAATGTCATTGAGAAGTGCTGTATTGATATAAAATTGTGGATGACCTTCAACTTTATGAAACTAAACACTGACATTTTTTAAATTTTATTAGTGGTCACAGCTGGTCTGTTTTTACATTTTCTTACCTTTGCATTTTAAAATATTGCATATTTTATAATTGCTTGTAATTTTTCGCTTGTAATTTTTTGCTAATTTAAAACTTATTGTTATACCTTGTTGTTAATTCTGATATTGACTTTGTGTTTATTTATAGGGTTTTTGTTTTTAAATTTTACTCTGTAAGCGCCATAGAGCATTGTTTTCGATGGATTTGGCCCTATATAAATTTTTACTATTATTATTATTCTTATTATTATTATTACATCCTGATGTAACATTTGTGAGTAGTGTGTGTGTAAAAAGTATGAATAAGTCTTAAAGTATGAATTTCGAAATTTTCAACTTCCGGTTTGAACGGGAAGTCAAGGTCAAATGGTGTAGGACTTTGTGTATTATTTGCTAGACTTTTCATGACCTCTCTGATGATGATTGTTATAATAGCTAATGCACTTCTTGAGTTATGAATTTATGAATTATTAAACTTTGATTTACTGCATTTTGACACCTGATGACGTCATCATGACGTCACAACCACCTGATGGAGGTTTTATCCAGGTCCTAACACGGTGCTATTTAGCTGTTCCGACTTCTCTTAGAAGTCGGAACAGGTTTTGTTTTCATCAAGATTTTTATTATTTTTATTATTATTATTATTCTTTCTATCTGCCTAAATCCCCATAGCATTTGTACACAATTTTGTGTAATTCTTAAAAAAAAACTTAGTGATTATGAAAGACTTAGATCCTAAATCAAACTGAAGCCTAGTACAAAAACTAAACAATTATTTTAATACTGGTAAAATTTTTAATTAATTAGCCACTTTACAGCGATGTGAATATTTAATTAGCCATCTTTGTTGGAACCATATCTCAAAAAGTATACCACCGATCGTCAAACTTTTTTCAGTTTTAGACTTCTGGTGTACTGTAGGTGTGTCTTCCGGCCTAAAATTACGAAGACGTAATTTATTGCGCGTTTTGTATCTGTGCACAAAACAGACAGGATAAAGTGAAAACAAATCTGACTTCCAGAAACATAATTTTTCAATAAAGCTCAAATTAATGTCCAAGATTACACAAATCTTTTTTTAAACAAGAAAGATTTTATTGACAGTCAGTTTATAAAGCATCAAAACTTATTAAAACATCGTCAGTAGAAAAAAAAAAAATTCTCAGTCGAATTTAACACCATGGAAACTCTGCCTACAATTTGATATGTGTTTATATACGAAAAGGAGTCTTCATTCACAAATTTTTTAAAAGTTGAGGGCGCTATAGGAGTTTAACGGTACTCTTGCTTGCATTTTTTGGCAACTCTACAAGTCTTTAGCCGGTTTTTGACCCATAATGTTGCGTTTCGCGATGTGAGTATATAGAGTCATTCCTGCAACGACTGACACAAGTTTACGTTCACAAGAATCGAGAAGAATAAGTTTTTTAATCTCTCAGCGTCGAGAGGAAAACCGCTCAAGATCGTTTTTCAGATTCAGCGTGAACGTATAGACAACAACCGCCTGGGTTTTTGGACGATCAGCGGGTGCGACTTCTTTGCGCTGGGAAACCCGTTCGTCGGAAAACCACAAATTTGGTGGGAAAAGGTGTAATTACCATTCCCCATGGCTATAGGGAACAGTGTTATATTTGCGGTGAAGAGCCAAAAATAACAATCAACTCATATCCCATATAAATTTACTTTTTTAGCCTAACAAGAAAAATAACATACTCGATCGGTATGAAAGGGCACAAAATTTGTTACAATTACGATTTTAATACAACAGCATTGACCAAGCTTTACATTAAGCCTATGCTTTTAAGGTTATTTTTGTAAGCGTGTAACCGTTTCTGAAACGGTCGGTTACTTCGAGTAACTATCTGTTCAATGAACAAAGTTTCAAATAAAAAAACCTGTTTACACAACCGAACATATAATCAAAAACATTGCATCTCCACAGCAGCCTTTTGATTTCGCATTCAACCCTGCGAAATATACGAGCATGCGCAGTCAAATTGTTGTGGAACGCCCCCTAGCGTTCGTTGTTTTTAACAAAATATTGCTTTACGCACAGCAGTAATGAAATTATACAAAGACTGCAAGCCTGTAAATTGGGAATTATAATATGTGCTGTTTAAAATCGTGATCACAGTTATTATGGTCAGCGTTAAGCGGAACTTTTAAAGTAAATTTTTCAACGTTTATCCGAACCGTACAAATGTAAAAATTTAACCGGATGATCTGTCACTTAACCAAGTAACCATTACAGGCTTACGTATAAGCCTGCACATTCAAGGTAACTTTTTGTAAATGTGTAACCGTTTCTGAAACAGTTGGTGACCTGTGTTAAGCCCGATTCATACTTCCTGCGAATGCAAATGCGAAGCCAATATTGACGTCACAACTCTGTTTTCGCTGCAAATAATTTGCAAGAGTTGAGCACAGCTCAACCGCTGCGAATTATATCGTGCGAATTTGTGTCGTAAATTTTCACTCAAGAGCAGTTTCATTAACACAATTTTAAGTAAAAAAACCTGTTTACACAACCGCACATGTGATCAAAAATATTGTGTCTTCATTCTTCATTGCAGCATTTTGACTTTGCGCATTGACCCTGCAAAATAAACAACATGCGCAATCAAATTGTTGTGGAGCGCCACCTAGTGTCAATGTTTCTTACAAATATTGCTGCATGCACTTGTATTGAAATAACAAAAACTACGGGCCTGTAAATTGGGAATGATATGTGTGTGTGTAAAAATTTAACGGGATATTGTTGGGATATTGTGCTGTGAAAATGTAGATTACGCGACACTTTTTGAGTGAATTTTTCAACGTTTATCCGAACCGTAATGTAAAAGTTTAACCGGATGATCTGTTAATTAACCGAAAACCGTCACAGGCTAATTATGTAGGCCTGTGCATTCGCAGTTATTTTTTGTCTCTGTCAAAAGCAAAATTTAAAGTAAAGAAACCTGTTTACACAACCACCCATGTGATCAAAAACATTGTGTCTTCAATGCATCATTTTGAAATTGCGCAACCAACCTGCAAAATAAACGAGCATGGACCTTTTTACAAATACACGGTGTGAACGCGTTTCCCATAGAGCCGCAGTGCATGCTGGTCTTGCTCGTTTTCTGGCTGTGCTCAAAACACTTGGCGTTTAAAGTGTAAATGTTTTGCTGGTCAAATACACTATTTTTAAACTATATTTTCAAAATAAGTTAATTGTTAATATCCTGAATTACATAAAGTGTTTTGAAATGTGAAATACTTTTAATAATTTTTGTTTCATGCCAAAACAACAAATCAAAAAAACTGTAAAAATCGTCAGAATTTGGGATTTTTCTTTCGCCGTTATTTTTAGAAATGTTCTACTCATGTTCAAGGGCCAATCCTTTGGCTGTTCAACTTTTGAGTGGTACCTAGTCTCTTACACATAATCAACTATTTATACATATTTTCAAGAACCAGACCATGACTTTGCATTATGTTGGCTTTATGCGCGTACCAGCTACCCTAAAATTGATACACTGTCTGCGCGTTCGCGCCTACGCGTGGAATGTTTCCGCACGCGGCACCATCTGTCAAATAAAAAAATAAATACGCACAAATAAATGAGTTGATTTGATACCGGTAGTTTGCCGCGCAACAAGCACAAAGTGCATGGGATTTTACATAACAATGTGCTTGTTTAGGGGCCATTTGTTCGCTAGTTCATTGAGCCGGTCTTTATATCACATGTTAATACACCCCCTCGTGACCAGTCTTCGACCAATCAGAGTGCATAAACTCTTCAAGGTATTTATTAATAAGTATTATAGATCGCGCACCGTGTAAAGCCTACTATGATTCGGACTTACTCGGGTTGCCCAGAAGTAGTTCGTAGTAGATGTCATGGACGAACATTTTTAATTAATTATCCACGTGACAGCGGTGTGAATATTTGTTTGTTTTCTTATTCTTTGTTTATGTCCAAATTCCATTGCATTTGTACACGTTTTTTCTTTAAGCCTAATAGCCTAAAGTTCTCTTGGGTAAATATGAAAGAGTTAAATCCTATATCAAATTGATGCCTAGGACATCAATTTTACTCTGAATGTAATATATGTTAAAATTCTTGATTAATTAGCCAATTTACAGCGAGGTGAATATGTAATTAGCCAACCTTGTTCGCACCATATCTCAAAAAGTATACACCAGATCGTCAAACTTTTTTCAGTTTTAGAAGTCCGGTATACTGAATGTGCCTCCCACCCTAAAATTACGGACGACGTCACAATGACGTCATTTATTGCACGTGTTGTATCTGTGTACAAAACCAAAGGCTCTAAAAGTGTATTTGTCAAATTTCAAAATAAGTATAATTTGGCTACTTAAAATCCACAAATCATTGTACCATCATTATAATCAATCAACGATTAGATTGGTAAATATAACCCCATGGATAAAATACTGGGTTGCGCAATCACGGCAGTGTGTCTGAGATTGCGCGTCAAGTGACAGTAATTCAAACTTATTACTTGAAAAAATCATACCTCCTGAACCACATGTCATAGAGTCGTAATGTTTGTGCTGTCTTGTAGCTTACAATACTCGTGACATTTTGTTTACACAGCTGACCCCACTTTGACCTTTACTTCCGGTCCAAACAGGAAGCTCAACAATTCAAATAAGCATATCTCCTGAACCACATGTCACAAAGTCGTAAGGTTTGTGTTGTTATGTAGGTTACAACACTTGAGACATTTTATTAAGAACGATCACCCAATTTTTGACCTTTCCTTCCGGTCCAAACAGGAAGTTCAAAGTATACAAGTTAGATCTCCTGAACCGTATGTCATAGAGTCCTAATCTTTGAGCTGTCTGGTAGCTTAATGCACATTTCACATTTTATTCAAAAGCATGACCCCACTTTGACTTTTCCTAGCGTCCAAACAGGACACTCAATTTTTTAAAATCACATCTCCTGAACCACATGTCATAAATTCCCTATTAAAGTGGTGTCTTGTAGCTTGTGATACACTTGACATTTTATCCATACAAATGACCCAACTTTGACCTTTCCTTCCGGTCTAAACAGGAATCTCTTGTTCTGAACCACAAAGTCCTGTCAAGGGTCTTCTATCTCAAAGTCAGGCTCACTTTAAATGTTTGGAGCGTATCATCAAAGTTTTGAAAAACGGAACAGCTTTGTGTTTGTTCACAAACACCTAATGTCTAGTTTGAAGTTGATCTGATATACAGAATTAATGTTTTTACCGAGAAAGTGTTTTTTTAAGATCTCACAGAGGCAAACTTTGACCTTCTGGTATGACCGGAAGTAAAGGTCATGTGAATTTGTTGTTAACTTTTGAAATGTTGCCCGTGTCTTGATCTATCATATGCCCAAATATGAATACTGTAGATATATTATTCAGAAACATACATGTATTTGAATGAGGTCACTTTTTTTACTTAAATGGCTTGTAACTCGACACCTGGTGACGTCATCATAAAGTAACTTAAGCGGTTTTATCTAGTAATGATTATTTAACTATGTTTAAATTTTGAAGGTTATGTGAGCTTGGGAAGTGTGCCTTTGCTAGGGGACAATC
This sequence comes from Pycnopodia helianthoides, assembly GCA_032158295.1. Classification (NCBI taxonomy): domain Eukaryota; kingdom Metazoa; phylum Echinodermata; class Asteroidea; order Forcipulatida; family Asteriidae; genus Pycnopodia; species Pycnopodia helianthoides. The sequence goes on along the minus strand of CM063245.1, from coordinate 7,656,111 downwards.
GCGAGGGATAAGAAGAAAAAGAAGAAGTAATTAAAAAAAAAAAAAAAAAAAAAAAAAAAAACGGAACAAAAACAAGAGGTGTTCCGGGCGGAGTGCCCGAACACCTAATTACTGTAACCTGACACCCGATGATGTCATGATGAAAAAAATGTGTTTTTCAAAAGCGACGTCATGATGACGTGATGGCAAATGTTAGGCCAGAATGCATATCTACAATACAAGCCGAGTCCATAACTGAAAAAAGTTTGAGGAACGGATGTACATGTATAATTCTTGAGATATGATTGGAACAAGATTGACAAATTAAATATTCACAAACGCTGTCACGTGAATAATTAATTAGGAATTTTAATCTAATTACATCTAAAATTTAAGGTAGGGCATAAGCTTCAATATGGTATGAAATTTGACTGGTGTTTGTTTTCCTAAAAATTTGTTTGAAAAAGTCACAGATTAAAGGAACATGTTGCCTTCAAATCTCATGAAATTTTACTGTTTGGAGGTGTTCCTTATACTTATTAAGAGTTGTTCTTCCAATAAAACACCTTTAATGTGTTATAATTAGTGAATGGTAATTAAAAAAACAAACATTGACCTCTGACCCCCGAGAGACATGTCCCGCGAAATGTATACGTTTTTTAAGCCGTCAATACGATCGTCGATGCAATAACAGTAACGGGTACCAGACCTTCTTACACCACACAAAGCATCGTTGTTACTAGGTTGGCCCCGCTAAAATCATACATTGTACGAGAACCCCGTCTTCGCGTCGTCTATCGTACTGCAGCATGCAGGGGCAGGTCTATGGGTGGTATGGCCGCGGGGTTTTGCTGCTGCTAGTACGTCCCTGGACGCCCGGACGGACCAAGACGTGGGGACTTGCTACTTAATTATTTAACGTATTTTTTTTCTTTCTTTTTTCATTCATTTATTAACTGGATATTTATTGGAATACAATAAACAGATGGTAATCGTAACATTTTTAATAAAATAATTGCTCAGTCGTAGTTCAACAGCTGCGACTGGAAATAAGACTAATAGAATTTGTCCGCCATTTATGGGAGTCAAAATCTTGACTCTCATAAATGGCGGAGCGTTTTGTGTCGCGAAAGTTATCAAAAGCGAAGCATTTCTAAGGCACGTTTGTGTGGATCATTATATTCTACTTTTTAAACATCTTTCCGACCGTGCTCATTATACATCAAATGCTTGTTATAGCCCAAAAGCGCCCAACAGCTCCCAACCCGAAGGCAACGTGTTCCTTTAAGTCAATTGGGTTTTGGGAAAGAAAGAATAATAATATTGAAAAAAAAAAAATCTCAACGATTACAATAGCTGTTCCGACTGAAAGTCCGGAACAGCTAATTACTTACTACACAATCCATAAGCACGAGATCCAGGTCATCTTCATGGAAAGCAATCCTACCATTCTTCTCATAAGCAGCCCAAATGTTACTAGCTATGGCAGCTGTTACTCTTGCATCCTTATCACCATAACCAGAGTAGGCTAGAAGAGACCCTTCTCTATTCAATAAACTGTTGGTACAAAAGAACATTGAAACATTAGATGTTAGTATTAAAATGCACATAAGACCAAATCTGATCAGTGAATGGGATGATTGGTCTTCTCCTTGTGGTGCACCGCTTCTAACTATGGAATAAATTACCATCATATGTCAAAACATCGATTTCTTTAAATCCAATTTATGAAGAACCTAAATACTTATTTTTTTTTTAAATTTAAAGCATGTTTTAAATATTGTACAGTATGTATTTCAACATTAATGCAATATTAACAACTTATGATAACAGTCCCCATCAGATAATTTGTAACAGCAGAGTCATAATTATTCAATTGGTTTTTCTGGATTGAGGCTGGACCTGGAAAACATTTTTTTATCAAAAGAGAGGGTTGAATAAAGTGGGCTCTTTCCATGTGTGATACAATGAATATAGAGAAACAGTTGAGACAAAACAATAGCTATGAAAATCAAAAGATAGCAATTAGAAACTACACTTAATGTTTGTACAAACAAACACTAGGTGTTCGGGTATCAGTGTTGTGTCAGACGCGTAAGCTATTCATTTAGTTGAATTTGTAGCTATTATTGTTAACAAGCTACATACTTCAGCAATAGTCTAAAAAAAAAAAACATGATCAAAAGCCTGACATTTGATTGCTAGCGAGGTTTGCATGGACGGCTGTTTTAGAGACTAACAAAGCTATTGCCAAAATCAGGATGCGTGAACCTTGAACAGAGACTAGAGTACAAGCATGTACGATTTACTATGAACAGCGTGGTCAATGGAGCGAAAAGCCGCTCACCATGCAACAGGTATAAATAAGATCACGCATTGTGTGTTTTCAGTGCAGTTATTTTCCCGCAGTTTAACCACTTAACTGGGTAATTATTTATCGTTAGCTAAACCCCCAATGCGGAATTAATTTAAGGAAAACAATGCAAAAAAAGGATAAATGGAAAGCTATGATCAGACCCTGAATTGCTCCGAATATCCCCACTTATATCTGAGGCTGCTGTATCATCAATGTCTTCAGCACCTTGTAAACAAGGCTCTTCAACTTCTGAATCATCATCACTATCAACAGACATGAGAGAGTCTGACAATTCAAGATCTGAATCCAAAGCTTGGGTCAAAGCTTGCACACATGACAAGCGCGGTTGCTTTCGTGAAGTCGCCATATTCAGAAAGAAAACTCGCCGATTGGTGGCGCCACACACTGCCTGACTGTAACTTTGTGATGACGAGATATCTCGTCATGCAAGACACGTAAGAGGGGATTACCCGGGGTCACAGAGCGTGTCTTTGACCTCATTTAAACCGCAAACTTGGTGACGAGATATCTCGTCATACGCAATATAAGGGTAAGTTTGTGATGACGAGATATCTCGTCATACGCAGTTAAGTGGTTAACAGCGGGTCACTGGATACCCGATTTCAACCGGAAGTGAAGGTCAAATAGGTAACATCTCTGTGGCACAGTTTGAGAACGCCTATGGACCTACCATATGATGTAAAATTTGTGAAACAAATTGCATCCAGTTAAGTTTTTCATGTGTTGGATGTCGCTAGGGCGATGTTCGCACATGCGTACAACACCCGGTGAACAGTTCCACAATTGTAAAGCGCAGGACAAGTAGAGTGTCGCCCGCGCTGCCCAGGCGACAGTCTACTTGTCATGCGCATTTATCATGTGCGTGCATACTCGCGTGTGCGTTTGGTGAACAGCAAATATAGCATCTGGCACATGATGTTGAATGGACCAGTAAGAATTCGTCTCTCGGTCATGAATATGTATGAGGTATAGTAATTTAGAGAATAGCGGTGGACGATATCTCGATATTATCGTCACGATACGATTTTGAAATAATATCGTCAAAATCGATAATGGTTTTTCTAAATATGGAAATATCGCGATGTTCACGATACTCATTAAAAGACACAATATTGTTTTCCAGAATGCTTTATGTTACGTTTTTTCCTTTAAAAGATTTTTTTAAACGTATATTACCGGTCAGTTGGACACATTTGAGTGTCCCGTAACAAAGTTCGGAGGAAGGAAACTTTTGAGGCTACATGTGCGTCTTCCCTTCTAGCCATGGTTGTCTTTCTTTTTGGTATTGCCGGAGCAGCACGAACGTTTCTGACTGGCCGCTTTCCGATTGGCCGAAACGCACTCTTTTGGTGTGAATAATTATGACGTAATGCTTCTCAATGCGCTACCATCCCATTGTATTTATCACCTCGATCCAGCGGATGTGCTTGCTCCTAACGTGTTGAACTTTATAGTTAGGGGTGAAGGAAGGGCGTGTAGCTGTGGGAACGAAAAGGCAAGGGAAATTCCCTCGGTGAGAAATCACCTCGTGGTCGGGAAACGTTGGGCAAACATATTTACGCAACATGGGGATCGGAATAAACATCGAGGCACGTCGCAGAGATCGCAACGTTCAATCGATATATCGCCAGTCAAAATTTACGATATCGTCCAGGGCTAGTAGAGAACATGGGGATAGATTGGAACTATTACCGGAAGTAGTCAGGTGAGAAGTTCCGCAGGTCATTTTGTGACCTCCACCCCTCAGCCTTTAGAAAAAAGCTCAGAGAGTATAATGAACCTTATGTTCCACTGATGCGTTCGTCAGGACGCCCGACTATAACCCCTGATAGATTTGACGGGAAGTCCCCGTGGAAGGAATACCGTCAACATTTTGAGGCGTGCGTTATCACAAATGGCTGGAGTGATAGCCAGGCTGCTGTGTTTTTAGCAGCTAGTTTAAAAGGGACAGCATTGAAGGTATTGGGACATTGCACCAGTAATGGAGAACAACCCCAATATAAAGAGTTAATTAAGCTGTTGGAAGCTCAGATGGCCGAAAATTATTTAATGGAGCTGCGCATGGGCAGACAGGGTCAGAAGAGAATTAGGGCAGGCAAGTTGCAGGGAGCTAGTTGCTCTTGCATACCCCGAATTTGATGATAGCGGGCGATGCTATTGATAGACAATCTATTCGAGAGGGAATTTTTAGGGTAAGACCCCAAACTCTTGATGATGCAATCCGAGCCGCATTGGCCACAGAGAATTTTGAGCGGATGGAAGCTCAAAGAGACGGTGGGCTGAGAAAAGCTAAGTACTGCAGGGCCAGTGAAAATGGTGGAAACCCACGATGGAGCAGGTCAGACAAGCACCACTCCAGCCTAATAGGATTAATCACCAACATATGAGTGACGTGGCGTTGAACACTAGAACTCACGTAGATGAAGGTGCTTTGCAAATGGATATTAGTTGTTATAACTGTGGGGGTAGGGGACACTTTGCAAAGAAGTGTCCTACGGCTCGAACAAGGGCAACCAGAAAACCATCGGGAAACGAACGGCGGTCAACCGAAAGGACCATGGGAAGACCGCAAGATCACAATTCGGGTCACGGCAATCAGAGAGTTTTCCAGAGAGGAAACAACCCAAACCAGAACTAGAAGTTGTGACAAAAAATGTGTTTATCCCAATAGAAGGCCCGAAAGAAGGATTATACGTACAAGGTGAAGTACGTTCTGTAAGTGTACAATTTCTTATTGACACTGGTTCGACAGACACAATCATTTCGAAGTCTGTTTACTCACAAATTCCAACTGGAAAACAGCCAAAACTTCAAACCAATAACATACAAGTTCAGCAAGCTAGTGGAACCCCAATGGGTAACATTAAGGGTACTGCCGAGGTATACAAATTGGCAATACAGTCTCCCCGGTTTGTGCAATTTTTGCCAACCCTCCTATTCCTGGAATTTTGGGGATGGATTTCCTATTACCTACAAGGGAAAACTAGATTTTCACAGCTTTGATCTTCACCTCAATGGTGAGAGCATACACTGTACTGATCGTATTGGATCCTCATTTTGCTATAGAGTAGTGGTAGAGGCCACTACTACTATACCCCCGGGCCATGAGGCCATAGTCCCAGGACTTATAAGGATGAATAAAAGAGAAGGTATTACAGGGACACAATGTGGAGTGATTGAACCAGTCAAAGGTGGTGGCGAGCTTGAAAAATTGGCCGACCCCTGCCAATGTGAAAGAAGTTGAAAGTTTTGTGGGTTTTGCCTCTTATTATAGACGATTTGCAGACATTGCAAGGCCCCTACTGTAGACTTACTGAGAAGTCCAGAGACTTCAAATGGGACTCAGATTGTGAGAGTTCATTTGAGACCCTCAAGAGGTGCCTGCAAGAGGCTCCTATTTTAGCATACCCCAAACCAGAGGGACAGTATGTCCTCGACACAGATGCAAGTGGCGATGGAATTGGGGCTGTGTTGTCACAAGTCCAAGACGGGGCAGAAAGAGCAATTGCATATATGCAACCGGACACTTTCAAAACCGGAACGTAACTATTGTGTCAATTGACGTGAACTTCTCGCGGTCATATTTTTCGTGCGCCAGTTTAAACAGTACTTGTACGGGAGAAAGATAATCATACGCACTGATCATGCCTCTTTACGATGGCTAACTAATGGTTACTATAGGTGAGTACGATTATACAATCGTACACCGACCTGGTCTAAAGCATGGTAATGCAGATGGCCTGTCAAGGCAACCATGTCGGCAGTGTGGTAGGACATTTGATGAAAAAGGGCAATTTCTTAAATATGAAGAAACCAAGAGTCGTGTCCGTGTGACAAGATTGCAGCCCGAAATGATCAATGAGGTCATGAGGAGCGCTCAACTTAAGGACCCCACTATTGTGTGGTTAGTCCAAACCAAAGAAAGGGAGATAGAGAGGCCGAATTTTCACATGAGTCCATGGCAGCAAAAGCTTACTGGTGTCATTGGAACCAATTACAGATGAAGAACAGAAGTCTCCATTACAAATGGGAATCCGATGATGGTAAACATGTATGATGGAAAACCGTACTACCAGAGTCAAATAGAAAGACAGTAATTGAGGATTTGCATGGAGGTAAAACCAGCGGCCACCTCGGGTTTAAACGAACGTTTGCTCAAGTGAAAGACAGATATTACTGGTTTGGAATGCGAGCTGATGTTCACTCCCGCATCAGAATATGTGAACGCTGTGCAAAACGAAAATCCCCACCAAAACGAAACAGGGCACCCCTCCAACAGATGAAAGTTGGTTATCCAATGGAAAGGGTGGCACTGGATAGGTCCACTACCACTCACGGATGAAGGTAATCGGTGGCTATTGGTAGTGGGTGACTATTTCACTAAATGGATGGAAGCATACCCTCTAATTGACACAACAGCAGAAACTGTAGCAAAGACGTTGGTTACACAGTTTGTATGCCGTTATGGAGTTCCGGAAGAAACTTCGAAGCGAATGTCTTTGCTGAAGTGTGTTGCATTCTTGGGATACACAAAACAAGAACAACACCGTACAATCCAAAATCTGACGGCCTAATAGAGCCATTCAATCGAACCCTCATTAATATAGTTGCCTCTATGATAGAGCCACACAAGCAACAAAAAGATTGGGACGTACAGTTGCCATACGCTCAACATTTGCATATCGCTCAACCCCACAAGAAAGTACTGGGGTCGATTTCACAAAATTCTTCCTAACTTAGGACTAGTCCTAGGCAATGTTAAGAGATAGGACTAGTCCTAAGTACTGGTCCTAACTTAGGATTAGTCCTATCTCTTAGCATTGCCTAGGGCTAGTCCTAAGTTAGGATGAGTTTTGTGAAATCGACCCCTGGTGGAACACCCAATATGATGATGATGGGCAGGGAGACACAATTACCCATAGATTTAACAGCCCCTCCCATAGTGGAGGACACAGAAGAAGAAATTGATTACGCAGAAGACCTGCGTAATAGATTTAGAAAGTGCTCACGGGAGGGCTCGTGAGAACCTCAAATCAAGCGCAAGGAGACAAAAGAGAGGGTACGATCGGAAGACTAGTGGCAAACCTCTCAATGAGGGAGATTTTGTTTGGTTATACAACCCTGCAAAAAGAAGAGTTTGCCCCAAACTAGAGAGCCGCTGGGAGGGTCCGTACCTCATACTTGATAGGCTATCGGATGTAATTTTCCGCATCCAAAAGAGTAGAATATGAAAGAGAAAAGTTGTTCATTATGACCGACTTAAGCGCTACGAGGGTGAACCCCTCACAATGTGGAATAAACCTACGTCAAGGGTAGATGTCCCTTTAACCCCAGACGACGAACCAAATGGCGAGGTAGTAAATTTCCCCGTAGATCTCACAGAAACTGAGAACCCAGAAGTTGAAATCCCTCCCTTGTTAAACACAATATGGGAAGAAGTAAGTGGAGGTGATTATTCCACAATGAACAAACAGGCAGAAAATGCGAATAAAAATAAACAGGTTGAAATTCTTCCTATAATGAATGATACAATTGAAAAAGAGCTGAGTGTTCCTGCGGTTGTGGAACCACCGGTACCCAGACGGAGGTTGCCAACAAGGGCCCGCAGAGTGCCAATGAGATACAGGGATTAATTATATTGAATGCTAATGAAGTAAACGCAATTTATTGTTCTGTTGCTTTTAATATAGATAATGCAAGCACAACAATCATTACCAGATGATCTGGATTCGTCCAGATTACTTCGGTGCAGGAAATGCCCCAAAGTATTCATGCAAAAGAGAAGCCTCTACCGGCACCTGAGAAACAGTCATGGGCCACCGACCCTGGTGAGGTGCGAGAAGTGTCATTTCACCTAAAGCGACACACTGAGAAGTTCCACGGAAAATTGATGTCGAATGGGGGCATGGACGGGCAGGGTTGCCCAAAGAGCCGTCGGCTAGTAATAAACGTATGCACCACTGCTCCGGAGACCCTTCAGACACCTCCAGCCAGTTTGGGAGTTTGCCCACCACAGGTAGAGCTAGTGGTACCAGCCCCAGCAGTTCCGCTGAAGGCATCAGCCGTGCCACCCGTTTTGTGGGCAGATGTCTACATCCCAATCATGGATTCGTGACACTGTCTCCAGCTGCGTCAATGTCCCTCCTACCCGACTTAGAATTTACTCCGAAGCTCTTAGTCACAGATGTCGACACTCCGATGGTAACTGCAATATTGGATGAAGCCTCTCCTCAACAAAAGCCTCCACAACGTTCCGGAAAACCACTTAGTTGGCTGCGTCAACAACAAGCGGTGGCAGCCTCATACAGTGAGGATGATGACACCAGCGACACCAGTGACTCTGAGAAAGGTCTTATAAACAAGTTTTAAAAGTCAACGATGATTGATGAAAATCATCGTAGAACATGGCCTCACTAAGGTGACCGAAAGCATCGCCAAGACAAACTTATGTAAATTTGGGCATGTTGGGTCATGGAGTTTATTATTTGATGACGTTTTTTAACCCAAGCACAAACTAAACATACAGACTATAAGTAGGCTATTTTATAGTCAATATTCCTTTCAATACAACAATTAAGCCATTATATTAGTTATTACCATAAGAAGCCTTAATTATTTTCTGAACTAAATAACATCTGGAGGCGACTTTGCGACATTGTTTGGGAATTGGGATGGGGGCGACATTGTCAGGGGGCGACTTTGTAACAACCCGGGGCGAGCCGGTTAGGAAGCAACATTGCAGGGGGCATCTTTGTAACAACCCGGGGCGAGCCGGTTAGGAAGCAACATTGCAGGGGGCATCTTTGTAACAACCCGGGGCGAGCCAATTAGGAAGCAACATTGCAGGGGGCATCTTTGTAACAACCCGGGGCGAGCCAATTAGGAAGCAACATTGCAGGGGGCATCTTTGTAACAACCCGGGGCGAGCCAATTAGGAAGCAACATTGCAGGGGGCATCTTTGTAACAACCCGGGGCGAGCCAATTAGGAAGCAACATTGCAGGGGGCATCTTTGTAACAACCCGGGGCGAGCCAATTAGGAAGCAACATTGCAGGGGGCATCTTTGTAACAACCCGGGGCGAGCCAATTAGGAAGCAACATTGCAGGGGGCATCTTTGTAACAACCCGGGGCGAGCCGGTTAGGAAGCAACATTGCAGGGGGCGACTTTGTAACAACCCGGGGCGAGCCGGTTAGGAAGCAACATTGCAGGGGGCATCTTTGTAACAACCCGGGGCGAGCCAATTAGGAAGCAACATTGCAGGGGGCATCTTTGTAACAACCCGGGGCGAGCCAATTAGGAAGCAACATTGCAGGGGGCATCTTTGTAACAACCCGGGGCGAGCCAATTAGGAAGCAACATTGCAGGGGGCATCTTTGTAACAACCCGGGGCGAGCCAATTAGGAAGCAACATTGCAGGGGGCATCTTTGTAACAACCCGGGGCGAGCCAATTAGGAAGCAACATTGCAGGGGGCATCTTTGTAACAACCCGGGGCGAGCCAATTAGGAAGCAACATTGCAGGGGGCATCTTTGTAACAACCCGGGGCGAGCCAATTAGGAAGCAACATTGCAGGGGGCATCTTTGTAACAACCCGGGGCGAGCCAATTAGGAAGCAACATTGCAGGGGGCATCTTTGTAACAACCCGGGGCGAGCCAATTAGGAAGCAACATTGCAGGGGGCATCTTTGTAACAACCCGGGGCGAGCCAATTAGGAAGCAACATTGCAGGGGGCATCTTTGTAACAACCCGGGGCGAGCCAATTAGGAAGCAACATTGCAGGGGCATCTTTGCAACAACCCGGGGCGAGCCAATTAGGAAGCAACATTGCAGGGGGCATCTTTGTAACAACCCGGGGCGAGCCAATTAGGAAGCAACATTGCAGGGGGCATCTTTGTAACAACCCGGGGCGAGCCAATTAGGAAGCAACATTGCAGGGGGCATCTTTGTAACAACCCGGGGCGAGCCAATTAGGAAGCAACATTGCAGGGGGCATCTTTGTAACAACCCGGGGCGAGCCAATTAGGAAGCAACATTGCAGGGGGCATCTTTGTAACAACCCGGGGCGAGCCAATTAGGAAGCAACATTGCAGGGGGCATCTTTGTAACAACCCGGGGCGAGCCAATTAGGAAGCAACATTGCAGGGGGCATCTTTGTAACAACCCGGGGCGAGCCAATTAGGAAGCAACATTGCAGGGGGCATCTTTGTAACAACCCGGGGCGAGCCAATTAGGAAGCAACATTGCAGGGGGCATCTTTGTAACAACCCGGGGCGAGCCAATTAGGAAGCAACATTGCAGGGGGCATCTTTGTAACAACCCGGGGCGAGCCAATTAGGAAGCAACATTGCAGGGGGCATCTTTGTAACAACCCGGGGCGAGCCAATTAGGAAGCAACATTGCAGGGGGCATCTTTGTAACAACCCGGGGCGAGCCAATTAGGAAGCAACATTGCAGGGGGCATCTTTGTAACAACCCGGGGCGAGCCAATTAGGAAGCAACATTGCAGGGGGCATCTTTGCAACAACCCGGGGCGAGCCAATTAGGAAGCAACATTGCAGGGGGCATCTTTGTAACAACCCGGGGCGAGCCAATTAGGAAGCAACATTGCAGGGGGCATCTTTGTAACAACCCGGGGCGAGCCAATTAGGAAGCAACATTGCAGGGGGCATCTTTGTAACAACCCGGGGCGAGCCAATTAGGAAGCAACATTGCAGGGGGCATCTTTGTAACAACCCGGGGCGAGCCAATTAGGAAGCAACATTGCAGGGGGCATCTTTGTAACAACCCGGGGCGAGCCAATTAGGAAGCAACATTGCAGGGGGCATCTTTGTAACAACCCGGGGCGAGCCAATTAGGAAGCAACATTGCAGGGGGCATCTTTGTAACAACCCGGGGCGAGCCAATTAGGAAGCAACATTGCAGGGGGCATCTTTGATGGGGGCGAGCTTGCTGGGGGAAAGATGACCAGCCTCCGTAAAGACCTTTCCAATGATACTACTTTTATTGCAATGGGGAGCATATAAAAATCACCTGAAAGTGAAACCCCTATTATTAGGTGTTCGTGCAATACAAGCACGAACACCTCTTGATATTGTTCTGTTTTTAGGTGTTCGTGCAATACAAGCACGAACACCTCTTGTTTTTGTTCCGTTTTTTTTTTTTCTTCTTCATCTTCTTCTTCCAGAGAACTCTTCTCAGCAATATAACTCAAGATTGAAATTGAAGTGAACCTTGAAACTCATCAGACAATTGAACCACAATATGAAGACGGCACAGTTTTCATGACGTCACGATGACGTCATCAGGTGTCAAATTACAAGGTTTATAAAGTCGAAAAATGACCATTTGCTATTTGCTGTATTTCCATGAATTTAAAAGCTATGATGTTCATAGTTGGGCATCTGATAGTTCAAGACTGGGGCAACATTTCACAAGTTAACGACAAAATCATATGACCTTTACTTCCGGGTCGTTACCCTAGGTCGAAGTTTGCCATTGGGTTTTTTCTTGGAAAACATCATTTTCAGGCTTATCTACAGCATAACTCAAGATTGAAAGTTTGTTTGTTTTTTTGGTTTATTTCCATTTGCAAAACTTGTAAATACATAAAATAACAACTGTTATAATTGTAATAAGAAAATGTAATAAAAAAAAAAGTACAAATGGAGGTAATATCCAGAGGAGCTATAACCCTCCTGTAGTGGAGTACCCAGACTGCTATTGGTTCCTAATAATACATCAAGACCGACTCCCAATGTAGCACACCTAATGTAGTCTATGTTATATCATGTAAGAAATGTGGACTACAATATGTGGGAGAGACTAAGACCAAACTTAGTCTTCACTTTGCGAACCATGTCTCTTCCATAAAGACCAAGAAACAGTACCCCGTCTCCATCCACTTCAACAGCCCCAATCACAATGTCAAAGATGTTGAACTTATGGTGATTGAGGCTTGCAATGGTGATGACACACACCGCAAACTCAGAGAATCGCATTGGATTCACCAACTTAAGACAGTCCAACCCTTTGGACTAAACATCAACACCGGTGTCAAATAAATTCCCATCACCCCCATTTTATTTACTGCTTACTTATTTATTTTATATAATATAAATACAATTACTGCTAATAACCTGTTCTTTCAATGATTGATTTGTTTTCCATTCTTAAGTTGTTTTAAAAATCATATTTTCTCCACTGGCTAACTGTTACCGTTCTTTTTCTCAACAAGTTTTGTTGGAGATCGACCTGTTCTTTTCCTAATAACCCCTTCTCTCCACAGATTTGTTCTATAATTATCTCACTTTTACATTGTTGTATATACTTTGGTCCTGTTCCCTATTGTTAATTGTATCATACCCAATGCCTGGTGCCCCTTAATCCTGTCCTTTCATGTATTCCCACTTGGTCCAGTAATCCTCCCTTTCACTGACCATCCTTTTGTCCCCACCACATAACTCTGATTGGTTCTTAGCCAGCCCACTGTAACTTTGATTGGCTATAATTTTCCCTCCTTTTTTCTGGATACCATCCCATTGTTGTTTGCCTCTCTTTTTTGCTATAAATGGATATGTTTTTTGGATCGAAAGCTAAGGCCATCTACCCTACAAATTTTTATATATATATGTTTATGTATTCATATTTATTAATTGCATGCAAAAATTTAACATACTATAGCGAGGTCAACAAATAAAAGACTACAAATATGATAAAGAAAGAATAAAATATAATGATTAATGCCCTGCTGATTTTGAGCATGAATGAAACAAGAAGTTAATGCAATGAAAATGTTTATACTTGTCCAAATAAAACTCTTTGAGATGGGTAAGGAAATGCTTCCTTGATATACCAGTAAATTCATTTGTCAGGCAAACAGGAAGGGAGTTAACAATTTTAGGTAGAAGTTTGCGATAATTGGAGGAAACCACATCCACTCTACAAATATCAGTAAGATGAATAAGATTATCTTGTCTTGTTGCGAAAGGATGAAAGTCCCGATTCAAAGAAAAATACGAAGACGGACTTAAATTAACCGGGAGCAAATTGTGTAAATAATCAAAGTAGCCTAATGCATGGCAATTTGGACATTAAAAATATCCTCCAGCTTCAGAAGTTTATATTTGAAACAAAGAGGAGTGGTATGTGCATTGTACTGAGCATGACACGCATTACGAATACATTTTTTTTGAAGAGTCAAGTAATAAACCACAAGGGAAACTGACTGGGTACCCAGTCAGTTTCCCTTGTGGTTTATTACTTGACATTTAAATTGAAAAAGTCGCATCCCCTCAAGGTGATCCCGTGGCTGCTGCTTCCCAGGTTGTATCGTAAACTTGGGTGTGATCCCTGGCTACACGGCAGTTAACGGTTGTATGGCTTCTGACTGGCACCCCGAACAAAGATATTGACAAAATAGGGAGACCGCCAATATAGGGCTAGATAGCTCAGTTGGTAGAGCGCCGGTACGTTAATCCGGAGGTCGTTGGTTCAAATCCCGCTCTAGTCAATTTTTCTTTGTTCAACCCCCATACTTTTTTTGAAGAGATAAGTCTTTTAAACAAGGAGGGGTACACCTTTATCATGCCACCCCAGGCCAGGAGGCCATAGTTTAAATAGGGATTAACTCAACTCTTATAAACGGCCAAACTGTCTTTCACTCTCAAAGTATTCTTAGTTCTGTTGATAATGTAATTACATTTAGAAACTTTATTACATACAAAGTTAATTTTCTCTTTCCAGAGCATATTCTTATCAGTGATAAGGCCAAGAAAAGTAGTAGAGGAAACCTTATTAAAAATAACATTTTCTAGATAAAGTGAGACATCAGGTAAAAATCGTTCTCTTTGCTGCAAAGATTAACAAATATAGTGTGTTTTATCAGGATGGATTTTTAACTTATTGGCTCTAAACCAATCTTGTAGCACCCTCAAATCATCATTCACAGCATTAGCCAGAACCTGCAAATTCTGCCCGGTAGCAAAAAGTGTTGTATCATCAGCAAAGAGAATCGGTTTTAACAAGGAGCAACACAAAGGCAAATCATTAACATAAATCAAAAATAACAATGGCCCTAGTGTAGAACCCTGGGGTATTCCACAAGTGATATTACAAGTCCTTGGGTCGATTTCACAAAACTCTTCCTAACTTAGGACTAGTCCTAGACAATGCTAAGAGATAGGACTAGTCTTAAGTTAGGACCAGTACTTAGGACTAGTCCTATTGCTTAGCATTGCCTAGGACTAGTCCTAAGTTAGGAAGAGTTTTGTGAAATCGACCCCTGGATTTGACACCATCTAAAACCACAAACTGTTTACGATCTTTTAAATAACTTGTAACCAGTCAAGTGCAATTCCACGAATACCATAATAATGAGTTTTACGTAAGAGGATGTGATGATTGCAGTGTCAAAAGCTTTTTTAATATCGAGAAAAACAGCAAGAGATATATCAGACGGATCTTTGTTAACAGAATCAGACAGATTATTGTAAAAATCTAATATGGCATGAACAGTTGAACTATCGCACGAAATCCATATTGATTTGCAGAAAGTAACTCATTGGAATTAAGAAAAGACAATATACGACTGTGCATAAGTTTTTCTAGCACTTTGGAGCAGGTATTAATTAAAGAGATAGGACGGTAATTACCTGGATCCTGGGGATTACCTTTCTTAAAAACAACTTTAGCAATTTTGTAAATGTCAGGAAAAGTACCCTGTTCAAAGGAAGTATTAAAAATATTAGATAATGGAACAGAAACCAAGTCAATAACATCCCTTAGAACAGAGTTACTAACTTCATCAGAGCCAGAACTATTTTTGTTCTGAAACTTAGTAACAATTTTGACAATTTCCCCTGGATCAGTAGGAGTAAGAAAAAACTTTATTAGGAGCAGAAGTTGCAAAATTAACATAATAATCAAAATCTTTCTCAGAATCTGGAACAGTCCTAGAAGTAATGTCCCCTACAGTACAAAAATGTTGATTGAGTATATCTGCAATTTCCTTGGAATTCAAGAATACCTCTTTATTAAAAATAATACTATTGATTTTGGAAGGCGATTTGTTGCCCTTCGTGATTAAATTAAGAAGTCGCCAAGTTTCTTTAACGTTACCTTTAAGCTCCTTAAGCTTATTATGATAAAAGGTGATTTTAGCATGTTGTTTAATTTTATTAAATAAATTATTGTACTTCCTATAGAAAATCAGACTGCACTGATTCTTATTCCTGCGGGCATAATACTTTTGCTTGTTGCAACATGACTTCATTAACCCTGGTGTCATCCAGGGTAACCTTATCAGCTGACATCTTGGAATTCTCTTCTTGACAAGTGGGAATGCTAAATCAAAGGCAGATTGCCAAATATCAGTAAACACAGTCATTTTATCATCAAGTAGATGTGAATTAAAAACATGTAACCAGTCAGTGGTAGACAGTAATCTACGGAATGCTTGACGATTCACACTAGTGTTGCTCTGCGTCATTGCTAGATGATGGTTACTTCCATTTTCGAAAGCATATAGCGAAATAAAATGGTCAGATAAATCACTTTTAATAATATAAGAGGCAGCATTTTCATCAATTCTATTAGTAATAATATTATCAATCAACGAAAACTTGTTACCGTCGATCCTAGACGGTCTCAATATCATAGGCACATAATTATCCGCAAAAAGACTATCAACGAATTCACTCACAAAATTGCCATATGTACTTGGACAGCCATACTTTATTAATATATAATGTTAAATTAATATTAATGTCACCCAAAATATAACATGCTTTAGATTTACATTTTTTAATCTGTAATATCAAATTGAACAAAAAATCTTTGAACTTAATCAGTTCAGACACTGTCACACCTGGAGGTCTATACAAAGAACATATAATAAAACTATCTTTGGAACCAGGATTAATTTCAGCGGCAATGAGTTCAATGTTTGCGGTAAAATGAGACAAGTCCTCCCGAACAATAAAGTTAAAACCATTGTCAATAAGAAAGGCCACACCGCCTCCTTTCCTGTCAGAACGATGTTTTTCACATAAACTTAGCGGGTGGTAGCCCGGTAGATCATCAAAATTGCAGCAGTTCCGGTCATTTAAATAAGTCTCGGAAAGGGCAATGAAATTGATTTTACCTTGGGCGCTAAGTAAATCTAAATGCATTTTAAAATCATCCCACTTACTGGGTAAACTGAATATATTCAGCTGCATGAAAATGATAGGTACACTGAAATGATCCATTCGATCATTAAAATCTTGATAAGAGACATAAGGACTTGTAATAGACGGGTAATCAAGCTGATAAGGAGATGGAATATAGTTACTGTCTGTATCAGCATCATTTTCAAGTAAATCAGCAAGACATGTATCAAAAACTAAGGAGGTTTCTTGGGCATACATAAATTAGACATGTTTGGATACAACACGCTACCACGGGAAAGGAATACAAGTAAATACAATACAACATGCATGCATAATAACTCCAATATAAAAAATGTGGATATAACAGAGTAAAAGTAAAACAAGGAACACAAAAGCAGTCTTAGCAAGAACGCAATGAGGCAAAGAACGCAATGAGGCAAAGAACGGGCATGACAGTGGAGACTGGGGGCTCCCCATCATCGAGCTGTGCTAGAGTTAAGGAACATAAATCAAACGGCTAATGTCCAGGCGTTGATGGACTTGATGATCTTGCCAGCGATGACAAGATCAACACTACCAGTGCGGAAATGAATTTTAACAAAGACAGCTGCACCTTCTTGCTTGGCCACCTTAGCCTCAGCGCTGGTCTTTAGCTGGGCGTGCGCCATCTTGGTCTTTCTTGGCCATTGCGTTGTGACCCTCATATCTTTCATGGAGGTTGGGTTGGACCTTGCCGCAGAAAGAACCAACTCCTTGTCTTCCCAGGAGTTGAATGCCACAAGGAAATTAGCTGGGGGTTGCTTGGCAGCTCCAGGAACACCACGGCTGGGCAGAGGATGACATCTTTTCAGAGACAAGGAGCTGGCATTGGCCACAGGAACACCGCACAGCCGGATGAGTCACCGACCCTTTTTGTTGTAATCAGGTACATCAGGGTTGAATGGTGGTGGATTGATGAAAACTAAATTATACTGCATGCTTCTGGTTTCTGCCAATAGAGACTGCTGCTTGAAATCATTTCTCACCATTTCAATCTCTGCCTCTAGCGATGGGATAGATGTCTTTTCAATCGTGTCAATATGTGAAGAGGCAAAGTCAAGCGAAGCCTGGAAACTCTCAAGTTTCTGTGCATTACTTTTAGTAACTGCTAAGACCTCAGCCAGGGCTGCTCTGTTCTCCTCAAGAGCCAGACGAATCTCGGCCATGTCTTTCTTGGCGGCCATGGCAGCCAAAGTGAAAGTGAATTGAACATTGAAACTTGTCAGACAATTGAACCTCAGTATCAAAACGACACAGACTTGATGATGTCATGATGACGTCATCAGGTATCAAATTACACACAGGTTGACCCCATTTGACCTTAACTTCCGGTTCAAATCGGAAGTTGAAAATTTCAATAATTCATATCTCAAAAACCACAAATTATTTTAGTTTATTTTTTGTATCAAGGTGTAGAACGTTAAGCCTGCTAAAACTTTTGCACTGAGATGACAACATTTTGACCTTTACATCTGGTCGAAAAAGGCGCACGTTTAAGTTGACTCGCATTGACGATGCGCGATGGTGAAAGAACACATGTAAACATACGCTGTACCTGTACAGCCACACATACATCTCACGGAACAGTTGACCGTCAATAAGACGGTCAATTAGGGTCAACCTCCTCTACACGTGCACTGCACGTGCAGTTTCATTGACGTTCTATGTTAAATGCACGTGTGATTATTTTGCATGTAAATGTATTGTGCTGTGGGGACAATGCTGGAATAAAGTCCGCATCCATCGGTGTTAGAGCTCATACTGCACCCGAGCGAATCATCTATCCAATTATTTGAAAAATTCTTAACTCCTGAACCACACGTTGGATTTTAACAATTCAAACATCATCTGAAAGGTCTTGTTAGACTTATCACGTGCTACACAATATGCGACCCTGTTTGACCTTGACTTCCAGTTAAAGTCGGAAATTGATATTTAATGTTTCATAAATTACAAATTCTGAACCACATGTTTTATTTTTGTCATCTATACGTCATAAGAAAGGACTCAGATGACTACACCAACCCTACCAAGTGTGACCTTATTTGACATTGCCTTCCGGTTCAAAACGAAAGTTGAAACTTTATATTTGAAAAAATCATAAGTTCTGAACCACATATTAGATGTTTACAATCCATCCATCATTTAAAAGGTATTCATAAACTAATCACGTGCTACACAAAATGTGACCCTTTTTAACCTTGACTTCCGGTCTAAACCGGAAATTGATGTTTAAATTTTGAAAAATTCATTACTCCTGAAACAGGCATTGGATTTTTACAATCCATATATCAACTGAAAGGTCATAAATAAATTGACACGCACTATTCAAAATGTGACCGGATTGACCTTGACTTTGAAGTTGAAATTTCATGTTATAAAAATTCATAACTTCTGAACCACGTATTGGATTTTTACAATCTAACCATCGTTGGGATGATATGTAACATTCAACTTAAGAAACGATACACAGAATATGATCTCATTTGACATTGACTTCTGGTTCAAAACGGCAGCTGAAGTTTTATATTGAATAATATAAGTCCTGACCCAGAAATTGGATTGATAAGGTAAAATTTTGTCACCAATTCAATCAATCACAACTTGATGACATCACTCACGAACACCTAGTTTTTGTAGTAAACAAAAACTGAATCTCTAGTTAGTATTAACTATTAGTATTATAGCTATTTTGTAGTTTCTAAACTTTCTGTTTCCAAACAATTTTCCAGTTATCGATGGAAAACCCATGAATCCAGGATAAAAATCACAATACAAGTTACAACGTAACTTACAGAGAACTCTGAATTCCTCCTGAATTTGCTTGACTAAGTACTTCTGTTAGTGCCTTCGGCTTTAACATCTTTCACTTTTCTTGATCTTCACCACACACACCAGCAGAATGCAAGTATTTGAGTAATTGACAACAACTACCGACTGGCCAGTCAGACATTCAACCCCCACCCTACTCGCCCGTCACAGGCGCCACTGGAAACGAGGTTGTGAATCTCGAATCGATGGATGGACATTGGCCCAATACGCGGCTAGCCTTTCGCTCGTCCCCAGCGCCTTGCCTTAAAACCAAAGGCGCTGGGAGATGGGCAAACGTATCGTTAACGTTAATGCTCAGTCCCATCATGCATCACACTCACACTGCAACATAGAGTTATATAGAAGAACTAGAGGGCGCACTAGCCAAGTTGCCTGACTCGTCGCGCGGGTGGTGCGGCCATGTTTTAAGTACCACTACCATTACTTTACTGTACACAAAACAACAACATGAACACCGAGCGCGTGATGCGCGTGCATTTACCATACGCACATCGTATACTTCGTACTCAATTTTGCCCTCTATTAAATGGCGGTCGTGTCTCCTTCATAGATATAGAATATAATACCTAGATCGGCCGCGCGTACATACGCGGGTTCTGGCATGTGCAGCCATTTGTACCAAACGGTCACGTGCTGGTGCTCAAAACATTGAGCGCGCACTAGACGTGACGAACGCGTTTACGTTGAAAGTGGTGTTATAGTATAGCAAAAATCATTTTGGTTTAATTTCGTGACTTACCTCCAGCCGAATTATTCATACAATTTAATGTAATTAGGCCTTTTAAGGCTAAAGGATGGTTGCAAATTGCTCTGCAGCCATTATGTCTCAGCAGAGAAAAGAGAAAGGGCCCGAAGTCCTTCGTAAGCTGACATATCATAGGTAAGAAGGCCTACATGTTTATTTAATTTTTAAAAATTTAGCAATTAGCTAATTACCATTGATGTGTATGAACTCCATTTTGGTTATTTATCAGGTTTACTCTTTTCTTTCCCCCATCGTATGCTGTAATGATGATACTCATTGGGACTTTGGGTCTAATACTACTCTAGGCTATAGAGTGTTTATTGCACGGTAATGAATGTGTTTATACGGTGCGATAGTATTATTTGGTAGTGGTTGTGATTTTAGTCGTTGTTAATTAAACTTCTCTCTAGTGATACGTACATTGTTTTGTTTAATGCTTGTAAAGAAAAAATTCATATAAATTTTTAATAATTGTTATTTCATGAAGACTCAAAACTGATGCGCGAGTGGGTTCATTGGATAAAAAGGAAGCTCCCGAACGGTAGAAAATTGAGTCCCACTGCACAGACCGGCTTTGCAGCGACCATTTTGCTGCAGAATGCCTGGAAGTGCGGTGGGGCAAAACCTGCCTTCGGGATAATCATAGAGAAAGTACAGTGCCATCAATCTTCGACGACTATCCCAGTCATTTAAGACCTGTATGTTTTATTTATTGTTTCACTTTTATTTTAAACTGTGTGTTATTCTATGCGCTTATGAATAAATTATTAGATTAAATTAGATTAGATTATAATTATTTATTCAGCCAACGTTAAAAAGTTAAAAAACCAAAAACATCGGAAATCGTAGTGCAACTCGAGCTCTTTAGATTTTACATTATAACTGTAATGGTCTGTTTTATGGGTTACCCGACTCTCTTCTTGTTAAGGTTCAACGGTTTCAAAACTCTGCTGCAAGACTTGTTACTTATACTCGTTCACATGAACCCATTTCTAGAGCAACGTTTAACGTAGGCCTAATTACTCTCCAAACTGATATAATAATACGTAATTGCTTTGTTTTCTTAAATTGTATAATTCAAATTATGCACGGTCTACGTGCACACTGCAGTGTTTTATGCTACTACCGGTAAGAAATAAATGACTAGCCCGTGTTAACTTACACATTTGTGCTTATGTTGAGTTTATGAATCTTGCTTTTTGTCATTTATCCAAGAAATGGGTCTTTAAATAGACCGATCCATTAAGCCCCACCCCTTTAGCATATTGACCAATCACAGCGTTGGCTGCCTCACCACTGCACACGTGTGCAACACATGTGCGTCTCTCCAATGCCACAGTCGCGACATGAACGTGCGCGCTTTAAGTACGCGCGCACGCATGTTTACTTTTCTAATGGGATTTTAGCGTGTCGGACTTTGTCGGACTTTCGGTGGCGTATAGCCAAGGTTGTGATTGGTCAACACGTAAGGGGCGGAGCTTAATGGATCGGTCTATTGTGCCACAAACCTGTCAAATAATATAGCCAACCTTGTGTTTAAGGACTATTCTCCATGTTCATCTTCAGCGCGTTACCACCAGCACGTGACTTTTTAGCGCGTCCATGAAGAACCAGGAATTTTTGTGTACGGCTTATGGCGCGTATGTACGCGCGGCCGATCTAGGTATTATATTCTATATCTATGGTCTCCTTGCGGTCCCGGCGCGTTTGTGCACGCAGTATTGCCAGTGCGCCCTCTAGTTCTTATATATTACTCTATGCACTGCAAGCACTGCACGCATGACGTACTTCCTAAACAAGAATCTGTGCAAGCTGATTAGCCCATCCCAGCGGTCCAGGGGTCGATTTCACAAAGGTAGTCCTAACTTAGGACTAGTCCTAGGAGTTAGGACTAGTCCTAACTCTTTGTGAAATCGACCCCTGGATATAGGCCGCTGGGGCCGAGCGAAGGCTAGCCGGCTGCAGAACGTAAGTCTAAATACGCGGCTAGTTGGCTTGAATGGACGTTGAGGGCGCAATCATCGTCAGATCCTCGTCGTGTGCCTCCGTGTTTCAACAGTTGATTTTTCACCCTGGCCTGGTGACATTGACCTGGTGTGCGTGTGTGTCTTAAAACCAACGTTCCTACCGCATGTACCGCCACAGTCTTACCTTTCTCTACGGTCTTACAAAACATCCGTACAAACCAAAATTCACAATTGAGTAAGATGACGGTTTTTTCTTCTCCGAACGTGGACATTTTGGTTCAGAGTAGCCTTATCCTAATAATGGAGGTGTACCTATATGTTCAGGGTTTGTACTCTGTGATGTGTGTAACAACGCTGTTTTTTATCATGGGTATGGGTTATCGAAAGGCTAGATGTGGATCAAGGGCTTGCCTCTTGGTGCTAGGTGATATAGGAAGATCTCCACGGATGCAGTACCATGCACTCTCATTGGCAACCGAGGGGTTTGATGTAGAAATAGTTGGATATGGAGGTAGGAACGCAGGTCAAGTTGAAGTTCTTAATAATTAAATTTAAATTTGTAAGCTACATCAATAGTCACATTATTATCAGCATGGAGCCTTCCTCCATCCATGACCATGGTATCAGTTACAAACATAAATGTTTTTTTCGTAAAAATAGTCAACTTTCTCCGTCCGTAGCATTGGCCGACGTGATGCTATTGCGCTTGTGCAATGACATTGGAATTGGATGAGAAGGTTCAGGGGGAAGGAGAAAGACGAGGAAAAAACCCAGCACAATAACAATAGAATTTATTTTTAGGCTTAGTTAAAATGCAGATTGGTCATTCCATGCCAACTCGCCTGAAATTCAGAAAGTTTGGCAGGCTCCGTCTCGGATTTTGCTAATTTCTTTTTTAAACAATCCCCTGTGGGTGCCTTGAACACACACAAAATTTTAGAGTCCTACTCCTTGGCATTTCTGAGGTATGACCCCCAAAAAATTAAGCCCCGCCCCTTCAAATTGATATTTTGTGTTTTTGAGCATTTATAGAGGCCTATATCAACAAATGGAGAGAAGATACGCTGTACCTGTACAGCCACACATACATCTCACGGAACAGTTGACCGTCAATAAGACGGTCAATTAGGGTCAACCTCCTCTACACGTGCACTGCACGTGCAGTTTCATTGACGTTCTATGTTAAATGCACTTGTGATTATTTTGCACGTAAATGTATTGTGCTGTGGGGACAATGCTGGAATACAGTCTGCATCCATCGGTGTTAGAGCTCATATTGCACCCCAGCGAATCATCTATCCAATTATTTGAAAAATTCTTAACTCCTGAACCACACGTTGGATTTTAACAATTCAAACATTATCTGAAAGGTCTTGTTAGACTTATCACGTGCTACACAATATGCGACCCTGTTTGACCTTGACTTCCAGTTAAAGTCGGAAATTGATATTTAATGTTTCATAAATTACAAATTCTGAACCACATGTTTTATTTTTGTCATCTATACGTCATAAGAAAGGACTCAGAAGACTACACCAACGCTACCAAGTGTGACCTCATTTGACATTGCCTTCCGGTTCAAAACGAAAGTTGAAACTTTATATTTGAAAAAATCATAAGTTCTGAACCACATATTAGATGTTTACAATCCATCCATCATTTAAAAGGTATTCATAAACTAATCACGCGCTACACAAAATGTGACCCTTTTTAACCTTGACTTCCGGTCTAAACCGGAAATTGATGTTTAAATTTTGAAAAATTCATTACTCCTGAAACAGGCATTGGATTTTTACAATCCATATATCAACTGAAAGGTCATAAATAAATTGACACGCACTATTCAAAATGTGACCGGATTGACCTTGACTTTGACCTTGACATTTCTGAGATATGACCCCCCAAAATTAAGCCCCGCCCCTTCAAATTGATATTTTGTGTTTTTGAGCATTTATAGGGGCCTATATCAACAAATGGAGAGAAGATATGTAGCTACAAATTAATATAAATAGGGTATCTGGTATCTACTGTCAAAAGTAGCACAGCTCATTTGCATATATCAAGGGTTAGGTTTTTAAAAAACCTACATTTTGGCATGCGCAATGACTTTTTGTCACCCTAGTGCCTACATGTATGTGAAATGTTCGATTGCTTTTATATTTTATTTGGTTATAAACTAGGTGCATATGTGTGACATAATATGAGGATAGACCAATCACACCTTTGGTGGGTATTTGGCAGGGGTCTTAATATGCCAAAATGTAGGTTTTTAAAGACCTAACCCTTGATATGCAAATGAGCTGTGCTACTTTTGACAGTAGATTCTAGTTGATGGGATACCAGATATCCTGTATTTTAATTTGTAGCTACATATCTTCTCTCCATTTGTAGATATAGGCCTCTATAAATGCTCAAAAACACAAAATATCAATTTGAAGGGGCGGGGCTTAATTTTTGGGGGGTCATATCTCAGAAATGCCAAGGAGTAGGACTCTAAAATTTTGTGTGTGTTCAAGGCACCCATAGGGGATTGTTTAAAAAAAAATTAGCGAAATCTGAGAGGAGCCTGCCAACCCATCAGGTGAGTTGGCACGGAATGACACACTTTATTTACACTATGAATATATTTACTGTTTACTCACAGGATCTAAGCCTCATGGAGATCTACTTGTAAATGACAAAATTAAATTACACATAATGTCAGACCCACCAGGATTCCAAAGAGGTAAGTACTTGACTCGCTACCCTCATAAATTAGACCATAGAGCAAGACAACATGTACCTCAAGAGTTGTCACAAGTGCAGCATAAACAATTATATTATAGAATTTGTAAAGTCCACATTGTTTAACAGAGGACAAACAAATGGTAGCATGATACTGGACTTGGAATAAGGGATTAAAAGTGTTGCGTAGACGAGCAGTAAGGCAATTAGTTAATACTTTAGTGACACATAGACGAGTGTTAATCATCTGTCAGAACAACTGTGTGACTTTATTAGAGAGTGAGGATCAACCAGTCACTAGAGAATCACATACTTAGAATCAACACATGTATAACAAACATGGTCCCTAGAGGGCGCCATTCTACTCAACATCCTCCTTTTTCCTTTTTTTTTTTTTTTAGACAGGTTGCATGAATGTTTTAACAACCAAAACAAAACATAAACAAATTTCTTTTGAAACTTTGAAGTTATTTGTCTTCAGAAATAATAACAAATGGACTTGGTGAATGAGAGGCATAATCGAAACAAAAAATGAGATGCCCCTGTTTTGTTTTCTTCTTGTTTTGACCCAAGAAAAATTACACACAATTTTTTGTTTGTTTTTTTAAACAAATCCAAATTTTGTGCTTTTCTTGCTTTCGAAAAGTTATTGTTCTAAAAAGAAAACACATCCAATTGCTATAAATATTTTGTGACTAGTAGGTCAAGGTCAACAGGATAGACAAGAAAGTTCTTATGTAGTGAAAATTCTTATGAAATAAAAAGTTATGTTTATCTGAGTCCCTAAATGTCTTATCCATATGAACTTTGTGTAGCAGTCCATTACTTAAACAGTTCAGTTCCGAACATAGTCTTTCAGATAGCTTGGTTCCTTTCTGATTCGATCACTTTTGCGGATTGTCTGTTCTGGAATGGGTGGTTTTGTGTGAGGTTGGGGTCCTTGATCAGTGTTCGGCGTTGGGTTGACTTTGTCATGGGGTTCACATCGCGGGTTTTGGCGAGGCATTGGCTTGGTCCCAGAGTTGGTGTGTGGCATCCACGGTGGTGGTGTGTATTTGGGCATTTCCACCTTGGTAGGACGTATTTGCACGCGATTCCGACGATACAGGCCATTGTTTTGTCCTTCAATCAAATAGGTGCGATCACCCACAACTTCAACAATCTTGCCAAGGATCCAGCGGTCATGTTTCCTGAGCTCAAAATAAACTGTTTGGCCGGGATGTAGTTGCGGTAGATCATGAGCTCTGCGATCGTAGTATTGTTTCACAGCATTTCTGCGTTTTGCTTTTCGTCTCACAACATCTGGTTCACGGTAATCCTTCTGAAAACGAGGAAGCATGGTACGGGGTTTATAGCCAAAAATCATCTCAGCTGGGCTCTTGCCAGTGTCTGCACGGGGGGTATTGCGCTGCTCCAACAATGCGATGTTTGGATCAGTCCCATCTTTGCGTACTTTCATTATCAGGTGTTTGGCTACTTTTACTGCTGCCTCAGCTTTTCCATTAGCACTGTGATGTCCTGGGGAGGATCGAACATGAATAATTCCCCAGTCCTTTAAGAAATTCTGGAATTCTCCTGATGTGAATTGCGAACCAGAGTCCGTTGTGAGCACTGTAGGAATACCAAATCGAGCAAACTGCTTTTTGTACACAGATATCAACTTGGTAGTGGTGGTTGTCTGCAAGTAATCAACTTCAATGAAGTTAGTGTAGTAGTCAATGGTTGCTAAATATTGTCGGCCTTTTGCCTCAAAGATATCACTTGCGATTTTGTCCCATGGGCATTTTCCATCATCTTGTGGCTTGAGTGTCTCCCTCAGGTTACGAGGTTTCAGCTCTTGACAAGGTTCGCATGTATCCACGAGCTGCTTGATGTCTTTGGCCATGTTGGGCCAAAAAACGAGGGATCGTGCACGGCGTATCATGCTGTTGTAGCCCATGTGAGCGGAGTGCAATCTCTTCAAAATGTCATGCCTCAGACATTTCGGAATGACGATGGATTCGCCTTTAAGGATAACTCCATCCTCATAACTGAGTACATCTCTGAAATCATAGTAAGGACGTGCTTCATTTGGTACTTGGCACTTTTCATCAGGCCATCCATCAAGAATGAGTGATTGCATAACCTGCAACGTCACGTCCCTGGATGTAGCTTCCCTGACCTCTTGCAGTCTGACATCAGATATGTCAGGAAAGAAATTGATTGTCATGATGCGAGGTCGGAGGTCAGGTGAGTCAATGTAGGCACGGCTTAGGGTGTCAGCGATGATGAGTTCTGACCCCTTGAGAAAATTAAAATCCATATCATAACGATGGACTCTCATCATGAGGGCTTGTAGTCGTTTAGGAGCCTGACTGAGTGGCTTTCTCATGATAGATGCAAGTGGCTTATGATCATTCTGGACAGTTACTTTACTGCCGTAGGTATACTGATCAAAGCGTTCAAGCCCATAAACTACAGCCAGTAGTTCCTTCTCAATTTGTGCCCAGTTCCTTTCAGTAGTGGTGAGTGTGCGAGATGCATATTCTACAGGTCTCCCATCTTGTAGCAGAACAGCTCCAATGCCATCCTTGCTGCTATCTACTTGGAGTACAATGTCCTTATTTGTGTCAAAGTATGCAAGTACTGGAGTGGCAGACAGCTTTTGTTTCACAGTTTCCAGTGCATTGTCACAAGCAGTAGACCAATTCCACTCGGTGTCCTTTCTAGTAAGGGCTCTGATCGGCTCGAGATCGGCAGCAAGGTTGGGTAGGAATTTTGCCATATACTGCACCATTCCACATAAACGTTTCACTCCTTGGATGTCTGTTGGGTGCGGCATATTTAGTATGGCCTCCACTTTGGACTTATCTACTTTCACACCTTGATCCGTGAAGCGGTGACCATGAAACTGGATCTCAGACTTTCCAATTTCCTTTTTGGTCTCATTCAGCATGATGTGCTGTTCTTTGCACCGCTGGTACAAATTAGCGAGTTTCACATCATTGTCTTTGATGGCTTCACTTTTTGTGCGTCCACATCCAGCAATTGTAATGTCATCGGCAATCGTGAATATACCATCAAGTCCACTCAGTGCATCCATGAGTTTACGCTGAAAGATTTCGCTGCTTACCTTCAGTCCGAAAGGTAATCTATTCCAGCGAAAGCGTCCAAATGGAGTAATCATTGTTGTTAGCTTACTGGATTCCTCATCCAGTTTAACATGCCAGAAAGCTTCCTTTACATCAAGTTTGCTGAACACTTTAGCATCATGTAGCATTGGAAGTACGTCATCAACGGTAGGTAACTTATAATGTTCTCTCATGAGTGCTTCATTGAGTGGTTGCGGGTCAATGCAAATGCGTAGTTTGCCATTCGATTTTCGGACAACAGCCATTTGACTTACCCACTGGGTAGGTTCGGTGACAGGGATGAGTACACCGCGTTCCACAAGGTTGTCAAGTTCTGTGTGAACGTCTGCTTTGAGTGCAATGGGTAGTTTGCGACAAGGCAATGTTCGAGGTTTCTTTGTCGGATCGACTTGGAGTCTAGCCAATCCAAGATCTCCCAGTGGCTGATTTCTTTGGCTGGTTATGCCCGCAATGAATCGATCTTTGTTTATAGTTATTAGGCGCATGTCGGTCAGTGTTTTCAAACCTAGTAAGCAGTTCAGATCATTGGGCACAACAATAAAAACAACAGTGTGTTGTTCACCTGTCCGAACATTAATGATAGGGATCCTCGCTTCCCCTACAGGCTTGACCTTTGTGCCGTTCCACATTACTAGCTTTACTTTAGTAGGCTGAACTTGTTCCTTATGAACAAATCTATGACAGATAGTGTTGACGTCTGCACCTGTGTCCATTTGAAAACGAATGTGGCAGCCATTTACTCCTAATTTGGCTGTGATGATTTTTCGCCTTTTACTGTTTACATTTGCGAGGTATGCATCATATTCGTCTTCAGAGTCAGAATAACAATCAAAATTGTCATGCACTGTGTGCACCTTTGTTTTCTTGCACTTGGCCTGAAAATGGTTCTTTCCTTTGCAATCGGTACATGTTCTGCCCCAGGCCGGACAGTCAGCTTTGTTCATCACATGAGTTAAACCACAGAAATTACACTCACGCTTTTGAGGAGTAGTAGAGAAGGGCTTTCTCTTGTCAGAGGGTGGTTTAGCTTTAGCAGCAGTTTTCCGTGGTGCCCGCTTTGTAGTAGATTTTTGTTGTGATCCACGGACTTTCTTTATTGAGGGAACATCCCCCGACTCAGGCCTCAATATTTTTCCTTGCGTGTTGGCATTCTCAGCTGCCTTGCAAATATTGATACAAAGATCCAGAGTTAGTTTGTGCTCACGTAGTAATAGCTTTTGTGTTTCCTGTTCACGGATTCCTAGCACAATGCGATCTCTTAGGATAGAATCTTGCGAGTCCATGTGATAATTGCAAGTTTTCATGAGGCTGCGAACTGCTGCAATGAAGGATTCCAATGATTCTCCCTCTTTTTGTCCCTTTTATTGAACAGGAACCTTTCGTAGGTCTCATTCACTTCACCAACTGCAAAGGAGTCAAACTTTGCAAGAATTTCATCTGTAGTACGAACATCTTCAGTAGTGTCAAATTGAAATCCATTATAGATTTTCAGACCTTCATCACCAAGTGTATGAAGTAACAGTGCAACTTGGTAAGCTCGATCATGAGTAGCAAGCGTTGTGATCACAGCATAGTTCATCCACTTTTGTTTGAATAGCCTCCAATTTTCAGAGAGGTGCTTCACAGTCCCAAAGTCTGGCGGCTGTGGTGGTTTTATTCCACTAACTGGACGAGCTGCTGTAGCCATGTTGACACTATATTCTGATTGTAGATAACTTTAGAGTAGTCAGCAATAATACAGAGAAAGTTCGAGAACGTTGTTGTTGATCGTTGAACAGTACAGTCACACTGAGTAGCAGTGGAGATCACATGGAAACGAAACGTGTTTACATACCGTAACGTTAGTCCGTAAATTGGCAACGGCGGATTTCCAGACCGGGCAATTTTTAGTTCTTTTCAAGAGAAGTGACCTCCACCACCGCTGCCACCATGTTGCGTAGACGAGCAGTAAGGCAATTAGTTAATACTTTAGTGACACATAGACGAGTGTTAATCATCTGTCAGAACAACTGTGTGACTTTATTAGAGAGTGAGGATCAACCAGTCACTAGAGAATCACATACTTAGAATCAACACATGTATAACAAACATGGTCCCTAGAGGGCGCCATTCTACTCAACAAAAAGAGTGACGAAGAGGTCATAAACAGCTATTTAAAACCTGCAGGGTCATGGAATTGCGATAAAGGACCGTGCCAAAGGTAAGGTCCTTTATGGCATGTTTTTTTGTCTGAAGCCTTTTTGCTGAGGTACTGTACATGTACATAAATACACAATCTAAATTATTAAAAGAACTGGGGTTGGTCTCAGCAATTTGAACTGTAATCTAACTGTCTTCAGAAGATGAGCAAAGTAATGTCTGAAGCTACAAGAGCCACATTATCTCAACCCCACTTTTTTGAATAGAACCACTAGTTTTCTAAATAGATTAAACATACAATGTCTATGTATTTTTTAATTTCCCGCACCATTCAAAGCTTTAAAATCTGCATGTGCTTGCAGAGGTGCTTGAGGTGACTACCTCATTCCCAACATGTACCTGATGATCAGGGTCTTGAATGTGGACTCAAAACTCTTGGGACAAGCTTGCCCATGTCTTGCATGCAAGAGCACAGTTGATGGAGTGTGGTCCAATCAGCTGCTGAGAACGATTGTCCACATGCTACCTGATGTGAATTGTACATGAAATTTACTGTACAGCCCTCAAGAGATACATGTACATGTAGCTCCATTTTAGCCAAATTACGAGGTAGAAATTGCATCTACAAACATGAGATGTAATAGAATTTTAAACATCTTTACAGTTTTTATGATACATCTGGAAATTTTTTAATTCTTCTAACTGACTCTATGGCAAATTTGAAATGTTCACCTCAAGTTGCGGGTAATGGAACCAATAAAATGGATACCTGATTACCTGGCACAGGCCTATCTCCCTGATTATGGAAGCCTTTCCCTATTACACAGTTCTGCAGCAGGTGTTTCTGAAGTTGACTCTGTACAACTGCCTTCATTACCTTGCTGATACTGATTACTGAGAAGAGAGATGGGAGGGAACATTTATGAATCAGATTTTGAGTCCGTGTTTTGTATTAGAATGACGAATGCAATTTTCCATTTGCTTTGAAATATTCCATGTGAAAAGCAGAGCTCAAAAAGACAGCTGAGTTCTGATTAACTCAGTGCTATACAACTTTAACAACACACTAGGCACGTAAGCAAGGAAGTACATTGTACATGTGCCTCTGATGATTCATATGCATGTACCAGATTGCAGGATTGGAATAGATCGAATGTTATTTTTGTTACATGATCAAAGCAAATAACCACCACATCACATTTAATTTCTGCTGTGAATAAAATTTGGTTTCTCCCATTAAACTTTTAACTCCACTTAAAGTTAAAAATTTTGCCTTTTTTTGTTTGATTCCTCGTACAAGGTTAAGAAGTAGGAAGGCAGCAATACCTTAACTAATGACATGAGTGATGGACTAGACTGCTGGCCTACATGTATAATGACATGAATTTTTATGCCCTGCCAAAGGGGCATAGTGTTTACCTCTCCAAATCATTTTGAGTGCATGAAATGATTTTGAGTGGAAGAAATGATTTATTTTG
The DNA here is from genome assembly GCA_032158295.1 of Pycnopodia helianthoides. Classification (NCBI taxonomy): domain Eukaryota; kingdom Metazoa; phylum Echinodermata; class Asteroidea; order Forcipulatida; family Asteriidae; genus Pycnopodia; species Pycnopodia helianthoides. The sequence goes on along the minus strand of CM063245.1, from coordinate 7,624,550 downwards.
AGCTTTTGCAACAATTTATTTTGAGCACACAAAACAAATTGTTTTGGGTGTACATTAAATTGCAAGTAGATGAATTAATTTATTTTTAGTGCAAAATAATTTTGAGCTCACAAAAAAGTTTGATTTGAGCACACAAAATATATGATTTGAGTGATTAAAATGATTACGGGCACACAAATAATATTGTGGGCCTAAAGTCATTTTGTGAGCTTAAAATGATTTTGAGTGATCGTAATAATTTAATTTGTGTGCTTGAAATAATTTTGTACTCTCTAAATCATTTTGAGTGCATAAACTTAATTTTTGAATGGTAAAAAACATTTATTTCAAGCTCTGGCAATAACTTATTTAGAGTGCACAAAATAAACTATTTTGAGTTTTTGAAAAAGGAAAAAAAGGCATGATACAAACTTACCTACATCATACACACTGTATTGAAAAAAAATCTTGAAAAATTGTGAGTGATCCGAACAAGACAAATGCATAGAGATGAAGATAAACAATCTTTACCGGTCCTTATTATGATGTAATGGTTCCAACCATGCGAGGGCACCACCAATGTTAAAAATCCACCTTCGGCACATTTGCTAGGCATGTTGCTTTGCTAGGCATGAAACAAACTTACACACATTTTCAAATTGTAACTTGAGAAATCGTGACTGATCCATAAGACAAATAATAAATGCATAGAGAAACCATCTTCAACAGTCCGTATTGTGACGTAAAGCCAAAAAAAAAAAATTGTTGAGTTGCCCTCCGCGACCGACCCAAAAATGCTGAAGTCTCGGGTAGGTTTTTTTTTAGGTGTTCGGGCACTCCGCCCGGAACACCTCTTGTTTTTGTTCCGTTTTTAAATATTTTTTTTAATACTTCTTCTTCTTCTTATCTCTTGCGATTGTCCGCTAACAAAAGCACACTTCCCACGCTCACACAACCTTTTAACTTTACACATAGTTAGATATTTACTAGGAGTCAAAACCATTGCAGTGATGTAATTATTACGTCACCAAGCCATTTAAGTAAAAAAAGTGACCTGATGCCAATACATGTATGTTTCTGAATAATATAGCTACAGTATTCATATTTGGACATATGATAGATCAAGACATGTGCAACATTTAACAAGTTAACGTCAAATTCACATGATCTTTACCTCCGGTCGTACCGGAAGGTCAAAGTTTGCCTCTGTGAAATTCTTTAAAAAAAACACTTTCCTTGTAAAAACATTAATTTCTGTAATCAACTTCAAATTAACTCCATGTTAGGACAGTAATACAACCTCCCTCAGGTAGTTGTGACGTCATGATGATGTCATCATGTGTCAAAATACAGTAAATCAAACTTTAATACTATAAAAATTCATAACTCGAGAAGTACTTTAGCTATTAGTTCAATCTATACGTCATCGGAGAGGTCTTGAAAAATGTAGCAATTACTACACAAAGTGTTACACCATTTGACCTTGACTTCCTGTTCAAACCGGAAGTTAAAAATTTCAAATTTCATACTTTGAGAAATATTCATACTTTTTACACATACACTACTCACAAATGTTAAACCATGTTGTAGGTCCATAAGCGGTCTCAAACTTTGCCACAGAGATGTTACTTATTTGACCTTCACTTCCGGTTGAAATCGGGTACGCATTGACCCGCTGTTAAACCGCTGGGAAAATAACAGCACTGAAAACACACCCAATGCGTGATATATACCGGTTGCATTGTGAGCGGCTTTCCTCTATTTACCACAAGGATCAACGCCCAAACATGCTTAAGTACTCTAGTCTCTGTTCAAGGTTCACGCAACCTGATTTTGGCAATAGCTTTGTTAGTCTCTATCAAATGCCAGGCTTCTTCTCCCCCGCGATTGTCCGGTAACAAAGACACACTTTCCAAGCTTACATAAACTTGAAACTTCACACATGGCTAGATGTTCATTAGTAGATGAAACCAATGCAGTGTCGTCATGATGACGTCATCAGGTGTCAAGTTACAATGTTTTTAATCATTAAAAATTTTAATCATTGAAAATCCATATCAAATCAATATGAGGAGACTGTCGGTTGCTTTTTGCAGAAATATATAGAGGTAATATAGGTCTTTATTTTTTTATATGCATGACATGACTTGACCTCTACTTCCGGTCGAAACCGGAAATGCCTTGTAATTTAAAACTGGCACGTTTTTGAAGTTTTTTTTAACGGTTTTATAGTCAAGCAAGGGTCTGGTTTAAAAAAATAAGACAAGTGACGTCATAAAAGTTTAGAGCGCCCTCTAGCGGCAGGTTAAAAACAGTTAAAAATACACTTTTACTAGATGTCTGTGGCGAAGTTTAGGATAATTGTTTCAAAATTGTTTCATTAACCTTTATGCAGACAACATATGTGTGAATTTTTAGATTGATGACGTCATCATGTGTTACGTGGTATTGCCTTAAAGATTTACATTTGAAGCCGTGTATCTACAAAACCGCAAGTTTGACTGAGTTAAAACTTGGCATGTTGATAGACAGTGATATTGACCACGTAAATCTAAAGAAACAACATGATGACGTTATTCCTTTTTTTGTTACAAATATTTGAAATTTTGACCAATTATTACGGGTTTTTATTGACCCGCTGTCAAACCGGGGGAAAATAACTGCACTGAAAACACATACAATGTGTGATCTATACCAGTTGCATTGTGAGCGGCTTTTAGCTCTATTGTCCACAAGGCTCAAAGTCCAAACATGCTTGTACTCTAGTCTCTGTTCAAGGTTCATGCAACCTGATTTTGGCAATAGCTTTGTTAGTCTCTAAAACAGCCGTCCATGCGTCCATGGACAGAACACTATGTTTTTGTTTCAACAAAAATTTAAGTCTAGTTGTTTTTTTGGTTTTTTTCGTTATTTATTTGTTATGAATCTTACACATTTTCTATGTTTTTCCAAATTAAAACAAACTATTTTATTCCAAATAAGCTGAAACAAGTTTGCAAAGCACAGGTAAACATGCAGGAGATCGACATTTTGCGTGCATTTTGTGCCGCTAAACTCGCAATCCCACGCAATTTGCATGATGACTGCAGACAGAATGCTGGCATACAGCCCGAATTCGGATAGGCGAGCCAAGAAGCGGATTCACTAGTACCCAACATTTATTTTGAGCGCGAGTAGGCCTACCAGGTAGAATTGGCTGCTGACATCAAACGGTCATTTTTGGAACTTGGCCAGTTGCTTTTTTGCAAGTATATAGAACGGAGATTGGCCCACTTCAAGAGAAAACAAATCGCCGATACACTCCCCAAGTACCCATGACTCAATCTAGATGTTTTAAATCAAATGAACCAACACACGTTGTACTTGTGCATTGGCTTCGCATAGACATCGACGCAGTAGCAACATGGATGACTATATGGTGTCCATGGTTGAAAAAACTACATCGCCAGAATTAATTGTTTTCAGTCAAGTGTCATCACGAATATCATTAAACGGGTCCTTCGATGAACTATTTGATAAATATTTACCAGAGCTGGAAAGCCAAGAACGTGAATTTGATTGAAGTGGGGATTTAGTCTACCACCCAATGACCGCAGCAGTATGTAGACCTGAACAAATCGTTAACAGTCCTTCATGACATGGGCATGAGGCACATACTATTCAAGGTAAAACTAGTAGAAGTAGACGTACCACCGCAACCAGTCACGAAGACCAAGGCCGGCAGCAGCCGGCAGCAGCTCAACATTATTTTTATTTTTTGTATATATAATCTTGCTGTTACCTTTCAGATGTTTTAAAAGGAGTGTATACTTTTGGTAATTCCTCCAAAAATTTAAATAGAGAATGGGATTAAAAAATATTTAAATCTGAGAAACGAATCGTGCATGAAATGTTTCTCAGATTGTGTATTCCAGTTAAAGATTATTCTTCCTGAGTGGACATATCGCTCCAGATATTCAGTGATATTTCCAAAACCTATCACCTTTTGAAGTGTGAAATGTTTACAGGTTAGTTTTATTGTATACATGCATACAAAAAGGAACCAATAAAGTGCCAGGAAAAAGTGATTTAAATAATGAAGTAAAAATGTTAGAAGATATGAAGTTGAATGTTTCTTGTCTTTTCATTCTTTATGTGCTTCTGCACACTACTAGATCATTGTATATTGGAAGGCATTGTATTTCGGATCAGTTCCAATGCATTTCGATCTTTAAATGACAGTTGAGGAAAACAAATAAAAAATAACCCCACAACTCAAGTCGTGCCACCGCAATAGTACCATTGGTTGTGGGGTTATTTCTGTACATGTACTGCAGATCAAAGGCTATCCACCACTCGGTACACAGGATTAGTGATACAGTGGTATGTCACATCGTGCGCTAGTTATTGGCTTAGATTTCAACATTTTAACGCTCATTTTCACCTAGAAATCTATCTTGGTAATTGGGGAATTTTCAAAGATTTAAATAATGGCGTAGATATTCGAGGGCAGCTGTAACACTGAGCGCGATTAAACCACGACCATTAATTTGATATAGCGCCACCATACATGTGAAATGTACAGCTAACGTTACCGCCGTATTAAATGTGGGACTGTACACAGACAACGTGGACTATGGAGCGGAACAGCCAGCCGCAGCGCTTTTCTCTATACACAGTTTACGTTGGCATGGCTTTAACGCCCGTTTTGGACCAGAAATACAGACCAAATTTGTGTCATGTCTGTGCAAAAGTTTAAGCAGGCTCGATGACCTACAAGCTGATGTAAAAAGTTTGACTAAACTATAAATGGTTCTTGAGATATGAATTTTTCGAGATTTTCAACTTCCGCTTTGAACCGGAAGTCAAGGTCAAATGAGGTCACACTTTGTGTAGCATTTTAAAAGTCATTAGAGGCCTATCCGATGATGTGTAGATTGTGAAAATCCATTGTGTAGTTATTGAGTTATGGTTTTTTTTAAATATTGAACTTTTATTTAATATAACTTGACACCTGATGACTTCATCATGACGTCATTGCAACGGTGTTGTCTCCTAATGAATATCTAACTATTAGTAAAGTTTCAAGGTTGTGTAAGCTTGGAAAAGGCGTCTTTGCTATCGGACAATCGTTGGGGAGAATAAGAAGAAGTATTAACTAGAGGTAAATTTTTGTTGAAACAAAAACAAGGTGTTCGGTGTAGATAATTATGTCCAAATAGTAGAGCATGATGACGTCATCAATCTAAAACTTCACACATTTGTTGTCTGCATAAAGGTCATTATGTATACCAATTTTGAAACAATTATCCTAAACTTTGCCACAGACATCTAGTAAAAGTGTATTTTTAACTGTTTTCAACCTGCCGCTAGAGGGCGCTCTTTTTTTTATGACGTCAGTTGTCTTATTTTTTTAAACCTGACCCTTGTTTGACTATAACACCTTAAAAAAAATCAAAAAATGAGCCAGTTTTAAATTACAGGGAATTTCCGGTCTCGACCGGAAGTAGAGGTCAAGTCATGTCACGCACACAATAAAAAATTAAGACCTATATTACCTCTATATATTTCCGCAAAAACTAACCAACGGTCTCCTCATCTTGATTTGATATGGATTTTCAATGATTAAAATTTTTAATGATTAAAACCTTGTAACTTGACACCTGATGGCGTCATTATAAAGACACTGCAAAGGTTTCATCTACTAATGAACATCTAGCCATGTGTGAAGTTTCAAGTTTATAAGAGCTTGGGAAGTGTGTCTTTACCACCGGACAATCGCGGGGGAGAAGAAGCCTGGCATTTGATTGTTAGCGAGGTTTGCATGGACGGCTGTTTTAGAGACTAACAAAGCTATTGCCAAAATCAGGATGCGTGAACCTTGAACAGAGACTAGAGTACAAGCATGTTTGGACATTTGCCCTTTGCGGTCAATAGAACGAAAAGCCGCTCACAATGCAACCGGTATATATTACGCATTGTGTGTGTTTTCAGTGCTGTTATTTTTCCGCGGTTTAACATCGGGTCACTGCGTACCCGATTTCAACCGGAAGTGAAGGTCAAATAGGTAACATCTCTGTGGCAAAGTTTGAGACCGCTTATTGACCTACAACACGGTGTAACATTTGTGGGTAATGTATGTATAAAAAGTATGAATATTCTTAAAGTATGAAATTTGAAATTTTCAACTTCCGGTTTGAACAGGAAGTCAAGGTCAAATGAGGTCACACTTTGTGTAGCATTTTTAAAGTCATTAGAGGCCTATCCGATGATGTGTAGATTATGAAAATCCATTGTGTAGTTATTGAGTTATGATTTTTTTAATTATTAAACTTTTATTTAATATAACTTGACACCTGATGACGTCATCATGATGTCACTGCTACGGTTTTGTCTCCTAATGAATATCTAACTATGTGTAAAGTTTCATGGTTGTGTAAGCTTGGAAAAGGCGTCTTTGCTATCGGACAATCGAGGGGGAGAATAAGAAGAAGTATTAAGAAAAAAAAACGAAACTAGAAATTGAGTTTTTGTCTACTACAAAAACCAGGTGTTCGGCTTCCGGGAGTACAAGCATGGTGAAAACGTAACAATAGTTTGTATTGCAGTTGCTTTGTTCTCAAGATATGTAACAAATGGTTGAAATTGCAAAAATTGTCAAAAAATAACATGATGACGTCATCATGACGTCACTACAAATTCAAGCAGGTATTGTCCTTGACTAACAATACACAAAGTTTCACCTCAGTCGACCTTTTGGTTTAGCAGACACACATTTTTGAAAAGTGCACCTTTAAAGCATACCACGTGACACATGATGACGTCATCAAGCTAAGAGTCCACAGATATGTTGCTATTATGAAGGAATTTATGCATACCAATTTTTGAATAATTATCATAAACTCTGACACAGACATCTAGTAAAGGTGTATTTTTAGATGTTTTTAATCTGCCGCTAGAGGGCGCACTTATATTTGTTGACGTCATTGGTATTAATTTTTGAAACCAGACCCTTGCCAGACCTTTGCCAGACTTGTATTCTGTGATGTTAAGCATCAAAAGGTGTACGTTTCAACCTTAAAGCTATTAAACAACGCCTTTTCAAAACATTTCACAGTCACTTTTGGTTTAGACAGATCAAAAGGTCAAGGAAAGGTCACCCACATTAATTTTGTGAAGTAGGTAAAGCCCTGTCATATCATGTATAGATTGTCCAAATAGCTTATGTGGTTGAGGAAATATGAACTTGTGAAATATTGACGACTGTAGAAGAGACTAACTAACCGAAAGGAAAATGTATGTTGAAAACGCCTCGAACAAAGAATATACACCAAGCGCACATGGTGCAATCACTGGTGCGTGACTCTGCACTGCATACTACACTTGTTGTACGTGTAAAATCTTTATGCACGACCAATGGGGGAACACAAAATTTCTGATTTGAACCAGAAGACAACGTCAAAATGGGGTCATGTCTGCGAGGCGTTTACAGAGTTTTTAACGACCTTTCCGATGATGTATCGATTGTAAGAATCCCTTGTGTAGATCAGAAGTGATGATTTTTTGAAATAATAAACTTTGAATTTTCATAACTCAAGAACGGATGACGTCATCATGACGTAACTTCAACGGTTTCTTCTCCTAATGAATATCTAACTATGTGTAAAGTTTCAAGTTCATACAAATTTGGGAAAGGTTTATTTGTTACCGGACAAGGGACGGACAGAAGAAGAAGAAGAAGAAGTATGAAGAAGAAGAAAAAAAAAAAACGAACAAAAATAAGAGGTGTTCCGGGCTGTTGGCCCGAACACCTAAATAAGAGGTGTTCCGGGCTGTTGGCCCGAACACCTAAAAAAAAAAAAACGAACAAAAACAAGAGGTGTTCTGAGCTATGCTCCGAACAACTAAAAAAAAAAACAAAAAAAAAAACAAGAGGTCTTCGGACTTTTGTCCGAACACCTAAAAAAGACACCAAAAAAACGGAACAAAAACAAGAGATGTTCTGCGCGAAGTGCACGAACACCTAAAAAATCTAAAAAATCCGACTGACCGACCCCTTCAAATATTTTGACTGGAGGGCAACTCACCAATTTTTTGGGGGCCTAATGGTAATATCATTTTGAGTGCTTAATATCAATTTCTTGCTCTTTAAAAATGATTTAGAGTAACCAAAATGATTTTGGGTGTACAAAGCAATCTATTTTGAGTTAGAGAATTAGTTCATATCGTACACACACAAATTATTTTGAGCGCACAAGGTAATTTGATTTCTTTTAGCACGAAATGAAAAACTTAAGTTATTTTGTGTGAGCAAAATCTATTTTGAGTTACCAAAATGATTTCAAGTGAGAGAAATAGTTTATATATCGTACACACACACACCAAATATTTCAAACTAATTTATTTTGAGTGAATGAAATGATTTCGTGAGCTTGAAAATGAAATGAAGAACTAAATTTATTTCTGTAGTTATTCTTTTTTCAACCACAGGTCCTTTTAGGGGGCTTCATGTTTAAGCCTCATTTGCATTTGACCATTTTATGTTTTTCTAGTTGAAGCATTGTTTGTTTTTCATTAAAACGTATCATGACCTATTTTTGTAAAGAAATACCAACCCTGATCCATAAAACTACTGTTTGAACTAAATAATTCACTGGTGACACAAAAATAGTCTGTAAAAGCATACAAGGGTCTCAAAAAGGCATCATATCATGCTGGCTGGGATTTGCTCATGCTGCCAGGTGTGGCTGAGCTTCATGAGCAAATCCCAGTCAGCATGCCCCTCTGAGTTTTGTCCTCTCCCTTTTCTGGAGAACTCCCCTGGTAACTTGATCTACAGTGTAATAACAATCCCATCAGAAGTGCTTGATGGGCAAACTTCTTCATCTACAGTTGTACACCAGTGTAATGTTCCCACAAACCACTGCTTTCTGACATGTTGACATGTTTTAGAGTTATTCTTTTATTGCCTATAAGGTAAACGATTGTGTGTGTGGTGAACAAAACAAGTCCGCATTGTGATGTCACAGTGCCTTTTGATTCCTATTTGCTCAAGGGCTTTCATGTCACTCAGTGTTTTTGCTCAGTGTGGCACTGATCAAAATGTGTTTGCACTCTTTTTTTTATAAAACAAAAGAACATAAATTTTAATTTTGTTTTAACTGATCTTTAAGTTTTATATATTTTCTTTTCAAAAACAGTTTTCACTGATTTATTTGCAACGTCTTATTTCAGTGTTTCCCAGTTTCATCAGCTATGTGTCCAAGGTGATCTGGCAGTCAATGCAGTTATACTATGTGATGCTATTTAAACTTCAGTGGCCTTCACATATATTGGTTCAGGTAATTTTCTTTTTGTTCACTGGGCTGATAAACTGTATTATATAACACCCAAGCAGATCCTTGTCATTTGATTGGAGGATTGTCCGTCACGTGATAGCAAATAAACGTACTGTTGCACACTACGTCATTCACAGTGCATTTTTCGTTCCATTCACCGTGCTTTTTTGGTTCCATCCGATTTGTTCTATTGCACGGTGTGTACCACATCATTGCGTGCGCGTGTCTGCACTTGGTCACTGTTGAATCCAAACAAGCCAAACCAAAAGAAATGGGTGTAATGTCACAATTAAATGTTGTACGCTTTGTTGTTTTGAAAGTTGTATCCTCCAATCAAAATGACAAAGATCTACTTGGATGTTATATAAAACAAATAATAAATATTTTTTATATTCGTTTTCAACAGAAAAACAAACAAACAGTAGGCATGCTGGAAAGGAAGGTTTCATTTTTAGTTTCCTGTCGGTTTTAATTTTTTGAAATTTTGGACACAGATTTCTCTATTTTTGTATTTATTTTCAATTTTTTATGTGTGAAGGCTAAACGTCCCATTAATGATTACATATAACAACTCTCAGCAGAGAGTAATCTACGGATCAATTCCACAATATTCTTCAACTAGAATCACCATCACCTTTAAAGTATATGATCAATATTTTGCCGTGTACCAAACACCACTGGATTCCCTATAAAATGTTTAATTTCCCTTTGAAATGTGCACTACCAAAAGGGTAATAGTATATATATGTACCCCTTCAGTCCCTGACCGTGTGAAGCATTTACACTCCAAGCAACAGAAAGATCTACAGGTATGCAAATATGCAGGCCTTGCGCTTAAGCTTTTTGTAAAGTAGCCCGCCGGGCCAGTAAACTGTGCATTTAACTTGCTCCCAGGAAGTTTTAGTAGCCCGGATTTTAAACAGGAATTGCCATAAATGTAATGTTCTGATGTGTTAATGTTAACGATCACAACCAGTTCAATGATCAAAATGAAGTTATATTCACACACTCAATAACGGTGAACACATTTTATACAATAATTATTCACATCTAAAAAAAAGGAAATGAGCGTTTTAAACAAGTAGGTTGCACAGTTTTTAGTAGCCCATAGGGCAAGTTGAGAAGTGGTGTTTACTAGCCCAGAGCATTTTTTACTAGACAATGTACGCTGTGCTAGTGTTAAGGGCGAGCCCTGATATGTATTAATACCATCGCTCAACTTGGTCATTCTGATGACGTGTGATCTAAGGTTATGAGTTTAATCATACATTCAGGGCTCATCCTTAAAGGAACATTACAGAATCGGTAAGAAAAAAACTTGTAAAATATACTTTTTGATTACAGATTTACATAAAACTTGCACGGTCTAATGATGATGATAGTAGAAAACATCCATGTATATGCTGGATTACATAAAGTGCTTACACTGCCAGCAACTGTTTTGTTAGCAAAAACCAATTCTGTAATGTTCCTTTAACATTAGCCTGACATACATGTACATTAGTCAAAATCTGCACAGGCTAGTAAATACCACTTCTTAACTTTCCCTGTGGGCTACTAGAAAATGCACAACCTACTTGTTTAAATCGTTACTTCTTTTCAGATGAATAATAATTTTAAAATATGTTAGTTTGTTTTTGATTGTCATTTGACCATTAAAGGCACCTGGCAGTGGTATTTTGTAAAAACAAAGCTTTTGTCATTAATATATGTATTTTGATGAGTGGAATGTGAATAAACAGTTAACTAAGGTTTTAAAAATTAGTTTTTATTTTAATTACAAATTTAAGAGTAGGCCCCCCTTTACCTTGACACATGGTGGCGCTGTTCGTGACGTCAATCAAGGCACGATATTTGAAGAAAAAAAATGTTGTGCGTATGCGGACGTCACCCACATCACAGTATAATGTACTAGCTAGCGTATACTAGCTGGCACATCGCGCCGAAAACAACGTCATTAGTCTGACTTTCGCGGCCCACAACCGCTTATACTTGGGATCTGCAGGAAACAAATGCAGACTGACCCCATCATTAGTTGTTTAGCTGCATACAGCAGCAATACACCTGGTCGGCATGGCCGGAAAATGCAAGAAAAAAACCCTTTTTCAAAACGTACAAGATCACTACTGGGACCTACTTGCACGTGTGTTTACAACGTAAACGCAAGTAAATTCGAGGGGGGTCGATGTTCGATCAAGGCGAAGTCTGCCCTCATTGACGTCACAAAAGGGGATGGACGGAGTCACCCCCGAACAACTTTATCTTTTTTTTTACATATAAATCCTCACAAACAATTACTCAAAAAATTGTTTTATTGTTAATATTATGGACTCTTAAAAGAAAAAAAATTATATTTCCAGGTGACTTTAAACAGGTTGTAGTCTCTACCATTAATATACAAATAATGAATGTTTATGAGTGCAATGGTGCGAATATTTTCATGAGTTAAAAGATGGGATGTTCTTTTCAACGAGGGGGAGCCGAGTTGAATGGAACATTCCATCTCTTCAAGCAAAATGTTTGCATAATTGTGAGTTACAATACATGTAGCTTCATGTAGCTTCATGTGACAAAGAACTATGTACCATATAAACGAGGTGAACGATGGATCAGTGCAGGTTGAGCTTTAACAGCTATTGAAATATGACATACATGTCTCAACTCTTAGCACTGAGATGTAAAGTCACCAAACCGACACCTTTCCATGCATACATGTACAGTGCTCTGAAAGACCATAGCTTGCTTCACACAGAGTGGGCATCATGGAGGTTCTGTCATTCATCAATGCATTACATAAAGCATGATTAGGCCAGGACCTCAACATCTAAAAACCAGCCTACTAATACTTCTACAACCAATAATAATGTCCATGATGTTAGGTGCTGGAATGTACAGTTGGCCTTTAACAAAACATACATGTGCTATATTATCTGACTACACAATTGAACATAAAATACTGTCATAACTGTAGATGTGTTGTTCCAGACAGAAACTTGGCTATGTAAGGTGAACTTACACAGGTGGATGAAGCGGATTTGATCATTTTGAAGTTAACAATAATCACATCATGGATCACTTTGTCATTTATGCATCCCTAAAAGTGATATGTCCAGAGTTGGTATCACATATTACTATACCTCATACATATTCATGACCGAGAGTCGAATTCTCACTGGTCCATTCAACATCACGTGCCAGACGCTATATTTGCTGTTTACCAAGCGCGCACGCGAGTATTCACGCACATGGTAAATGCGCATGAGAAGTAGACTGTCGCCCGGACAGCCCGGGCGACAGTCTATTTGTCATGCGCTTTACGATCGTGGAACTGTTCACCGGGTGTTGTCCGCATGCGCGAACATCGCTCTAGCGACACCCAACACATGAAAAACTTATCCTGGATGCAATTTATATTTTCACAGTCGTCATTTTCCCCTTGGTCCTAATATTGTACTGGTGACTGAATATGTATGAGGTATAGTAAAACAAATATAACATGGTTTATTTCGGTTGATCAGTCGATAATAGCTCCCTCGGTATTGGAAGTTGACAAACTAGTTCCCTCGGCTTCGCCTCGGGAACTAGTTTGTCAACTTCCTTCGCCTCGGGAACTAGTTTGTCAACTTCCAATACCTCGGGAGCTAATATCGACTGTTCACCCTCAAACCATGTTATATTTGTATACTATACAGTATATGTCCAGAGTTGGTATCACATACTAAACAGTATATCTTACAGAATTTTCACCGCTGTGCCTCATAGCTCAGTTGGTAGAGCATCTGTCAGGGGTCTTGGGTTCAAATCCCAATGAGGACCATTTGATTTTTCTCTCACCCCATATTTGAGAATTTTCAAAGACATGAATTGTCTGAACTTTGCAAGTGAGCTCAAGACAAGATTGGAAGCTGCAAAAGCTGGATCTGCTGATTAAAGTGGGGATGGCCATGGTGTTAACAAATACATATCTGAGTTATTATTTAAGCTTATTAATGACGTCAATGTGAAAGTTGGTGAAGACAAACAAGACTGATAAGAACTGGCATGCCTTCAAAACTGCTAAGCTTCATGTCAAGTATTGAATTACTCCGCCAAGCGTGTTTACTTAAGTAGTGCACTGTCTGATTGCATTCTTAAGACTACCTTTTCAATTCTCAATGCACTACTAAACAAAAACGTCACCATTCTCCCTGTTTGTCACTGTCCTGGCGGCTTAGCAGAGGTATTTGCAGACTTCTTCACTGACAAAGTCGTGATGATTTTGAATGAAATTGATAGCAAACAAAACTTCATCCAACAGCCACAGCAGATTGAATGTGTACAGGTCTTCAGTCATAAGTTTTTGCAATTTGCTAAAGTGTTGGAGACTGAACTGTTGAATACAATCTGAAACATCTCTTTCAAGAGCTGCTCGCTAACCTTCTGCCCGCATGGCTGCTGAAGAACCATCATTCTTCTCAAGCTCATTCATCTTGAGAACTAAGTGCTGTCCTCTGGTGTTTTCCCTATAGAACTTTACATATAATAGTGACTCCTGTAATCAAGAAAGTGTCACTTGATCGAAACGCCCTTCTGAACTACGTGTATAATCCTGTTTTGAATGTACAGCAGACTTCAGAATGTTCAGCATTGCAGTGAACACAGATGGGATCGCGGAAATTGGTGTCGGTCGAATTGCACAGAATTTCACGGAATAAAAAAACAAAATTAGAATTCAACAAGAATCAAAATACTGGATTAAAATAATGACTAAAATAAAATCAAGAACAAACAAAATACAACATTCTATACAAATTCTGGCAAAAATGTCGATCATCACCAATCAATCCCCAGTGAGCTATATGGACGTTACTTTCCAGCAAGGGTTGGCATCATTACTGATCAATAAACCACTAGCGGGCTCAGGCCTCGAACTTAGTGTTCAAAGAGCGTGGCAATAATTGACGTCGGTAATTTTGAGGCCTGCAGGCTAGAGTTCAGATGCATTTTATTCATTTTAACAATTCGCACACGGGATGTACATGTAATAAGATCAACAAGTTTGCGGCTAGTGGTTTCCCTTTTAGAGTCTACCTCACCGGGACTACATATCACAGTCTGTGTGTTCTTTACCAGCATTCTCTTAGTACGTTGTCACATGATGATTTTATGGCGGCTTCCCAGCCCACCGGGCCCGTACATCCAGCCCGGCCCGTCCGGTCACGGCTGGGTGCACCCGAATCAGGGCGGCGTCCCACGCACGGTTAGCCGTGCACCGGCCTCCCTTCACAGCCACCGCCCTGCGCCCAATGCACACGAACTTGCGTGGGGTATCACGGGGCAGGATGGACGGTCACGTGCACCATCCCGCCGGGGATTAGCCTGCATCCTTTAGGGTCCCTCAAGTCCGATCCAAGATCGGGACCGGATCACCTTGGAGTGGACACAGCTCTGCCCTTGGGTGACACGCCTTTGCTGGAGGCCTCCGGCCTTCTCCAGCCCCCCGACTCGTCCCCGGAGGAGGACGAGTTGGCCACTAGCATTCAGCGGCTTTCAATTGCAGAGACTGAATTGCGCCTTGTCCAGCGGGACATGACTCGGGTGCTGGACCTTCCTGCCAAGAAATCTGAGGATCCTTCCCTTCGAACGTCAATCTTTCAAACGGAGGGAAGGCCAAACCCATAGGAGTGGGGCTAATTTTCCAGCTATGCCACTCAATCGTGTCTGCAGTGACCGCATCGATGGCATTATGTCGGCGACCACTTGAAGTGCTTACTCCAAGCGGGCAGAGACTTATTACCGATTCCCCTCAGGGGACTTCGATAAATATTTTTCAACCCCAGTTCTGCCGGATTCGGCGACGGACAAACTTGCCGCCGATAGGGGGGCAACTTCTTCCAAGCTTCCCTTTGCAGACAAAGCCCGAGGGAAGATGGAGGAGGTGGTCAAGAAGATGGACTCGGCATCACGTTTTGGCATGCACACATCGTCCTTCCTGCTCCTCCTGTCCGAGTACCTGACGCTAGCCTGCGATGAGGATCCAGCGGTCCCGGCCGACATGATGGTGGCAGCCCTCCACTGTCTTGACAACGGACTGCGTACCGTGCTGGACCAGTTTGCAAAGGTTTCGACCCTGGCAACTTCGGCCCGAAGGGCGAACGTCTTAGACGCGCTATTTCTCCCTTCCGTGGGGTCACGCAAGTGTCTCAACGCGCTCCCTCTGTTAGGGAAAGACCTGTTTGTGGGTAAATTTCAGGAGTCCATGAAGGCTGAGGCTAAGCGCCTAAAGGCTACGAACAAGATTAACCTTAAAAAACCACAGGCCTCCACAGACCTTAAAGCCTTTTCGGCGGTTGTGGCCGAAAAACTTTGGTGTCCTGTGCAGGCATTAAAGTAGTACGTCGACCGCACAAAGTCGATCTGAGACGATCACGACCAGCTGTTTGTGTCCATGGCTCCGCCATTCCGAACGGCTTCTCACGGTACGATCGCTCGTTGGATCATCATGGCTATCCGCTCGTTGCTGGGCGGGTGGCCTGGTTCGTGACCACGAAGTGCGGGGGTGTCTTCCTCATAGGCTTTCTTTAAAGGTGTCCCCATGAGTGATATCACGAGGGCGGCATCCTGGAAGAACCCTTCCACATTCTCTGACTGCTACCCTGAAGGATGTTCTGCAGGTAGATGGGAGAGCGGGTCGAGCGGTGTTGCAGGCGGCCAACCAAGCTACAAAGCCAGGACAAGCTCCACCTCGTCAGGGGGCACACTAGTAGGTGTGTTTCCCTTATAATAGAGTGCCTAACATTTACTTACGTTTTGTCCAACCAAGGGGACAACACCTTCCGTTTTTTCGTGCATGGACCATGACCGGGCTTAGGGTTCGCCAAAGCGTTCTCTGAAGTTAGGAGCGGGCCTAGGTCCTATGCCCCCTGTAGACATGCAGAAGCACCACGTATACCCACCGCCTTTTCTCGGTGCGAGTCTATGTAAATTGTGACCCGCTCTGTGAAAATGAGTCTGATGTCGCCAAATGCATTATTTATTATCGCAAAATAATTTTTTTTAATTAAAAAAAAATTGTTTAAGATCTATATTTGCATGGTAAACTTTCAGAACACTCGATTTTAGTCAATAAAGCTATAAAAACAACAATTTTGTGATCATACTTTCAACATCAGACTCATTTTCACAGAGTGGGTCACAATCAGTAATTCGACTCTACTGGTAAGTAGAGTGAAGTAGACTCCCCTCCATAGTAGTATGGATGGGGTCTACGAGCGAATACTGTCCAGTAGAGTATCCCTCCCTCCTTCCCCGCATACTCGGTTCTTGGGTGCTTACATCTGGTAGGGCTCATAGAAAAGAGGACGCCTTCCTGGCACGCATGTTGCGGGGCTCTGTGGGTAGGACGGCGGTGGAGGGCGCTATTGTATGTAAAAGTCTTAGCAATATTGCCTGGCGGCATAGGGAATATGGAAATTAGTAATTCGACTCTACCAGTAAGTATTCGTTAGTAGACCCCATCCACACTTCTGGGGGAATTTCAGAGTTTTAGAAAACCAAATTCAGTAAATGACATCACAAAAAATTCTGATGTCTGATACAGCTTTGTTCAAAGATCATCAAGCGAATGATGCTCAGACAACTAACAGAGCATATGTAGGAATACGAAACTGGACAAGTACATTTTATCTTAGGATAATATCTTCAAATGTTGTAAATACTAACATGACTAAATGTTTACACTATTAAAGACCATTTGTAAATGATTTTTGTGCATTGCTAACTGCTTAAGTAATTTAATAATTTAGTAAACAACATATACTTAGCTTAAACGACATTTATTATCTATGTGCTTAAGATGTGTCTTTGCCTCATAAACAAAATTATTACCTACAGCAAATGCTCCTGTCCATCAAGCGACGAAAAATGTTGTGATCGTTGCAGCAACCGAGTATTGGCAAAAACCATTTTGAAAAAAACTTCAAGTATCTGGAGGATACATTGGGAGGAATTTTGATTAAACTATCAGAGAAAAATCCATTCTTAACATTACGTTCAGTTAAAAGAATCAGAGGAAGAATGACACAATTTGTTCAAATTATGTTGATATTTTTACCCATTTTAGGGGAGAAGTTTGTAATGAACTTCCCACCTGGACACATTCAGGCACGTTAACCATTGCAATCAATTAATTAAAAGTTTTTGTGTAAATATTTGTACGCATTTTGTATAAAACTTATCACTTTTAAAAACGGAAACTGCTCGTAAAACCCATACTGTTTATGTATGTTTTCAGTGCTGATAGAGAGAGCATTTCACAGTATAAATGTTTTTAAAAGTTTTTTTTACGATAATCAACTCTTCTAAAAAATGGAGTGTACCCATAACACATTGCAAAAGATTGCACAATACCCCATCCGCCCCTTGTCTTATCTAGACTTAAGGATTGTATTGCACTGTTAAGTTGTCAAAGTCAGAAGGACCTTGAGTGGCTCCATAGACTACAGTATATAACACCTGTTTCAGACAGGCGCTCCAGAGTCATGCCCAACCAAATAGATTATGGTTGATCCAAACAAATTTCGGTTTCAGACGGGCGAACTTATTGTATTTGCTGGAGATAAGTTTGTGTCTGAAGTGGTGGCTACAGCTACGGCTATGGCTAGATTTCCGTGTCATCATGCATTGAAGTATAGTATGTCCTTAGCAACAGTCAGAGCCGTAGCTGTAGCTGCTAATTTGGATATGGCCTGAGAATACAAACAAATACACCGCTGACCTCTACTATTTGTAAACAAGTGTCAACAACAGAGTCCGTTTGCTGTGTAAATATTTTGTCAAAAAGTTTAGTGAAAAAAGATGTGAAGTTAACAATATGGGAAACCATATGCAAAAAGCCTCCATGCTATATTAGTAGATGAAGAAGAAAAATGCCCAACATAAAGCATTAAGTTACATTTCTCCTAATTACCATGACTTTTTAAAGTGTTTCAAGTATGACATTAGCATATAATTAGCATTGGGTTCAGTTTACAACAAGATTGCCATCGTCGCTCCCAACTCTTTCAGATGTGAAATTTTTCACGTACACGTACTTATTTGAATAATTTAGTTTGGCGCGACTAAGGAGCGCCAGTCTGAAAAGGGTGTAACCTGCCCTGAGGGCTATTACAAAGTATGCAATTTGAATGCATATACCTGTTTAAATTTTATGTTTTCGTTTCTTTTCAGATGTGAATAAGGGTTTTTACTTTTCTTATGAGTTTTTGAATGTAACTTTGTATGAAACAAAAATATTGTTGTGATTGTAACCCTCTAATACATCAGAAAGTTAAAGTTTTTATGGGGTTAAAAATCTGGGCTAATAAAACTTATTTGGGTCAATTAAAATATACAGTTTGCTAGTCTAGTGGGCTATAGAATTATTAAGTGGAAAGCCTAAATTAGCCAAGCATCAAACATCATTTGATGGCCAAACTGTCTAAATGACATTGACTTTTTAAAGTGTTTCAAGTATGACATGTTTCTTCTCTTTAATGTAGAATCCACCAGCCATACCAACATTAGCTGTGGCTTGGGTCTGTAGTAGGTTGTATGGAAGTAAGTTCATCATTGATTGGCATAACTATGGCTACAGTCTACTTGGTCTCACATTGGGAGAGAGACATATCTTGGTTAGATTTTCTAAATGGTAAGTATAACTTTTGTTTATACTTAAAAAAAGTTGTTTTTGAAAGGGAGATTATGTACACATAAAGGACGTGTATGTTAACCTGAACATCCACTTACCGCCGGAAGTTGTGTATATAAGACAAATTTTTTCTGGACATGCAAGCAGAAGCCTGATAGACACATTTTAAAAAACTGTTAAGGGGTGCCCGCCAGACCTGTTAGCACATTCCAACATTCCATTTTGTAGTGTGCATAATTGCATACATTCTACGTCTTCTGCTTTGTTTTTCACATGACAAAGACGGCCAAAGGGTACTTGAAATTTTATGATTCAAATCTCCCTTTTTTCTGGTTGTTATTGTATGATCCCCATTTCCAGACTTCCATCCTTTTGTTGGACAACTGAGGATTACAGGATATCATTAGACTGCCACTATGGTATTGTAGCAGCATTGTACTGTGGTGTGTCGTGGCAGAACAGTCAAGCACACTGGACTCGAGTTCTGGTGTTTCTGATTGGCACTTTTGTCCTTAAGCAAGACACTTCACCATTATTTCTTCATCCTTCGGATGGAATGTAAAGCAGTAGGTCTCGTAAGCTGTAAAAGAAAGCAGTTACACTTATGAAGTTACACTTACATGTGGGATTCTAGCTGTAGTAATGGAAGGAGGAGATGCAGTTAACAACGGAGGAGCTGCCCAAGCCCCAGAAGCCCACCGTGTCAACTTTGTGCTGATTGTGTTTATCAGTACAAGGGCAAGTATAAATGACCCGACAGTAGAGGAGTGGGTTTCTGACATGAGGTCGCTTTTAAGAGCTTGGAACATTCCCCCCAAACAGCAGTCCCAAGTACTTGTCAAATACTTGGGATGGAACTCAAGGGGGAAGTACTGGTAATGGCAGAGGAAGAGAAGCAAGAGGCAGAAACAATATTCACTTGGCTGCTGGAAACCTCTGAAGACCAGACCCCAGCTTGCTCTCTCTTTCAACAATTCCACAGCAGGAGACAATGGGAAACCAAGACAGTAAAGGAATTTTCCCTTGCCCTCCAGGAAATTGCAGGTCGTCTACTGAGACAAGACCCTGACGCTGTTGCAAAGCCCAATGAGATGATGCGCGACCGCTTCATCCTTGGCCTTAGAAATAGAGATGGCCAGAGAGCACTCAAGATAGAGCTACGTCAGATGCCAGATTTCAATTTTCAAGATGCAAGATCTGAGGCCCTCCACCTTACGACTGTTCGAGAAGACAGTGCCGGAGTTCATGCAACCACCATTACCTCTGTCCAATCTCCAACCCTTGTGCAGACACCTCAGGCCACTC
This sequence comes from Pycnopodia helianthoides, assembly GCA_032158295.1. Lineage (NCBI taxonomy): Eukaryota > Metazoa > Echinodermata > Asteroidea > Forcipulatida > Asteriidae > Pycnopodia > Pycnopodia helianthoides. The sequence continues at coordinate 7,604,282 of CM063245.1, read as the reverse complement.
AAGAGGAAACAGTGAAACAACAACCAGAGATGGCACAGATGATGGCTGCCAGAAGGTCCAAGTTGAACCAGCTGCGTTTGGCCCCCATAACGTAGTGCAGAAGACCCTGATTTACGACCGCACTGGGATGACCAGGGTAACCCCATTTGCCTTATCTGCAGCTAGCCCGAGAAGTCAGAGACTGTCAGAGAACACTTTCATGATGGCATCAACCCAAGTAACTTGTCCAGTCCCTATATATCCGTCTTGTGGCAGCCAAAGGACGAGACATACATGTACCCTAACAAGTGTGATTTAAAGGTACAAGTGTGATTTAAAGGTACATAGACTGCGATTGGCTCAGTTGAGTATCGTGAGGAGGTTCTACAGAATGAGTCAACCTGTGACAATCTCCACTTTGTCGAGCTAGGCATACATGAGGTAGAGGTATGCCTCCAAGAACAGCTAAAATCGGACACAGATACATCAACAGAAAAGCACCCAGTAGCAGTAAAGATAGACAGGGAATCTCTTTTGTCAGAAAATTTTCAACAGCTCCGGTCTCTTCTTCATCAACATTTTGAAGTATTTTCAGAGGATAATGACGATTTCGGAAAGGTAACTACTGTGCGGTATACCATTCCCACTAGTGGTGTAGGTCCAATCAAAGACCGTTATTATAGGATACCCCAACATCTTTATCATAAGGTCAAGAACCACCTGGGCACACCTCTCAAGGAGGGAGTCATCCAAGAGAGCACCAGTCCATGGGCACCACCAATAGTGTTCAGCCCTGATACTTCACGACGGCAACGACGGCAATTGCCGTCGTTGCCCCTATCTATTGCCGCAATGCCCTTCAAAAATCCCACTTTTCACGGCAATTTTTGCCGTGCCCTTTTCTTGTCATTGCCGTCGTGCCCTTTCTCCTGAATCTTTTTTATATTTAACGATATCCCAAGTTCGACATTCATCTCTAAAAAGTTTGTTTTGTTTGCGTTTTTTAATATCCTGATACGATTGACGATGTCCACGATCGTGCATGTGTTGAGCGCAATCAACGAATTTGCACAACGAATTAGGCAAAATTGTGCGCAAACTGCTGTTTGTGCTCTGCAGATTTGGCAGTTAATCTGCCCGACCTTGCAAATTGTGCGCAATCTTCAGTTTGCGCTCTTTAGATATGGCAGTTCAAGCGGCTGATTGGGCAAAATGTGCGCAATCTGCAGCTTGCGCAAACCCGTGGAATGCGCTTCACAGCGCCGTGTACATACACGTGCGCGCAATGCATTGCATTGTGGGTATTTTTCGCTCGTCGTGGAGTCGTAGGACATCGCAGGCTCAAATCACGGAGATATCTGTAAATATTTCTTGATATGTTCTGTTTTTTATTTCAATGTTGCCTAAAACATGTTAAATTGGTAAAAGTCAGACATTTTCTTTGATGAAAATTTTTTTTTTTCAATTTTTTTTTTCTTCGTTTTCCCCCGTTTTTTTTAAAGCCGAATAAAAAGTTTAGGCATGTTAGGGTTGCGGTGTAAAGCTAGGGTCGGTCGGGTAACTGGAAACAGACCACTTTTTGTTGCCTAATTTATAAAATATGTGTTTTTTCCCAATATTGCCTTGGTGCCCTTTGCAACTTTTTACGATTGCCTTGATGCCCTTTGAAATTTCTGAAAATTGCCTTGGTGTACTACATTTTTACAAAAAGTCAAGGCAAAACTGCCTTGCCCCTTCAGAGCCGAAGTATCAGGGCTGAGTGTTGGTTCGGAAAAAGTGTGTTGGACTTCGCTTATGCATAGGCTTCGGACGTCTCAACTCAGTCACCACACCCGATGCATATCTCCTGCCCAGGATTGACGAGTTTCTTGATGCCCTGCATGGTGCAAATTATTTTCGACTGTTGATCTGGTGAGTGGTTACTGGCAGACAGCCATGGACCTGGCTGACCAATCCAAAACAACTTTCACCACTCCATTGGGACTGTACGAGTTTATCGAATGCCCTTTCGTCTTAGTAATGCACCGGCAACCTTTCAACGGTTTATGGAGCGATACTTTGGAGACCAAATCTGTGAGACCTTGATGTTTTTTCTGGATGACATTTGTCTTCTCCTCTGACTTCTCATCTCATTTACAAAGGCGTGACCTGGCGCTTTCCCGCCTAGCCAAACATGGACTGAAAGCCTAGCCGCCTAGTGTCCGTTCAAATGGACTCCTGAGTGTCAACAGGACTTTGACCAACTCCGACAGCACCTGATGTCCCCGTCGGTGCTCGCCTACCCAGGCTACACAAAGTCACTCCTGCTTTATACGGATGCCAGCAACCAGGGTCTAGGTGCCGTCCTAAGTCAACTGCAGGATGGGAAAGAGCGAGTCATCGCATATGCCAGTAGAGGGTTACGAAAAGCAGATCGCAATGATGCCTACTACAATGCTATTACAGACAAGTTGAAGGAGTATTTAATGGGACAAAAATTCACAACCCTCTTGTCCTCTTGAATTCAGCCTGGTGGATTGCCAAACGGGCGAACTTTCAGTTGGAGACCAAATACTGTCTCAGAATACATGTAGTAATGATAATGCTGAACAGCGTAAAGACCCTGTCATAGGCCCAGTTTTGCCGGAGAAAATCTTGTCTGATTGGAGGATGCTTCAACTTACCGACAACATTCTCGACCAGGTAACAACATATCCCAAACAATTGGAGGAGAGAAGACAGGTAGTGTTACCTTATAATCTGCATCAGGATGTGCCGGTCACCTGGGAGCAGACAAATCCCTTGAGGCAGTCAGACAGAGATTCTTTTGGCCTAAGTTGTCAGCAAAGATTCATGAGTGGTGTGTTTTATGCCAGAGATGCTCATTGCAGAAACAAATATAATTTAGAGCCACGCTGGTATTGCTCAAGACCTGGGGCACCACTCAAGTTAGTAGCTTTAGACTTTCTCTCACTGGAGTGGTCCTCTGGTGGTTATGAGCGCATGTTGGTGATAACTGACCATTTAATCAAGATGATAGTACTGTGTGCCCACCCGAGACCAGACTGCGGCAACCATAGCAAAGGTTCTTGTACTACGGGATGCCGGCAAGACTCCATTCAGACCAAGGCCCCAACTTCCAATCCAACACAATCAAAGAGCTGTGCAGGTTATATGGGACGAGGAAGTAGTACATATGACACCATACCACTCTGAAGGTAGTGGACTCTGTGAGAGGTTCAATCGTATCCTGCAATATGCAGACTCATCCATATTCATTAAGTACATTGCGCAATTGTGTGGCTTGTGATTGGTCCGGATGCTCATGGGGGTGGTGGTCTTCGACGAGCTTTTAAAATGGCTGCGGCCAGTAGCAGAGTTTTACAGTACACTTGTGTTGTGTTGTGTTGTGTGTGTTGTTGTGTTGCGTCATGAAGGATTGTGTTATGTCGTTCGCGAATAGTTGTGAGAGACGGGTTGCATCTTGAAGGATTGTGTCGTTCGCGAATAGTCGTAAGAGACGGGTTGCGTCTTGAAGGATTGTGTTTCCTTAGTACATTGTGTCTTTCGCGAATAGTTGGGTTGCTTGTAGCTTGCCGTTAAGTTTGCCGTCCGCCGCGTGGGCCAATTGCCGAGTGCCAACTAACCCAACTTACTGTTAGTTTTTAATTGTGTTTATGAAGAATGCTCTAATTCATCAGTTAATCAATGATCATCACAACAATTACAGTGTTTTCTTTTGCTGTTATTTGCTGGAAATAAAGAATAAAGAGATAAATAAAGCTTGAAGCTGAACATTGTTTGAGAATTATTATATTTTTAAACATGTTTTGGATGTTGTGTTTCCATATGCGTCTTTATTTCCCATAATGCCTAATAATCCATTTCTTAAAGATTCGGGATAGACCCAAATGAGAAAATTTACCTTAAAAAGCAAAGAATCAATGCAGAAGACGGGACTTAGATTCATAAAAACGTTTCCATGCGGGAATTCATCACTTGGGATCTACTATTGATTGACAGTAGTTTAGGGTTTTTGGTTGAAGCAGTTCCACAAGGCAATGGGCGTGACTTGTCCACAAAGCGAACAGCTTGGCGAGTCCAGAGTCCAAAGACAAAGACCACGCAGTGTACAGCGCAGGAACGGCATTGCGGCATTTGTTTTCATGCAACACAACAGTCACATGACACATTGTACATGTATGTCTTGAGTCATAGTTCCCTGTACAGAAAAAATAATTGCTTGCGGATCGGACGGGACAGCTAACTTTTTGTAGGTAGATCTTCGGCAGTCATGTTCTCTCAGTGATTTAAAATATAACAATAAACGCCGTGAGGACAAACATTTAAAGAAATCCAGGTCATTTAATTATTTTAGGTCTCGACTATAATATATTTGTAAAAAACATAAGACAAGTTTTGAATGTTCAATCAATCTGATAAAACTTGGCAGCACAGGCAAATCTACCTTTTGAATAATGAAATAACCCCGCACAATGAACGAACGAAACTTGGCACTAAACTCGCTAGAGCCATGTCGCCTCGATCTTGCCGATGTATTTTCGTGTAGCGTTGCGAATAGTTTGTTATTGTTAAGTTTGTTCTAATTTGATACAAATGAACAAAATGGTAAAAATTTTCATTGTCTGCTGTGATAAATCGTTGCATCAGAAGAGTTGCTTACAGCCTGCGGCAATAGCTACACAATTAGAAATAACAAAAAATAGTCGCGACTAGTGTCAAAGTCGCGACTAATTTGGGTGCGACTAGTCGAGTAGTAAACTTCACTAGTAGCCCAGGCTTAATATAGATATCCTCATACATGTATAATAAATTTAGGAAAGTTTTTGCAATAAATAGGGCCTACAACATTCAATTTCAGACAACTAAAAACTCAAGAGCCTTGTGGTTCTTTACTTAACATTTAAAGTTAAAAAAGTTGCATCCCCTTCAAGGTGATCCCGTGGCTGCTGCTTCCCAGGTTGTATCGTAAACTTGGGTGTGATCCCTGGCTACTGGCAGTTAACGGTTGCATGGCTTCTGACTGGCACCCCTGAACAAAGATATTGATACTGGGCTTGATAGCTGAGTTGGTAGAGCGCCGGTACGTTAATCCAGAGGTCGTTGGTTCAAATCCCGCTCTAGTCAATTTTTCTTTGTTCAACCCCAAACTAAAACTCAATAACAATACCTCTAGTCTTAAATTGATATTTCTGAATGCTTGTGTCTGTCAAGGTTTGAAGGTTTGTTTGGTTGGATGGGTGACAGCCATCTCTGTGTTACGGTTGCCATGAGAGAGGATTTGGTGAAGAAGTGGGGACTCAAAAGACCATTGACCCTATATGACAGGCCTCCAAAGGTTTTCCATCAGACACCAGTGGAGGCTCAACACAAGGTAAGATCTAGGCATGTGATTAGTCAGGATTTTTTCCTGATTTCAAGATTTTCTCAAAATCTCCTTGAGCCTTTCTTTTCTCATGAAAGTAAACCTCCTGAATTATTTTAACATCTGAGCAGCTCCAGGTGTTGTTTATTAGGTGTTCAGGCATCTGTCCTACTTCTATTGTTTTTGTTTATTTTTCATTAGGTGTTTGGGCTATCCGCCCAGAACACCTCTTGTTTTTGTTCATTTTAAATTTTTTTCCTTCTTCTTTTTTCTTCTTAATACTTCCTCTTCTTCTTCTCCCCCCCCCCCCCCCCGGCCTGGTTTTGAGGTCTGTAAACAATAAGATTTGGACATGGTATTTCTGTATGAAAATTTTGCCCCTTAGACCTTCCAACTAAAATAGCGCACTCCTATGGCAAGTACTTTTGTTTTGCTGAAATCCTATTTATAAGTTCAAAAACGTTTTAAAACTTAGCACATACTTAAATAAGTCTCAATGTCTGGAAAAGAAATAAGTAATGACATTATGATGACGTCATAAGTTTTCAAAAAAGGCTTATTTCAAAAGTTCTACCGTAGAGTTATCAGACTGCTTCAGTAACCATTTCCTTCAAAAAATTGCCGACATTTGCACCACTCTCAATTATTAAGACTCGACACACAATTTCAGCAATCTTGAACCTCAGTCATCATCAACACTGGACTGTTTTACTCCCACAAAAAAACTTATAAATCATTAAAGGGTTTCCATCCAAGTCTGGTATATTGGATCCTCTTCCCACTTCTCTTGTCAAGATGTTTTAAGGCCATTGCTTTTCACCATTTATATATGTATATATATATATATAAATGTACATGAGATCAAGACAGCTTGGATGAGTTTATTGACCACATAAATTTATTCAACCCCACCATAAAGTTCACCGCTGAATATTCTCTCACAAGTGCAAACTTTCGAGATGTAACCATAACCAAATCCCCACTAATGGCGTTGTTGCGGATATATATACAGCAAACCCACTGACACCCACCAGTAAAGTATCTTTTCTCCAACAGTTGCCAACCTAGTCACTGTAACAAAGCAATTGCTTACAGTCGGGCCTTACACTAAGGCGTATCTACTCCACACAGATACTATGTACAAAAGGCGGTCGTCAGACCTAAGGAAACACCTTGTTTCTAGGAGCCACAGCGAACGAAGGGTTAAATTTTCCATCAACAGGGCCCTCAGCATACCTCGCCATACTCTGTTGACCAACACAGGTACTAAAAAAGTCCCGACCAAGAGAGTTGCCCAGGTCACCACCTTCCGCCCTAAACTACCCAAACTTCCCTCAATCCTCAATTAAAGTATGACTATTCTTCACTCCTCTAAGAGCAATCCCTGAGCACCCCATGGTTGCATTCCGCTGCCCTAAAGACCTAGGAGACACCCTAGTCGGGGCCAGACTCCCCCAGGTACAGGCCAAACACCCCCTTAAAAGAAGTACAGGATTGTCACAACTGTACCCGCTCTAGATGTAAAACGTGTCTCTACATCAAACCCGCACTTAAAGTGAAGAGTCATAGCACTGGCTTCTCTTACAATATCAAGATCGTCTCCCAATGTGACACACCCAATGTAGTCTACATATGTAGACTACAATATGTGGGAGATACTAAAACCAAACTTTGTCTTCACTTTGCGAACCAATTCTCTTCCATAAAGACAAAAAACCATACCCTGTCTCCATCCACTTCAACAGCCCAATCACAGCATCAAAGATGTTAAACTTACTGTGATTGAGGCTTGCAATGGTGATTACACACACTGCAAGCTCAGAGAATCACACTGGATTCACCAATTCAAGACACACTGGTGTTAAATAACTTCCCATCACCCCTCTTTCACTTCTGCATGTCTTTGATGCAATATATTTACGGTTACTATAAATAGAAGTAGAGGGCGCTACATGAGTGAAAACGTCAAAAGTCATTCCTGTCCTTCAGAATTTCAATTTTTCTGAGTATTGTTCAGATTTGGCCTGCTATCCTCGCTGGACCATCTACATGTATATCATCATTTGGTACTGTCCATAGATGGTTTTCATATGAATATTTGATCTTCAAATGCTGTACTTATCAAGATATTTGCTGCTGGAGTTTTGGCAATAATGTTGCCCAGAGTCATCGCCTCTAATCAGGTACCCGCCATCTTCAGTAGTTTGTAAGCACCATCGGCTTTGCGTCACTGCACCCGAACAATACGCACACAATGCAGCCATATATGAAATCCACTCTGTGGAAATCTTGCATCATGCCACCATCAGGGGTTTTTCAAAGGCCCGTATCCCATACTACATGAACTCTACTGCTACATTCTCAGTACCACTCCTATCATGTGGCGACATAAACCCTAATCCTGGCCCCAGCACGTCTCAAAACCAACCTACGACCAAGAACATTTCATGCATATTATGTAATACCTGCAGCATCCGGAACAAATGTTAAGAACTTGAAACTTTTCTCAACCGTACCTCTGCTGACTTGAACCCTAACCCTAACCCACCATCATCTACAGCAGCCTACTGGAATAAGCTCCATGAGGCAATGGCATCCGTCAACTTAGATGCCTTTGACGGTTGTCTCATCCTAGGCGATTTTAACGTCGATTTTTCACCCTCATACACGGTCACACCACATAGAGCTAGACTCCTGGACATTGCTAACGACTTCAATCTGGAACAGCTCGTCACTTTAGTCACACGACTGAGCCCTAACAACCCAATACAGGGTTCCATCAGTGACTTAGTTTTCTCCAATCGTGCAGACTTCATAATCTTCCGTCTCTACTATCTCGAATCCCGTACACTCCGATCATTTTGCAGTACAGATAATCTTTCACTCCATCCGACCAGCTCCTCGCACTGCAATTCTTCGATCGTTCTTACAAACTCAACGCAGTGATTTTGACCACCTGCTACAGTTGGTTCACCTCTTCCCTTGGTCTGCTTTCATCAACGATGATATCAACCAGTCTGCTGAGAACTTTCAAGACTTACTCGTTGCCGCTATCAGAGACTCTATTCCACAGGTTACCAAACGCAAGTCCCGTCACACGCCCTGGATCACTCCTGAACTTAAGAACTTGATCAACAAGAAATATAAACTTTTCAATTTAGCTCGCAAATCTGGTCGTTCCCTTGATTGGAACTTGACAAATCTGTTCGTAACAACCTGAACAATGTTCAGAATCTGTAAGGCTTACTGGCAGTATGTAAATAGGTTGTTCGAAGCTGACGATAACAGGCGTCAGTTTTGGTCCTTTGTAAGAAGCCGTAAAAAATCTCCCCCCCCCCCTCCATCATTTAACCACAACAATCATAAACTGACTTGCTCTGACAAAATCTCCTCAGCTTTCAGCGATTATTTTGCTTCTGTTTGTAAACCATCAGGTCCTTCCCCCCCCATGATGTTCACTTCACATTCCCGAGTTATCTCATATTTCCTTTTCTGCCAGCCAAATTGCCGCTATACTCAAAAAGCTCCCCTCCAATAAATCTCCTGGACCTGATGGTATTTTGCCAAATATCCTTAACAAAATTGCTCCAGAAACAGCCCAACCTCTTTATTTGTTTTTTAACTCATCGTTGAGCACAGGACAATTACTGATGCTTGGCGATGCGCTAACATAACGCCAAGAAGGGCGACAAGTCATTAATACCTAAATATAGACCGGTTGCTCTTCTGTGCTTTGTAAAATTCTTGAGCGCATTAGGCCTAAAAAAAAAATTTGTTGAATTGCCCTTTCACCCGATTTTTTTCTTGGGTTGGTTGGTCAATTTATTAGGTGTTCGGGCACTCCGCCTGGAACACCTCTTGTTTTTGTTCCGTTTTTTTTTTTTTTTTAATACTTCTTCTTCTTCTTCTTCTTCTTCTTCTTCTTCTTCTTCTTCTTCTTCGTCTTCTTCTTCTTCTTATCTCTCGCGATTGTCCGCTAACAAAAGCACACGTTCCACGCTCACACAACCTTCTAACTTTACACATAGATAATTATGAGGAGTCAAAACCGTTGCAATGACGTCATTATGACGTCACTAGGTGTCGAGTTACAAGCAATTTAAGTAAAAAAAGTGACCTCATGCCAATACATGTATGTTTCTGAATAATATAGCTACAGTATTCATATTTGGACATATGATAGATCAAGACATGTGCAACATTTAACAAGTTAACGTCAAATTCACATGACCTTTACTTCCGGTCGTACCGGAAGGTCAAACTTTGCCTCTGTGTAATTCTTTAAAAAAACATTTTCCTTATAAAACCATTAACTTTTGTATATCAGATCAACTTCAAATTAACACCATTTTAGGACCGTAATACAACCTCCCTCAGGTAGTTGTGACGTCATGATGACGTCATCATCACAGTAAATACAGTAAATCAAACTTTAATACTATAAACATTCATAACTCGAGAAGTACTTTAGCTATTAATTCAACCTATATGTCGGGAAAAGGTCTTGAAAAATGTAGCAATTACTACACAAAGTGTTACACCATTTGACCTTGACTTCCTTTTCAAACTGGAAGTTAAAAATTTCAAATTTCATACTTTAATAAATATTCATACTTTTTACACATACACTACTCACAAATGTTACACCATGTTGTAGGTCAATAAGCGGTCTCAAACTTTGCCACAGAGATGTTACTTATTTGACCTTCACTTCCTGTTGAAATCGGGTACGCATTGACCCGCTGTTAAACCGCGGGAAAATAACAGCACTGAAAACACACACAATGCATGATATATACTGGTTGCATTGTGAGTGGCTTTCCTCTATTGACCACAAGGCTCAAAGTCCAAACATGCTTGTACTCTAGTCTCTGGTCAAGGTTCACGCAACCTGATTTTGGCAATAGCTTTGTTAGTCTCTAAAACAGCAGTCCATGCAAACCTCGCTAACAATCAAATGCCAGGCTTCTTCTCCCCCGCGATTGTCCGGTAACAAAGACACACTTTCCAAGCTTACATAAACTTGAAACTTCACACATGGCTAGATGTTCATTAGTAGATGAAACCAATGCAGTGTCGTCATGATGACGTCATCAGGTGTCAAGTTACAATGTTTTTAATGTTTTTAATCATTAAAAATTTTAATCATTGAAAATCCATATCAAATCAATATGAGGAGACCGTCGGTTGCTTTTTGCGGAAATATATAGAGGCAGGTTAAAAACAGTTAAAAATACACTTTTACTAGATGTCTGTGGCGAAGTTTAGGATAATTGTTTCAAAATTGGTATACATAATGACCTTTATGCAGACAACAAATGTGTGAAGTTTTAGATTGATGGCGTCATCATGTGTCACGTGGTATTGCCTTAAAGATTTACTTTTGAAGCCGTGTATCTACAAAACCGCAAGTCTGTCTGAGTTGAAACTTGGCATGTTGATAGACAGTGATATTGACCACGTAAATCTAAAGAAACAACATGATGACGTTATTCCTTTTTTTGTTACAAATATTTGAAATTTTGACCAATTATTACGGGTATTTATTGACCCGCTGTCAAACCGCTGGAAAATAACTGCGCTGAAAACACATACAATGCGTGATCTATACCAGTTGCATTGTGAGCGGCTTTTAGCTCTATTGGCCACAAGGCTCAAAGTCCAAACATGCTTGTACTCTAGTCTCTGGTCAAGGTTCACGCAACCTGATTTTGGCTATAGCTTTGTTAGTCTCTAAAACAGCCGTCCATGCGTCCATGGACCGAACACCATGTTTTTGTTTCATCAAAAATTTAAGTCTAGTTTATTTATTTATTTTTTCTCAAGGTACATGTACATGTACATGTACATGTACATGCAGCTGTCACATGTTCTCTAGTGCATGCTCACATATAAACAATCCACTCGCTTTTTCGTATTGGATCTGAAGTCACAATCTGCGCATGTGTTAGTGACTAAAACAAAAGTGCACGGCGCGCGATCGGGATAGCCCCCCATTTTTTTTATATTCGTTTTTAATTTTGTTATTTTATATTTCAACATTTCTATTACTGGAAAAAGACATTTTAACGTAGGCTATAGGCCTATGTTACAAAGGTTTGTATTTTATTTCCGTTGTTCATTTTATTAAAATGCCCTGAAAATGTCCATGTACAAAATACACCAGGGCAAACTCAAGTCAAAGTACTAAAACATGACGTGAAATTCATACTGTTCATGATCGCCCTGTTTGTCATGCACCTGGCGAAAAAATATAATGATTTATGGTTAAAAATATGTGTCTGTCATCTATATTTTAAACAAAGGGCAACCGTATTTACCATTTGGTAAGCATAAATATTAATGAAATCAAAATTCTGAAGTGAAAAAAGGGAAACCCCCCCCCCTAAAAAAAAGAAAAAAGAACTAGACATTAAGTTTTTGTCAATTACAAAAACAAGGTGTATGGAGTGATGTCATCAAGTTGTGATTGAATGAGTTGGTGACGAATTTTTACCTGATCAATCCAATTTCTGGTTCAGGAGTTAGATTCATTCAATATAAATCTTCAACTGCCGGTTTGAACCAGAAGTCAATGAAAATTGAGGTCATATTCTGTGTATTGTTTCTTAAGTTGTTACATATGTTCCCAATGATGTTTAGAATGTAAAAATCCAATACAGGGTTCAGAAGTTATGAATTTTTAAAACATGAAAATTTCAACTTGGCCCGGTTTTTACCGGAAGTCAAGGTCGGACGGGTCACATTTTAAATAGCGCGTGTCAATTTAATTAATACCTTTCAGATGATGTATGGATTGTAAAAATCCAATGTGTGGTTCAGGAGTTATGAAATTTTCAAATATTAGACGGACTATCTTTGGGTGTGCAATACAATGAAACATGGAGCGACGATGTATTCCAACATGTAGCTGTTCAGTGCATTGCCCACGTAAACTAAAACTACATGTGTATTGTACATGTGGCTGTACAGGTACAGCGTATGTGTACATGTGTTCTTTCACTATCGCGCGTCATCAATGCGGGTCAACTTAAACGTGTGCCTTTTTCGACCAGATGTAAATGTCAAAATATTGTTATCTCTGTGCAAAAGTTTGAGCAGACTTAACGTTCTACAACCTGATACAAGAAATAAGCTGAAATAATCAGTAGTTTTTGAGATATGAAATGTTGAATATTTCAACTTCCGGTTTTTACCGGAAGTCAAGGTCAAACCGGTCACATTTTGAATAGTGCGTGTCAATTTATTTTGACCTTTCAGATGATAAATGGATTGTAAAAATTCCAATGCCTGTTTCAGGAGTTATGAATTTTTCAAAATTTAAACATCAAATTCCGATTTAGACCGGAAGTCAAGGTTAAAAAGGGTCACATTTTGTGTAGCGCGTGATTAGTTTATGAAGACCTTTTAGATGATGGATGGATTGTAAACATCTAATATGTGGTTCAAAACTTATGATTTTTTCAAATATAAAGTTTCAACTTTCGTTTTGAACCGGAAGGCAATGTCAAATAAGGTCACACTTGGTAGCGTTGGTGTAGTCTTTTGAGTCCTTTCTTATGACGTATAGATGACAAAAATAAAAAATGTGGTTCAGAATTTGTAATATGAAACATTAAATATCAATTTCCGACTTTAACTGGAAGTCAAGGTCAAACAGGGTCGCATATTGTGTAGCATGTGATAAGTCTAACAAGACCTTTCAGATGATGTTTGAAATGTTGAAATTCAATTTGTGGTTCAGGAGTTAAGAATTTTTCAAATATTAGATGGATGATCCGCTGGGTTGCAATTATAAGTCCAACACTGATGGATGCGGAATGTATTCCAGCATGGTCCCCACAGCACAATACATTTACGTGCAAAATAATCACACATGCATTTAACATAGAACGTCAATGAAACTGCACGTGCAGTGCACGTGTAGGGGAGGTTGACCCTAATTGACCGTCTTATTGAAGGTCAACTGTTACGTGAGATGTATGTGTGATTGTACGCGCGTCGTCAATGCGGGTCAACTGAAATGTGCGCCTTTTTCGACCATGTAAAAATCAAAATCTCTATAATGATCAGTAGTTTTTGAGATATGAATTTTTGAAATTTTCAACTTCTGGTTTGAACCTGAAGTCAAGGTCAAATGGGGTCAAATTGTGTGTAGCGATTGTTGAACTTTTCACGACCTGTCCGATGATTTGTAGATTGTAAAAATCCAGCATGTGGTTCAGGGGTTATGATTTTTTACAAATATTAAACTTTGATTTAGTGTAATTTGATACCCGATGACGTCATCATGACATCACCAAGTCTGTGCCGTCTTGATTCTGAGGTTCAATTGTCTGACAAGTTTCAATGTTCAATTCAATTTCAATCTTGAGTTATGCTGTAAAAAAGGCAACAAAAAAAAAGATTTTTGAAGGAAAAAACCCGAAGGCAAACTTCGACCTAGGGGTACGACCCGGAAGTAAAGGTCATACGATTTTGGTGTTAACTTTTCAAATGTTGCCCAAGTCTTCAACTAAAAGATGCCCAAATATGAACATCGTAGCTTTAAAACAGCCGAAACTACAGAAATACGCAAATGGTCCATTTTCATTTTTAAAAATCTTGTAATTCGACACCCGATGACGTCATCATGATGTCATGACAAGTGTGTTGTCTTCTTATTGAGGTACAATTGACTGATGAGTTTCAAGGTTCAATTCAGTTTCAATCTTGAGTAATGTGACAGAGAAGAGTTCCATGGAAGAAGAAGATGGAGAAGAAAAAAAAAAAAAAACTGCAACCGAGATTTTGCTACTTTTACGGTTGGTCAGGAAAGCGCAATCCAAACAATTTTTTTTCTTTACGCCTTATATCCGCTGCTATTAGTGATCAGTTGAGCACTTTCGGCCTCCTCAACTCTAATCAGCATGGCTTTGTGAAGCACAGAAGTTGTATCACCCAACTGCAGACCTGCCAACCCGTACAAATTTTGCGTACCATGTACGCATTTTCATATCCAAAAACGCAAAATGTATATTGCGGTGTTTTACTTTTAAAACTGCAGCATGAACGGACAATTTTGTTCTCAATTTCTTCAACTGTCATTAGTTCACCCCGAGTGCAAAAACAACTAAACAAAGACACTTTGTATCTGAGTGATCATTATGCGCTTCGATAAAAAGAGGTTGTGTTTAGAATTATATTTTAGATTCTAACTCCCGCTGGAAAACCAATAAACCAATGCGTAACAGAGGGGGTGAGAATGGCGCAATCCAGTTTCGGGCAATCTGTTACAGTACATGTATAGCCGTATGCATGGATGTAAGGCACACAACGCACGTGTTCGGCATCGCCGTGCGTTTATACTGAGTGTACTCTTGAGGACTTTTTGCTCTGAACTCGACCAGATTTCCTGAACCTTGTACTTACGGAGCGCTCGATGCTCGGAGTTTGTCCGGTTTTTGGTCCAACTTTGGGATAAAGTCCGAGGAAATTGGGGGTTTTACTCCGGGAGTGCGATTTTGCCGTCTTGCACGGGGAATTTTGTCCTTGCCCACTAGAAATTTTCTCCTTTTTTTCTCCATTTTTTATTTATTATTTTTTTTCCTCTCAAATTTTTTTCCCCAGTTTTCGGACTGACTGTTAGCATTGTGCCAACAACATTACAAGTAGTTGGGCTTCTGGGTTATGCTGCCGTGCACTGGGCTTCTGGTTTATGCCGCTGCGCTATAATGTGGTACTAAAAAAAAATGACAAGGTTGGCAGGTCTGCAACTGGTCAACATTCTGCATTCCTGGTCATCTACCCTTGATAAACGCCGTCCCCCAAGAGTAGATGCCGTTTTCCTAGACATGTCAAAGGCCTATGACACGATGCTGCATCACACCTTGCTTGACAAACTGGCAACAAACTTTCCATACAAACCCTTATGATGAACACACACTTCAACTTGACATAGGCAGACTTAAATACTGGTGTGATAACAATGACATGAACTTAAATGCTGGTAAAACCAAAGTCATGCATATCACTAGAAGCAGACACATCCACCATCCAATCTATAGTTTAGGCAACAATCCACTTGAAGCAGTCAAATCCTTTCAGTACTTGGGTCTCACAAAAGACTCAAACCTTTCCTGGGCAACACACACCTCATCCATAGTAGCTAGAGCAAATCGCCTCTTAGGTTTCATCCGATCAGTTATCAGTTGCCAGGGGTTCCTCACTGAAAGCAATTTTTTCTTTGTATAGATCTTTAGTTCTTCCAATCCTAGAGTATGGTTTACCAGCATGGCACCCTTACACCTCATCTTAACAACATTTACTTGAAAGAGTTCAAAGAACAGCCACCCGTCTTGCTCTTGGCCAAAGACGAGGCGAAATGTTGTACGAGGACAGATTGCAGCGGCTCCATTGGCACCCCTTGACACACAGGCGAAATTACTTATATATACTCAGCTCATTTGTCTTTAAGGTCTTGCATACTGTGAATCTCTCAGTGAAAATACAGTCATCAATCCACATCATCTTCACACTCTAAAATTCTGCCCTCTCTCCGCTCGCACAGATTCTTTGTTCCACTCACCTTCCCATTGATTTCTAAGGTTGTGGGATACTTTCCCCTCACACATTCAGGATGCTGCTGTTATCTCTCCTCTGCCGACACATTTCTCTGCCAACTTAAAGATGTCTGTTTAAACCCCAACTCTTAACAAGTTTTAACTTGCTGGTGCATGCAGGCGTGGTGAACTTAATCACTATTGTTGTATAGCCAGTTCAATGTCCATTGTGTTTCGTTTTAATCCTCTGGATTAGTGCTACTTATGCATGGGACAACATGCTTCTGAGCAACAGTATTTAAGTTTACTTTTGTTGTTCCTGACCCACATAAGTTGTTCTTTGTTGGTTTGTCTTGTTGTTTTCCCTCAGTTGATATACTCCACATGCCTGCATGCTCCTCTTCTATTCATTCATTTTTTTGCTCATCTAGTTGCCCTCCTGATCATTTTCTGTTAGTTGTTTTTGTATAAATATTGTGTGCTTTTTGCTTGAATTATTATTATGTTCCTTTTTATTTTTATCGGTTCGTTGTGTTATCCTTTCACTTTTCCTGTGCTTTT
Source organism: Pycnopodia helianthoides (assembly GCA_032158295.1). Taxonomy (NCBI): domain Eukaryota; kingdom Metazoa; phylum Echinodermata; class Asteroidea; order Forcipulatida; family Asteriidae; genus Pycnopodia; species Pycnopodia helianthoides. The sequence goes on along the minus strand of CM063245.1, from coordinate 7,587,836 downwards.
TGATGTACTTGTATTTGTTGAGGTCAAATAAATAATAATAATAATAAAAAAATAACCTGTTCTCTCCATAAGCTTTTTTTACCCTTTCCCTCAGTTTAAAAAAAAATTGATCTGTTCCTTGTCTAATAACCCCTTCTCTCCACAGACTTGTTCAGACTCAGAATATTTTTACTGACATCTTTTAAAAACCCACTCTCTGCTTTTAAAAAAAAGTTGCTTACATGTCATCCTGTACTGTACATTGATTCTGTTCTTCTAAAGTTACCTCCCTTTTTACAGAGTCACTCTGTTGTTTTCTAAACTCTTTTCACCAGGTATATTTTGTCCTGCTCCCTACTGTTAGCTGCCTCATCCCTGATGTAGCAATTGCCCTCTATTCCTGTCCTTTCATGCTTCACGCATTACTCAGAATGCAGTTACAACCTTTATGGTCCAGTAATTTCACTGACCATCCTTTTGTCCTCACTACTTTAATCTGATTGGTTCTTAGCCACCCCACTGTTTGTAAATTAATAATTTCCCCTCTTTTTTCTGGATACATTCCCATTATTTTGTTGCTTCTCTATTTTGCTATAAATGGATATGTTTTCGTTTGTGCTTGCATATGCCTCTGACAAAGGTTCGGTTTGGATAGAAAGCTAAGGCCATGTCCCCTTCTAGTTTTATATATTATATATATATATTGTTTTTGCATAGCTGCCGCAATTTGCACGTAATTCAAGCATATCGGCCCGATACACTAGCTTAATAGCTTTTTGTAAGGTGTGCACCATTGGCTATGGTTCACGGGTTCATTGCTATCTGATCATTTTGTTGTTAGTGGCAAAATCTAGTTGCCGAAACCTCATCCTGTTAAAACAAGATTAACCACACGCAAGCTAAACCGAGTTGACTGTGAATCATTCAAACGTGACTTGCTGCCTCTATTTGAATCTCAAAGCTGTTCTAACATTCATGAGCTTGTTGCTCTCTATGAAAATTCCATCAGAGAAACCCTTGATATTCATGCTCCTCTAAAGACATCAGTACAAACTGATAGACCTCGCCAACCACGGTACAATAGCGAAATCCACGTGGCACGTCAGGAACGTCGACGGCATGAGCGAAACTGGAGGAAATCAAGACTTCATGTCCATCTGCAGCTCTATGTTGCTCAGCGCAAACCTATAAATGACATGATTGACCAGGCCTAACAAGACTACTACAGAAAAGAGCTTGAGGGGGCTGACCCCAAGACAGTCTTCAAGAAAGTAAACACTCTGTTGAACAAACCAGCTAAGACATTACCTGCCTACGACTCTGCTCAGGTACTTAGCAATGAATTGGTTACATTCTTTGTGGGAAAGTCGCTAAGATTTATGACAGCATTGAAACAGAACTGGCTAATTCTCATCCTATCCCTGAACCACAACAACTACAAACTCATGAACTTTCCTGCACAATGGCTGAGTTCAATCATGTTAGTGAGGAAGACACTCTGAAATATATCATGAAGACTCCAGCAAAATCATGTCTGCTGGATCCAATACCTACCTGGTTCATCAAGCAGAATGTACGCTTGTTCGTCCCTGTCATAACTCAAATTGTCAACTGCTCTCTCAATACCGGCATCTTCCCAGACTCACTGAAGCATGACATCATCTCTCCTGTCATCCAAAAACAATCTCTCGATCCCAATGAGCTAAAGGACTATTGACCGGTATCTAACATCACTTACCTGTCTAAAATCATAGAGAGACACGCCGTTGACAACATTGCTAGATACTTGACAGATAACAACCTTGGAGATCCTTTACAATCAGCATATAAGTCTGCACATTCCACTGAGTCTGCATTGCTCAAAGTCAAAAATGACATCATGGAACTTGTTTCAAAGCTTAAAGGTGTGTTTTGGGCCCTGTTAGACCTCAGTGCGGCATTTGACACCGTTAACCACCGCATCTTGTTAAACAGGCTTGCACACGAAATGGGATTCAAGGGTAATGTGCTCAAATGGATTGGTTCATATCTATCTGGAAGAACAACCAGTGTATGTATAGATGGCATGTTTTCTCAGCGTCTTGATTCGTAGTACGGCATACCACAGGGATCGATAGTGGGTCCCCAACAGTTCAACATTTACACCACTCCTATTGGCAACATCCTGCAAAAACATAATTTACTGTTCCATATTTATGCAGATGACATACAAGTGTATACATCTTTTGATCCTGGCAACCATAATTCCACAATTTCCGCACTCTCACAGATGTCAACATGCATTGATGAGATCAAGTCTTGGATGATCGTCAACAGGCTCAAGTTCAACGAAGACAAGACAGAGTTCCTTGTGGTCATCCCTGATCACCTTGAGCACCTCCTGCCTGCTGTGACTCTCCGCATTGGCAGTAAGATCATCCATCCCTCTAAGAGTGTGCACAATCTTGGCATTGTGTTTGACACTTCCATGACTATGGATGCTCAAATAACATTCCTGTGCATAAGTCTCAACTACCAGATGCGCAATATCTCCAGAAGCAGAAGATTCCTCGACAGGGACACATGCTATCTTGTTGTCCGTGCTCTGATTCTAACCAGGCTTGACTATGGTAATGCCTTACTGTTTGGCTCTAATGCAAGTGATATACAGCGACTGCAAAGGCTACAGAACTGTGCTGCTAAACTTGTCTGTCGTGCCTCAAAGCAAGACCATGCCTCACCTTATTTACAAGAACTTCACTGGCTGCCAGTTAGGGAGAGAATAACCTTCAAGATTTTGGTTACTGTGTATAAATGCCTCAATGGCACAGCACCTGGTTACCTATCATCCTGCCTGCGATCTCCCCACCGGCCTGGACGCTCAAGCCTTCGCTCAGCTTCTGACACTACTCGCCTCATGGTACCAAACTCTGTCAGGCTTCTCAAAACTGCATCAAGTCGCACCTTTTCTCATTTTGCTCCCCAAATCTGGAACGCACTCGCTATCTCCATCAGAGAATCCGACTCTTTATGCAAATTCACGAAGTGTATCAAAAATTATTTGTACCCAATCTAATGTGCTGCGTTCTTGATGTAGTGGCGCTTTATAAATGCCTTTATGTATGTATGTATGTATGTATGTATGTACATGTATGTATGTATGTATGTATGTACAGTATGTATGTATGTATGTATGTATGTATGTATGTATGTATGTATGTATGTATGTATGTACATGTATGTATGTATGTATGTATGTATGTACAGTATGTACAGTATGTATGTATGTATGTATGTATGTATGTATGTATGTACATGTATGTATGTATGTATGTATGTATGTATGTACAGTATGTATGTATGTATGTATGTATGTATGTATGTATGTATGTATGTATGTATGTATGTGTAGGTAGGTATACAAACAAAAGAGGGACAAAAGGAGGTCCCCGATTGCAGGTGTTTACACACGTGTGTGTGTGTGTGTGTGTGTGTGGGTGTGTGTGTGTGTGTGTGTGAGTAGGCATACACATTCAAACCGGGGACCTATAAAAAAAGAGGACAATAGGGTCCCCGTTTGGGGAAAGGTCCCCAGTTGGAAAACGTGTACAAAACCAATGAGAGCTGTTGCCAAAAAGTTACAAAAAGAGTACAAACAAAAGAGGGACAATAGGAGGTCCCCGATTGCAGGTGTTTACACACGTGTGTGCGTGTGTGTGTGTCTGTGTATGTATGTATGGGGAAAACCTTGTCTTTTCAATTTTTATCAGTATGCCAATGACAACCAATTGTATTTCTCTTTCTTCAAACCAAACTCAGCTTCGCTGCTGCATCAATTGATCAGGTGATTTTGAAGTCAAAGGCTGGATGAGTGTAAAAAACTAAAACTTAATGACTCAAAAAACGGGAGTTCTTCTTTTTTGATAAAAGTTTGACTTTTCACCACCACCGTTTGATTCGTGGATCATGTGCCACTTAAACTGTGAAATCAGCCAGAAATATTGGAGTTATTTTATGATACATACTTAGATTTGTATCAACATTTTTAAATACCTTCCGTTCCATTTATTTCCATCTACATATGGAAGATCAGCCGCATCAAAAAATACTTATCTGTGTAATCATTTCAGAAAATCTTCCGTGCTGTCTTGTTTGCCAAACTAGATTATGGCAATGGTTGTCTGTTTGGATTTCCTGATACGTGACTTTTTCTTCTCCAGTGTGCTCAAAACACAAAGTGCTCATAATTACTTACAAAACCTGTGTTCATAATTACTTACAAACCTTTTATGGCCTTGCAGTCATCTTCTTGCAATTTACGGTCTTCAAATAAACTTTTTGTTTACGTTCCCAGATGGAACTTAATTCATATAACTGCCATGCATTTTCAAGTTCTGCACTAATGTTATGGGAAGACCTCCTTTTGCTAAATCTCCCTTTTCAAAACATTTGGCCCCCCTCTCTTGCGCCCCTCCAAAAAAAAAAAAAAAAAAACAACAACAACAACAATAACAATAACTACATGTAGTTCTTATATAGCGCATTCCACAATAAAGTTTGAGTGCTTTACATTAGTGCCCTGGTCATTCATGTCATTGGGCCAATAGCATTCCTGTAATCAGAAGATTTTGAAAGTGACCTGAGGAGTAAAAAAATCTTGAGATTTGGGGGATATATATTTTTATCAACATTCAGGTTTGCGGATTGGATATTTGGTCAGAGTTACCAGTTCAATGATTAAAAATACAGCTTTCATATCATGACTCTTATTTGGCGCTTTTTAGGGGGTATACAAAAATGTGTGTAGACTCAATGTAAACATGTGCATCAACATTGAAAACAAAACGTTGATACACCAAGGCCTAAAAAAAATGTTATGTTGGCGTATTGGGCAAGAAAAATTAGGGTAGGTCGGTCAGGATTTTTATTAATTCAGTTAAGTCAAAAATTACTAATGTTTGATTTTTGTTATGAATGATGATATGTGCACTTTTAATTTCAGCTTTTCAGAAAATTGGCTGTTGATTATCCAGTGTTTGATTCATCTGAGCACTTAAAAAACACCACTGCATTTACCCAAGAAACCCAGTCTGGAGACATATTGAAAATGGACAATCGTCCTGTATTGATTGTAAGCAGTACAAGCTGGACACAGGATGAAGATTTCTCCATACTACTGTCTGCATTAGAAAGTAAGTTTGTCAAAGAACATTACTATACCTCATACAAATTCATGATCAAGAGCCAAATTTTCAATGTTCCATGTGTTTTACAAAGCAATCAAAGAACTGTTACACGGATGTACATGTAGTACTAGTAACACGTGCAAACATTGTCCTAGCTAGGCTCAACACATGAAATGATGGCAAACATATAAAATAACCACCCGCGTTTCCCAAGCTCAAATATGCTGAAATAGAGAAGTATGAGGTGTAGAAAAACAATTATAACTTGGTTTACTTTGGGTGGACAGTGTCAACTTCCAATATCTTGGGGAGCTAAATATTGACTGTCAACCCTTAAACAAGTTAAACTTGTATACTATAGGTGTTTTCTATATTTGTAATGGATCTTAAATCTTAAAATTATCAAACATATTGATTGGAGACTACAGGTCCATGTATTAGACACTTCAAAGAAAAATTAACTAGAGTGGGATTTGAATCTTTGACTTTGGGATTAATGTGCCAGCGCTCTACCAACTGAACCTAACCTTAATTTTGGCGGTTTCCCTATTTTGTCAATATCTTTGTTTGGGCTAGATAGCTCAGTTGGTAGAGTGCCGGCAAGTAATCCGGAGGTCGTTGGGGGTCATTCCGTGTCAATTCAACATGCTTTTGGACCTGACCGTCGCGGATTAAAATGAAATTTTGTGTGCTGATTGGACTCAATGAGAAACCCCCAGAACCAAAATTTTTTGTCGTTCGTTGATTATTTGTTGAGATATGGGTTAACGAACTTTTGAATAATTAGCATGACCTGCTATATGTTTGGACATTCATATCTCCAAAAGTAAAGCACCTACAGAGATAAAATTTACATCATTTTAAAGCTCTTGAAATGGCCCGCATTTGATAACAAAATTATACTGCATACCACAACAAAGTTACGCAAAAATGACCTTTGACCTTGATTTGCGAAAATGCTTATTTTTCAAAATGCGTAATTTTTTTACATTTTTAGCTTTAGATGTTAGCAACATTTTCAAAAAAAATTTGGATTGGCACTCTTACAGTTTTTGAGTTATGATTATTTGAACATTAAAATGTACGCATTGTACATGTTCAAGAGCCTTAAAATCATGTAAATTTTATCTCTGTAGGTGCTTTACTTTTGGAGATATGAATGTCCAAACATAGCAGGTCATGCTAATTAGTCAAAAGTTTGTTAAAACCCATATCTAAACAAATTAATTAACCAAACGACAACAAATTTCGGTTCTGGGGGTTTCTCATTGAGTCCAATCAGCACACCAAATTTCATTTTAATCCGTGACGGTCAGGTCCAAAAGCGTGTTGAATTGACACGGAATGACCCTTGGTTGAAATCCTCCTCTTTTCGGTTTTCTTTTTTCCACCCCAAATTAAATTTAAATTTTACCCAGTCGATATCCCTTGTGGTTTATTACTTGATATATAAAGATATAAGTTGTTTTTACTCATTAATGTAAAGGCTAAAATGAATTTCCTGTTAAGAATAATAAAGTAAATTGAAATTGAAATAACAGGTACGTGTATTCTTGTATAACTGTAAAAACAATTTGATGTGTTCCAGAACACTTAGTGCTTGTCAGGTGACAAACTGTGCGCTCTAGTTGTAATGGCTGAAGTATTCAGGTTTTTTAAGTCTCTGAAACACAAATTTTTCTTTTTACCGAAGCTCCATCATTTAGAAAGAATTTTTTGTTGTTGGTTTAATGTCCAGAGTATGAAACGGCTTTTCAGAGTGGAAAGAAACTTCCAAGAATAGTGTGTGCTATCACTGGCAAAGGACCACAGAAGGAGTATTATCAAGGTGTCATTGCAAAAATGTCATTCCAACATGTACAGTTCTGCACACCATGGCTGACTGCTGAAGATTATCCTCTGCTTCTAGGTAAGTACTTCAGCATTCAATTGTCTAAAACTAAGCACTTCATTTTGTCTGTTAACTATCTGTCTTCATGCGAAAGATTAATTACAAGGCAACAAAATGAAACTTTCTGAGAGCTATTAAAGAAGGGAAAAATTAATAAGGCAGTATGAATTAAAGAGACTAAAAGTATGATGTGCGTGAAATCTTTTTGTGCATGACCATGTTACATGTGATTTACCATTTAAACTTAAGGGACATTGGTTGCAACTATACAATGTACATGTCATGAGGGGATTTGGCCTTACAGATCAAACACCTAAACTTGTTTTCATCAAGATTTGTGTTGTTTTTATCAGTATTTTTCATTCCAACCCAAATCCTGGAGGGTATGTAACCCGCATTTGGTTATCAGATAATCTTATACATTTACTTACACAGACAAATATTGGCTTGCTCTGTGACAAATACGGGCTCAGAAATGTACGTCGTTCGACGGCAGTCCAATGAACAGCTCAATGCAAAACCTGCGTGTCTGTGAGAACCAAAGTGTTGACTGTTGCGCCCATAGGATTCAAATCCACAAAGCCTGATTTGGCATTAGACCTAAAAAAATAAATTGTTATGTTGGTGTAACACGACCGACCCGAAAAATACGGTCGACCCTGCATATATGTTTTTTTTCAAGGGAAGAAATTTAATAATTAAAATCGATATAAATTAGTTATAAATACGTTTGAAACCATTTATAACCGTTTCTCATTATTGTATTGTCTGATGATAGTGCGCATGGAACAAACATGCAGAAAAATTGTGCAGGCCCAATAACAATGTACATGTACATACGGAGCTGAGATAGATCCGACTCCCAATATACTGCATTTTTTTTCACAATGGTGAATACATGGGCTGCTTTCTTGAAAGGCTGCTTTCTTGAAAGTCTGGTTCAGCGAGCACAAAGCTGCTCTACAATTAAAAACATGGTAGCCTCGTCCTAGACTGTTGCAAGGCGCGGACTACTACATACAATATTAAAAATACTTGCCTATTTTTTCCGTGTTAAAAAAATAGTTTGTTACAATATAAATTTTTTTAATGAATGTTCCCAGCATTTTACACATTTAGAAAACATGTCATTTTCGTAGAGGAAAAACAAAATTATAATAAAAATCACCTACCTACTTATCCTATTATTTCTGGCCCGTTACGCCAACATAAACAATTTTTTTTTTAGGCCTTCTGCAAAATTCTGAAATGTGAGCGCTGTTGTTCGCTCACAAAGACGCACTTTACAAACTCAGATAACCTTCAAACTACCAGCTTTGCAGTCAATATGGAATTGAATGTGGATGACAATTTTTTTAGTTAAAACCCACGTATGTATTGACCTGCATTTAAACTGTGTAAAAGCACTGTGGCTGGTTGTTCCGCTCCATGGATCAGAAGGTTCAAAGTCCATTATGCCTAATTTGGCATTAGGCTACATGTATGTTAGGTGACACACACTCGAGCTCCAGTTATTTTCAAGATCAATCTTAGCTCTTTGTTAAACCAAGCCCTGTCTGTTTCTTCTGAACTATCCTCAGAAGTACCAGTTTCAATCATGTAGGACTGAAAAGTGAACAAAACAATGATATTTTTGTTATGGTTAAACAGGTTCATCAGACTTGGGAGTGTGTCTTCACATATCATCTAGTGGTTTAGATCTGCCAATGAAGGTTGTAGACATGTTTGGCTCTGGACTGCCTGTTTGTGCATTCAACTTTCAGTGGTGAGTTTCTATTTAATATAAAAATTTATTTAAAATCTGTCCTAGGTTTAATCTGTCAAAATGAGCAGAGTAGTTTGTGGGTAACGTGTTAAGGATGTTGAAGATTGTTTAAGGGAATTTAAGATCAGTTTTACACTGCTTTTTTGGCAAGGTGTATCAGTCAAAATTGAACAAACGGTTTGTTTAAATGCAAGCTAAATCAGAACAGATTTGTCAGCATCAAAATCCACCTTTTGAGGAAATTGAACAGGGCAAATGGTGGATCAGATCTGACAATGTGTTTTCCGGAAACAACTGGAAACGCAAGGGGAATGAGACACTGTTGTCAATTCAAAGTTTTAATAGGGGAATGGGGTGTTTTTCGCAAGTTTTTAGCTTTTATTGTTGGCGCTGTGTCCATGAAATATGCATATGCCACATTTATTTATTTTTTAGCTTTTTTCAATTGATAATAATTGATGAATTACCACAATTTATATTGCATAGGCTATTGCCTATATAACTGTGGGAATTTATCTCTCCTTCTGCCCCCTTCGAACTTCGTCTTCGTAAAATAGCCAAAAACCTTTTCTTATCCTTTAACTATTAATAACCATATTAACTTTATTATTTACTATGTTAACAAATGTAAAACAAACTCCCACTGCAACCAGATGTGGAGAATGACGTTCGCCACTTCTTGAATATTTAACATAACTTAGTAACACACACTATTATACATTCCAACTTAGGGAGTGCCAGCTCTGCTGGATGGCGTAATAGACAAGGCAAAATAAAAAATATCGCCCTCTAGTGACATTGCCCCCTTTTCAAGATATTTTTGTTTGTACATCTGAAATACAACCAGAATAATGAATAGCATTTTTTTTGTTTACTCTTGTTGGCTCTCTATTATAAGGCCAACAAAAATGTAAATAAATTAATAGTAATACTGTATCTTCACCAAATCGGTTCTCGAACATGGTGAAACTCTAACCAACCATACCAACTTAACGCTAGACCAGATCCATGATCTACTTTTGACATGTGTAAAGTATACTTCCAATGGAGAGAAGTGTTCTACAGACAGGCTTCGGGCACCCCCATGGGGTCACCCATTTCCCCGGTCTTAGCAAACATCTTCATGGAAGATTTTGAACAGAAAGCACTGGGAACAGCTCGACTCAAACCCAAGCTTTGGCTTCGATATGTGGATGACACGTTTATCATCTGGTCACGTGGATTGGAAAATCTTGATGACTTCCTTAGTCACCTTAACAGGCAACATCCCAACATTCAGTTTACCATGGAAACAGAGACATCCGATTCATTTCTTTTCCTTGATGTACTCATTTCTAAGAGGGTTGATGGTTCTCTTGCAAACTCCGTGTACAGAAAACCGACTCACACAGACCGCTATCTGAATGCTCGGTCATTTCATCCTCCCCCCGTGAAAGCCTTAGTAAACCGCACCCTACTCTGAAGGGCACACATTATTTGTGACGATGAACATTTACCAAAGGAGCACCTTAACACAGTGCTAAAAGAGAATGGGTGCAGGCCGAACAAACGAGAGTTTATTCCTAAACAAAACTCTCAGTCTTCAAACTCTGAAAACATGCCCATTTCGGTGCTTCCGTACATTGGTCACACTTCACACAAAATTCAACGTATCCTCCGTGAAGTAGATATCAAGGTCTACTACCACACTCGCAACAAATTAGAAATAAAGCTACACACCCACAAAGACAAGTATGACTCTAGCACTCAAGCTGTCAAGCGGGAGTTTACCGGATTCCTTTCTCTTGTGGTAAAGTGTACATTGGCGAGACGTGTAGAGACCTTAATACAAGGCTGAAAGAACACAAAGCCCATGGCCGCAGATGGGAATATGACATATCTGCCCTTGTCAAACATTCTGCTTATCTAGACCATGTCATAGATTGGTATCAAGCTCGAATCATAGCTCCTGGGAGACATTGGTATACGCGTCATATCACAATGGACAACCCACACAATAACTCTGAGCCCTCCAATCACAGTTCTCCTTTCAGAAGATTCTCCTTTCAGAAGAACCAATCAGAGCAGTGACTGACTCTTCACTGAAACCTCTGAATCCTTATAAATAGATCAACATGTCTTACACTCTTCATTCTCCTGATGATGACTAGACCAAGCTAGTCAAAACGCTGAGACCAAAAAGTACACACTCCGCGGCAGTGCAGTTAATTACGAGAAGTCCCCCTGATCCACAAATCCTACCTCTTGCCCAGGGGTAGTTAATAAGTAGGACAGTGAGAAATTCTGAAAGTCTACTCTGCGGTAGTAGAACAAATAGCAAGACAAGTTTTTAAAGAACAAAATCTACACAGCAAAGTAGATATTTATACACATGGTGTAACCGCAAACCGAATATACAAACACTGTATCTCATTCACAATTTGTTCTCTTAGACCTACAGGCAGCACCAACCTATCAGGTGACTTGATCACTGCTATTCGACTTCCATCTTCAATAAAGTATACCACTGTGAACTGCTAATTGATCCCAAAGCAGCCAATATGCCTTCCATCTACATGTAGGTGAATTAGGTGTAAAAAGTCCCCAGTACCCTGGAGGTGCATTCTTCTTCCCTTCTAAAATCCATTGTAAAGACTGATCTTCTAGTTGCGCCTTCCACCAAAAGTTGTTTGTTACTATAGGTGATGTCGTGACGATTCTTAGTGCCAGGGTAGGGCCTTCAGAACTTTGCTTATCCCTGTCATCAGTACCAGAGTGTGACTCTTCCCGATCGTTTTCTCTTCCACATTGTGAACATGGCATCCTGCTGAGCCCATCTGCATTCTGGAGAGATGTGCCTTAATAGGAACCTAGCTGCCGTAGGCGACTGGTCTTTCTTCATCAATCTTTTGGGAAAGTGCTGCCCCCACTCCATTGTTGCATGCATCTGTATCTTGCAGGTACTCTGCCTCTGGACCAGAATATGCTAAGGCACTTCCCACAATCTGTGTTTCAACTCTTGAAAAGCAGTCTCACTCACTCCATTCCATTGAAATTCTCTTCCTTTCTCTGTCAGCAGGCAAGCAATGTCGGCGAACGACTTGATGAATTTTCTGTAATAGCTAGCCAGACTGAGGGAGCTTTGGACTTTAGTCACATTCTTTGGTGTAGGCCTTTTCTTTACTAGGTTTTCTTCGGGTCGGTCGAAACGACAGTACCTGATACCACATTGCCAAGGTATGACACATGTTTTAACAAAAGAAATTTTGGGGGTTTCAACTTCAGTCCAGCCTGTCACAGGCAATGAAACACCACCTCCAGGTGCTTCAGTTCATCTTCCATTGTTTGTGCAAATACTATTATGTCGTCAAGATCAATCAAACCTGTTAGAACACGCTCCATCAAGCACAGGAACAGTGACAGAGCAATGCATAAGCCGAATCGCATAACCTGTTAGCAAAACAAACCTCCACTTCTGTTTCATGTCTTGGTCTAACTCCGCTTGCCAAAACCCAGATGATCTATATACTAATGTGAGTAAGGTGTCTGTTTGTGTAAGAAAAACTCCCAGGTGCCTGTATGGATCGGGCTGCAAATTTTCAGAAGGCCCTTTTACGGTCCAGTGATCATACTAAGGGGGTACGATTTTTTTATTTCCTTCGTATTACAAAAATTGATTTATTTCACATAATTTTATTGCACGAGGGTGAACAAACGAACGAAAGTTCGGCTGATGAAATATGAAAACATGCGCAACAAAAACAAAGTTCATGTAAGGCACGATTCACGGCACCAAAACCTGGCCCGCGACCCACCCGCAAACCCAGCCGCTATCCCATTTGGGTCAAGTTCGCACACAGAACCATTCATTATGTATAAATTATGACGCGACATTAAATGGTACAACCTGTGTTGGGTTCGTAATGTGGACCGCCAGGAGTCGGCAAATGGTCCGTGTGTGAACTTGGCCAACATAATGGTGCTTTCGTCGTCATCCAACCTCCTCTGGCCGCATGTGGTTTGCTGCTGCATGCAGTTATTAAATGGTACAACTTGAGTTGGATACCAGACAATGTCCACCTCCGATCCAACAGTTGGTCGACCAACCACCACAGGAAAATAACACTTTTAACAGCCTCGCGAGTAAGTCTAAGGTGGTGAACCATTTTGCGCCTTCCAAATATTATTCTATCCTGGGCATCGGGTGTTAGTCTTTCAACACCGCAGAGTTGAGACGACGGTAGTCAACACACACAGTTTTTGTGTTTATACTGTGCTTTACACAATCGGTGTGGCCTATGTTGCTTCACTCTTCAAAAACAGTTGTGGTTCTGTGTTGAATCCCCTCTTTACTTCTCGAAAAATAAGTCTGTGACGTTGTCAGGTACTTCCAACAGACCTTGATTTGATAATGATCAAGTCTGTACCCGTTCAATATCACCTTTGCTGATGCTTGTAATGGTTCCAGCCATAGGTTTTGTAATAAAGAACATGCTGTATCATCGAGCAATCTGGTGAATTAAACTTTTCTCCCACTCCTCTGCTCTTCTACTCTGATAAATCATTCAGTGAAAGTGGCAGCACTTATTGCTTCATCCAATGGAATCGGTCTCACAAATCCCTTGGTCTTCAGCTGCATCAGAGAAATGTTGATTAGGCCTTGGTTATTTAAAAAGTCATTATATGGTATTTCTTGGTAAGGTATCAGTGTATATTCAATTCGCAGTAACACCATGTGTGAATTATATCTACTCTGCTATGTAGATTTGTTCTTGAGATTTTATCTTGGTATTCCTTCTACTACCGCAGAGCAGATTTTGGAATTCGGGAGACTACTTAGTTCTGAAAAGAACTGCCCTGCTTATTAAGTTCTACTTGGAGAGTAGGAAATCGAAACTACTATCGACCTGGTTTTTATCAATCGACCTGAGAGATTTTCAGCAGTTAAATCTGTTCCAAACCCTGTCAACAGTGACCACCATATGCATGCCGTTTACTTTTCATTCAGTGCACTCAGAGCTCCTGCACAACAAGCTGTCATACATGTTAAGCTTGGGCGATATCGCTTTTTCTCAGCCACGATATATCGTCAAGAATATATCGCGATATTCGATATAATCGCGATTATTTTTTTATGACGTCAATTTACTACAAATCTCACGGTGTGAGTTTTGGCTATGATTGACCTAACATTTATATCGTTGTTCCAATCACCTATTCTTCGGGTTTTACTCTACACCTATGGTATGAAAACCTGGGCCTATTACTTACACACATTTAATGTGTTAACTGCGCATGACAGACTGTTCTTTATGTGTGCATAACTAATTAGATCACGCTACTCGCACGTCCGCAACACGCACGTGATATTGCACGTGATAACACCCGTCTGCGTGAGACCGCCTGACCGCTAAGGCTTTGATGTTGGTTTTTTTCCGAAGACTAAACCCCGTCGGATCGGATCTGTTTGGGAACCTTGCGGTTGCGGTCTGTGACTTGCAACTCTTTGTTGCAGCAAATCGTCTCGAAAAGGAGATTTATTGTTGAAATATCGTCTCGACAAGGAGATTTATTGTTGCAAGATCGTCTCGGCTAGGAAATCCATCGCGATACTTAACGATATCGCGATTTACCGATATCACGATTAAAAAAAACGTGACCCGATATCGTAATCGTTTCAGAACTAGTATCGCGATATTCGATAATATCGTGGTATCGCCCAAGCTTAATACATGTACATGTACAGAAAAGCTGACATGTTGCAACTTAAGACGTTTTTACATCTTGTACTATGCGCTTTTTCAATAAATGTGGCAAACTTTTATTTCAGCCTATTGTGCGTTAGTTTTTGGGTTTTTTTGTGTAGGGCAAACTGCGAATACATAAATGGAATGCTAGTCTTCATTATCTCTCTACTACGCATGCTGAAATATGGCAAAAACCATTGGTCAACTTCGTTCATACATTACCTGTAGAGCGAATTACTACATTTGCATATTCCCTAGGCCGGCAGGCGTTAATACTAAGATTTTTACCAACAGCGCCCTCTGGTGCCCCTTCAAAGCATGACCCATGACCTTCCTCTTTTCTCTTAGCAACGGCGCTGGTGGGACGTGCTTTTTATCGGTTGAACCAAATTGAATAAAAAAACGTCTTTTACCGTTCGTTCTTGCTTGAGAAGTTTTGCTATAAGTAGTTTTGTAGAGTTGTTTTCTTGTGATTTCATCTGAAGAGAATTATGAAGCGTTTGCCGAGGTCTTTATGTGTCGTTACCGAGGGTTTGAACCAACCCCCGGGACAGGACGAGTCCTCGGGGGTCTGCACCGGGAAAATGTCTTTCCCCAACCAGTCCCCCGCCCGGCAACCACAGATGGCTGCGGGTGCTGACAGTTCCGCGGCTGGGGTAGCTGGCTTGAACCAGTCTCCTACCCTGGCCGCTAAAGGGACGTCCAAACACAAGGTGGGCTCAGGCAAGGGTTTACTGAACCAGACCACCATTGCCGGAGCGAAGCCAAAGAAGGCCCGCTAGGGACAGAGGGGCCCATTCGAGCCTCCACTCACCCTCCGTCTCGCCCCTGAACACGGGACGACTTGATGTGGCGAGTCTCCACCCTGGCTCGTCGAACCCACATCCCCCTGACTCAGTGGAATTCTCCACGGGATGTCAGGACAAACTGTTGTCACAGGGATTATCCACAACCTCGGAATTCCGCTGTTCTGGTTTTTCAGTCCCCAAGTGCAATCCGATATGTCATCGCATGGTTCACGGGGCCGCCCTAAGAAAAGGGACAAGAGGAATTCGGGACGTGCACGACACTCGTCCTCGAGTTCAGAGGGATCTTCGGATCGACCCTGCCACAGTAAACATAACTGGGGAGGAGAACGTAACAGCCGACGCCCTGTCCAGAGGTTGGATCTGCCCGACAGAGTGGACACTCCGCCCGCAGGTCGCTCAGTCCCTCTTTCTGCTCATAGACCGCCCTCACGTAGATCTTTTCGCTTCGTGGCTCAACATCAGCTCCCCTTGGTGGGACGGTCTGTTGGCATATGCTTTCCCTTCGTTTTCACTGATTCCATGAGTCCTCACCAAGTTGGAGCAGGAGGACTGTCAAGTCTTCCTCATAGCCCCCTTTTGGCCTCGGCAACCTTGGTTCCCACGGCTGATCCGGCTGCTGGTTCATCGTCCGGTGGTCCTCCCACACCGGGCGGACATTTTATTCCAACCCAGCTCGGGTCTTCTGCACCCAGCGCCTCAGGATCTCCACCTGACGTGCTGGAGCTATGACGCAGTCCCTCCGTTCTCAACACGCTGCGTCCATCGCAGCATGTAGCAGAAGGGCGTCTACCCGCAGAGTGTACGACAGCAGACTATGTCACTTCTACAAATGGTGTAGGACACAGTCTCTGCATCCCCCCAGTACTACTTTAGGTAGCAGATTTTCTGGTATATCTGTTTGAGCTCAACCTTACTGCTGGCACCATTAAGATTTACCGTTCAGCCATTGCGGCTGTTCATGGTGGTTTCTCCGACAGGTCCTCAGTTTCAAACAATCAGTTCCTCGGACAGCTTATCAAAGGCATGTTTGTTTCTCACCCCCGGTTCGCAAACTGGTGCCAGCTTGGGATCTCTTCAGTGTTCTATCCACGCTAACGAAACCCCCATTTGAGCCGCTCGGCAGTGCCTCCTTGTTGCACTTGTCCAAAAAAACTGCCTTTTTACTAGCGGTCGCTACGTCCCGACGACGTAGCGAGCTACATTCTGTGACAATTGATTCGGGCCACATCCGGTGGGAGCCTTCGTGGGCATTTTTTAAGGGTGTATCCTTAGGAGATATCACACAGACAGCCTGCTGGAGTTCTCCGAATACATTCACCGAATGCTATCTCAGAGATGTTCTTCAGACAGAAGGCAGGGTGGCGGACAGTTCTGACAGCAGCCAGTCATGCCTCCCCCAGGGGACGGGATGCTTCACAGCCTGGAACCTCTACCCAATACATGTAGGTGAGCTATTGTGTAGAGGTTCATTGTTTCACTTAACCTGTGTATATTTACTAAGGGTATTGTAGATATAATTCCTTTTATTTGATATTATACTGTTATTAACCTATTGATTTGTGGGTTTTTCCTCCCTCCGTTGTTTACACTCCGGCGGGATATGTTTCGTACGTCGCGCAACCCCGTGGCGGGGTCTGCTGTGTTACGCACCCTTGTATGGACCAGACATATGTACCCTTTATTATTAACCGACATCTCGCATTCCCTCCGCCTATTGTCTCGGTGTGAGTCTATGCGAATGTAGTAAATCGCTCTACAGGTAATGTATGAGCGAAGTAGACTCCCCCACCACAGTAGTGTGGTAGGGGTCTACGAGCAAATACTTACCTGTAGAGCGACCGCCCCTCCATCCCCACTATCCTCGATGTCTTGGGGGTCCTATACTGATGCTTGAGAAAAGAGGAAGGTCATGGGTCATGCATTGAGGGGGCGCCAGAGGGCGCTGTTGGTAAAACTCTTAGCATTAACGCCTGCCGGCCTAGGAAATGTGCAAATGTAGTAATTCGCTCTACAGGTAAGTATTCGCTCATAGACCCCTACCACACTACTGTGGTGGGGGAAACGGCAAAACCTAACAGGAAGAACATGCCAATAAACTTCTGATTAAGACTACGTATCTGCGCATGCTCAGTAAAAGCAAAGCAATGTCGTCGGTGGTGTGCGTGCTAAAGCCACGTGGAAGCATGGGTTGACAATGGTTCACTCACCATGGTTGGCAGGCGATGCACAATTCCCCAGAATCTTGAGGGATTTTTTGTTTATAAAATTAGAAACTACACAATATGTAGTTTTTAATATTTATTAAACTGATAACATGGACACCCTGCCTGAATAAAAGGACTATTGTACAGTATAAATGTAAGATTAATTCTTTCTTTTCCGTTGTTTTTTTCCCTTTCTTTTCCTTGCGGGTGATTTTCATTGCACATGATATCGGCCTATTTACGTAGGTAAATTTCTATTCTGATTGAACAATAGTTTTTAGAGCATCAAGATTTTTGATTCAACAGTCCACTCAGAGGCCTGACTATGGACAGTGTCATGGATATCAATAATCTTGATACATCATGGGAAGGCTTCATGGACATTTTTGAAGCAGCCATCTATGATAGTATACCACATAAACAATGCCATTATTAAAATAAAATCTCGCCCTGGATTTTCCCTGAACTGAATATGCTCATCCTTCTCAAAAGTAAGCTGTTCATCAAAGCAAAGCACAAAGTGAAAGTAGTCCCTGTTATTATTATTGAAGGAAATTTTTAATACATATATATTACAGTAGTCAGTGTGATTTGAATGTAAATCGTAGTAATAATGGGTACTTTTTTTTTCAGCCTCAGTGAGTTAGTGAAACACAAAGAGAATGGGTTTGTCTTTAATGATGCCCATGAATTGGCAAAACAGCTGCAGGTAAGTAGTAATAGCACTAGTTATTTAGTGTACATAGTGCACAATTTGAAACAAAATTTTGCTTCAATAAAATAAACCAATTTTGTGTGCTATATAGTAGCTGTTTAAGGATTCAACATCAGTAGAAAATACAGTGTCTTAAAGAATTCACTTACATGTACTTGGTATTTAGATCCAATTATCAACTTGTATATTACAGAGTCTGACTTGTGATTGGTTTAGAGTGCATCTCATGGTGTGTCTTATTTCTATTAGAAAGCCGCACAAACACGACGCACTACTCTTGTAGCAATCAATGTACTATACCCGTTGCAACCAATTTACTATACCAACAACTAAGGTAGCTTCTTGGCACCTAGGCATCCAGACTTAAAATATATATATATGGGGTGTTATAAAACAAATATGGACTGTTTTTACTTGTGCTATGGTTAGACCTACAACTCCCGAGGTGTTTCTCTCAGCGTTCTTTTGTTGCATTGTTTTTCTGGTTTTGAGCTATGAGACTATGACCATCATGGGCGTATGGGGTCTTTGGTTAAGGGGGGCAGAGGGGTTGATATGCCCAAAATTGTACACAGATAAAAACATACATTGTAATTACCAATTAATAATATTGGTGAAAAATAATTTTTTGCTTCTCTGTCCAATTTCTTTTTTCTTGCTTTGTCCAAATTATCCCCACTGTCTTGCCTGAATTCGGGAGTGAAATTGACCCCCCCCCCTCCCATGCCCCTCTGGGTCATGCACTTATGATGACCTAGTCTTGATTGGCAACTTTGGCTTGTTAACAAGGTTGCTGATATCACAACATGAGTTACATGTCAAACAAACATCTGGATCAAAACGAATATCTTGATGCTTTTGGCACTTGGAATTGCCCTCCAAAAAATCTGACCATGATTTGGAATATTCAAGACATGTAACACATGTGCAGTGATAAGCAGACTATGACCTAGACTGTTTCCCCTGTCTCCCCTATGTTAATGGTGGACATTTTCTTGAACCATATTTGCCAATAGTGTGCAATGGCGATGAATCAATTTTACTATTTGTGATCGACAATTAAAAACATGCAAACAATATTTAAACTCTTCTAGACCCAGTTTACTTCTTGTAAGTTCTAACACTGGTGTCAATCCAGTCCGTGTTAATTTCCAACTGACCGGACAGGAAAGCAGTGCAAAAAACCTAGTAAAACTTACCAATAGAGGCAGTTTTTGTAGTTTAAAATTGTTTGACCCAGGGTCAAACAAACAGTTGCCATGGTACCAGAAGTGACACATGATAAAAAGTGATGTCTTACATCTAAGACTCCCCTCCTGGGAAAGATCTCTCTTTTCAGCTTTTTGCATCATCTGTGATCTAGTGGCAAGTATATTGTCAAATTTTCCATAGAGTAGAATACAAGTTCATTGTTTTTAGGGATCCAATTTCATAGAGTGTAAGCTCAAAGATAGTTAACGCAATGCTAATTAATACTTTCTGCTAATGTTGCACTATAAAATTGGGTCCACTTGCACGTCTACATGTTATTCAACGTCAGAAATGTTTATACTTACCTCTTTTCTACTTTTTATTTTTATCAATAGGACCTTCTACAGGGATTTCCAAGTCAACAAGAATGTCTGGAAGGCTTCCGAGCAAATCTACAATCTTTTCAGGCAGAAAGATGGGAGGAAAATTGGATAAAGACTGTACGTCCAACTTTGTATGTATAATGAGTGTTAATGAATAATAGTTGGTTTAAAAAAAAAAGGGAAAATACATTTGTTCTCTCTGGACTTACTGAAATTGCTTGGTTGACAACATGTGCTTATGAGATTGTTTACCCTGAAACAGTGGACTTTTTAAACAAAAGGGATCTCGATGGTTTGACAGACCGATGATTTCCTCTTGTTTGTACATAACCAATGGGGACATCGCTAAAAAACACTAAGTCCAAGCATGAATGAAGAGAAGTCCTTAATATCTGGTCAGCAAATGTAGTAATAACAATATTAATAATATTAATTGTAATAACAATTTGGGAGGCTTGTCATCCTTACTCACAGCTGAGAAGCTGAATTGTGAAGGACGTGGCTGCAAAGTGTTTGAGCCACAGGTATGCAAAGGCACCTTTGGCAGCCAGCCACATCGACCCATGTATGACCAAGGAGCACAGCCAGAGATCGAAACTGTTAGTTTTTTTTCAAACATAGGTGTGTTTATTTAGTAATTCTGTGTAAAGTAGTTGTTTGATGTCTTGGTCAGGGTACATTGTATGTCATATTTTCAGTTGTAGTGCAGTGGACGTTTTTGTGATGTCTTTGAATTGAGATCCTTGATGTGCTGATTTTTCCCCAATATTGTCATTATCAATGTTAAATGGGAAATAAAATATGATGAACATATGGGTTAAAAAGATACATGAAATAAAATGTTACCTGATGTATAGTGTAGGTTAGTAAAAGTCAGGATTTATTTAGAAGTGGAAATCTTTATTCGCATATAATTTTATTTTGATATAAGATAAGTCAGACTTTTCCAGCTACCAGAGTGCAGTGTATTAGGTAATAGTGTCAGCAGTTTATATTAACCCTCTTGCTGTCTGACCATTCAATACCATTCACTGTGGTTTTGAATGATAGATAAACTCTGCCAGCCTGCAATATGATACCATGAGGGAATGCATGTACACAGTACACAGTTAGTTCTGTGCACAGTTGTGCCACCATACACAACCTTGGTAGTCGAATGGTTTCAAATGGTTGGTCAACTCACTGGAAAATGTTGCCAAGAGTCACTGACAGTAGGAGGGTTAAAGAGCTACTTGAAGGAGAACAAAAAAGTAATGTTTGTTGAAATTCATTTACAATTGCTCAATGAATATATAGACGTCAGTTAAGATGCTATAAAAATGTTTTAAAATAAAATTTAAAAAAATTTTGATCGCAACTCAACGTTGGTCTTTTTTGTGGTCCTCATTTGTTTGACATCAATGTTGGGAGTGGTTTATCTTTCTGTTGCGCAGTATATTGCAATTGTCAAGCCTCTAATGTTAGATAGCTGCGGATCTTTGGAGGGGTTTAATATTTACAAAGAACAGTTTTATTCTTCAAGCACTGCTGATGATATTATAAGTTATTACACAAGCCCAAGTGGAATACGGAAAAATATAGCGTTTTCTGCGTCCAATATCAAATGAGGCTGAAGGTGGAGTTGAATATAAGACTCAGATGTGTGATATTGAACTGATCTTCAAGCTCACTTGATTCACAGTAAAGATGGATGACGCACCGCTGTACACGGGGGTGGGGGTATGGAGGTGCCAAACGCGTCACTTTTGAATTTACATTGGTTTCTGTAGCTGTACTTTTCGCATATAAATGTAGCT
The DNA here is from genome assembly GCA_032158295.1 of Pycnopodia helianthoides. Classification (NCBI taxonomy): domain Eukaryota; kingdom Metazoa; phylum Echinodermata; class Asteroidea; order Forcipulatida; family Asteriidae; genus Pycnopodia; species Pycnopodia helianthoides. The sequence goes on along the minus strand of CM063245.1, from coordinate 7,566,212 downwards.
TAGTATAGCACAACACCCGAAGTTAAAACAGGGCAATACACAGTGTGATATCAGCCATGCAATATAGGTTTATATCACACTCCTTGTTGATATGGATTGACCAATCAGTACTGAAGATTCAAGCCTGCTTGAAGATAATGATAGTTTAGACAGGAGCTCTCCTGAGGAGAGAAGGAGAGGCTATGACCTCATTGTGAACAATAGAATGGGTATCAAGGCTGGAGGGGGAGCGATCTGTATAATTCTGGGGGTTAGGATATTTTTCCCAGAGAATACCTTGATCTGTCAGACAACTCTCTTGAGTCATCATATATCAAAATTACTATCCTTAAACCCCAAAACATAATTACTAATAATAATATAATAATAATATGGAGCATTTATATAGCGCTATACGAAGAAGAACAGAGCGCTTTACAGGAAACGAAGAAAAAAACAAAAACGAGCGAATTAGGATTGGTTCTGGAACAAGAATGTCTTCAGGAGCGTTTAAAGTACAGGCATCGAGATCGCTTCTCTCTGACAGGCAGGAAGCGCATTCCACAGACGTGGGGCAGTCACTGCAAATGAGCAATCCCCAGCCTTCCTTCTAGTTCTAGGAACAGAAAGCTTGGTCTAATTGACTGATGAGTGGAGTCGGTGCCTTTATGCATCAAGAGTATTAGAGTTATAGAAATGCACAAGTTCAACCAGATATGAGATATGGAGATTGAGCTTGAAGGATTTTTTAGACATGAGTGACAATTTTGAAGTATACGTTCTCTAACTGGGAGCCAATGCAGCTCTGCGAGCAGGTCCGCAGAAGGCTGGTCACGGCTGCACGCAAAGACTAGCCGAGCGGCCTAATTGTTTTGCAGACGCTGTAGTCGACCGAGGTCATTTTGAATGGCATCATTCAAAAGAGAGTTGGCATAGTCAGGACAGGACAGGACCAGCCTTCTGACGGCATGGTGGCAGGCGTTTTGTGTAGTAAACCGGCGAATACGCCATAGATTACGCATGTGGAAATGACAAATTTTACATATAGAGCTAACATGATGAGACATATTCGTAGAAAAATCAAGCGTGACTCCTAGGTTCTTGATAGATGTTGAAGCTGGAATTTAAAAGTTTGCCAATACTAAATCAAGATTAGGGAGAGTGGATAAAACGTGATTATTGGCTTTTCCTGGTTAAGCTGAAGCATGTTTTGAGACATCCATTCGTTGATCGAGAGTACACAAGATGATAAGTTGCTGAGTACACGCTGACAATCACCTTCAGACTTAGGGTCAAATTCAGCAAAAAGCTGAATATCATCTGCGTATTCATGAAATAAGATGCCATGTTCGCGAATGATCTCGTCGACGGGATTGGTGTACAAAATGAACGCCAATGGACCTACTATGGATCCTTAAGGTATGGAGTAGGTAAAGGTATGATGTCTTGATAAATCTCCTTTTATGGAAACTTTAGTTATACGTTTTTTGAGATAAGTGCTGAACCAAGTCTTGACGGTTTCACTTATTCCAAATTGAGTTAGAAGTCTCTGGAGGAGGATGGGATGTCATGATCAATTGTGTCAAAGGCGGCGGACATATTAAGCAAGACCATAAGAGCAGCTTTAGTTTTGTCAAGGGAACAAAGAAGATCGTTTTTTACCCTTAGGAGGGCAGTCTCAGTACTATGATAGCGATTGTAAGCAGACTGGAGCTGTACACCTAGTTTGTAGCTGTCCACATGGTCAATCACTTGAAATGTTGCCACCTTCTCTATGACCTTGGACAAAAAGGATACATTAGCAACAGGACGGTAACTTCTAAGATCATTACGATTAAGAGAACTCTTTTTAATTACAGGAGTAATGACTGAGTGTTTAAGATTAGATGGGAATACCAGATGAGTGATAAACGGGAGAAGAGTTGATAGACTGTTTTTAACCAACCAGGATGGTAAGGTGTCTAACGAGCAAGATTTTTGTAAAGGCGCATAATAATTTGTTCAACATTGTCACAAGTAAGCTGTTCCAATTCAGGCATACAAAAGACAGTGGAAGTCTGTTTGGGAACAATGACATTAGTATTAGGGTGTGAACGGACGATGGAACGTATAGTTTCAACCTTTTCCTTAAAAAAGGACAGAAAGTTGTCGCAAGCTTTGTATTGGAATCACACGGGGAAAAATTTGATCATTCTTGTTCATGTTGTTGAGAAGAACATTGATTGTGGCATACATATCTTTAACATTACATTTGGTACATTTGTCAGAAAAATACTTAATCTTTGAATCAGTGATAAGTTTAACATGTTCCTTTTGAGAACGGAAGGCAGGTTCGTCCAAACCAGAGTTGCTCTTTTTCACCAATTATCACCATGTCGTCATCAGATAACCATGTTTCAGTCAACAGCATTATGTCAACATTATACAATAGAATGTGTTCCAATAAGGTGGTGGTTTAGTTGCGAATGGAGTTCGCATTCCAAAGATGTATGGATAAACTTTAGCCCTGAAGCAGCTAGCATACAATACATTTATGGATCAGTTTAGTTATTTGTATGATAATAATATTCCTTTAGTTAAACCCAAAAAATTAGTTAGTGGCCTGACGTTTCGACCCTAGCAGATTTTTTTCTCGAAGGCTAAATGACAAGACAACACACATACATGCATACAAGGGTGACAAGAGCAGTCAAGTTGAAATACATGAATAGAGAGAGTGGAGAGAGAAAAGCAAGAAGCATTCAGAAAAGCAGGGGGCAGGGATTATGGAGACAAAGGGGGGGGTGGAGGGAAGGGGATGGCTTGACCACAAGAAGTTGGAAACACAAAGGACAAAATGGAAGGTTGGAAGAAAAGTCAATAATTAGTAAATAGGGCAGACTAAAAATATGGATATCTGTGGGGGACAGTTAAACCCATTCACAAAACCAGAACCAGCCATAGTTCTATAACCTCTTGGATTACACTTTCTTCCTTAAAGGCACTGGACACTATTGGTAATTACTCAAAATAATTGTTAACATAAAAACTTACTTGGTAACGAGCAATGGAGAGCTGTTGATAGTATAAAACATTGTGAGAAACGGCTCCCTCTGAAGTAACGTAGTTTTTATGTAAACCTCTTGTGCATATTATCAATACATCATTTATGACTGGCATTGTCCCATCCCAATTAAAACTTGACAAAGTCATCCCTGTTTTTGAAAAGGGTGATCCTAATTGTATTGACATTTATAGACCTACACTGTATCTTTATCCTGTCTTGTTCTTCCAAGTTTTTTGAAAAATGTGTTCATGCCTTTACCATTAAATTTCTGGATAAAAACAATATCTGAGTATACCAGAACCGCTAAAAGTTACACAAAAACTAATGGATATGAAGTATTGTACTGAACCTGGACTTTTTGAAGGATATATATCTTTTAAACCTTTTCGAAAATTCTGTAGTTTAACTTGAGGAATAACTATATATTTAAATTTGATACTAACTCATTTAAAAGTTTGAAGCCAAAAGGTAATACTAAACATTTTAAGAGACCAAACCACGAACTGCTCAAGCTCTCCCTGTCAATTTGTCTATGTACTACTGTAATCTCTGGCTTATAAACCACGGCTTAAACGTAAATTTTGACCCCCCCAAAAAAAAATAAGTAAGCATCATCCTGCCCCAGAACTACCTCGTCTGCTGTCCCAGATGTCAGACAACTTGTCCGGGGGACAACTCGACGGTTCGGACAACTCGGCAGGTTGTCCGTTCAAACGTAAGACAACTTGACTTTTGATCAGTCAACTCGAAGGGTGGATGGTAAATCCTCATGTCTCAGGCGTGCAGCTGACCGCAAATGGGGCTGTTCAGCATGGGGGGACGATTGTATTGTACTGACTGGGCATGCACAGGCGTCCCCATCGGTACGGGATGGGGTGGGCTGGCAGACTATTTAATTTAACATGGGCGTCTGTTAAATGAATGTGTATTATTAATCATTTAAACCTAATTATCTTTTTATAACCCTGTATTTTTCTTTTTGTCTTGTTGTGCCAGTGAAAATGTGTATAGTAAAATAGAGTTAATAAAAATAAATCTTCAGAACATTCATTCATATAAACTGTCCAGGTCTAGAAATATTTTTTTTTTAAACTGTCAATCATTTTAGATGTGTCTGACTCTATAAAATGACCACTAACAAAATGTAAAAACCATAGTTTATCAAAAGCATGTTTTACCACTTAGTAATTAAAGGTATGCTATTTCATTGTTGGATTTGAACTAAATCTACAGGCAACTTTTTTTCCATAACTCGAAAGTCAGAGTATACAGTGCTTATAAATAATAATAATAATAAACAGCATTTAAAGACGCTCTACTTAGTAAACTAAATCACAGCGCTTACAAATCATTATGTACATGTACATGAAAATAAATAAATTAAATGAAAAATTGAATGAAATGAAAGCCACCTGTAATGCAATACATTGATTAATGTTGAAATAGATATGTTTTTATCATTTTCTTGAATTTGTCGGTTGATTTGGCATTTTGGATTGAAAGTGGTAGACTGTTCCACTCCTTTGCTGCAGTGACTGTGAAGGTTCTGTCACCAGCCTTGTTGTGGGTGCGTGGGAAAGTCAGCCGGAAAGGGTTAGGGTTGGACTGTAGGTTTGGTCTTGAAGAAATATAATGTAGAACGCCATTTAATCTGGTGACTGGTTGTGGAATAATTTGTAAACCGAAAGTAATAACTTGTATCAAATTCGCTTAGAGATGGTAACCAGTGTAGTGACTGCAGCAAAGGGGTGGAATCCTGTCTTCGGTGTATTTGAAATTTTGACCAAATATTACGGGTATTTATTGACCCGCTGTCAAAACGCTGGAAAATAACTGCGCTGAAAACGCACACAATGCGTGATCTATACCAGCTGCATTGTGAGCGGCTTTTAGCTCTATTGTCCACAAGGCTCAAAGTCCAAACATGCTTGTACTCTAGTCTCTGTTCAAGGTTCACGCAACCTAATTTTGGCAATAGCTTTGTTAGTCTCTTAAAACAGCCGTCCATGCGTCCATGGACCGAACACCATGTTTTTGTTTCAACAAAAATTTAAGTCTAGTTCTTAATACTTCTTCTTCTTCTTCTTCTTATCCCCGGCGATTGTCCGGTAATAAAGACACACTTCCAATGCTCATATAAACTTGAAACTTTACACATAGTTAGATATCCATTAGGAGAAGAAACCGCTTTAGTTACGTCATGATGACGTCATCAGGTGTTGAGTTACATTAAATAAAAGTTTAATATTTGAAAAAATCATAAGTCCTGAACCACACAATGGATTTCAACAGTCACTACATCATCAGAGAGGTCTTTTACAATTCAACAAACACTACACAAAAGTTGACCCCATTCGACCTTGACTTCAGGTTCAAACCGGAAGTAGAAAATTTCAAAAACTCATATCTCAAGAACAGTTTCTACTTCAACCAAAATGTTTACATCAGATTGTAGGTTCTTGAGCCTTCTCAAACTTTTGCACAGAGATAATACCAATTGGACCTTAAATTCTGGTCAAAATCGGACGTTATAGCCCACGTAAGTGTGACCTGCATTTAAACTGTGCATAATGCAAAAGCACTGTGGCGGGCTGTTCCGCTCCACTGACCACAATGTACATAGTTAGGCTGCGCATTATAGCAAGGCTCTATGGGCTGTGTTAGTCTAATCCAAATGTGAGCATTTTTGTCAGCCAACAAAAGACACACTTCTCAAGATCATACAACCTTCAAACTTCGCACATAAAATATAGTTATCCCTTCACGTGATGAGGTCATCAGGTGTTGAATAAAGATAAAATAAAGTTTAATATTTGAAAAAAAAATCATATTTTGTGAACCGTGCATTGGATGTTTACAATCTATACATCTAAAAGGTCTTATTACACTTAGCACACATTACACAAATGTGATCCCGTTTGATCTTGACTTCCGGTTAAAACCGTTTGTTGAAGTTTATAGATTCAAAAAATCCTTACATCTTTACCAAACTCCTGAACCACAAATTGTATGTTTACAATCTGTACATCATTGTACAAGTGTCCATTAACTTTACAGACGCTAAACAGAGTGTGACCCAATTTGACCTTGACTTCCGGTTTAAACTGGAAGATAAAGTTTTATATTGAAAAAAAACTTAACTCCTGAACCACACATTATATTTGTATACTCTATATATATCACCAGAAGGGTCTTTGAAAACTTAACAATTGCTACATAAAGTGTGACCTCATTTGACCTTGACTTCTGGTTCAAACCGACAGTTTGACTTTAATATTTGAAAAATTCATTAACCACACAAACGTTTCAGACTTAGCACATACTAAACAATCTCAATGTCTGGATTAGAAGGACGTCGCGATGACGTCATCATTTTTTCAAGTTAGGCTTATTTCAAAAATGTTACTTTGAAGACAATGTCTACCAAATTTCCTCTGATTTTTTTTTCACCAGCTCTCTTAAGTTGGTCACGTGTCTTCCGAAAACCTTGTTTTGTTTGAACAAAAACTTATGTCTAGTTTATAGCTAAAATAGTACAAGATCTTAAACTGTTGAAAAATAAACATAATATAATACCTGATTCCTACTAGACGAGAAACTATTAACCTATGGTTTGAATGGAATCGTCCAGTAATTTTTCTCCAACGTTTTTATTTATTTTGAATTTAATAACAAGAATCGATTTGTGTGTTTTTTATTCTAAACTCAATTTGAATTACTGAGCAGAGGCAGTTCAGTTACAATGTGCATCAATGTTGTATTTCTGTACTATAATATCCCGTGGTATAAACGGTTGAATTTGAATATGCATTTTATTGAAGGCTTCTGTGTTTCTGACCAATCAGAGTGTTCCGTCCACTTCTGGACTAATTCGCCATAGGGTACGGTGTACAAACCGATGAACAAGATTCCCAAGTCTGTGATCGTAGGCTGATGACGGAGGTTAATCCACAAGAGGGCGCTATTTCAGGCAATAATGTATTGGCTATCGGGTAGACTACTAAAAGCCACGATCGCAGACTTGGAACCAAGTCTAATGACAGTGTTGCCTCAAGAAGACAAAGATGACTTCAGTTCATCGTAGCCAGAGGAAAAATCAAACTTTTCAAAGCAAGTAAAAAATGCGTTCAAGTCATCTGGCAGGGCATCATTCAAATTTGGCAGGTTGATTCATGGTCGATTATGTAGATCAGGAGATGTATTGGCAGCAGCCATTGACTTTATACCTTGCCAAGCAGCACAACAATTACCACCTGTTAATTTAGACTCATCTTTGTTCTTGTAAGTCTGCTTGGCTCGTCTTATGGCCACTTTGACCTCTTTATTTACTCTCTTTCTTCAACTTTTCCTTGGTAAAAGATCCTTTTTCTTGTTTAAGACATTCTTCAATTCCTTTGTGAACCACAGGTTTTATGTTAGGAAAGATTGTGATCAGTCTTGATGAAATTACAGAGTCCACCAAAATTAAAAGGAGGAGGTAACGACGCCCACAAGTACAACATGTGTCCTGTAATATTTGCCATTCAGTGCATTCAAAGCACTCTTGCAAGTAAAGATTGCCGTCTTTGGTCCAGTGCTTCACAGTTTTTACCACTCGTTGGCAACGCTGGAACACAGATTTATAAACTGGTGCAAAAGTACACTGTCGGCTGATCCAAGAGGAGGCAGGGGTAAAGATTTATATGCAGAGGGAATGGAGCCGTAGCACAAATCAAGAATTTGTTGTCAAACGTGTGGGGCATGTGACATATAGTTGATAGCCTAGCAGATGTCTATGGTGTTCCATATCTGCCGTCGCCCGTCATCCGTCGCCCGTCGTGCGTCGCCCGTCGCCCGTCGCCCGTCGTGCGTCGTGCGTCGCCCGTCGTCCGTCGCCTCTTGCTCTATATTGTATCCCATTTCTGCCATTTGCCAGTTCCATATATGCCATTTTTCGTCGTCCGTCGTCCGTCGCCCGTCGCCCGTCGCCCGTCGCCCGTCGCCCGTCGCCCGTCGCCCGTCGCGCGTCGTCCGTCGTGCGTCGCCCGTCGCCCGAAGTTAAGACCTCTCAGTACAGGCATAGAGCAAGAAAGAAGCTCACGGCCTGATCCACTATAAAATAGGGGAACTACAATTACAGAGGGGAAAGATACTTACACATTTAAAAAAAAAAAAAGGGAAAACACGTGAGACTAATTTAAACAGATGTGGAGTCTATGACAAGCCCCCATTGTTAGAATTACACCGCGACCACATAGAGGGAGGTATGGTGGCCCTGAAGGGACATCGAACATAAATATTTACGTTAATATTCACGATTTTTACCCAAAATCGCAAACCCAGCCATCCGTGAATATTTGCTGGCACAGTATTGGGCCCGAAATAGCAAGCCGCGTATTCGCAGAATGGCCAGCCGCTTATTCAGAATATTAGAACACAAGCAATACAGGGAGGTGACAAATGGCTAATTTGGCTCGTATCTGTCGGCTTTTTTGTATTATTTAGCGGGTTTATTTTTCTTTGTTTAATGTTTTCCAAGTACTTTTAGCTATCACATGAAAATCTAATATTTTAATATTCCTTCGGATTAAATAACGGATTCGCCAACAGAAATGAGCCAAATGAGCTATTTTGTCACCTCCCTGTACTGCATGTGTTCTAATATTCTGAAATTCGGGCCCAATACTGTGTTAGCAAATCGTGAATATTTACGTAAATATTAACGTTAATATGCTAGATGACCCTTCAGGCTATATCTTCTTTTATACAACACGGTTTTATTTTAAAAAAAACTTAATATTTACAATCAATATTGATTCTTAGTTAGGTGAATTATAATAAACTAGAATGCCGGCTTGAATGTTGATAAATTTGTGTACACTGGTTACTTTTGACTTGGCTTAATTTGACTTATTGGTTATTGAATATCGACAATTTATAACACTACTTTAGAAAATAGAATTAGATGGTCTCTGATAACTGGTCTCTGAGTAGCTGAGTATTCCGGTGATATAGTTGTTGGCGACGGGCGACGGGCGACGGACGACGGACGACGGACGACGCGCGACGGGCGACGGGCGCGACGGGCGACGGGCGACGGCAGATATGGAATTCCATAGATGTCCTATCAGCACCAGGGTGAATGTACACAAGTAGACAAGTTGAGGAAATTCCCTCGGAATATTAAATGGGCGTAGCGAAATGAAAAGAAGTTCAATGTCTGGGGTGCATATTTTTTCCCTAACAATAACTGTGTAACACCATTTCTCATTGGTATAGAAATACACACCACCACCAAGTCTTTTCCTTGTAATTTGTTTATCTCTATCAAGTCTAATTGGAGATCCAAAACCATCTACATGTATGTGCAGATCCTTACATGGAATTTGATTGTTTAACCATGTCTCAGTGAAGGCGAGGATACTGGAATTTCTACACTCGTGCATGTAATTAACTGAGGCTTGAAGCTCATCCATTTGGGGTCGCAGGGAACGGACATTGGACATTAATATCGTTGGAAGAGGCAGTGTACCAACTCAACTTGCTGCAGTTTCTTTAGTTTTCTCCTCACACCTCCTCTCGTTCCCCTTTTCTTCCTCTCCTCTCCCAATGATGCTCAATAGTGTCAGTTATCTGAATACCCTTGGGGAGTATTTCAGAAGGAAAGTCAACAAGTTGAAGATCCAGCAAACCAACAGCACCCTGCTGTAGGCTCAGACTCACGTGTGTAGCGGTAGCCATTTTGTTGTCCATAACCATATCAGGACAAACACATCATAGTCCAGGCATTTCGTGAAAAAAATAGGGTCAACCTCGGACAAATTGCAACAGAAAGTCTGTCAACTGTTTTATACCCAGAAATATGTCCTCTATAACATATCAAAACTCTTAAGGAATCCTGGTGGTGGAAGGTTCCATGGCGGCCATTTTTAAAAATGGCCGCCAAAAAACTGATATTTCCCTATATCTCCACTTCTAAATAACATAGAGCTTTGATTTCAAGTGCAAAATATACATTTTCACTGACAAGGAATTAAATGAAACACATTTCAATATGCAAAACCTTGCCAAAAAGCAGAAATGGTAGCCATTTTCCAAAATGGCCGGATAAAACAGATACTTACTTATACATCTCCGCTTCTAAATAACATCGAGATTTGATTTTTAAGTGCCTTAACAAGACTGGCATGGTCTGGGCTGATGCAGCTAGTGCATCATGGTGACCACCCCGGGAAATAATCCACATGAATCCAAGCGATGTCACGTGCATCTATTCCACACTGAAGTCTGTGTGTGAGCATGCTCGTCGCCATGGTGTTATGCCCATCATCAACTTTGACCAACCACTATGGTGGAAAGCCCTCATGATCATCGAGACTGAGCCCGCAGGAAGTGTCTTGAATGACATAGTCTTGCACCTGGGGGGCTTTCACACATAAATGAGTTTCTTGGGAAGCACCGGCACCTCATGGCTGGATCAGGACTGCAGGAAGTCTTGGAGCTAATTGTATGCTGACAACGCGGTGGTACACAATGATGACAGGCAAGGTATTGCACAAGCAGTACGAGGACATCCCCTTGTTTAAGCAGCACTGAATGCCTTGATTTTGTCAAACGTACTTGGTGTGCCACTTCCTCAACCATCTGCAGAGCCACATGAAGTGGAGGAGACCAATGAGGCTTGTCACTAGATGATGAGCCTACGACAGACGGAACTGGAAACACGACAGACGGAACTGGAAACACTGATCTTGATGAACTTGCTGCCCTCTACAAGAACCTGATGGAAGGTTCCATGTCTGCAGAGGAGCTCTGCCAAGCTGATGTGTTAACCAGGATCAAGGAGCTCCTTAGGGCCCAAACCAAATCATCTAAGTCCTTTAGGACTGCCACACTCTGGCTACAGTACATGCAGATGGTGGACATATTACGGAAGTTTGTCGAGCAGAGCGCATTAGCAACTGGGCGTTGCACCTTGAAGCTGTATCAGAAATGCTCCTCTACCAGGCAGCATCTGGGCACAACCTCTACACCAAATCAGCCCACCCCTATGTGCAGCGGATGAGCTAGCTCAAGGATGAACATCAAGATGTGTACCAACGATTCGAAGAAGGGTAACATGTTGTAAGAAGAAGTGATCGCCTATGGGCTGGTATGTCCGTAGATCTCACCATCGAACAGGTCCTGATGAGGAGTGTGAAGACCAGCGGTTACCTGACGAGAGGGCTAGGCATGACAGAGCAACAGCCTCTCATATAGCTGCTCTCCATCCTGCCTGTGCTGATGTTAGCAATGCTTTGCAGCAGCTCACAGGTGTCAACTACAACACTGGTGAACAAAACAAGGACATGACAAAATGCTAGACAAGCACGCGACATGAAAGCCACACATGCAATTATCAGCTATCGGCAAGAGAGAACATCTGCACGCTTCAGCTCAGATCCGAGATTGCGCAGCATCTCGACAGGGGTGCATGCAACCAGCACAGTCAATGTGGACTCAGCGAAAACTGTTGGAACATCTATCTTGACCAACATGGATGGACGAACTGCTGCTGATTACACATTCAAGAGAAAGGATCAGGCCATCACCTTGGCTGCAAAATCGGCAGGTAAGAGTGATGGTGAGGCAGTACAGGTGGATCCCAAGCATCTGGAGTCTGTGACCAAATATGAGCTGTGGAATTACCCACCAGCTCTGTTTGATTCTACACTGCTGCTCCCACAGCCACAGAAGCCAGTGCTAGCAGATGCTATCTGGACACTCCTGACACACGATGCACCAGGAATCACAGGCCAAGTTGGATGGTAGGGCACTAGTCCAGCGCATTCCATGGGCACGTGGCTCAACATACAAAGGTATCTGCACGCAATACACAGAGTATTTCACAAAGAAGTATGGACAGCGCATTCCATGGGCACGTGGCTCAACATACAAAGGTATCTGCACGCAATACACAGAGTATTTCACAAAGAAGTATGGACAGGCAACAGTCGTGTTTGATGCCCATTGATGGTACATCCACAAAGGACACAACACGCCAGAGACGTACGAGAGGGAATGCTGGAGCAACGGTGACGTTTGATGAAGATAATCCAGGTCACAATGAAAAAGGAACAATTCCTGGCAAACAAGACAAGCAAGCAGCGCCTCATCAACATGCTCAGTACCAAACTACGGGCACAGAACTGCCAGACACTTCATGCTGCAGGTGACGCTGATCTCCTCTTAGTGCAGAAGGCAGTTGAGTCTGCAGCCACCACCGAGTGCAGAAGGCAATTGAGTCTGCAGCCACCACCGATACTGTGCTGATCGGAGATGACACAGATCTGCTCATCCTGCTCATCTACCACACCACCCTCAAGTTATGTGACCTGTTCTTCCAACCCGAGCCAAAGAAGAATGTGAAGAAACGGTGGTCTGGAACATGAAGTCTGTCAAGCAGCAGTTAGGCCCCGATGTATCACAGCACATCTTCTTCATGCACGCTTTCCTTGGATGTAATACTTTCCCCTGCGTGTGGCATTGGTGAGGGAGCTACCCACAACAAATTCAAAACCAGTGCTCACTTCCGTGAACAAGCCAATGTGTTTGACAGACAGGCAACGTCCACTGATGATGTTGTAGAAGCAGTGAGAGAAAGCCCTGGCATGCCTGTACAATGGGAAGCCTGGAGAGTCACTGGAGAGTCACATAAATTGCAGTTTGTTTTATACAACAGGAACCCTAATTTAGATAGTTTTGGCCAATAAGTTCAGTGTATTAAAATAGTTGACACATAAGAATAATGCTTGTTGGTCCGGTTTAGCTTATTGAAATGTCTGTCATTGGATTCCTGGCCCCAGAAAATGTATGTTTAGCACTTAAAATTAAAGCCCAAAGTCATTTAGAAGCGGAGATATTGGTAAATATCAGGTTTTTGGCGGCCATTTTGGAAAATGGCCGCCATGGAACCTTCCACCACCAGGATTCCTTAAGAGTTTTGATATGTTATAGTGGACACCTCCAAGAGCATAAAACAGTTGAGACACTTTCTGTTGCAATTTGTCCGAGGTCATATCAAATAATGCCTGGACTATCAGAACACTCGCAATCAGTGCTGCTAAATACATAGTTTTGCCGTCATCCATGTTCATAACCAAACATGTAGTTGACTTCCACACAGCAGGAAACAAAAGTAGATAAACAATAGATCACCAAACGCAGCAAAAAAAACCCAGATAAAACGGAGTAAAAATATGGAGCTGACCAAAAGACGATGGTCGCCACTTGTGCAGTGCCTCTTAATCTTAATCAGCCTTCTGACATTAAACCAATATCAAATTGTCAACACACTTTGTAATGGACAATGATGTCTTGTTGGTGAGCACTGTTTAAAAAATAGGCAGCATTGTTGATCATAGCTGCGAAAGCTACTGGGTCAAGTTTCGTACCCTGTGGTACTCCACACTCTTGGTATGGGAGTCTAAAAGAAAGCCCCTTGTATTTTACTTATTGCTGCCAAGGAAGAGGGAACTCCGATATTTGAAAAACTAATTAATTTCCTATTTGCAATACCATGATCAACCCGATCAAAGGCTTTCGAGAAGTTTCCCTTGTGGTTTATTATTTGACATTTGAAAAAAAAAAATTGATCCCCTTATTAAAAGGTGATCCCTCTGCTGCTGCTTCACAGGATGTATCATAAACTTTTTTGTGATCCCTGGCCATACGGCAGTTACAGGGTGAATGGCTCCTGACTGGCTGGCATCCCAAACAAAGGTATTGACAAAATAAGGAGGCCGCCAACATAGGGCTAGTTAGCTCAGTTGGTCGAGAACCAGCACGTTAATCTAGAGGTCGCAAATTCAAGTTCCGCTCTAGTCAATTTTTTTGGTATCCGCATGACTGTAGAATGTATTCTGATATCCACAAGACAATGTGTGGTCGATTCCCAAACTGACTCTTGTCCAAATGGGCTCACATTGTGTGTAGTGTTTCAAGAGCTACGAGATGCTCTGCAGTTTTTGCAAAGTAGTCGGTCAGTGCAACAGAACCAAAGTTTTGACTTCACAAAATGGCGGACGGTGTTAGTCCACGAAGTAAAAGAAAAACCACACAATTACGAGGCGTATTTGTGTGGATCATTAAGAAATGAAACATCTTTCCAACCATGTTCATTTCATATTAATTGCCTTCAAATGCTTTTTATAGCCCAAAGCGCCCATACCAAGGCACGTGCCCCTTTAACTCACAATTCATGGGAAGCTTAGACTTATCATCAATATCATTCATCATTATGACATACCAAATTCTTGCATACTTTTTCTACAAAGGTGATTTTTAGCTGTTCCGACCTACTGTCGGAACAGGTATTGTTTTCGTCGAGATTTTTATTTTTTATCTTATTATTTGTTTCTGCCTAAATCCCATTGCATTTACACACGTTTTTTGTTTACGCCTAATATTCTAAAGTGTAAATATGAAAGAGATAGATCCTATAACACTATAAGGTATTATAAGAAATCCCTCATTTTGATTTTTTTAAAGATAAAACCGCAGTAGCACATGTAAAATACATTTTTTTATTGAAAACTCTGAGATATTTGAGCTGAAGTAAACAATATATTCTTTTTTCACGTGAAAAAAATATTATGGTTCCAAAAACTTTTATTTTTAATAGAAAAACTCAATTTCCGTTCTTTCGGCATAAAATACAGTTCTAATTTTAGTTCATTATATTTGATTATTTCAAAATGGATATTACTTCATACGGATTTTATCCACGAAATAACCATAAGAAACATTTGTATGGATAGTTCCTCACCAAATGCTTACTTTACCTATAAAATACATAGTTAGTGCATGCTGTGTACTTGCTAATATATAAAACAATATTAATAACAGTACAAAAATACATTTTGTAAAGTTCTTACTCACAACGAGTTTATTTCACAGAGAAAACCAAAGTTTCCGAGACTTGGCATTTACAAACAGTAAAATAACAATAGTTACGCTAAAAAAACATACTTTTGATTACAACTTGAGCAAATCATAATTTTTAATAAGATTTTATGTTTTATTTGTATATGCACCTGGCATTATCTATCAAACAACACAATATGCAGTATTTGACCAATTGGCGTAGGCCTACCCGACACAGGCCACAGAGCAAGCAAAATCATAACATGAAGTCAATAAATCAGTTGTTAAAATTTATTAAAAAGTTACGATGAATTTATGACAGTTACGTAGTTAAAGATAACCTAAGAGACATCGTTCAAAACATAACATGAAGTCATTTGGGCGTACACAACACAGCACATGGAACAAGTCAATGCAGACAGGAAAGGTACGCCAATTGGCTGGCGTACCCAACACAACCCATGGAACAAGCAAACACACATAACACGAAGTCAATGCAGACAGGAAAGGTACGCCAATTGGCGTACAAGAAACAGAAGGTACGCCAATTGGCGTACCCAACACAACCCATGGAACAAGCAAACACACATAACACGAAGTCAATGCAGACAGGAAAGGTACGCCAATTGGCGTACCCAACACAACCCATGGAACAAGCAAACACACATAACACGAAGTCAATGCAGACAGGAAAGGTACGCCAATTGGCGTACCCAACACAACCCATGGAACAAGCAAACACACATAACACGAAGTCAATGCAGACAGGAAAGGTACGCCAATTGGCTGGCGTACCCAACACAACCCATGGAACAAGCAAACACACATAACACGAAGTCAATGCAGACAGGAAAGGTACGCCAATTGGCGTACCCAACACAGAGAAGGGTACGCCAATTGGCGTACCCAACACAACCCATGGAACAAGCAAACACACATAACACGAAGTCAATGCAGACAGGAAAGGTACGCCAATTGGCGTACCCAACACAACCCATGGAACAAGCAAACACACATAACACGAAGTCAATGCAGACAGGAAAGGTACGCCAATTGGCGTACCCAACACAACCCATGGAACAAGCAAACACACATAGCACGAAGTCAATAGAGGCAGGAAAGGTACGCCAATTGGCGTACCCAACATATAGCCCATGGTAAAAATAAAAAAATAATGAAAAAATCAATGATATCATAATGGATACATTAATAACGGTTATTAACTGCTTGTACATGCACATTTTGAAATTTAGGCAAACTAAATTTTAAAAAACGTTTAGCGTCCTGCCTTTTTCACAAGGGAGGATGAGGGCCTTTCCCCCAAAAATGGCCGCCCGATACATTTTTCAAGACAACCGGTCGGGCTATTTTTCAAGATGGCATGCAGAAAATGAGACCAAAATGATGACACTATGCAGAACCGAACATCTCTTCTGCGCAATTGCACCACAAATGACATGACTAATTAATTTAGGCAAGTCATACGAGACATTGCACTGCTCGACAAACTTGTTTTTGTCAAATTGTCTAATATATTTTAAGAGTAAATCCATATGTAAATACGCCTGTTTAAAACAACAATTTGTTTCTTGATTCCAGACCAACAAAATTGGAAATGAAACACATTTTCTTTACAATTGATAAAGACATCGTACTCGTTTGGTAATTACTCAAAATATATAGGCCTATTAGCATAAAAACTTAATTGGTAACGAGCAATGGAGAACTGATAGTATAAAACATTGTGAGAAACGACTCCCTCTGAAGTAACTTATTTTTTTTAGAAAGAGGAAATTTCTCACTAAATAGAAAACAACTGAAGCCTTTTTCAGGCATATTATGAAAGCACACTATTTTGTACAACAAGGGTGTTTTTTCTTTCATTATTTTCTTGCAACTTCGATGACCAATTGAGCCCAAATTTTCAGTTTTTTATTTTATGCATATGTTCGGATACACCAAGTGAGAATAATTGTCTTTGACAATTACCAAACGTGTCCAGTGCCTTTAAAAACTAAACATTTGTTCCCATGTGACATTCTATATTTTAATTTAATATCTTCCAGCCGATCGGCCATAAAATAAAAAGCTGAGATCACTGAATATCTAGTTAAATATTTTACATGTTGTCAAGTTCAGAATATTTATGTCTCAGCTCTCTTTTAGTGGATTTACTGAGGCAGCCTCTGGAAGACACCTCAAAACCCCACAGAATAACACACTATGGGCAAATCATCTGTGTAGGGTCTGCTGTGTTTTCCAGTACCCACATACCGTACCACTCTTTCCACTGCATGAGCCAAGAACCTTTTAACCACTGAACTTGCACTGATGATGGCGTCTTTGATAAAACCCTACCGATGAAAGTAGAGCCACAAGATGACCCGTCTCAATGGATGACCTTGTGCTCTCAAGGAAAACATCTCTTTGGATTTCCTTTCCTTGGGTGCCGATGGTTACCTGAAGTAATGATAATAAACACATATAAACTAAAGTTCATTGATCTTATTATTCTTTTTGTTTAATATTTTCCTTAGTTATTAATTGGGTGACCATTTAAATTGAATTAGGCAGGAAATCTATTTAATCGCTTTTTTTCGTGTGAACCGTTAAAATTCGTAGAACTATATTGTTTGACTTTACACATAATCACAATTTTCGGGCTTATGGACTTCAAAAATTAATGGTAGGCCTAAATATAACATGCACAATTACCAAGCAAAAAGTTTTCACTTGTATTTTAGTGATTTGATTCATTAGACTACCAATGATTGTACATTTATTGACAAGGGCAATGTCGTGACCATGTTAGAACTTAGAAGATTAAAATTATTTTTGCCAAAGGTTTGAACATATATAAGAAAACTTGGCTTACGAACACTCATACAATGATAGATATCTATCTTTTAAATAATGTAATGTTTAATTTCCATTGTAAAAAAACGTCGGACAAACCTTTGGAAATTCCTTGGACATATGTTTTCAATGGCCTACAGTGAGTTGCGACGGGGTCTGATCACTCTCACTCCCGCCAGCAATATGACTATCTATGTGCCCTTGTAGTTGTAGTTTGCACTTAGACCATGATGTTGGTGTCTCGGGAATCTTTATTATATAAATGACAACAAAGGCACAAAAAAGCATGGATTTTTGATTTCAAGTATTAAACTATATTCTACACAAATGCGTCTTTGGAGCGTCGTGGCCACGTGTGGAGTGTCGTGATTGAGTCATTAAAGGCATTCGAAACTTGTAGCCTTCGTTCAGCAGAAGGTCTCTATTCAGTGCTGGCATTGGCAAGTATACCTTTTCCATCAGGGAAGGCTCTACCCAATGTACACATGTACTTGATGTACATGTAAACACATGTGTATGTGTGTTTAAGTACTAGAGTAGGCTGGCTACAATACTCGATTGAAATTGTATTACATTTATTTATGCACTTTGACCTTGCAATAGAGAAACTGCATGTAGGCCTGTGCACCGGGCGCGCGGTATTTGAAACGCTCATTAAATATGCAGCAATTTATAACTGCTGAAAGTATAGCATGTTGAAGTGATGGATGGCCATACGAATAGTATACATGATCCATGAACACATGTTCACCTCTCTTTATTGTGAACACCTATCAGTGAATTAGGCCTACATATAAGATGCATTAAATTATATCTAGCTATGGAACGTTGTTGTGAATAGTATTGTGGTGAAAAGTCCCCTCTCACCAGGACTTAATATAAGTTTCCTTTTGTTTATAAATATATTTAACTTAGTCCTTGTTTATTATTTAAGGTTTACAAGACCAGTGCAGGAATGATTAAATAATGAGGATTTATTTGAGGTGCTTTTAAAGTAAAATGGAGTTTATGGGAGTCAAAGGGAAAGTATACCTTTTGTTTTATAAACCGTTCGATTGTTTTGATCCTATATAAATGTAGATACTACAATAATCTGTAAAAAAAAAAAACAAGTAAGTTTTTATTTCCATTAATTTTAATAGTGATTACACGGCCCTTAAAACGATAACGCACTGTGAACGTGTAGATTTCCACTTGTACACATGTAAATGTACATACATGTACATGTACACGTATAAAAATATTGACTGCTTATGAGGGGCACAGTTAAAATTATAGGCCCAAGGTGATGTCAAAACCATGACTATATGCCCATTAATATATCCATATTAATGGATGCTGTCAATCCATTTCAGAAGAATCTTTATTATTCGGTATATAAGAACAGTAGGCTGGCTACAATACTCGATTAAAATTGTATTACATTTATTTATGCACTTTGACCTTAAGTTGCAATAGAGAAACTGCATACGTAGGCCTGCACAGAGGGCGCGCGGTATTCGAAACGCTCATTAAATATGCAGCAACTTAAAACTGTTGAAAGCAAAGATCGTATAGCGCCGTTGAAAGTATGATAGCATGTTGGATGGCCATACGAACACTATACATGATCCAAACAGTCTTGAGTTCACCTCTCTTTATTGTGTACACCAGTGAATTAGGCCTACATATAAGATGCATTAAATTATATCTAACTATGGAACGTTGTTGTGAATAGTATTGTGGTGAAAAGTCCCCTCTCACCAGGACTTAATATAAGTTTCCTTTTGTTTATAAATATATTTAACTTAGTCCTTGTTTATTATTTAAGGTTTACAGGAACAGTGCATGAATGATTAAATAACGAGGATTTATTTGAGATGCTTTTACAAGTAAAATGGAGTTTATGGGAGTCAAAGGGACAGTATACCTTTGGTTTTTGAAACCGTTCGATTGTTTTGATCCTATATAAATGTAGATACTACAATAATCTGTGAAAAAAAAAATTGATAATTTCAAAAGGTGGTCGCGTTTTTTAGATATCGCCGAAAATCTGGGGCGAACAATTACGTCAACACAGGAAGTAGTTGGAAAACACAATCTGAGAAACGTTTTTGCAGCATCTTCTCTGAGATTAAAATTTGGGGGGATGAAAATTAATATCTTTTTCGATAGCCACGTTTCTTCGAAGTGAAATGTTTCTCAAAATGCTTTATACTGTCGAAAGTTACTGTACTTACTAACCAATTAAGTTTTTAGTGCCATTGATTGTAATAGTGATTGACACGGCCCTTTGAAACGATAACGCATTGTTGAACAGACATCCATGTACATGTAGATTTCCACTGATGCAAAAGTCATGTGTACATGTACATCATGCATGGAGCGCCAATTTCATAAAGCTGTTAAGCAGAAAGTACTGCTTTTAAGCAAAAAAATGAGTGGCGCACCAGTTGCAACAATGTAAACTTTATGGAATTTTGGCTGGTAACCAGTAAGCGCTTGCAGGCTTTATGAAATTGGGCCCCAGGAAGTAGTCTGGCTACATTGTATTACATTTATTTATGCACTTTGACCTTACACTAGAGAAACTGCCTGTAGGCGGCCTAGGTGGTGCACAGGCGGCTGGGGGGGGGGGGGTGGGGGCGCAGTATTTAATTGAGCACACATCAATTTTGTATTTAGAGAAAGTCAGTCGTCGGTTTGTTTGTTTGTAAAGTGCGCGTCGGTAGGTTAGGCCTAGATAGTAAAGTGAAGATGCCTCGCCAAAAACACTCATGGTTCGAAAAGGTGAATGACAATGTGTTGGTCATGTGTTCCAACTCGATTACTGGCAAGGGAGCAAAACCTCTCAACAAAAAACTGGAGAACCTTATGAGGCGCCGAAAAGGTTGGCTGTGTACACTTAGTAGTACTACTGATAGGTGCAGGCAACCCCAGCTCATCCCCGAAAACCGACATGATCAAGGTAAGACTAAGACTAAGAAGAGTAGACCCTTCCTCACTTCACTTAACTTCACTTCACTTTTTTTCCCACACAATCATGACATTGACAATGAATATGAAATGTATAAACGGTTACATTTAGTTATTATAGTGAACATGTAATGATGTCGGGGCCAGACAACATTCCTATGCTGTTGCAACTATTGGCCAGCGGACCACTGTTAAGGGAGAGCACTGTTTATCTTGACCATTGGAAAATACATTTTCACACAATGATATTGAAGAACAAAAAAAAAACATAAATACAATGTGTTTAAATTTAAAAAAAATTAAAAAAAAATTTAAAAAATGGTTATGCATTTTAAATTAAATTATTTGTTTATTACAACATTCATTCATTCATTTATTACAACAGATGGTCCTTTGCTTGGTGAGTCGGTGTTTGGTCTGGTTCTTGGGCACCACAGAATGCCCAGTGGCATCACTTGGGCATTGTCAGCCAACAACAAAGACTGTCTCCTTGTAGACAATGATAAGCCTTGGAAAGGAGATGGTGGGGAAATAGAGGGGAGAAACTGTATGGGAGTCGACAACTGCAAATAGAGGTTGAGTGTCCTGCAGCAGCGCTACCACTCGTCCGAAATGACATCAAGGACCAAGAAAGCCCAGCAGCCTCCTAAACAGCCTCCTAAACCAGCACTCAGACAGTGACATAGACACTCCTCAGCAATGGGAAACCCCTCAATGGGATTCAACTGCCAGCGTCACCTATATGATGATGATCAGGAATCGCCCTACAGCTTAGAGGAACATTACAGAATTGGTTTTTGCTAACAAAACAGTTGCTGGCAGTGTAACCACTCTATGTAATCCACCATATACATAAACTGACAAACCTGTAGAAGTTTGAGATCGATCGGCCATCTGGGTCACGAGAAAATAGTGAAAAACCGATTACACATTTGTATAAATCATATAGATTCAACAAATGAATAAAACGCTCACTGAGCGATAAACTCCAATCGGAAAATTAGTTTAATTATTCATTTCTCATCAAATATGACAATTCAGACCCTTGCGTTATTTACATTGGAGTGGGTGTGATTGGTACGCCAATTGGCGTACCATTCCCAAGATTTCAAAATTACCATTCCCAAGAGTTAGAATTCAAAATAACCCTTGCGTTATTTACATTGGAGTGGGTGATTGGTACGCCAATTGGCGTACCATTCCCAAGACTTAGATTTCAAAATGACCCTTGCGCTATTTACAGTATCTTTAGTACCCGTACCTTTCTAATAAAGATATCTGGACTTTTAATTGTTACTCATTTATATCAATGACGTTTTGAAAAACCACCCTTGGTACTCCATGGAGTTATTTATCAACCACTGCTTGATTTGCAACATGATTGAACCATGATAATTTTGTATGATTCTGGTATTTATCTTGTACAAATATTTTTTTTTCTTATTAAACGTTAAAACATTCTTAATTAAAATTAAGTCTAATAAAAATTACAATTATTAGGGTAAAATGTTCATTATTCTTTGAGTGATACAAATACTCTTGCATTTCGAACTTTGTCTGGTAAAAAACGTGTTTTTGGCAACTAAAAAATAAAGTACATATTTTTTCTGTAAATTTTGTGTTGTTCATTTTGTTCGGGTTGGATTTAGATTATTATGTAAAAAAACCGCAAACTTGAGTTAGTTCAGCAGTTTATATGAAAGTTTTACTTTTTTCCGAAAAAAACATTTAATAAAATTAAAACAATATTTTTTCCAGGTTAAAATGTTTAAATCTGAACTTCTTATAATACCCTTTTAGTTCTTATCGTGTTCTATATCAAATTGAAGCTTAGAACAGAAACTTAATTACTCTAAATGCAATAAATTTTAAAATTCTTAATTATTTAGCCACTTAACAGTGGGGTGAATATTTAATTTGCCAACCTTGTTAACACCATATCTCCCCGAAGTTTATCCTCGATCGTCAAAATTTTTCAGTTTTACTTCTGGAATACTGTAGATGTGCTTTCTGGCCTAAAATTACGGACGACGTCACAATGACGTCAGTTATTGCGCGTTTTGTATCTGTGTACATACACATAGAATAAAGTGAAAAGAAATCCGACTTCCAGAAACATAATTTTTCAATAAAGCTCAAATTAATGTCCTGGATTACACAAATCTTTTTTTAAACAAGAAAGATTTGATTGACAGTCAGTTTAAAAGCATCGAAACTTATTAAAACATTGTCAGAAGAAAAAAAACAAATTCTCAGTCGAATTTAACGCCATGGAAACTCTGCCTGCAATTTCATGATGTGTTTTTATCTTCCAGTACGCGCTAATCCTCCAATCAGATGCTCGAACCGGAGTGTGATATCAGACGATAACCTACTCCCAGTTTTTATATTGCACTCTGCGTATTGTGAGTGTCAATGCGTCACGCTCCGCATACGGTCAGTGCACAAATTACATTCTAAACTTTGCGCGTGGAAAACCAAAAACAAAAACATAACCTAACCTCATTGACTTAATGAGGCTGAAGATAAATTCGTTATCACACTCGCGCTCGTGGAATACGAAAAAATATAGCGCGTCTGCGTCCCATATCCAACTCGGCCTTCGGCCTCGGCATTCGGCCTCGTTGGATATTTGACGCAGAAGCGCTATATTTTTTCGTATTCCACGAGCGCGAGTGTGATACGAAAATGAGTCAATTTTCTATAGACAACGTATAGATAGGTTGCAGTGTTACGTAAATCGGCCATCTTTACGGGCAGTTTAGAACAAACAGTCGTGCGTTTCGTGTGAGAACGGCTTGCAACACGCGCGCATTTCACGAAACTCATTGCAGGATTGGTCAGTGAACAACGCGGCTGCGTTAATAAGTTGAGCGTTAGACGCACCTGCAAGCCAAAATTTGCACTTTGCCCGTAAAGATGGCGTCTACTGGGAACATAGAGTTATATATAAGAACTAGGGGGCGCACTGGCAATACTGCGTGCACAAACGCGCCGGGACCGCAAGGAGACACGAGCGCCATTTAATTAGAGGGCAAATTTGAGTACGAAGTATACGATGTGCGTATGGTGAATGCACGCATCACGCGCTCGGTGTTTATGTTGTTGTTTTGCGTACAGTAAAGTAACGGTAGTGGTACTTAAAACATGGCCGCACCACCCGCGCGACGAGTCACGCAACTTGGCTAGTGCGCCCTCTAGTTCTTCTATATAACTCTATGACTGGAAACTATCTATAGACAACGACCGGTGCGTTTTCTTTGCGCTGGGAAACCCGTTCGTCGGAAAACCTCAATTTTGGGGGTTCCTTATGCAAACGCATTTCTTCGGGAAATCACAATGTGGCACAAACCAAAATTTGGTGGGGAATGCCTGATTAGGAAAAGGTAAAAAGAAATTAATATAGGGTCAATGTTATAAATTATTTGGGGTGAAGAGCCAAAAATAACAATCAACTCATATCCCATATAAAGTTACTTTTTTAGCCTAACAAGAATAACATCCTCGATCGGTATGAAAAGGCACAAAATTTGTTACAATTATAATTTTAATACAACAGCATTGACCAGGCTTTACAAGAAGCCTGTGCTTTTAATGTTATTTTTGTAAGCGTGTAACCGTTTCTGAAACAGTTGGTTACTCAGTTTAAACCATCTGTTCCATGAACAAAATTTCAAGTAAAAAAACCTCTTAACACAACTGAGCATGTGATCGAAAACATTGCGTCTCCACAGCAGCCCTCTGATTTCGCATTCGACCTTGCAAAATATACGAGCATGCGCAGTCAAATTGTTTTGGAATGCCCCCTAGCGTTCGTTGTTTCTTACAACTATTGCTTCAGGCACAGAGGTAATGAAATCATACAAAGACTGCAAGCCTGTAAATTGGGAGTTATATGTGCTGTGAAAATCGTGGTCACATTTATTACGGTCAGCGTTAAGCGGCACTTTTTAAGTAAATTTGTCAACGTTTATTCGATCCGTACAAGTCAAATGTAAACATTTAACCGGATGATCTGTCGCAATTAACAAAGTAACCGTTACAGGCTTACGTACAAGCCTGCACATTCACGGTTATTTTTTGTAAACTCGTAACCGTTTCTGAAACAGTTGGTGACCCGTTTAAAGCTCGGTTCATACTTCCTGCCAATGCGAAATGAATATTGACAACACTCTGTTTTCGCTGCGAATAATTCACTAGAGTTGAGCACAGCTCATCCGCTGCGAATTATTCGTTGCATATTTGTGTCGTCAATTTTCACTTCGCATTCACAGAAAGTATGAACCGGGCTTAAGAGCAGTTTCATTAATAGTTGCGATAATCGTAACCCTCCAATCCCCCGACGGGAGGATGGAGGGTTACGATTATCGCGGGGGGATTGGAGGGTTACGATTATCGCAACTATTTCATTAACACAATTACGGTACAAGTAAAAAAAAAAACCTGTTTAAACAACTGCGCATGTGTCTTCATTTTTCATTGCAGCATTTTGACTTTGCACAATGACCCTGCAAAGTAATTCATTTTATCAATTTTATGATCAAATGCTTTATACTCAGCATACCATACCACATTCCCTAGTCTGTGCGTTCCTTGTTTGGATCGGCCGTTGCCGTGCATAGGTGATGGATCAGGCTAATGTGCACTTACTGTAGTGTTAACGGTTGGCCGTGCATACATGATGGATCAGGCTAATGAGCATGTACTGGGGTGTGAACGGTTGCTGTGCATACGTTATGGATGAGGCTAATGTGCATGTACTGTTGTGTTAACGGTTGGACATGCTGGCCCATTCTGGCAATTGTGATGTGTGAAGCTATTTATACTGGTTTGGGGGTCCAGATGTTCGGGCCAACAACCAATCAGCATATACGTAGTGCCGAAAACGGTTTGATTGGTCCTTAAGTTTAAAAGGTTAGCCAATGAGCAGGATATATTGGCAAGTCACTTGTTACCTTTTTGGAGGGAAAACATTTTCTTGCTTAGCGTCACTTTGTCACAGCTTGTGATTGAAGCCAAACTTTATAACCCGCCTCCTCCCCTGTTGCTCCACCTTTGAAAGGGCAGTTTTTCGCAGAAAATGACAGAAAATAGTAAATGTCTTATAATTTCATTTGTAGAAAAAATTGTATCACCTAGTTTCTAGTTGTAATGGGCCAAGGTTATGTAATTTTTCTTACGATAGTGCCATCCGTGTTTCGGTCGGGCTATCTTACCTGTCCCCCTCGTTTTCCAACTTGGGGAATTTCTGATGTGTTACTAGGACTGGGATACACTTCTCTCTTTTTATCACTTATAATTAATGGTAAAGTTAAATTTAGGGTGCCCAGCGGTTCCGCCGGGGCCATTCTTCCCCCTCGTTTTCCAACTTGGGGAATAGCATTTTCATGTAGGACTTTTTAAATACTTCATTGATAGGTGCACAGTGTGCATCAGGTGAATGGTTCAGGCAAGGTGCGTGACATGTTTTTGTACTGTATTGGGGTCACTAGACCCCCACAATTTTCATGTGTGGTACACCTGAGCGTGGTTGTCCTAGCTCAGCTGTGTTTATGTTTGTAAGGATGTGGTACCCCTTGGTGCGGCCACTTTGGTAAAAGGGCGTGATTGTCCTTTATGTGGTCACTTTGGTAAGGGCGTGGTAGTCCTTGGTGTGGCCACTGGTATGTTTATGGTTGTCCATTGTTACATGTATGTTTTGTTTGTCTGTCAGCCGGTTTGCCCTATGTACGGTATCCGGCTCCTTGCCATTTTACAAATTGTTGTTTTAAATAGTGTTATTACTTTTGGTTTTAATTACAGGTGCTAATAGCACTTAAATAAATTGCAGTGTCAAGCTGTGGCGGAAATCACATATCACATCGCTTATTGCATTTTTTGTTATCGTCTGAGTATAATTTGGGGCCTTTTACCCAAGACTCCGTCCGGGGGTGACCGTTCACGAAGCAAGGCCAGACAAAGACTCGACAAAGAGAAAGAAGAAGAAGAAAGACAGCGTTACCACCACAGATTTCATGAAAGCCTTTCAAGAGTTTAGCTCTTCATTATCTGCACTGATACGACAACAGTGGGGACACCCTCCGTCATTCGCTGGGGCCAACCCTCCGGACTTCTGCGTTATCCTACCCGGACAGAGCTAGGACCCAGACCACACAGGCCCATGGGATAGCCCTTTCCTTCCAGCAAGGGCTCCGGTGCACTGTCCTTACCGGACAGCAACAGATCCCCTGCAGGGTCAACAGCAGCTATTTCTATCCATCCTTCAATGAACTTTTGGACTTAAATTAACAGTGATCCCACCTTCAATGGCAACAACGACTGCCGCTCTCATGCACCATCACAAGATGGGCTACTCCAATGCGCTATTGTCCGCATACTTCGACTTCCTACTTCCGTTTTCCGTAGAAGGACTGCCGTGATTTCCTGACAGTCCCGCTCATTTCAAGTACGGCCATGGACAAGCTTTCTGGAGACAGCGGTAAAGCCGCAAGACCATATTCAATGATAAGGCAAAAGCCAAGATAGAAGACATCATGAAGAAATTTGACGAAGCTGCCAGATTTGGCACAAAAAACAAGCACCTTTCTTCTTTTACTCTCAGAAAACATTGTCTGCGCCTGTGAAGAAGATTCACCATCCCAGCTGATATGCTAGCAGTAGCCTTCAGATGTTTGGATGAAGCGCTCCGATTTTCCATGGACCAGTCACAAAAATCTCTTTGATCTCTGCCAAATCTCGCAGAGCCAATATCTTGGATGTTTTATATATTCCATACGATGGGGGAAAGGAGTTGGAAGACCTACCCTCTTATGGAAAGACCTTCGACGGAAAATTTTAGGATGTTCTGGAAACTGAGGACAAGCGATAAACTTGATATACAGCTGTTAAACTGAGCCTCAGAAAACTGACAGCGTCCACCAAACCAAAAGCCTACGGAAAAGAAAACGACCATAGGCACTACTTCTTTCTGTCCTGCTTTTCAGAAACCCCTTTAAGCCCTCATTCGTCAATGTAATGGCCGTCAACTAACAAAACATAATGATTTTTATGTTTTTGGACACTGGCTGATAGTCGGGAGGTCAAAAGACGAGACATCTCAGAACATAGCAGCCTTCTGTGCACTGACAAGGAGTCTGGGGTTCTTTTGTCAACGAGTCAAAGTCCATCATCACTCCATCCCATGGGAGCGGAAATCAACTTGTGCAGGGCATGGCCGTGCCCACACAGGACCGTGTTACCAGCCAATGCCACTGTGTCAATCTTTTCCTGTCAGCTCAAGCCACACAAGCACACGCCTGGCTGAAGTTGCTAGGGTTCATGGCCAGTCTTGTGCCCTGGTGCCGACTAAAAATGCGCCCTCTTTAACTGCACCTAGCGCACCGCAGACCAAAAACGGACCTAATCTCAAAACTGGTCACGGTGCACCTCCACTGGTAGCTGAGTTGGTCAGATCCACAAGTCACTATTTCCACCGACGCCTCCAACGAGGGCTGGGGAGCCTCTATGGTGCCCTGTCAGGCAGCAGGAAAGTGGGACGACCGATTCCGGTCTTGACACATAAACATCCTGAAACTCCAGGCCGTTATCAATGCCTACACCACTTTCAAAAAGATGTGATGGGTCGGTCTGTACTAATCAAGACCGACAACACAGTAGTGGCCGATAAACAAGGCAGCACTAATGGCAGGTTGAAAACTGTTCAAAATGGACTTTTTGAATATAGTGTGTGGGGAAGTTTTGTGTAATCACTTCAAAATTGACACATATGTTGATCGTCAGGCAGCCATCATCTGTGTGAAGTTTCAGATCAATGAAGTCATCGGGGGTCACGTGACGCGGCATTAAAGGTGCCTTTTTCCGAAGTATAAGTGCCATCATATTGAAACTTGGTAGGTTGTTAGATATTGGTAAGTTCTTGTAAATTTTTAATTTGAAAATGTTATTAGCGAAACAGCTCGGCATTTGTGCACAAATGCAATTATGTCCAGTTTATTATTATTGCATGTTATACAACACCACAACCCGTTCACAGCTGAAAGAGGTCAAAAGAGCATGAATCTTCATTAAATTGCTTAAATTCTTCCGACGAGCCACCAGTCAGGACAAACCCTGTTTGAAACAAAAGCGCTTGTATGTACAGTTCCCAACGTCACAAATTTTAACTTTACATATTTTTCGTAACACAAACTTAAAACCTTTCTAAATTTGTTCACTTTTGAAAATAATTGTTTTAATACTTGTATCCAAACACAGGTAATGCATCTTGAAGTAAATGGTATTCCTGATGTTATCATTTTGTACTTGCAAATAACAGATAATATAGATATAGATAACAGGTACCGGTACATGAATTTATATAAAACTTAAAAACCCTATATTAACAGTCAAGTGACAAACAAAAACTGTTAGTTCAACTGTTGTTTTTCTTCTGTTGTCATCTATCTGCACGTTGTCTAAGCATGTTTCATGCTATTTTTGGCATCACCACTAGTGCCCTAGTGCCCCATCTTTATCATCATGACAAGAATTCCCAGCTGATGGTGCTGCAAAACGGCTGTAGTAGTACCAATTGAAAATAACATGTATTTATTTATTCTGGTTGTGAAGCCAAGGATTCTCATAAAGCGAACTTACTGGCCAGGAGCCCCAGGACTGAAGTTTCCGTTTCAGATGTAGGAATAAAACCTGTGAGAATTATTCCAGGGAAAACCCACGCCATCAGGTAGGGACCGAAAACCCAATACACATAGTGCCTCCAGCAAGATTCGAACCAGGGTGCTAAAGGTGCCACAACCACGCCAACCGGACTGCATATGTATGGTATACATGTATGAAGGCCATGCAAGAAATGCGGCCCTAAAATGACACTTTGTTTACATGCTATGACATAATTATATCAAATGGGATTGGGGGGGGAGCAAGGTAAATAATTCATTAATACATAGCCTTTGTTATACTTCCTACATCAAGGTATTATTTACAGTACATTTTCGTCCCTTTCTTTTTTACTATTACACACGTCATCATGCATTACACACAGCAGTCCAAAGCGCCCTCGTAATGGTTGACGGAATGAAATCTTGTACAGTTGTTTTTAGGTGTTCGTGCAATACAAGCACGAACACCTCTTGTTTTTGTTCTGTTTTTTAGGTGTTTGGGCTTCAGCCGAACACCTATTGTTATTGTTCGAGTTTTTAGGTGTTCGGGCTTCAGCCGAACACCTATTGTTATTGTTCGAGTTTTTTTTTTTTTTTTTTTACTTTTTCTTCTTCATCCCCTCCAACTCTTCTCCAGAAGATAACTCAAGATTAAAATTGAATTGAACCTTCAAACTTGGCACATACTTGAACCTAAATATGGAGGACAACACTGAATCAATGACGTCTTTATGACGTCATCGGGTGTCGAATTACAAGGTTTTTAAGCATTAAACAATTAAATCCTTGAAAATCTGTAACAAATCACAAATAAGAGCCCGGCGGCTACTTTTACAAAGTTCATATAGGTCTTTATTTTTTGTCGGGTCGTGACCTCAGACAACCTCTACTTCCGGTCAAAACCGGAAGTGCCTTGTAATTTCAAAGTGGCAACTTTTTTTGAGTTGATGTTAACGATGTTGTAGTCTTGCAAGTCTCTGGTTTAAATAAATAAGACCGATGACGTCACAAAATTCAAAAGCGCCCTCTAGCGGCAAGTTGAAAACAGTTCAAAAACACTTTTAACAGTTGTGTGTGGCAAAGTTTATGGCAATCTTTTCAAAATTGGTAGACCTATTGACCTTTATGGAAGCAACATATTTGTGGAGTCGTAGATTGATGACGTCATCATGTGTCACGTGGTGAGGCCTTAAAGGTGCACTTTTTGAAGCCGAGTATCTACCAAACCAAACGGCCGACTGAGTTTGAACTTGGTGTTTTATTAGACAACGACCATGGCTAGTGACTTTTGAAGTGACGTCATGATGACGTCATCATATTATTTTTTTTACAATTTTTCATTAAATCAAAGTTTAGAATTTGAAAAACAAATCTTAACTCCTGAACCAGACATTGTTTTTTTGTAATCTATACATCATCAGGAAGATATTCCAAAACTTAATAGATTTTACACAGAGTGTGACCCCATTTGACCCAGTCTTCCGGTTGAAACCGGAAGTTGAAGTCGTAAAGGAAAAAACGTAACTCCCGAACCATACATCGAGTGTTTAAAATCTATTGGCCTACGTTATCAGAAAGGTCTTTAAAACCAAATTGAACGCTAGAAAAGAATGTGACCCCATGTAATATTACATCAAATGTTTTTGAGAGATTGGAATAAAATCCATAGAGTTAAACGTAATCTATGGGGGGGGACACAAAAGTGTCGTTTCCGTTTGTCGCGCGATCGAAAAAGCTCCTTAGGACGAAAGTCCTGTAAAGACAACAACGCCCTCTAGTGACACTGTTTTTTTGTGTATTTATGTAAACAATTTGGTCTCCTTGACTTGTTTCCAAGACCATGGTGTTTGCACGTTCGGATTTACACTGTACACGAATGTATTGAATAAACATAGAACTTCAACTATGACGGACTCAATAAAACACATTTCAAGCCATCTGGAAACCCTCTCGCAAAGACATAATTGATTACGGCCAGGTGTGGCTACATAGCCAAGTCCGACAGATAAGTTTATGACCCCTTTGTCATTGATGGCATGTTTTTTTTTAGTCAAAGGATCAACCCAGGGTAATTTCCATTTTTCTATCCTATTTGGCTAGGTCTCAAGAGGGAATGTGAAAATGTTGAAAAAAATTTTGGCGGAGCGAACAAAATTAGTTTGTAGACTCCTGATAACACTACCATGGCTTCACGGTGGGTTTTAATGTTCGACTAAGTTGTATCTCCTCAACCAGGCAATAGGTATTGACACATATAAAGGGCCTATATCATTCGAGAAATCTTCATAAATCCATCTAAAGATGCCATAACGCTTTGTCTCCTCACTTGTAATTCAACAACTTTACACAATATTCCTAGCTCCTATATCGACTGTCGATTTTTCAACAGTTTGTCATCATAACTCGTTTGTGCTTACAAATATTTATATCAAATGCTTGTTTACCGAACACCTAGTTTTTGTGATTATACAAAAACTGAATCTCTAGTTTTTTTGGTTTTTTTTCTTCTTCGTCTTCTTCTTCCGTGGAACTCTTCTCGGCAACATAACTCAAGATTGAAACTGAATTGAACCTTGAAACTCATCAGACAATTGAACCACAATATGAAGACGGCACAGTTTTCATTACGTCACGATGACGTCATCAGGTGTCAAATTACAAGGTTTTTAAAGTTGAAAAGTGACCATTTGCTATGTGCTGTATTTCAATGAATTTAAAAGCTATGATGTTTCACAATTGGGCATCTGATAGTTCAAGACTGGGGCAACATTTCAAAGGTTAACGTCAAAATCTTATGACCTTTAGTTCCGGTCGTACCGGAAGGTCAAAGTCTGCCTTTGTTTTTGTTTTCATTTTTCGGGCATAACTCAAGATTGAAACTGAATTGAACCTTAAAACTCATCAGGCAATTGTATCTTGATATGAAGACAACACATTTGTCATGACGTCACGATGACGTCATCGGGTGTTGAATTACAAGATTTTTAAAATTGAAAATTGACCATTTGCTTATTGCTGTAGTTTCGGCAATCTTTATACTACGATGTTCAGAATTGGGCATCTTTTAGTTGAAGAATGGGGCAACATTTCAAAAGTTAACCACAAAATCGTATGACCTTTACTTCCGGTTCGTTACCCTGGGTCGAAGTTTACCTTCGGGTTTTTTTCCTTAAAAAAACTGTTTTTTGCCTTTTTTACAGCATAACTCAAGATTGAAAGTGAATTGAACATTGAAACTTGTCAGACAATTGAACCTCGGTATCAAGACGACACAGACTTGATGATGTCATGATGACGTCATCAGGTATCAAATTACACTAACTCAAAGTTTAATATTTGTAAAAAATCATAACTCCTGAACCACATGTAGGATTTTTACAATCTATAAAACATCGGACAGGTCGTTGAAAGTTCAAAAAACGCTACATTCAATTTGACTCCATTTGACCTTGACCTCTGGTTCAAAACGGAAGTTGAAAATTTCAAAAATTCATATCTCAAAAACTACTGATCATTTTACAGATTTTTTTGTATTAGGTTGTAGAACGTTAAGCCTGCTCAAACTGTTGCACAGAGATAACAACATTTTGATTTTTACATCTGGTCGAAAAAGGCGCACGTTTAAGTTAACCCGCATTGACGACGCGCAATGGTGAAAGAACACACGTAAACATAGGCTGTACCTGTACAGCCACACATATCTCACGTAACAGTTGACCGTCAATAAGCCGGTCAATTAGGGTCAACCTCCTCTACACGTGCACTGACACGTGCAGTTTCATTGACGTTCTATGTTAAATGCATGTGTGATTATTTTGCACGTAAATGTGTTGTGCTGTGGGGACCATGCTGGAATACATTCCGCATCCGTCGGTGTTAGAGCTCATATTGCACCCCAGCGGATCATCCATCTAATTATTTGAAAAATTCTTAACTCCTGAACCACACGTTGGATTTTAACAATTCAAACATCATCTGAAAGGTCTTGTTACACTTATCACGTGCTACACAATATGCGATCCTGTTTGACCTTGACTTCCGGTTAAAGTCGAAAATTGATATTTAATGTTTCATTAATTACAAATCCTGAACAACATGTTTTATTTTTATCATCTATAAGTCATAAGAAAGGACTCAGATGACTCCATCAACGCTACCAAGTGTGACCTCATTTGACATTGCCTTTCGGTTCAAAACGGAAGTTGAAACTTTATGTTTGAAAAAATCAAAAGTTCTGAACCACATATTAGATGTTTACAATCCATCCATCATCTAAAAGGTCTTCATAAACTAATCACGCGCTACACAAAATGTGACCCTTTTTAACCTTGACGTCCGGTCTAAACCGGAAATTGATGTTTAAATTTTGAAAAATTCATAACTCCTGAAACAGGCATTGGATTTTTTCAATCCATATATCATCTGAAAGGTCATAAAGAAATTGACACGCACTATTCAAAATGTGACCGGTTTGACCTTGACTTCCGGTAAAAATCGGAAGTTGAAATGTCATGTTATAAAAATTCATAACTTCTGAACCACGTATTGGATTTTTACAATCTAAACATCGTTGGGATGATATGTAACAACTTAAGAAACGATACACAAAGTATGATCTCATATGACTTTGACTTCTGGTTAAAACCGGCAGTTGAAGTTTTATATTGAATGAATATAACTCCTGAACCAGAAATTGGATTGATAAGGTAAAATTTTGTCACCAATTCAATCAATCACAACTTTAATGAAATTACTCGCGAACACCTTGTTTTTGTAATTGACAAAAACTGAATTTCTAGTTATAGTTCTTATAGTTTTGTCCTCCAATCAACTGACAAAATATCTAGCCCCCATCACACCAAACTCGTTCTCACTACGTTCTGAAAAATCTAGCCGAACGTGTATAAACTGTGTGCAAACAGAGTGGACGTAGTAGCAACTTTTTACAGTCTGTTTACGAACTTCATGGACGGGATCGGACGGGTTTGATAGGGAATGGTGCTCCAGAATTTGAGCCTGCTCCGTACTTAAAGATCTACTTCAGCAATAACTGCGAAATAAAACAAATTGCTGAATCTTATACATAATGTTATTAAGTATTCTGACCTTGTAGATTGGATTGTTTTAAACATATATTTTTTTCGTAATTTTAACCGGAAAAAATAATCCGATCTTAGAGTTTTTAAGAACTCGCGCGCTTCCATTGCTCCCTCCATAGGCACCATGCATGTCCCATACTGAAGCACGTGTATTTACGCGCACCACGAACCAACTATAAGATACGTGGGTGAACCAGCGAATGATGACGTACTTGTAAGAAAGGGGAAACCAGGAAGTAGCGACGTGTCGTGTGTTTACAAGGTAACTATGTGTGATGATCTCATTATTCGAAGACATTCACCAAGTTAAGACGTGAGAATTGACCATGCCGAACTCATGTTCTGTTGGTGGATGTAAGTACATGTACTCGGAACGCAGATAGGAACCCAGATGTGAGTTTTTATTTCGATTCCCAAGAGATCCTGTCCAGAGAAGGGAATGGGTGCGTTCCGTGACCAACACACGGAAGGGTTTCACGGTGTCAAAATGGACCATGATTTGCAGTGCCCATTTTACGGACGACTGTCGGGTTGCAACATCGCAACTAAAGAGCAGTTTTGGATTAAAAAGCTATAACAGGCTTAAGCCAGGTTCAATCCCAACCATGAAAGCCCCATCTGCAGTGCCATCATCTTTTCAAACAGAGAGTAAAACAGGCACAGCCAAATGAAACTAAGCGATTCAGCCAACACTCGTCTGGCATAAAAGAGGGAAGAGCTGGGTAAGCAACTTTTAAGTTCTAAAACTAAGTTCTATGAGTATGTAGTTGATATTTTACCATCGTTTCTTTTCATTTCAAAACATGCACTTCTCGCAAGAGATTTCAAACTCAATAGTAGGGCTACCACAACCATCAACAATTTTCCTTTTCACTCGATGTGATTGTGAGCATGATTCGAGTTTGAAGTTTAGGAAAGTTTGTAACTAGTTACCAATTCTACTTCACCTCCTTGACCTTGTCATCCCAGTGCACATACATGTGTACAAGACTCCCCTTCAACTTCAAGTACAACCTACAGACTTCATTATTGACCTTACATTGCTTTTCCAGTTTAGTTTGCTTTCAACATCATTGTATCCCTGGGGGAGGAGTACGGGGGAAGGACCATGGTTAAAAAATTACTTGTGCCTACAAAGGGCAAAGCCATACAAGTGTGTGAATACAATGCCCAAATTATGACATTTGACTTAAATACAATGAGAGGTTAAATACAATGTTTGTTTTGATCTTTTGTTCAGGTTTTGCAAGAAGCTTTTGCTGAATATATGCTAAGTATGGTGACAGGAGCCCACTGGTGAACAACTTCTCCCATCTAATGTGATGGAAAGTTCAATCACATCAGAGGAGGTAATGAAACGAATTATGTTTAGGGGAGAAATATTCAACCGCGGGGGGTGGGGGTCAGCTTCAAAATGCCTGGACCCCGAGTTGGATATAGGGTTATTTTTATTTCATTACACATCAAAATGTGCAGTATCGGAATAATAATTAACTTTACTTTGCATAATCATACACTTGTCAGGCCTGGAATTTCATCTTGGAGAGGGCAAGGCCATTTTCATTTTGTAAAGGGTACTTCTATTGGAAAATCTTAAAGTCTATGGGAGACTTTTGAAGGGGCACCAAGGCCAACACAAGGGCAACGAAGGCCATGGCCTCCGTGGCCTCCATGTAATTCCAGGCCTGACTTGTGAATATCTTAAAAGTTAACAATTTCCCTCAAGATTTTGAACAAATTTATAAACCCCTAGGTTTGAGATGCATGATTCATGTCTATTTGCAATTTTGTTTCAAGCAGAATTATTAAAATGAAAGAAAGGTTTATTTTGTCCTCCTATTACATGTATTAAAGAGATACTGTTGACATAGTTTAAACACCTTATTGTTAATGCAGAGGATTATTTCTGATGGTAAAATATGATTAATTCATCAAGCCATTGTTGATTTTTTTCTTTATTGATCATACATGTATTGTACATATTTTTTGTACACCATTTATTATCTTATGAGAAGAGTTGTTTTAATGCCCATGTAGCTTTTATTTGACCACAACCACATCTGGTAATTTAAATGTAGGGTTTTATTGAGTACATGTACACATGTATACCGTACTTATTTGTTATTGTTATTATTATTTGTTAGAAGGGGGATCAACCACAAACTTGTTTGCTACATAAGATTAATGAGCAGCCCCAGTTTGTGCATATTGCATGGTGAACTAAAGGAGTTTTTGGGGGGAGAAAAAGAGGAGTTGGAGTACATGTATTGGGGTTTGCATATTTCATGTGTAATGTGTTTTCAATCCAGGGCAAACACAAAACAATTACACTTCTTTTTGACAATTTGCCAGGCAACCTGTCTTTCTAAGCTTTGACTGCAATTTGAAATGTTTGTTTACATTTTCTTAAAAGTCTACATTGAGCTGAACATTTTGATAAGGAGGTTTTTTAGAATGTCTGTAGGCAAGAAGAGTAAGGATCACATGGAATTAGTTTTGCAACATTCCCTTTTAATTTAGCTGTTTTCTATTTAATTACTCAATGAAAATTAAAACTAGACAGAGAGGTCAACTTTGGTAATACAACTTTTCTTGACATTAAGTATTACATGTACACTGTACTCTTAACTCCAAAAATATTGCTTTTTGTACATAAGGTGGTCATTTACCATGTAGTATATGCAAGAAGGGTAAGGAACTCATAGTTACATTTTCTTTTAATGGCAACGTGTCCCTTTAATTTATTAATTAAGCTGCTTTCTATTCATTTACTTCACTTGAAGAGGGGTAGTTGACTTTGCAAAAACAATTGTTGTTTTATTCTATTTTTCTTGAAATAAAATAATACTCATAAAGACTAAAGACTGATATGTGTATATTATTAAAAGTGTTTATTGTCATTTACTCATGGATCATTTAAAAATGATTGTAACACACTGAAAATTTAGAGTAAATGGAGGCCACCAATCCCACCATGTTTGTATCCTCAATTCTGAAAACCTTTTTGAAATCCATGAACCACTACTAGATTAGCAGAACATGTTTTGATCATAGTATGATTTGAAACTTTGCATGGTAGGATCAGGTTTGCAGTGATGCCATGTATAAAATCTCGCGAGTAGTGGTGGTTTTAAAAAGAACAGGTGGTTTGACAACTTCCTGAAGAGGATCAGGGCATACTGATCAAAAAATCAAGTTGTGAAACCACCGTTTCTTTTCAGAACCACCACTTCTCAAAAGAGATTTTACCTATGGTGTCAGCGCAAACCTCACCTGATTATAGACATTGTTCTTGTAATGACACACATCCCATCTCAGTGAGCCAAATATTAACAGATTTTTATCAAAGATTGTGGTTCTCAAAAAAGTTCCCCTTTTGAAGCCTCCTTGCTATATAACTTCCATGTTTGTAATATGTACATGTAAGTTGAATGCATTTCACTATTTTCCAGTGAGAGACACAA
The DNA here is from genome assembly GCA_032158295.1 of Pycnopodia helianthoides. Classification (NCBI taxonomy): domain Eukaryota; kingdom Metazoa; phylum Echinodermata; class Asteroidea; order Forcipulatida; family Asteriidae; genus Pycnopodia; species Pycnopodia helianthoides. The sequence continues at coordinate 7,528,273 of CM063245.1, read as the reverse complement.
CAGCATGAGCTTTATGTTTGACAAATAATTTGTACATCTATTTTTTGAGTCTCATTTACAAACATTTTATCAACTATAGGGGCTAAAAATACCACACTAAATTCGAGTGAGAAGAGGAATTCTTACAATATGATTGGCAATAAATTTTAGGGTTTTTTAAGTTACTATTAGTCAAGTGGCGGGTAAACCCTTTATATTGTCCATTGGGGTTGGGATATGTCCTTGGAAGTGGCACTCTGTTGAAGGAAGTGGCACTCTGTTGAACCTTCCGAGGTAGCCCGTACACCATCTGACAACTTGCCTGTAAGCAACATGGCGATTTCTTCTGCAAACAAAGTAGTAGAAGAAAATCAAATTAGGTAAACATTTGATATCAATTTTTGTTTAAAAACACAGTTTTCCCATTTTGAAGAAATCATGTACGAGTAAGGGTGGAAATATACTCTTCTGATTTGTCCAGTCGAACAACTTGTAGGAGAACCCCCCCACACACACACACACCCTTACATATGGCAGTTACAGGGGTACTTCCATTGTTGTTCTAATATTCCTTTTTCTGAAGAAATCCTATTTGGGTCACCACCAGAACAAAGAAAACCTTATGGGGTAGCATTGCTCCGTAAGTTGGCATGTGTAAGCTCACACACACACACACACACTCAAGTGTGTCATGAGCTCCAATCGTGGACTCTCCTTTGTTCAACTCTTTGTCCTGACAAACGTGGACCCCATTGTTTTCCTTTGTGATAACAAATGTGGACCTATTGTCCCTTTTGTTGTAAGTCCTCGGTTTGAATGTCACTACAAACTCACACACACACTTTTGGGTTCTTTAAAGAAGTCATAAGCTGTAACATACTCAACAGAGATCAAAGTGTTTAGAAAAAATCTTGTACAGGTTTTATGGTTATTCGTTTTTCTGAGTTGTATAAATCTAATCCAACAGTCAATTATACTCGGGGTCAGGTAAGAGGCGTAATAATTTTTTGGGGGGGAGGGTTTGCTCCTTACATTAATTTTACAGTTCAATTAAAAAAAGACACTTACTGGTCTAGAGTCCCTTCAACTGCATCTCTGCCATAGTATTCACCGGTACTGTAAATACGCGGTTTGAAGTACAGCCGGGTGCAGACAGACTGCTTCAAACCAATCATGCACAGCAAGGCTTTGGTTTTCATCCTCTACATCAATGTTTAATGCTGCCATTTGGGCTCTTGTCTTCTGCACTTCCTTACAGCAGATGGAGTTCACTGCCATTGGTTGGACCACACAGTGTCCGCATGAGCACCTGAAAGAAAAATTTAAAAACAGAAAATTAATGGATGAAAGTGTTGCTGTACTGACATAGGATGGACTATGTTCATGACCATTAACTAATTTTACATGAACGGGGGTAATACAAAATGAGTGGGGATTGAAACGATGCGTGTCTCATTTATACATCTAAGTAAAAAATCACACAATGTTTCGCATTGTTTATCAATGGCCGTTGTTCTTACTTTGTGTCTCTGGGAATTTTTTTTTATTTTTTTTATTTGAAAAGTGGTTTGTAATTGTAGTTCTGTTTTAAAGAATAAACATGACATATCATACTAGCCTAAAAGAAAATTATGAGAAATAATTAGCAAATGAGCTTGACATAAAAACTAATCCAATTAGGCTAGGACCTACCTCAATCATTTGCTAAAAGAAATAAAAAAAATAAATGCGGTAGAACAGTGACACTGACAGAAAATACGGCTTGTCAGGATCAGTTCGGTACTGAAAATAAATGTTATCTCCGACACACTGAGATTTGATGATTGTATTGTGAAAAAATTAATGGATAAACGAGGAATTACAGAAACAAATAAAACAACATTCATCTATTTTCCTTTCTCCATGGAACCCGGTTCTCCGATAAGGATACCTGCACTAACCCAAAGGGAACAATTTTTGAGTGACACCGATTCAATGTATCATGAAAACGTGAACCATATTGGACAACAGCAACCATTTCGTGAGAAAAAAAAAATCAACTTTCTGCTGCTATTTCTATCCATTATAGCGGCCTCATATGCCGCATAGATAAATAAGTACTTCATGACGATAAACAACAGTAAACATAGCATTGTTTGTTCTTCAAAAAACCTGTGGGACTCACCATTCAGTATTGTTTAGTCGACCTCCTGCATCAGGATTCGCACGTTCACGACCATCGGCGGCCAGTGGCTCAAACCTGTATGGTTTGGCACCTCGCACTTCCTCGTCAAGCACTCCCCCAGCTTCATCAACGCCCTCTTCGTCTTCGGAAGAGCTCCCTCCACCGTCAGAGCTATCCTCACTATCAATACTATCAACTGTATTTCCTAATTCTTCTTCGTCCACACTGTGTTCCTCCCACGATCCGCTAATGTCTGACATTTTGTCCTCGTTTACTGTGTGAGTAGCTATAGACGCGTACAATAAATACACTTCGCTGCGCGGGGGGTAAACAAGCCGTCTCCATTCATGTACGTCATCAGAGTCTATGGTATATTTTCATCACGTGACAGGCTGTTTCCAAAAACTCGGTATGAGGAGCTGCTGAACGCTGGCCTAAATGACCTTTTTTTTTAATTACGCAACTACCGCTAAGTATTTTCCTTAATATATACGTAATCATGAAACACAAATTGATTGGATTTCGCCAAAGTTTAAATTATCTTAGTGCCGTTGAAGTAGATCTTTAAAACGAGATGGACGTACTACGAACTGAATTGCTGTACTTCGAACGAAGTTGAACTAGTTACGAACCAGTTTAAACCGACTACAGACGTGCTTGGACTGAGGTGAACAAGCATTTTTTCCCTATTTGGAATTGATACAAAACAGTACAATTTAAAAACTTAAATCAATATTTTTGATGACCTAAAAAAAAACGAAGAGTGTTTGAACAGTATTTCATATTACTCTAACCTTAGCACTGTTCACCTTTTACAGTAGACACATGCATGACTAATTTTCAAGGACACATAGGGCATTCTTCACAGTATCTTTTGCCAAACATCACATCGAGTCTTAATTAAGACATTGAACATTTGCCACTTCACACCTTCCATCTTGTTTTCATTATTCCAACTCTTTTTCATGGATTTATTTACTTATCCATCAACTTGTCAAATGTTGCTTTTCAAACACATACACAAATATGCCTCCAGATACATATGTGTCAAAAAAGTGCATATCTCAAGGAGTCTTTGCAGAAAACATAGATTAATACTTATGAGCATTTCACAAAAACCATCAATTTCAGTGAAGAGTTATTTTGTGAAATTCATTTTAGATTTCTTGCTGGTTTTCTTCCCTACAAGACGAAATCCACATGGTGACGATACCATGATGGACCTCATTTTCTGTAATGACCCGAGCTGGACTCGGAATATCCACAAAGAACCTGGTCTGGGCAACAGTGACCATGACTCTGTTCACTTCCAGATTTCAACAACATCCAAATACCAGTTTCTCCGCCGTACCTTTCACCAGTTCCACAAGGTCGCACACATGATTTTCAGATGACCCTACAATGTATTCCATGGCAGCCGTTCTTTGAAGATGACAAAGACGAGACATGGGACAATTTCACATCACTTGTCCATGCTGCAGTGAAGGATGTTGTCCCCATCGCCACCTCCAAAGGACACCGCCGGTCCCCATGGATTACAAGTGACATAGTCAAAGCGGCGAGAGACGTGCTGTGAAGAACAAAAACAATGCTAACTTATGGGACAAATACAAAGAATTACGATCGCTGGTTAATCGATTGACAAAGAATTCGTATAATGGTTATGTTCATAGTTTAGCTCTAGATTGTGAAGACAACCCCAAGCGTTTTTGGTCTTTTGTTAACAGTAAGAGGAAGAACCAATCAAATTCAACTTTTAATTGCAACAACCAAACCGTCTGTGATCCAAGTACAATTGCTAATGCTTTCAACGTGAATTTCCAAAGTAACTTTTCTCCACAGCAATCTTCCAGACTTCGAATCCTGCGCTGCCCATCCTGGTATAAGCCCTCTCCATAATTTTCATATTTCTCAAGCAGATGTAATGAAGGCTGTCGATAAACTTAATCCATCCAAACCCCCTGGCCTGGATGGCATTTCTCTAAAAATTTTGAAACTAGCCGGCATTTCAATTGTTCCAACATTAACTAAGTCTTAGTCTTTCAACAGGTGTAGTTCCCCACACCTGGAAACAGGCGAATGTTGTTCCTTTGTTTAAACATGGCAATAAATCTCACATTAGTAATTATAGACCTATTTCACTTTTCTGTTCCTTGTAAAATGCTTGAAGGTTTTATAAGCAAGAAACTACATGTACTTGACCATTCTTCTCAGCATTATATCATCCCCGACTCCCAACCTGGATTTTAACCCAGACGTTCCTGTGCTACTCAGTTAAAGGTACACGTTGCCTTGGATCGGTCGAGTTGGTCTTTAACAAGCGTTTGTAACCGTTTGTTATAAAATGCATATGGTTAGAAAGATGTTTTAAAAGTAGAATACATGTACAATGATCCGCACAAATATGCCTCGACATTGCGTGGTTTTCCTTGAACTTTGCGAACTAACACGGTCGGCCTTTTTGTGGAGTCAAAAGTTTGACTCCATAAAATGGCCTACTGTGTTAGTTCACGATGTAAAAGGAAAACCACTCAATTTCGAGGCATATTATTAACCTCCCTCTTTGAAACTTGGTCCCGAGCTCTTGATGTTTCCAATCCTCCTCGAATTGATGCAATCTTTCTTGACTGGTCAAAAGCCTTTCAAGTGCGACCATTTTATCCTCCTTCATAAGTTACACCAATATGGATCAGTAATTTTCTTTCCAACAGAGAACAGCGAGTCATCTTTTCGGGCGCTAGATCTGACTGGATACCAGTAACTTCAGGAGTTCCCCAAGGCTCAGTCCTTGGTCCTATATTATTTAATTTCTTCACAGCTGACTTACCGAACCATGTTCAATCTTCTCTTCCTCAATATGCCGATGACACCACTTTGTATAGGACTATTAGATGTAATGATGACAGTCCCATTTTGCAGAATGACCTCAACTCTATTTCCAAATGGTGTTCTGATACTCAGATGCAACCGAACTCCACCAAGTGCAAAGTTATGCATGTCACCCGCTCCAGGAAGCAATTGCTAACCCCTTACTTGTTTGCAGATTCTTATGAACCTCTTGATGTTGTCACATCTTACAAATATCTTGGTGTTATTCTTTCGAACGACCTAAGCTGGACCAAACATGTAAATTCTGTTTGTGCCAAGTGTTCTAGACTTGCTGGCTTCATACAACGCACTGTGAAATAAAAAAAAAACGCTGAAGTTCTCTCTCTGGCTACCACACCAACAGAACCACATCCAATGCCTTAAGGCAATTCAACGTCGCTTCACTAAATCTTGCTTCCATTACAATGTTGCTATTTCTCTATCCTAGTATGAACAACGCCTGTCCAAACTTCACTTGCCTCCCCCTACAACAACAGACTTGTATACCTCAGTGCTTCCTTTGTCATTAAATGTCTCTACAATCACATTTCTGTTTCTTCACATTTTCTCCCACAGGCCAACACTAAGAAAACACACACCCTCCTCTTCAAACATCAGTGCAAATTTTCTTTGTTCACACTCTTTCCCAGGTTTTTTAATTCACTTTCCACCGATGTTCTTTACGATCAATTCTTTACGTGATCATCTGTTCAGTCTAGACCCCATCTCTCATGCTTTCTAGAGTTTTCCCTCCCAAGATATTTTTATCCTGACTTCCTGTTTTGAAAAATCAAATTTCTCCAGCTCAACAAACTCTCTTTCACTGCATATTATTTTTATTAATTATTATTGTTTTAAAGATTTGAATATAGCATATTATATGCCAGCTTGTATTTTATTATTTATTCATTTTAATTTATTTGTTTAATTTATTTATTTATTTACACTTATTGTAATTTTTAATTGTATTTTTTAATAATATTTTGAATAACTGCTAAATTTTATAAATATTTTATTTAATGAATTTTATCCTAAATGTAATAATCACTGTTATCCTATTAGTTTGGAGAGCCCCATCGACAGAAACTTGTTTCTTTTGGGTAATCCTGCGGGAGCTTTTGGGGTGTTGTTTTCTGTTATGTTTACTACTCAGTGTTATTTGTATTGTACATGTAATTGTTTTGTCTATAGTTCACCGTTTGTATTATCCTGGAAAATGAAATAAATATAAATATAAATATATCTAATGTTTTAGCTCATGTAAACACATGTCAAACCAGCAGTTAACCCCTACAGATATACACACATGTACACACAAGTAGGTTCACTTTTTAACAAAATCTGTCGATTTGGGAACTATCTGTTTTCTTCCCCCTTCCTCCATGAAAAACATTCTTGAAAGATGAGAAATCTGTGGGGAAACGACAAGTAGTTCCATTACAGCCCTTACGCATATTGTAACTGTTTGACCAACTGTGATCGATTGAAATGATATAGAAAGTTTTATAGTTTACTGCTTTTATAAATATTCATTATAATCCGCTGCAAAAGAATATTAAACCAAAGGATAAGACAAACTTCCTTGACAACTTTTTAAAAGATTGTCTTAAATAAAAGGTCGCAGGTTCACGCTCAAGTCAGTTTCTCTCTGTTCAACCCACCATTTTAAAGAAATTTACCTAGTCAGTTTCCTCTGTGGTTTTTACTTGATATTTGAACAAAGTTGCATCCCCTTAAAGGAACACGTTGCCTTCAAATCTCATGAAATTTTACTGTTTGGAGGTGTTCCTTATACTTATTAAGAGTTGTTCTTCCAATAAAACACCTTTAATGTGTTATAATTAGTGAATGGTAATTAAAAAAAAAAACATTGACCTCTGACCCCCGAGACATGTCCCGCGAAATGTATACGTTTTTCAAGCCGTCAATACGATCGTCGATGCAATAACAGTAACGGGTACCAGACCTTCTTACACCACACAAAGCATAGGTGTTACTAGGTTGGCCCCGCTAAAATTATACATTGTACGAGAACCCTGTCTTCGCGTCGTCTACTGTACTGCATCATGCAGGGGGAGGTCTATGGGTAGTATGACCGCGGGGTTTTGCTGCTGCTGGTACGTCCCTGGACGCCCGGACGGACCGAGACGTGGGGACTTGCTACTTAATTATTTAACGTTTTTTTTTTCTTCTTTCTTTTTTCATTCATTTATTAACAGGATATTTATTGGAATACAATAAACAGATGGTTATCGTAACGTTTTTAATAAAATAATTGCTCAGTCGTAGTTCAACAGCTGCGACTGGAAATAAGACTAATAGAATTTGTCCGCCATTTATGCGAGTCAAAATCTTGACTCTCATAAATGGCGGAGCGTTTTGTTTCGCGAAAGTTATCAAAAGCGAAGCATTTCTAAGGCACGTTTGTGTGGATCATTATATTCTACTTTTTTAAACATCTTTCCGACCGTGCTCATTATACATCAAACGCTTGTTATCGCCCAACAGCGCCCAACCCGAAGGCAACGTGTTCCTTTAAGGTGATCCCTCTGCTGCCGCTTCCCAGGTTGTATCCTAAACTTGAGTGTGATCCCTGACTATACAGCAGTTACAGGCTGAAAAACTTCTGACACCCCGGAACACAGATTGACAAAATAAGAAAACCACCAACATAGGGCTTAATAGCTCAGTTAGTATAGTGCCTGCACATTAATCCGGAGGTCACAGGGTCAAGTGCCGCTATCTTCAATTTTTTCTTTGTTCAACCAACAATTATTAGCTGTTTCGCAGCGCAGCGGAACAGCTCTTGTTTTTGTTAAAGTTTTTGTATTATTATTTTATTATTATTTTGTGTCTGTTTCAGTAAACCGGAAGTCATTGAAATAACGCACGATTCATTCTAAGCAGCCTTTTGCATAGTTCCTAAAGAGCAACTGCAATGGAACTTTCAGTGATGAAAGGAATTGGTGCAATAAGGCCCCTCAAGCATTTATGTCATGATGATGTCATCACCTGTCACGCGACGTCATCTTAAAGGATTCTATTTTAAATATTTGAAAATCCGTATCAAATCAGCCACAAGAGACTGTAGGTTTCTGTTTGCGGGGTTGTATAAGGATAAATAAGGTCTTCGTTTTATTCAGTGTGCGTGACCTCACATAACCTCTACTTCCGGTCGAAACCGGAAGTGCCTTGTAATTCAAAAGTGCTAAATGTTATGAACATGCTTTCAACGATGTGAGTGTCTGTAAGGGTGTGCATTTTAAAAAAAAATACCGATGACGTCATGATACACACGAGCGCCCTATAGCTGCAGGTTGAAAACTGTTCAAAATGGACTTTTTGAAGATGTGTGTGGGTAAATTTTGTATAATTACACCAAAAGAACCACATCCAATGCCTTAAGGCAATTCAACGTCGCTTCACTAAATCTTGCTTCCATTACAATGTTGCTATTTCTCTATCCTAGTATGAACAACGCCTGTCCAAACTTCACTTGCCTCCCCCTACAACAACAGACTTGTATACCTCAGTGCTTCCTTTGTCATTAAATGTCTCTACAATCACATTTCTGTTTCTTCACATTTTCTCCCACAGGCCAACACTAAGAAAACACACACCCTCCTCTTCAAACATCAGTACAAATTTTCTTTGTTCACACTCTTTCCCAGGTTTTTTAATTCACTTTCCACCGATGTTCTTTGCGATCAATTCTTTACGTGATCATCTGTTCAGTCTAGACCCCATCTCTCATGCTTTCTAGAGTTTTCCTCCCAAGATATTTTTATCCTGACTTCCTGTTTTGAAAAATCAAATTTCTCCAGCTCAACAAACTCTTTCACTGCATATTATTTTTATTAATTATTATTGTTTTAAAGATTTGAATATAGCATATTATATGCCAGCTTGTATTTTATTTATTTATTCATTTTAATTTATTTGTTTAATTAATTTATTTATTTACACTTATTGTAATTTCTAATTGTATTTTTTAATAATACAAATTTTTAAAAACAAAATACCGATGACGTCATGATACACACGAGCGCCCTCTAGCTGCAGGTTGAAAACTGTTCAAAATGGACTTTTTGAAGATGTGTGTGGGGAAGTTTTGTATAATTGCTTCAAAATTTACACATGTTGACCGTCAGGCAGCCATCATGACGTCATCGTGGGTCACGTGACGCGGCATTAAAGGTGCCTTTTTCGAAGTCATGTATCTCCCGATGTATTAGTACAATCATGTTGAAACTTGGTAGGTTGTTAGATATTGGCAAGTTCTTGTAAATTTTGAAATGACGTCATGATGACGTCATCTCATGATTGTTTATGATTTTTTGCACCTTTAAGTCGTAAATTGCTAAACGATCACTGTATAATCGAAATTCTTTTTTTAAACAGGCTCGATACGTCATATCTGCTTTGAATACAAAAAGACTTTCAAATTTACTTGAGTAATTTGAAAAAGTTATTGGCGAAACAGCTTGGCATTTGTGCACAAATGCAATCATGTCTAGTTTATAACAATATTGATATAAATTAATTAAAAAAAAACACCACAGTAGCAACCTTTGGTACTTAGTTGTGAATTATTGTCATTTATTTGTCATTCCACTGCCATGTTTTCAAATATTAAGAAAAGAAAATTCACTAAAAGTTTACTTTCTTGGCAATTAATGTGAAAGCTTGTTTTACTTTTAAATAAAAATACATACTACACAAGTGAGGCAGAATCTGCACATAACTGGAAAAAACTTCACTGATTTTAAAAGATTTTACAATTTTAAACCTACTGTATATCTGGAATGCATTCAACAAGCCTCTTAATTATTTGGAGACAATGAAAAGTGTTGCTGACATGGAAAACCCATGTCACATTTGGCCCAACTACTTTTACTGGGTAATTAAAAAGTTTTGCTTTACATTTTTGAGGGTTTTGTTTCTCATTTATTACAACTTTTTTAAGGACTGTTGGTATTGATGAAATTAAGTTGTAAAAATAAATAAATACACTTTTTGTTTACAAGTTAGTTTGAAAGGTTTGTTTTTAAGCACTTAATAACCAGTACCAATTGTCCAGAATTATATTTTTGTTTGAAATGATAAAAAAATGCCCACGACAATTTTCATTCTTCAGAAATGTTCATTGCCATATTAAAATAAGCACATACAGTCCAAGGGGTTGAGAGTCCAGCCTTTCAACCCTAGCACCCAAACCAACCATGTATTCCTTCAATCAAATATAACCACTGCAAACTGTTTTGATGCATCGTGTCTCTAGCCAATTGATTATTCACCCATTGACACATACACAAAATCATAATTCTAAGTATCAGTTCTCTGTTTTGTGTATGTAATATTTAATGCAAATTTTAAAGCACTTGACCAGACAAATTTATTCTAACAATTGGCATTAGTGTCTACTCTACACCAATGAACAGTGATTTTAAAACCGTATTTTTGTTGTTCCCAACACATGAAATTACTAAACCATTGTCTTAAGATTTACACATTTGCTGCAAATATGTTATATACCTCAATGTGTTCGCAGACCAACATGCAAAGATAATGAGCTCACATTACCTTTGATTTTAGTTTGTGCGTTTTCAGTTTAGGGTTTAAATCATTTTGGAAAAGGTAAATAGGTTGACATATTTTCTAAGAAGTGCACATTGGTTGAGTAGGTGATTCATTCTTAACATATTTTTTTTGTCTGGCAGATTCACTTCTTGCAAAATGGGCTTAAACAACCAATAAATTTAAAACCTCTTCATACAAACCTTTCCTTCAGACCTGGGGTCCATTTCACAAAGACCTAAGACTGATCTCAAGTGCCAATCAATCGTAATTGCTAGGCCAAATGTGATGTCACAATACAGATCACTATGGTAGTACTGACAACTCATCTTAAGATAAATCTTAGTGCTTTGTAAAATTGAGCCCTTGCCCACTTCCATAGAGCGGCTTAAGCACAAAAAGTATATCAACACAAAACAAACTTGCTTACCAGTATAAGGCTACCAGCCAAAATGCCATATTACACATACTATCGGCGCCCGGTTTCCCATATACATTATTTTTAATTGTCAACAATTTGTTCAAAGCAAACTGTCTGCTAATGCAGAGTTATGAAATTGGGCCCTGGTTTTTCAAAAATGTAATTCGTAAGCACAGGGCAACATTTTGGGCAAATTTCTTTTTGCATGGACAAGATTTTTTGCTTTAAAGATGTCATCTTCCGAAAAACATAAAATTATCAGTTGAGGTTCCTCACAAAAGGACGACTAATTTTCACCTTGTGTGGGAAATGATACTTGCCATTTCGATATCAAAATATGCTCTCAAAAGTTTGAAGCCAACATAACTTTAAAGGAAATAATTTACTGTAAAACATTGAAAATTATTAATAAATTTAGTTTTACAAGAAAATCAGTATATAATTAAAAAGAAAACAGAACAACAATGACAACATTTGAAAAAAGCACATACACAAAATAACTCCAATGAAAACACCCTGAAAGGAAATCTAATATATTGTGATTAATCAAGTCAAGCCTTGTTAACAAAGCTACACCAAGCATGATCAAAGTATCACCCATTTTTCAGGATAATATACCTACCAATTTGATCTCTATGACTTTAATTTGAAAAATGATGCAGGTGCACTGAAAGGGATACCTGTAGGTATAATAAAACTCCTATTAATGTACACGAAAAACATGCTCTGCTCCCTTGCTTTTCCAGTGTCATTTAATATGTTACAATAAAAGGGTTAAAACATCTACTTAATTTTGGTCTGGACGTGCAGCAGAGTGCTTCTCTCATGTCACGATAGTATGCTCATAAATATTAAATCAAATCATTCTGCTACTCATCAGGGGAACTTCAAGCCTTCAGTCTTCATCGCACTTCAATAGCCTCACAAGTAAAGCATGTAGAAAGTACCACGGCAGGGCCACTTTTTATCTGTTGTACCCACTGGTGGATTTATAAGATCCCCACCTGTAATTGTAAAGAAATAGTCATGGAAAAGTGTTACCCCCCTGGCCATGGTACAGTTTACATTAATGTCATTGCCTAATCAAAGGAAGACATCGAGCACAACTCAGTGACGTATAATACTTATTTAGTAGTGCACTCTTACTGCATGTATAGACCATAAGCCAGATTGATTTTCACAAATCACAACAAAAGCGTACATAAAACCTAGACCAATACTGAAATATAGTGAACTTCATAAAAACAATTACATATTAATTGCTTACTAGCATATTCATGGAGCTTTCACTTGCTAACACAACTGTCTATTATGATTACTTTTATCTACTTTTAACTTTTTCAATACAATCCCTTACCGTATACTGATAAAAAGGCAAACTTTTAACCACAAATTTTTGAACTTAATAAGGATATTTGACTGTAAAGCTAATAAAGTTTTGCCAGAGAATTTATTATGCTGAACACTGACATCGCAGAGAAGTGATTAAGTTTGCAGTTGAAAACCATGCATTGACTGTAAAACAATCTGCCAATTGAGGGGGATGAATTTACTATTTTAAAAGAAATTTCATAGTGGACACGGGTATAAGATGTCATTTAGAAAGACAAACAGAAAGTACATTTATGGCTTGCCCTCATTCAGATCTAAAATGGTTCCAACCAAACAGAATTTAAAAAAAATTGATCACACCCAGAAAAAGTAAAAACTTTTCAAATGTATTAAGAAGACGACTAATTTGGACCAAACTCTTTTTCCTGGAGAATCGTTTGACCATCCTAGCACAATTCCCATTATTTAAAATGGAATAAAAGCAAAGATGATTTAAATGAATGTTTCACACGAAAACGATGTTATCACTGAGCATTTGGGGCGGGTGGAGCGCCTTGTTGATACTGCTGCCAATAAGCCATAGCCTGGTAATATTGCATATACTGCTGCTGTGCAGAAGCATAAGCAGATGGGTCTAAACCAGAAGCCGTTGGAGCTGCTTGCAATGGTTGAGGATCAGTAGTACCTTGATGCGCTTGCTGCTGAGCTGCAAAGGCTGCTGCTTGTTGCTGCAGAGTACTTGTATCAACTTTTTGTTTTTGTTTAGGCTGCTTCTCCCCTTGCTGTTGCTGGGCAAAGTGACCTTCACTATTTTGAATCATATTTGCTTGCTGTGTACCAGGTAGTTGACCCCGTTTTGGGTTTACATGAGGGTTACCTGCAGCTTGGTGGGAACCACTTGATTTAGGCTGCTGAAAATGGCCCAACTTTAGTTGTTGGGGTTTCCTTCCCAATTCATGGGTTGGAACCATATTTATTTGCTGCTGGGAACTCATTATTTGTTGAGGTGGACCTTGCCTTTGAGGCAATGGTCCCCTGCCAGAGGGACCTTGATTACCACTGTGCAAGCCTTGGCCATCTGGCTGCAAGTGGGAACTGTGAAATTCCTTTTTAGAGCCAGAATTATTTTGATCAACTTTGTCAAAGGCTCTAGTTCTATCTTCATTCCCCGGCTGACCAAAATTACGGCCTCTGAAACTCCCACCAAAGTCCCCGTCCCGCTGTTGTCCAAATCTACCCCTTTCATTCATAACTTCCCCTTGCCTAGACTGAGTCTGAGAGAAGTCAGTGTTGCCATACTTTTCACTCCCTGATCCACTGAAGTTGGCGCTTCGTCCTCTGTTGTTGCCAGCATATCCATTGGAAGAGCCTCTGTTGCCATTTCCATAGCTGTTGCCTGCCTGACGATATCGTTGGCGTCCTGAAAATAATTATTCTTACAGGTTACACACTATTAAGTTCTTATTGGTTATTTAAACAAAGAGAATTCGACACTTGATATTCAGTTTTTGTGATACTACCATAAAAAAGGTGTTTGTGATCCATGAAGTAAGTTTTATTCTGCATTTAACTTCATGGTTCATACCTCATGATTTAGGATTTAAGACTTAGAATCGACAGTTGATGTAACCAGATGGTCATGTTAGTATATCATTAATTTAAAAGCTTTCACTAGCTTAATAAATAGTGATTATTTTGGTTTGCTTAGGAGTTAAGAATTCACGAAAGAAAAGCTTTTAAAATAATGTCACCAGAGGATTCTGTGTATATTGATGAATTTATCTTTTCAACTATTTAAAAAGTCCAAGCATTAGTGGTAATTTCATACACAAAAGTTGGGCGAGAGCCCTGACCATTTACTTGTGCAAAAAATGCCAGAACTGTCGACCTCATTGGGTGAAAAAGTCTTACTCAGAGGCCTGTTCAGTGTTCTCCACAGACTTTTTCTTTGGGAGGGCGGCATGACGTAAACAAAATGGCGCCCGCCGATATGACCTCATCAAAATGGTGCTCGTTGGTATATGACGTCATCGGACGGGAAAGCAAAACACACTTGAGATAATCCTTTTCTTAACAATAATGTTATAACCCCCCCCCCCCCCCGGCCCCAACACTATCTAAGGAGAATGATTGACATCCATTCCGGTCGAACTACAACCTTATAGTAAAAACTAATTCAAAAACCTCCAATTTGTTATACATTTTCCTTTTTGCGCCGCGCCAAAAACATCACAGGGATATGCCGCACAGTGTGGGGTTTTAGAAAGCTTGGTGATCGGATACACACGTGCACACAATTCTCAAAACGCTAAAAAAAAAACAGTAAAAAAACACGTTTTTGGACGATCTTTTACCTTATTTCTGCCCTAAATAATACTTTTTCCATCAACAACAATTTTCATGGATTCGTGATTAGTGGATCCGTTGTTTAGAACTGCGTTTAGAACTTCGTTTGCAATAAAATCATCGAGATTCAATGATCGGTCGACAACGCACATTGAGAACAAATTCAAAGAACTTTGCCCCGCATCGCCCTCTGTCGGCAAAAGTTGTAAATGTTTGAATATCCTTCATCCAAGGCTATGTATTGTGCCAATCCACAGGCGCGTGCAGGACACTGTGTGGCAATTCTTTACTCTGCTTGTAAACTACTGCAATGGAGTCTAACCAAGCTCTCTTATGAATATGGTAATTATCAACGGCCAATCACAGCGTGCGGAATGTCGGTTGGCTTTGGACTCTGGACCGTGCTGTGTTTTGGTACTGTGTGTTAGGTATGCGCTATGCATGGTGTGGGCGACCAAACGTTGTGGGGTCCGGTGCCGATGCACGTGCAGTGGATACTAATGTGGTTGTGTTGCATCGCTCGTGTTTTCACGTTTGCATACTGAAATGAACGATTGCAATTCCAATGCTACGGTTTGGAAGTTGGGCATGGCTCGTCGGCTATTCGTCTGATTGTATTAAGTGCAGGCTAAAAATAGTCTGTTTGTAGTTTTTTTGGCAGGGCGGCCAATTATTTTAACAGGGCGGCCTTAAACTTTGGGAGCGCGGCCCTCCCAAAATACGCGTGTGGAGAACACTGCTGTTTACTTTTACTTTTCACAGCATTGCTGTAGATGAAATTAAGCTTCAACTTTGACTTGAAGACCAAGGTCAAATTAGGGTTAGGTTTGTTTGATTTTTCTCAGTGTTCAATCTTTCCGAAGATGTATCCATTGTCCAAATGCACAGTATGGTTCAGGAGTTATGATCGAAGTCATCATTATTCTTCTGTCTTGATGTTGAGATTTAAATGTTTGGTAAGTTTCAAGGTTCATTTCAGTTTCATTTTTGAGTTGTGCTGTAGAGAAGAGTTTGAAGGAACACAGCAGTGACAGCGTAACACAATGGTCTTTCAGAGACACCATAACATGTGCTTTTCTGATCGCAAGAAAACAGCACCTTCTTTTTACTATAGCTTCCTTATACAAGATATTTTTTCTTTGAAATTTCCGAATCAAGCATTAACTAGAGATGCACTTTTTGTTAAATACAAAAACAAGGTGTTTGTAGTGAGTGATTGAAATAATAGGTAATGACATTATACCTTATCAATCCAATGCCTGGTTCAGGCATGTTATGAATTTTTCAAAATTTAAACATCAATTTCCGGCTTAGACCGGAAGTCAAAGTTAAAAAAGGTCACATTTTGTGTAGCACGCGATTAGTTTATGAAGACCTTTTAGATAAAGGATGGATTTAAACATCCAATATGTGGTTCAAAAGTTATGATTTTTTCAAACATAAAGTTTTAACTTTCGTTTTGAATTGGAAGGCAATGTCAAATGACGTCACACTTGGTAGCGTTAGTGGAGTCTTCTGAGTCCTTTCTTATGCGTATAGATGATAAAAATAAAACATGTGGTTCAGGATTTGTAATTTATGAAACATTAAATATCAATTTCTAACTTTAACTGGAAGTCAAGGTCAAACAGGGTCGCATATTGTGTGCACATGATAAGTCTTACGGATGATGTATGAAAATTGTTAAAATCCAACGTGTGGTTCAGGAGTTAAGAATTTTTCAAATATTTGATGTATTATCCGCTGGGGTGCAAAATAAGTTTTAACACAGATGGATGCGGAATGTATTCCAGCATGGTCCCCACAGCACAAATAAATTTACGTGCAAAATAATCACACTTGCATTTAACATAGGGCGTCAATGAAACTGCGGGTGTGATGCACATGTACAGGAGGTTGACCCTCATTGACCGTCAATGCCGGTCAACTGTTACGTGAAATTTATGTGTGGCTGTAATTTCTGGTTCAGGACCCGGTAACCTGCACCTTTGAGCATGGATTTGTCATTTGAGAACTATCCGGGTTACTTTGTGGAAGTCCGGACTGTTCAAAAACTATAACCGAGCTTTTTGGTAAGCAAAAGCTGTCTGCGGATATTCAGATATTCAAAGTATCTGCTCTTAAGCAAATGCGAAAGGAGCAGTGTTCTGCACAGACTTTTTTGTTGCGAGGGCGGTATGACGTCATCCGTTGGGCGGACGTTGGTATGATGTCATGGGACAGTGAACGGCATCAGTCTGAACGCAAACAGTAACAATGATTGCAAAGGGGTGTGGGGGAAGTCCCCGCTAAAAAAGATGCTCCGTTGATTTGGTACGGCAATGAGGTCAGAGTGAGACGTGCCATTATAAAAATTAATTTAAAGTATCAAGATGATTTTTTATTAAATAGTACACTCAGATGAAAACAGAGATGAAGAATTAACTTGGCACACCAGCGATTATTTCCCAAGCATGCCCAGACGAGTGTAGTCTTAGGTTAAGGAATTTGTATATGCCATCTTGTTGTCCCAGAGTTGTATTTGAAAGGTTTTATAGGCTATATACAACGTATGACACAAAAAAACATAACCATGACAGTAGTTTGTACAATTTATTTGTACAAAAGTTGCACAATTTTATTCAGGCAAAAAGCAACTAACCTGTACAGGCAGTGTTTTTCAAGTTTGAATGGCATATTAAATAAGAAAGAAGAAAAAAAGAGAGAAAATCAGCAGATCCATGTAAGAGTTGCATGACTCATTCAGACTGGCTCTTTGACGCGGATGATTTAGCCGTAACGTTAAATCCAAAGTTGAAAAGAGACATGACGATTTTGCTGCTCAACTGCGAGTAGTTTACTAGTAGTACGTCACAAAATAAACTAGATGCGATTGAAGTCTGACAGCTCGTGCTCACCACATGCTCACATGTACCACTCCGACCTTCGCAACGAAGTAAACACGTTTTGCTGGTAGACTTGACCCAAGCTTGTCTTATTTTTCACTCTAAGTATGTACGTGTGTTTCCACATGCATTAAACCACAAGGCCACACCGCACACACCATCACGATCGAATGAATTGGAAGTTTATGAAGAGTAGTGAGAATTTGGTACGCGGTACTATCATGAACATTACGCACACTTCCGTGTGTCGTACCAGCGCTGCAGAAACTCCTTGACAAATTCACCTTACGTGTGTTAAAGTATACGCACAAAAAATAAGCCCAATCAGCGGCCCACCGCCTGACACACCAGCGAACTGTATTGTCCGCCCACGTTATTTTAATAGTTTTCGACCGTTTTTGTGGCCATGAGCTTGACGGTACATTTCCAATCGTGGCTCTTGACTAGTTTTATTTTTATTTGGTGCTTGGCCCAAATTAGGTGCTCACTTCAGCATGGTTTCTGTACATATGTAATGTACGTGGACCGACCGGCGTCCAACTCGGGTTAGCTAAGGAATATTATTCGCCGCGCCAACGGCCCATTATCACCAAACTAAGTAAGTAATGGCAGAGGGTTTTTTGCGCCCGAAGATGAAAAAATGGGTTGTCCTTCGGACTTGGCCGATGAAAAAAGCAGTAGCCCAATGCCACATTTTTGTAGTCCCGGGCATCGGGCGATAGTATTTGTCAACCCCTGGGTAGGTATATTTTACCAACAGAGAGTTTGTGCTCTCATCTGATAAAAGCCTGTAAATTTTTCGTGTTGCACGGATATTTATTGTGCATATCGCTGCACTTTTGAGTGAATTTTGTTGTCAATTACCCAAACCGTAAAAATGTTAAGAGTTACCGGACTATCATTCAGGTGACCATGTAATCGTCAACCAAGCACAGGCTTACCCATCATGAAGGCTTCTTTTCAAATGAGATAATGATTGAAATTACAATGTGTTGTTCAGTTGTTATAATTTTTAAAATAGTTTACTTTGGGAAGATGACAGTTAATGTCAAGGAGGGCATTTTAGGTACAATGTGTGAAAATTTGTTCTGTGTTTGTTGAAAAACTTTGTGTTTGCTTGTCAACAAGAGTTGTACAAAAGAATATGGGGGAAGAAAAGAAGAAAACCAAAACAAAAAGGTCAAGCAATAACACTAGGTGTTTGGGTGTTGCACGGAAACCTTATCAGAAGATTTAAGAAGTATATTAAAAACACAAACAACCAAACAACTGTGCCAGGGCTCATAAACAAGTGTTAGAAGTATAATATATATATATTTTTTAAACTAAAAATAAAACAAATTTAAAAGACTTACCTCTACCAAATGCCCGTGCACTCTGAGCAAGTTGTATCAATTTCGGATGAACCTTCTGCTTAGCTTCTTGAAGCACCTGGATCAACTCATTCGCCTGCTTAGCATTGTTGGCAGTGAAAAATGTGTAAGCAGTACCTGTATTCTCACTACGTGCTGTTCGTCCAATACGATGTACATAGTCCTCAGAAGAAGTTGGATAGTCATAATTAATGACAAATTTGATGTCATGAACATCTGTAAAAAAAATATGGTTGTTTCATAATGAAACAAGACATAAAATACCAGTTACAGCATATAAATAACGTAGTTAAAATTAAGGGGAAAAAATATATTAGTTTTGAAGACATCAAATCATTTTGTTTTTCAGCTTAACTCTAGAAAATCTTAAAGTGTATAGTGACAATAAGCAAAGAGGCTGCACTACAGTTAAATTCCTCGTACAAAATGGTCAAAATAAGAGATTCAAACAATATATGAGAAGTTTTTATGTACCCAAATCTTTTTTACAGGAACTGAGTAATGAGACTTGTCCAGAACAAATACATGTTCAATGACATTTATATAGTACAAATATGACATGGTACAAAACAGTACATAGGCTCGATCATATTTATGATTTTACTCAATGTGGGTTCATGAACTTGTTATGCCTCATTTTGTTTTAATGCATAAGTAAATATACCAAAGTTGACCTCTTTCTGGACCTTCCAAGTATTATCTTTTAGACAAATAACAACATAATTGCCAAAACAGAAAAGGAAAAAGAACAAATGGATGAAAGTAAACCTTAAAACCTGCATGGCTGGTCATGATGCACACTCCCTAAACGTGCAATGTGTACTTACATCCCTCATGATGACAGCTGCATGAAGCACGAGTCATTGCACATCGGGTGTCACAAGAGCAATTATTTCCAGGAGGCCGATACTCCGAGGTAGCTTGTCTTGTGACACCAAGTCAGAGGTGTCCTAAAGAAGGAGCCTCCTCCAACAGGGAGCATGCATCGGTTGATTATGTGGGTGCCGTATTTCAGCACCAACACTTTTCCATCAGATGTTGCTAATGCTCATCAGCACATTACAGTGCCAACCTTCAAGTAGTAGCAGTAAATACTGTACTCACTTCAGCATGTGGCAAAACTGTATCAGCCTCTTTGTCAGCCACGTGCCAAATAAATAGCTGAACAAATGCCAACACCATATGAATTTGGGTGTTGTTTTTTTCAAACAGACAATAAACAACAAGAAGATTTTTGTGGTATCATTCTTAATTATAGTGTGTTTTGAGTTAACATGTAGTGTGCATCATGTCAATCTGAAAGATTACTGATATTTTTTTTTATTTTTTTTTTTTTGTCTTTATATACACGTAGCCACAGTTTTCCAGTAAGGTGCTATCAGTTCACTTATGAAGTATAAACTGCATATTGTGATGACGTAGAACTGATGAAGGCCTTTTCTCAACAAGACGAGCCTCTATTAAATCAATCACTAGTGTGAGGGGAGAGGCGGTGCTTTCTATGTAGACCATGGTCCTGGTGCTGAACCATTTAGCAGCAACTCCAAAGATTGAGATTGCACGATTTACTGGTTTGGACTGAAATTCAGTCCTAACTTTAACAATGACTCTGTAAGTGTAAAGACAAAAGCTTTCATCATATTTTCATCACACTACACACTCTTTCCCAAGTTTTGGTGAAAGTCAAATTTTAATATTTTGATTATTCATCAGCCAAAGTATTAAACCCCATTACAAGTAATATATAAATCACCAGGTTTCGGTTACTCAACAATAATGCAAATATCAACATTTACTTTTATATTTGTTGGAACAGTGCTGCACTCACTTGTGCACAATTCAATGTCGGCCCATGAAAGGTCTCAGAGACCCAAGAAATAGTGTACGTTTGTGTTCATTTACATACCAAAGGGCTATCAGTGTGCACTGGTGCCAAAAAAGTGTTTAAAGAGGTTGGGCCACGCTAGAGATCACTCTTTAAAAAAAAGTTTTACATCCCTAAATACACCTATATCTATCAAGAAAAACTGTGACAGAGTTATAGAATGAATGGGTATTCGTTTACAACGCAGTTTCCAAGCCTCTTTTCACCCCCGCCTTCAAGCAAAATCGGAACAACAGCAGTCGGTGCCAGAAAGCCATCTCCAAAAATTCTAAAGAATAGTGACGTCGCAGTATGTACCCCTCTGTCAAACGGCTGTTTGTTGTTACTCGTTGAAGCATTGCTCAGTACAGACCATCTGGAAATTCAGTATGTATAGTGACGTCATGTTTTGTTTGCTGCCCTCATTACGGGATTTTGATAAATTTAGGCGGCGGGCTAGTGAACGGAGTAAAAACTCCCTGCAAATATTACTTCTTTTCTTAATGTAATGTTACAAAAGATGCAACAAATTATAGAAAGCAGAAAAATAAAAAATAACGTCAACTTCAATCACCATGGCCCATCCTCTTTAAGGTTTCCATTTACAAGGGCCAATTACGGGCACATGTAAGTGTACATGAAGGATGTAAAATCAAAACCACTTTTTTTTCATTAGATGAAACTAAATTCACCTTGATCAGAAAGGAAACAATTTACTCTGTTATTAATTTCCATTGCCACCATGGCCAATGGGGTCTTCCCGACAGCAAATGTATGTTGCTTTTGCTGCATTCCTGAGTACATCTTTGTACTAAAGTGGCTGAGTAACACCTGCCTTAAAATCAAGTCAGGAAAAGTACAAGTGGGTCATACGATATCAAATCAACAAACATCCTAAAAATTGGTATGAGTCACCTCTCAGATTTGACTGAAAATCATTTTTAAGATTCAATTACGGGTACAATGAATACATGCACACACAAAATTCCAAGTCGTTTCGAAATTGTGGCTCATACATGTAAAAGTCATGTTTGTGTAGATCATCTTTAAAGAGCGGCTCTAAAATACTCTTAATATTTTAATTAATACTTTTTTGTGCCAAGTAGACATCGTAGATACAGGTTATAAGTATTTTACACTTACAATTTGTATTTAGTAAACATAATTCAAGAAAAAAATGCACCTCTCCGCGCAGCTTTTTCAGCCAAAAGTCAAAAACTGATTTTTTAATGATAATAATATGCATTAACCCATTGACATCATCGGTGGCTTGAAACACACGGTCAGCATTTAACACAGACAAATAAAACGAAAGAAACAAATCTTACATTATACAGTAAAATAATCTGTCCATCCAGGGTATCCTAAATTATGACATTTTTGTAAAACGAAGCCTACACGTTGTGTAGTTTTTTTGTAAAACTACTGTACCAGCTAAATTTCCAATGAACTGTGCTCCACAGACCATGTACATGCGAACTAGCAATGACGGTATTTTGTATGGTTTTTAGCGCGCGCACCAGTGATAGTGATTATTGCAATTTCTAGGCAACAACTGTTTTTCCCGAGCATGCGCCGACACATTGGCGAAGGCGTTTGTAACTGGTTTTGTATGCTATCACCAATAAAGGGCATTAACTCTCATGCTATCGCATTGTTCTGAAATTGTAGCATGCAAAGACAACGAGCCTGTAAATTGAAAGTGACCACTGTGTCTCATGCATTGTGCATGTGTACACCGTGGTGAAAATGTAAATGTTTAACCGGACGATCGGTCGGGTGACCATGTAACCGGAACAAGCTTAGTACTGGGTAGTGCATTGTCGTGTGTACATGTATGTACTGTACATATCGTCACTGTTTTCACAAAGAGCTAATTTAGGCTATTCAACAAAACTTTCATGTTTGGAGAAAACCCTGTTGAAGTTAAAATATTTTTGAAATCACTGTTTCGGACACTGTTTGTCATTGAAACGTTGACATTTTTCCCAAGCATGAAAAACGAACACGAAAATGTCATGTGCGCTAGGTGAAACTACTTCTTGGAATCATTTACAGGGTTCACCCAAGAGGCAATAGCGAAACGCAGTTGAAACGACAGCGAGCCAGCTGAAACACCTTGTCAAAAAAGGTCCGACTGACCAGTCAAAAACATTTGCGGAAATTGTTTTTGTTTTGTTTTTTACCTGAGGAGGTTCCCTTTTGAAACAAAAACTACAAGTAAATTACATGGACCATAGAGAAAGGACCCACAGACGTTTCGCCGCGCGGACGGGACATTTGAGTTTCCCCAATGTTTAATTCGCTGGCTAGCTCATAGTCCCTAGCGTCCAATGTAGTTGTAAAAACCCCAAATAGACCAATTGGAAAATTCTTAACGCGGTATGTATGAATTCAACAGCCTTTGGAAAATTTGTTTCACGCTGTGTAAATATGGGCAGTTTCGTCCGTCTGGCAGCACTAATCATTCTACACACACAAACAAGTGTGTAAACACCTGCAATCGGGGACCTCCTTTTGTTCCTCTTTTGTTTGTACCCTAACTTTTTGGCAACAGCTCTCATTGGTTTTGTACACGTTTTCCAACTGGGGAGCTTTCCCCAAACGGGGACCCTATTGTCCTCTTTTGTTATAGGTCCTCGGTTTGAATGTGCATACCTACCCACACATACACACAACCCAAACGTAAACTGTGGTACACGTGTTGAATATAAACAATAGGGTAGGCCAGTTGCATTTTTTCCATTAGTGTATTTGAATGTGTTTTTGCTGTCGCTGTTTACTTGATGAAACGATTAAAGCTTTTTCAAGTGTAAGATCGTTGGTTTATACATGTTATAGCGGTTTGTGCAGTATTTTCTGTAAGCTGTTGATTGTGAAGCCGTATTCTGAAGTCAATTTTAGTTGTTTGAAATGTCGCGGCCACATTAAATCTAGCAAATATCAAGACTTGTTAAGCCTGTGCGTTTATGGTTATTTTTTAAAACATGTAACCGTTTCTGAAACGGTCGGTTACACGTTTAAAAGTCTGTTTCAGACACAAAATTTAGGGTTAAAAATATAATCTACACAACAATGCATGCGATCAAAAATATGGCGTCTTTATAACATTTTGACTTGACGCAACCACCCCGCAAAAAAACACACCATAAAACAACGGGAAAAAATAAAATAAAGAGAAACAAATCTTATATTATACAGTTAAATAATATTTCCATCCGTCTAGGGGATCCTAAATTCTGTCATTTTTGTAAAATAAAGCCCAAACGTTGCATAGTTTTTCATATAACAAGCTGAGCCTCACAGGCCTTGTGCTTAAGCTTTTTGTAAAGTAGCCCGCCGAGCCAGTAAACTGTGCATTTTACTTGCCCCCAGAAGTTTTAGTAGCCCAGATTTTAAACAGGAATTGCCATAAATGTAAAGTTCTGATAAGTTTATGTTTAGGATCACAACCACTTTAATGATCAATTGACACACTCAATAACGATTAACACATTTTATACATTAATTATTCACATCTGAAAAGAAAGAAATAAGCATTTCAAACAAGTAGGTTGCACAGTTTTTAGTAGCCCACAGGGCAAGTTGAGAAGTGGTGTTTACTAGCCAATAGCATTTTTTACTAGACAATGTATGCCAGGCTAGTGTTAAGGGCGAGCCCTGCACTGACATTTCCAAGGAACTGTGCTCCGCAGACCATGCTGTCAACAGAATTTACGTGCAGACCAGCGAAGCAAGGGCTGTATTAGCTTTTATCGTGACACCAGCGATAATGAGTATTGCAATAACCTTCTGCATGCACATAACCGGATTTTGTGTGCTATCGCGCAATGCGCTGGTATATTTATCATGCTATAGTATTGTTTTGAAACGCCCTCTAGCATTCAATGTTTCTTAGCTTTATTGTAGCACGCAAAGTCACGCGATAACAAAGACTACAAGCCTGTAAATTGGAAACGATGTGAATGCACAGGGTTGTGCGTTGTGTACATCGTGATCACTTCCAAGTGATTTTTCAAGGAAGAGTTTTAACTCGCAGACTGCTAATTTCGAAACCTGCGGCAACTGTTACACACAGCAAGTTCATGTGTGCATTCGTTCGTGAACAGGTTCTTTGTAGGGATGCATCTTGTTTCGTGTGGGCTTGGGAAACGATATCGGATTACTATAAGCCTATTTAATCCCCCATCGTGTCTTAATCCACACGGTACACGCTGACATGATGATCGTGTTTCGTGTGTGGCTTACACTCTGAGCGTTACATTGTATGTAAAAAACATCAGTTAGCAAAATGTATACTTTTTGTCAGAAATTGCCTCTTCGTGAAAACGGTGACGATCTGTGTCAGGGTTGTACAACATAATAGACGTGTCCATCAATAACTAAATTCAAGCCGAGCTGCCGAGTCACATTCACGGCCAAGTTTATTGTAAATGGTGAAGTTTGGATGTGTATTTGCGTAAAGCTCATACATACATAGTCAAGTCCAAATCAACTAACCACTGATGACGTAACAAGTCCTTCGTCACATTGTTTCAAAGAAACTTACATTTTTACCCTGTTTTATTGTGTGGTAAGGGACTCATAATATATTTTTTTTTCATTTCCTTGGTACAAATTTACAGATCTGTATCAAATTGGGGCTCAAAAATGCATTACAAAACGCAAAGTATTCAATGCCAATAGCTTGCATTTGAAGGTGCCACGCCCACTTTGAGGTGCCATAATTCTGAAATGACTTGGTCTTAAAAAAGTTTTTACATTTTCTTTTTACCTTTAGATGAATATAAAAGAGATGAATATAAAAGAAATGAATTTCAGCCAAAATTGAGAGGTAACAACCATAAGTGAGCTTGTTTATTGTTGCCGTTACTTTGGGTCATCTCTTCCCATATTGCACTCTTTGGGGAAAAAGAATTATTTACTTTTTGCAACACCATCCCACAGTAAAAGCAAAAAGCTTTATACAGGCATGAGAATCGGCGATGATGAAAAATCCGGAAATCCATATCGCTCGGGGAAAAAATCGGAAAAAATCTTACGCTAAAAATTGCATGTCCCGATTTTTGGGCAACGTGACCCAGGCCTCAGCGCCTCACTTGAAGAACCCCAAAGGCCATAGTGGGACCGGGGTCGAGTTAATAGGAGGAAAATACTCAAAGAACAATGATAAAATCATAAAAATGCTGGACATATCTTATCTGAAAAAGCTCACCAAAAATGTGAGACTTAACGGTAAATGCAAACGTCATCGAATCTCCACACACGTGCGTTGGACTCGACATTGTCTAAAGGTTTCTCCCAGGTCATAGGTCAATGCGTAAAGTAAAACACTTGCGCTTTTGCCAATAAAGGTGCGTACTGACAACGTAAACAAGACTAACAATGCGCGCACATCCACACAAAACACCGCGCATTGTTGTCAGTAGACTTTTCAAAGTCTCTCAAACAATTAATAAACCGTGAGTGAAGCGAGGAATGTGAGAAGTCTACACATTTCCATTGATCTCGCTGCAAGTACACGCAATGCACATGGAAGCCAGGCGGCAGTTGCTAACGTGTCGTTCTTGTTGTTCTGCGATACAAGTAAACTTACAATTTTAACGAGAGATAAGCGAAATATACAGGTAAACCACCACACCCTACCCCTCAAATATTATATCAAATTCACACTGAACTCGGAGACCACATATTTTGAAGTGAAAAACCCGGAAATCCAGAAGATTCTCATGCTTGTTTATATTTTTTTCTTTAAAAAGTAATTTTTGGGAAAAAACAAATGTGTACGCAGCGTGTCCATACTGGCTGTTTGTTTGTGTATGTGCATACATAGGATCGATTCCAAAAATCTGCAGAATACTCAAGTCTTGAGTGTGTGGTCTAGATCACATCTGCAACAACTACCAACCATGCTGGAACATGCAGCCCAAATTGGGGCAGATTTGCTGGCACTCAACACTTGTTTGGAGCATGAGTACCAAACAGCTGTCATCAAACAGCGATTTTTAAAACTTGGCCAAATGCTTTAGTAAATAGAACAGATTTTTTAAGAGAAAACAAATACCTTGCACAATTCATTTGCACAATTTACAAAATAAAAATTTACTTTAAATAAGAAGAGTAACATATGCAAACGTGAAATTTCCCTCATCCAATTTACACATGTCTCAATTTACAGTTTTAAGCGGAATGGCCCTTCACATGTGGTGCATTAGCTTTGCTCTGTGGCAATGTTTGCGAGGCAATCTACACATTTTAAATTGATTGACCCCATCATGTTAAAATTGTAATAAAAGATACAAAGTTGAATGTGTTGTCTTTTCATTCTTTAAAGACTTGTGCATACTGCTACATCATTTTCTTTAAAAAACATGGTGTGAGGTATCAGTTCCAATGCATTTCATGGGTATGCTACTACAACGTGTAGACAGAAACTTGTCGTTGAGATTGGAAGCTGCAAACAACCAAGTTGCAAACAACCATAGAGCTTACTCGTTGAGCCAGGCACCCAAGCTAACAAAAACCATTCGAGCAAGTTTGAGCTAAACCATTTTAATTTCTTTCAAACAATTATTGAGTAAAGATGAGACTTTTGGTCATCTTTTTAAGGAATAAAGACAAAATGTAAAAACAAAAAATCACGAAGTAGATTGTTTTTGTGTGAGAAAAAAAGGGGCGTCATTGAAGGTACTATTACCTTGTTAGTACATTCAAACTGCATGATAGAACGAAGAAAATCATTTTTTTTCTGGACTTGCTCTTTCAATACTTATCTAATGTACACCCATGGTACACAGCAATGGCTTGAATAACGTCTGTGAAACCAAAAGCATTACAAAATAAGATTTGGAAACAGTCATTTCTTTAATTTTGAACACCCCTTTTTTTACAAAAGGAAGAGGCACACAGACCATCCTCGCGCCCCCCCCCCTGCAATGGCTGGGTTCATAGTTTTCTTTACGTATGAAGATATCACAAGACATCCAGATACCAGACTAAAAGTTTGGCTGACAGGCGAGGACATAAATTATGTTAATCAAGAAATAAGATAATAGTCTGTGTGGAGAATCATACCTTTACATCTGTAAGTGTTAACAAAGAATTTATTGTCTTTTGTGTGACCATCTTTTGAATCATTTATTGCAGAGACTGATCAGCATTTAACCTTGAATATTGTAAGACTCATAAAAACTAGACTGACGATAAAAAAAATACCTAAAAAAATCTTCCCTGTGAATAAGTATTTACCGACTCTTGAAAATCTTGTTTTCTATTTCAAAGGAAAAACAACATATCTTACTTATGTACGTTTTTCACAAAAATGTAAAATCTACGAACAACAGATTTGTTGTATATTCTTTTATTGAAATTGATAAAACATCAATTGTAAAAATGTACAATCTTTTACTTTCAGAAGTCAAACCTCGGTCAAAAGGCGAATTGATTTATATATCTATAAATATGTATTTTAACACCACTAGCATAAAACAACATTGCAATGCCACACATCCCAATATGAACAAAACAACTCTACACTGGGTTTTCACACACCTTGCATCAGAGCTGTTTTGTTACAGATGTGCATATAACGGATTGAAAGCAAAAACACAATAAGTGACTCTATAAGTGTGTTTTACATGTACCTGTTTCTTTGTATCATACACACTTGAACTGTCTTTTGTATAACCTGTCAAATGATTCACACAGCAAATATACTATACTATTTTTACTTACCTAGTCCTCTTGACGCAACGTCAGTAGCAACCAGTATAGGTGCATTGCCTGATCGGAACTCTGCAAAACAACACATCATATCTATCAGCCCGTTTACAGATATTTGGTTACTTACTGAACCACTGAGCCTTAAACCTATTCAAAGTAGAATACTTATCTAATGCCAGAACATCTTTACTCATACTTTATATTTATCTTTATAATCGATCTTAAAAGTTTTTGGTTTAATTTTTAATAAAAACACCAAATGCCTGGACCAGCTATTACAGGGTGACAGTCGATACTAAAAAAAAAGAGGGCCTGTAAAATAAAAATGTTAGGTATGTCAAAATGATGGTATTTCAATCTTTATAACTCCTGGTCTTTTTAAGGCAATTATCCACAAGGGAAACCGACTGGACTTTTTCACCAGACATCATGAAGTCAATTAAAATTCATAAATTCTCACATCCTTCCAATTGTTATTTTAAATATGGAAACTTTTAACAAACTAAGAAAAAAATGGTTCATAAAAGTATACCCTCATAAAAGGTAGTTCCAGTGTACACTGAACCATTACTTTCCATTTTATGGAAAATAAATTGAAGCTTACCATTCAGCACCCAATCACGCTCCGGTTGAGACTTATCACCATGTATACACATCGCTGGCCATCTGAAAATATTTTTTTAAAGTAATAATTATTCGATATTGTAAAACTTTTCACCTATATACCTACACACAAACAGGCAAGGGACCAGTCACAAAACTGTGTACATAACATGGTATTTTGGCTAGTAACCCTTTTCCAGTAAGCAACATTTGTTTGGTGCTTCGTTATTTTTTTGTGCTTAAAGGTATTGTACACTTTTGGTAACAGCTCAAAATCAGTGTCCACATTTTGTGTGATTAAACATATGCATGAACAAACAAACCTGAGAAAGTTTGAGCTCAATTGGTCATCGAGGTCACGAGAAAATAGTGAAAAGGGATCTTATGTGTTTTCTGTCTTTTCAAATTATCGTGCGCGATAATTACTATTGTTTTACTCGTTTCTCAGAAACGATAGCATTTTAGGCAGAAATATTTTAAGGAACCCTTTTTACCATTCCTTACTTTAAATCATGTAAGTTATGTGTGAATCTGTGAACATTGTGTTTTTCGATCTTACCAATAGTGTACAGGGCCTTTAAGCAACTCTATGAAATAGAGCCCTGGGCCCAAATAAAAAGCCCCTGAGCCTTCTAATTTTACATCATTTCTGACGCTAAAAATAGCCCTTGGGCCCATTGTTGCAAAATTATAAATCATTTAACTTAATATGTAGTGGTTTTATTTTTTAAGAAAATCTATCTGTAAAGTTAAGATAAGTTTGTTCATCACACCGACCTGATACAACTTGGGTGAGTTAGATAAAACACTTGAGTCAAAAGGATGAAGTCTGGCTCTGTGGTATTCTACTTGTAAAAGCCAAGAGGGCCCCATGGCCAGGACAACAGAGTCGGGAGGGTGAGGGAGAGCGATGCTCACTGGGCTATGATGGGTATTACCCATGGGCATTGGTACTGTGTCAAGAATCAGCCAGGCCTGGAAATACAATTTTTTAGGGCAAGGCTACTTTGGCCTTGGAGTATTCCAAATTTTGGAGGGCACCAAGGCCAGTAGAAAGGGCACCAAGGCCAAAATGTGAAAATAAAAAAGGCACCAATGCCAATAGTTATGAAAGTTATAAAACAAAATACAACCAATGGCAAACTACTTTGTTTGTTCATTAAACAGATTTATTGAATAAGTGTCCACCACAAGAAGGCATCCGAAACAACAGAGCGCCCTCTATTGGTCAGTGGTTTTTGTTATAGACTGGTCCCTTGTTTAAGGACGTCGGGTGTTTTATGTACATGTATAACGGGTGCAGTGTTTGCAACCAATAGACCGTCGCGATAGTGTGAACATAAACAATTTACGCTACAACTTCAAGATACATTGTCGGCTGAAAACTTAAACAAGTAAATATTTAACTTTGGATAAAAGGGCACGACGGCCAACGGGGGAATGGGCACGACGGCCAACGGGGGAAAAGGGCACTGCATTATGGCCGTGAAAAGGGTATTTTTTCGAGGGGCACCACAGCCAGTTACAAGGGCATCGACGGCACTGGCGGATGTGGCCACCGTGTAATTCAAGGCCTGATCAGCATAGCAGTTGAAGATAAACCTGGAATCCAGGCCCGCTTCGGCTGACCGCCCTTCTTAGGGCCAGCCATGGCAGAGGTAGACATAACCTTGCCAGGGCGAGATTCCTTACAATGGCTTGTCCTGTGCAGACTGACCGGGACAAGAGACTAGACAATGTCCTCGGCCTGATCAAAGCGACTGCCAGGGCCAGGGGCCCACAGCCTCTTGTGGTAGCTGGGGGACTGCTGACTCGGTGACAGGAGATTGTCACCGGTGCAGTCTCCCGTTGATGCAGCTTGTCCAAGAGAGAAGACTTTCTCCCCGTTAAGGACGGGCTCAGACCTCGCAAATTGTTCCGCAACATCTACAACTATCAATAAATCTTGACCAACTCAAAAATCTCTACAAAGAATTAAGTATCTGTACTGCTTATCTTTGTATTTTAACAACAATTTTACAAAATACTTGATAAAGCAAGATGGAGAAAACACAAAAAGACAGTTGTCAGTATAAATTTTTAACTCAGCCATTAGAGAAACAATTTTTGTCTGCAATTTGACCACCATTCAGCCTTTTTTGTTGTTTTGCAATGAACCAGTAAACCATTTCAAATCAGATCAAATTAACATAGGCTGAACAAAAGAAGATGCAATAAGAGAAATTTCTTAAGAATTCAGTGTATGGGGGACAAAATCACATAGGGGGAAAAGTTACTTACCCATCTTTGCGCATTTTCCTTGTTAGCTCATCTGTCCGTCGTTTTGTCTCAGCAAAGATAAGAGTTTTGTTTTCTTTTTCCCCCATTATCTGTTCGAGCAGTTTGATCAACCTTCAAGACAAGAGAATTACATGTAATTATGTTTATCATTTCACTCAATTAAAGTACAAAGTAATGGTTACTATCATAAATATCATTTGTCCTTTAGTAATACTCTTGTGTGACAAACTACATCCCAAGACACTCAGTTCTAATACTTGATTTGCAAAATTGAAACAAGCACATAATCAATGACATAGACACAAAATCAGCCTTATTTGATTAATTTTCATCTTAGTTGTTTTGATTAAATAGCCTATCATGTTTCAATTACAAGTATACGTTTTTTACAACAGGGTTCTGCCAAAGGTGGTCAGTGCTGGAAAACGGTCCGGCACTCATGATTCCCTGACCACCACTGGCAGAGTTTTTTTTCTTTTTCTGACCACCACACATTTTTCTATTTGTTTTGCCTATTTCCTTCAAAATACAGTCGGCTCCCGTTAATACGAGCTCGCATATTACGAGGTTCCGGTTAATACGAGGGTTTTTGCCGGTCCCGAACGGCCCCGTGCGTGTTTCAATGCATTTAAATATGGATTATACGAGCACAGTAGTAGCGAGAACACGGTTATAACGAGGTAATTTTGTTGGCCCGTTACGAGCAAAACATTGTTTTCAACCCTTTTGTAACGAGAATAATAAAAACCCAACAAAGGAAATACCTTCAACAGCCTGAAAATCGTTATTTATGGCTTGTAAGACAATCAATAGAGGTGCTACTGGACGCTATCACTAGCAATACTAATCCGAAACTGGAGTCACGAGTCAGCGAGCAGGTTGTTAAATCGAAATTCCGGACAATGGTGGGATTAGGAGTCTTGCATGGTTCAAACAACGGAGCAGATTCCATACCATAGTCTGCATTCATCAATTCATGTGAAATCTTCAGAAAAGATACTGATCCAATGAGTTTTACAAGTGCATGATGTGCACTAGTGGGAACGCAAAGGGCGATCAGACCCCGCAATTTGAGGGCGAACATCCGGTCCGGTAGGCCCGAATGGCGCGAAAACGGTGTTCTTTTTTCTTCTATTCCCAGCACGCACCACGCATTTGGTGACATAAAAGAATTGCAAGTAAAGCATAAAGCAGTATTGACGTCACGTGACCATACCAACTACACGTTCTGTACAACGCATCCACACTAAACCCAAACCCACGCCAATTTTTGGATGCATTGTACGTTCTTTAAAGATGGCAGCGCCCAGCAATAAACGTCCCATAAATTCGTCCAAAAAAAACCCCCAAAAAGATGAGAAGCGTGGTAAGCTATGGTCGGACGAGGAGCTGGGAACTTTTTAGACATCTGGGCCAGTCAAGAAATTCAAAACAAACTGGACGGCACCCTGAGAAATAGCGCAGTATTTCAGGTAATTGTGAGGAAGATGGGCGAAAGTGACCTGCGTTGGTGAACTTTTGATCTACTTCCGTTTACAAAAGGTGGATCAATGCGCGATCATACTCAAGTGGGAACGCGACCGCGATTCACGTCTGCGACTAATCCTTTTGCGGGGTCAGGATCTTGTAATTGTGGATCCAGTGGGAACGCGGTCTAACTCTTGACTCCAGTTTCAAGTTTCGGATTAGTGTTGCTAGTGATAGCGTCCAGTTAGCACCTCTATTGATTGTCTTAAAAGCCATAAATAACGATTTTCAGGATGTTAAAGGTATTTCCTTGTTGGGCTTTTTATTATTCTCATTACAAAAGGGTCGAAAACAATGTTTTGCTCGTAGCGGGCGGACAGAATTACCTTGTTGTAACCGTGTTCTCGCTACTACCGTGCTCGTATAATCCCTATTTAAATGTATTGAAACACGCACGGGGCAGTTCGGGACCGACAAAAAACCTTGTCTTAACCAGAATCTCGTAATATGCGAGCTTGTAATAACGGGAGTCGACTGTATTCTGTACAACATGTAAACAAAATTATTTACCAGTAAAAAGTTTCATCCAAAGTTTTGAGTAGCCTACTTCTTTGGTCTGAGTCTATTTTAATGATCCAGGATCAAGCATCCCTCATGCCTGTACAATGCACATTTAGAACTTAACCTATTTTTTAATGACATGTAGTAGAACATTTGGTTTTTGTTGCCTAAAGGCGTGCGTGCATTGAGGCCTAAATTCAAGGCCTCATCTTATTTATGAGTGGTCTTTGACCCTGTTTTCTACTGCCCCTGCCCAGCCCACAGCCCGACCGCCTTTTTTTCCCCCACTCAAAAAATCCTTGGCAGAACCCTGGAACATGCATCAAGAACTTTCTTCTTGCACATCATGTTATTTCAAATGAAACTCTTGTAGATGAGAATATTTCTCAACATCCAATCGCAGCATGCTAACTGTTGGTTAGCTAGGACTCTGAACCTGCTGTACATGTACTGCATGCACATCACAACACAATGTAAGGTGATGTTTATAGATGACCGGCAACCAGTCACAAAATAAATGCAGGGCTATTCCGTTTTGTGTATGCTTGTTTGTAGTGTATGCTTGTAGTAAGCTTGGGCGATATCGCTTTTTCTCAGCCACGATATATCGTCGAGAATATATCGCGATATTCGATATAATCGCGGTTATTTTTTTATGACGTCAATCTACTACAAATCTCACGGTGTGAGTTGTGGCTATGATTGACCTATCATTTATATCGTTGTTCCAATCACCTATTCTTCGGGTTTTACTCTAAACCTATGGTATGAAAACCTGGGCCTATTACTTACACACATTTAATGTGTTAACTGCGTTAACTCGCACGTCCGCAACACACACGTGATAATGCACGTGATAACACCCGTCTGTGTGAGACCGCCTGACCGCTAAGGCTTTGATGTTGGTTTTTTCCGAAGACTAAACCCCGTCGGATCGGATCTGTTTGGGAATCTTGCGGTTGCGGTCTGTGACTTGCAACTCTTTGTTGCAGCAAATCGTCTCGACAAGGAGATTTATTGTTGCAATATCGTCTCGACAAGGAGATTTATTGTTGCAAGATCGTCTCGGCTAGGAAATACATCGCGATACTTAACGATATCGCGATTTACCGATATCACGATAAAAAAAAACGTGACCCGATTCCGTAATCGTTTCAGAACTAGTATCGCGATATTCGATAATATCGTGGTATCGCCCAAGCTTGTAGTGTATGCTTGTTTGCAGTGTATGCTTGTTTGTAGTGAATGCTCGTTTGTAGTGAATGCTCGTTTGTAGTGAATGCTTGTTTGTAGTGTATGCTTGAGTGTAGTGAATGATTGCAGGCAGGCAAGACTTGTCAAACCATTTTTTGAAAAAATGGATAGGCTACAAAAATCTGGAAGACACTACAAGCTTTTATTAACATCCAGAAATCCAGAAAAATCCGGACAAATCTTATCCTTGTTATGGTGAGACTTTGGCAACAATCCTGCAAAAGAATTATCACTACAAGTATGTTAGGAGAGTTTCTTAGGCAAACTGAACTCACTTTTCGTCTTTTTGAAAGTCATCACAAACGTCTATTATCTGCAAGATGTTGTGGTTAGCCGACAGTGAAAGAGATCCAATATTAACTGTATGATAATCTCGCAAGAAATCCTCAGCAAGTGCACAAACATCTTTCGGCCATGTAGCACTCCACATCAACACTTGTCGATCAGGCTGTTAACAAAACCATACCAGTATTTTAACAAGCATTTAGATGATTTGATAGAGATTTTGTTTTCCTTCTAAATATGCTTAAAGGAACATTACAGAACTAGTAAGAAAAAAACTTGTAAAATTGCTTTTTGATCACACATTTACATAAAACTTACACAGTCTAATGATGATGATAGTAGAAAACATCCCTTGAAATATTTCTGTCTTAAATGCCATATTTGATGAGAAATTAATAAACTAAATTTCCAGTTGGAATTTTTTGCTCAGTGATCAATCGATCGATCTCAAACTTCTACAGGTTTGTCAGTTTATGTAAATGGTGGATTACATAAAGTGCTTACACTGCCAGCAACTGTTTTGTTAGCGAAAACCAATTCTGTAATGTTCCTTTAAAACGATCAAATTGGTAAGTTTAAAATTGTTAAACAGATCTGCCCGTTTAACTAGACGAAACATGCTATGCAAGACCCTAGTTAGATTTGGAAGGTGGAAGCAGTTGTATGTGACGGTTGGATTTCTAAAATATTAGTTCTAAAATTGTGAAGTGATTGATTTCTTTGTTCAGCCGAAAATGGTAGTTTGATCAAATAAAGAGCTTCATTGTAATTGTATTTTTTTCCAAGTATAATGTGAGTAGCTCTATTTTGGCAATTTAAAAAAAAAACTGGGATGGAGTAGTGGCTGTATGCTAGAATGGTCATATTCTAATATGGGCCTTATGTCACTTTGTTAGCAGCAACCATATACTGGATGCGAACACCTGATTTTCACAAAGTGCATAGAGCATACAAGCATAGAGAAGCTTTGGATATGGTAACAGAGAGTATGCAAATTCCATTTTAACATCACTTTAAATAAAAACACCTAGAGGTCTAAACTCAATACTACATTTAATTACACGCCATTGAGAATAAAATCAGTTATGTGTCATCCGTCCCAAAAAGGAGATATTCATGACATTGCACTTGACAGGTTTTGGAGGAAAATCATTTAGTCGACACAAATCTGAAATGTTGTTAAGGTAATTTTGAAGAAAAGGTTGATGATTATGATTACCAACACACCCTTCCGGTGTCTAGAGAAGCAGGACCCTTTCCTCCACTTGGACATCCACCTCTGATTAGATGTAAACAAAACACAAGGGTTGCTCTACCTGGGTTTCCCTCTGTCTGCAAATCATCTTTCAAGTAGCATGAGGTGGCAGTCTTCCATACCGCTGCCTGTAATATCTCATGCAAAGACGCACCTTCCGGAAGTGCCCAAGATGTAGACATTGCCCAGACATTGTGTGCCTATATAGACCCAGCGGGCGAAGATGCCAACCCTGAAATCTAAGCTTGAATGGTTTGCACTATCCATCTGGATAATGTAACCTAATTTGCCAGTTGATTGAGAAAAGTTGAGATAAAAAGCTCCTGCCAAAATGTTTGACTTTGTACAAACCAGGTATCATTTGCAGGCTAGGCACCAGAGCTTGTTTTCAGGGACTGAAAAAACAAATTTGATCTCCAGATGATAAATGGATGAGGGAAGGAAATCTGATTCTCAGCCAGAAACCCTGCACAGGAACAAGTCTTACTCTATGGGGTTCCCATTAACTTGTAGTGAGGACATGTAATTCACTTCTCCTCCTAGCTGTTGCGAGCAGGAAGGCCGTTTTTTGTCGTTAAGTCAATGAGAGAAGTGCTAGCAAGAGGCTCAGAGGGGAAAACTGCTGATGTCTTTAAAACCTTGCCCCAAGTCCCACAAAGGTAGCAGACTACGAGCCAGGGATGTACAGGTAGTGGTAAGGATAATAGGTGAATCTTTGGTCCGTAGAACTCCAAACAGGTGAAGCTGTAATGGTCTAATAATGCATAATCGGCTGTTTGGTATCATTTCTACCATGCTGGATAAAAGAGAAGGAGTCAGAGCCCAGCTTTTGCTGGGGCATGTCTGACTTCCACAAAATGGGTACAGCATTCTTGAGTTGGAAACATGTAGGTAGGCATCCCTTTAATCCAGGGATGTTGCCTATATCGAGGCTAACAGGGATTCTCGCATTGTTCGGAGTGACTCAATATTGAATCCCTTTTTGGTGCATGCGACCCAGACGGGTTAAACTTTCCTACGGCAAGGCTCACCTTAATCGCATTCAATTCTTACACTTGGCCATGGTCCAAGGAAGGTATGAGTTTCAATGGATGTTTCTAGGAGGAAATGGCATAATGCCTGGTTTTTAAAGATCCATGAACCGTCCTTGAACCATTTGTGAAGGGCAGACCAGTAGTTTTTAACAGCTACAATCTGTATGTAGCTGCTTCAGATAGATCCAGACTGCAAAGGTACAAAAACAAGTCTCGAACTGATGTTATACACCCATCCCTTCAAAATGCATAGAGATTGATGTGAGGCCTGTCGAGGTTGGCAAAAAGCTGGTGGGCAATTTCTCTGTTTAATGCAACTGTTGAAATTATGGATCCCCTGGACAGGGTGTCTGAAATCTCATTGTGATTTTGAGGGATGTGAAATGCCCATAGCTGTATCTTGTGCTAGATACACCATAGGAAGATATCCTAGACTAGACAGCACAACTAGGACAAAATCCCAACCCGACGGTTGATATAGAATACTACCGTTTTGCTGTCGAAGAAGAGATTGGAAGATGTAAGACGTAAAATTTATTTTCATCCCCTGTCAAAGGTAATGCCAACTACACCTGCTCTAATAACCTAAAACTCAAAACTTCACATTAGTATAACGATACAAAAATAAGAATCGTGAGGTATTTACCCTAATTTGTTCCATAATCTTCCTGATTTGTGGCTCAAATCCCATGTCCAGCATACGATCAGCCTCATCTAATACAACATAGGTACATCTTGCCAAATTAGTCTTCTTCCCCTCCAAGAAATCAATCAGACGACCAGGTGTTGCAATAACTATTTCGCTTCCTGTATTGTGAAAATTTAAAATAAAAAGACACTTATTAAAAACTTGAATATACAGTCTAATAGAACACCTTTAAAAATCTTTTTTCTTGATGGAGCCTGCACAAAATATTATTCAAAAGTATGGCTCCAGCAAGGAAACATAAAGGAACTGTTTCTTAAAAGTGAAAATTTCAATGGCATCTTATTTACCTCGTTCTAGATCTCTTAGCTGGGGTGCCTTGGGTGCCCCTCCATATACACAAGTGCTCTTCAGTCTTGATGAACTACCAAATTGATAAGCAACAGTCTGCACCTGCTGAGCTAGTTCTCTGGTAGGCGCAAGCACCAGACACTAACAAAAGAAAAAATAACATACTAACATTGATTTCAATAATCTCAGAGAGATTCTTGTAAAAAGGTGCAAGATTTGAACCTTGTTATCAGTGACAAAACAAGGCATCTTTGGTTAGGGAGTCCAAAATATCTTTGTTAGGGAGTCCAAAATAAAGCCCGCAAAAAGCTAGGCCAAGTCTAGGCCCTTTGGCATTTTTAGTTTCAAGTTAAATGCATTAATCCCCAAACAATAAAATAACAGCGATGTTGTTGAAACCTTTGTAAATTCTAGCCAAGTGTGAATGCAAGATCACTACTGCACCAATCCTCTAACATCAACCAGTTGTTGTAAATGTAGGATCCATACTGACCCAATCCTCTAACATCAACCGGTTGTTGTAAATGTAGGATCCATACTGCCTTGATCCTCTGAATTCAACCAGTTAGTGTGACAGTAGGATCCATACTGACCCAATCCTCTAACATCAACCGGTTGTTGTAAATGTAGGATCCATACTGCCTTGATCCTCTGAATTCAACCAGTTATTGTGACAGTAAGATCCATACTGCCTTGATCCTCTGAATTCAAC
Organism: Pycnopodia helianthoides; assembly: GCA_032158295.1. Lineage (NCBI taxonomy): Eukaryota > Metazoa > Echinodermata > Asteroidea > Forcipulatida > Asteriidae > Pycnopodia > Pycnopodia helianthoides. Next base: position 7,489,294 of record CM063245.1, on the reverse strand, counting down.
CAGTTAGTGTGAGAGTAGGATCCATACTGCCCCAATCCTCCAACATCAACCGGTTGTTGTAAATGTAGGATCCATACTGCATTAATCCTCTGAATTCAACCAGTTAGTGTGATAGTAAGATCCATACTGCCTTGAGCCTCTGAATTCAACCAGTTAGTGTGACAGTAAGATCCATACTGCCTTGATCCTCTGAATTCAACCAGTTAGTGTGAGAGTAGGATCCATACTGCCTTGATCCTCTGAATTCAACAGGTTTGGCATCAGATATGAAATAAGTAATGTACAGTCGACTCCCGTTAATACGTTATAACGTTTTCCTCGTTATATCCGAAGCTCGTAATATCCGATCGCGGTGATCATCAATGCACTATGCACAAAGTGCATGACATAATGGCCGCACGTGTACACAGACAAGGCTGCTGCAATACATGAATAACTGTGTGCATAGTGTGTGCATGTACCGCACAAACAAACACAAAATTGGGCTAATAAAAATGTTTTAATTGAGTTATTTTAGTTGGAAAGTCAATTTATAAAATCAATTTACATTTTATATGATTGAAAAAATGTCTGAGATTTTAACTTGCTGTTCTTGTTTAGCGAAACTTCGGTGCAAAACTTCGGTCGCAGCAGGTAACAAATAAAATGTTGATTTTCATTGGTAACCACCAGTGTAATGTTAGATGGTTCATTGCTAACGCGGGATACCAGGGAAATCTCGCTGTTGCATTTAATATTGATCGCGCAAATATTTTAGCTTTTCAGTTGCGGTGGGTTTTTTCCTACTGAAAATGCACATCATGCTCTTGTAAAACTCATTGGATCAGTATCTTTTCTGAAGATTTCACATGAATTGATGAATGCTGACTTGGAATCTGCTCCGTTGTTTGAACCATGCAAGACTCCTTATCCCACCATTGTCCGGAGTTTGGATTTAACAACCTGCTCGCTGACTCGTGACTCCAGTTTCGGATTAGTATTGCTAGTGATAGCGTGCAGTTAGCACCTCTATTGATTGTCTTACAAGCCATAAATAACGATTTTCAGGCTGTTGAAGGTATTTCCTTTGTTGGGTTTTTATTATTCTCGTTACAAAAGGGTTGAAAACAATGTTTTGCTTGTAACGGGCCGACAAAATTACCTGATCTCGCTACTACCGTGCTCGTATAATCCATATTTAAATGCATTGAAACACGCACGGGGCAGTTCGGGACCGGCAAAAAAACTTGTATTTACCGGAACCTCGTAATATGCGAGCTCGTATTAACGGGAGTCGACTGTACACACACTAACTCAATCTGAACAGGGTTCCTTGCGGTACGCCATCATTTTCTATGACAGTAGCTTTGTCATCAAAAGATTTTTACTCCACCTTGTTTCGGTCAAATACATGTCAAAATCCACAAGTGCCCTATTAAAACATAGCCAAACAGCCTGGCAAATGCCTAGTTTGGTGGGGTTGATTTATAAACTCATAAATTTACACACAAACAACAAGCCTTGAAAATTCCTTAAGGCGATTGTAGAGCCCTGCTGCTAACAAGGTATTAGCCAGCTATCGTCCGGGCATCTTTTGGACGCCCTATTTGATTTTTGGACGCCTGACAAACTGTCGGACGCCCTTGAAGATGCCCTGTTTAACTGGCCAAGTAAATTTGTCATTCACTTTATACAAGAATATTACATCTGAATACCAGTGTTATGACTTCACTAATCTGGCTGGTCGGCACTAACAAGTTCTAAAAAAAACGACCAACTCTCATGCAATGTTAAAACATTGCCAATCAGCCGGCCGACAGTGAAAACAAAATTGTGATCCTTTTCTTTATTAAATGTTAGCCCCAGATCCAGGCCTGCCCTGCGAGAATGATTGACACTCCTATTGAGATCCAATTATGTCTTATCTTAATCCTCTGCAGATTTGTATACATTGTTTAAGTTTGTAATACTCTTGCTTCACTCAAAAGACAAGTTGCCAGCAGTGTCTTTTGTGGTTTTATGACCTGGTTTTGTGACCCTTAGGAGTGGGTATTGTGTTATATTTAAACCTGGAAAGTGTATAAATGACATGTGCTGGCTTAGGCCCTATAGTTTTACAGTTTGTTGATGTATAAGATAAGATATGATTTATCAGTATCTTATTCATGCAACTTGTTTCACCAGGTTTACCACCCATAGGGGAACTTCTAGCCAATTTTGTATAATTTTTAAATATTTTTTTAAGGGTAACTAAACTAAATAAATATAGTATAGTTTTAATTCAAACAAAATAAAACCAAAGTCATGCATTATGGTTTTATTATGATTTACCACTCATAATTTAATGGCCTTCATGCCTTCTCTATTTTTACATTTTTGGCCTTGGTCCCCTTTTTACTGGCCTTGTGCCCCCCAAAATTTGTCTCGCTCTGAGGCTCAAAGTGGCCTTGCCCTAAAAATAAAATTGTAATTCGAGGCCTGCCCTTCCTACTGACATACCTGTAAGGCGACATAAAAAAAATGTTTAGCGTCCCCGCCCGCTTCCTTATTGTGGGGTGCATGGATTTTTTTTTTTTTTACCAGTTCAAAATGAGATTAAAAAAACATAAAATGTCAACTTATCCATCACAACTTAGCCTGTGCCGGTTATGTGGTTTAAAACCTGATCATTCAGTTACACATTTACAATTATTTAAGTGAAAGTGAGCTACATTAGGGATTTTATTACTGAACAAACTATTACATTCAATCACTGTACACATGTTATATGTCTTGTCTAACATGTTTCTTTTGATATTGTGTGTTGAACAGTGGAAAAATCAATGGTTCTTCGAAATTTTAAAAAGAATGGTGGCCATCTTGAAAATAAGAAAATAAAAAACAAAAGCTCCCTCCCACTTCCATTTTTTCAGGAACCCGGAAGCTAAACATGTTTGTTTTTTTACTCGGCCTAAAAAGACTTGAATAAAATCAAAGAATGGTTTGGGAGACAATATAAAGAGAGACACCACTAAAAATTTGGACACCCTGTTTTTCAAACCAGTCAAATTTGGACAGCCTATTTTCAGGGTATTAAGGTATTAAGGTCAAGGATAAGGCAATCAATTATCCTGTCTTTAGCTAGCTGCACGGATCACAGCTGTCACTGTTGGCAACTTGGTTGTGGTTTGGCCATACAAATAGGATGTATTGGGTCTTTGCACACTGTTACAAGGGCTTTCAATATTTTATTGCATGATATTCACCCTTACTGTACTTTATGTGTGATTGTTTAATGGTGTTTGTAGATTCTCATGCATCAACGCTTAAGTGTAAATTAATTTTTTAGAATGCAAGTGTTTCCTGGAGAAAGGCAGCCATCTATCCTTCTGGTTGGTCATTCGAGAAAGAATTGCATTCACCAAAACAAACATGTTGCACAATTATTCAAACCTACTGCCCAATAAAGTATGATTGTGTAATGGTGGGAATAGATTCTTATGATGCACCATAGGGTTTATTGAAATATATACTCACAATGGGACCATCATTCGGCTCCAGGAACGGCTGGTGGTTGATGTGCACAATAGCTGGTAGTATATAACTTAGAGTTTTGCCAGAACCAGTTTGAGCAATGCCAACCATGTCTCTACCACTCATGGCTAGAGGCCAACCTTGAGCCTGAATTGCAGTAGGTTCAGTGAAACCTGATTTTGCCAGTTCATTCAATACATAGTCTGATAGAAGAAAAAGGGAAACCTAATTATGGTGAGTTTTTGTTTTCTCAAGCAAGCAACAAAGTGAATAGTATTCAACTTAAAAATATGGTAACATTCTAAGTGGGATCTTTTTGCAAACTTACCTGTGATAAGTAACATTGTGCTTGTTTTGCAATTTCAGAACAGGTGATATTTACTTGCCAAAATACTGTTAAAATTCAGATGCAATGTATTCTCCTAACCACTTTCAGTAAAACACATTTAGGGTTTTTAAAAAATCATTTAAACTACCACCATGCAATCAAAAACATTGCAGTTGACTTCGCGCAACCACCCAAAAATAAATTTAGAGAAACAATTAACAATTTACAATTTTTCCCCACTCACTTGAGGACTCTATCTATTGGAAAATGAGTACATCAACAAATTTTATTGGTCCTTTCCCTTGCTCTTTAAATTTCTTCATTGCATAAATTTTTGTAGCCAGGGCTTTAAAAGAGTGCAACATTTTTTTCTCACAACCCAAATGTCCATTACATACAGCTCTTGAAATTCCATCTTAGGTCTAGTTGCAATATTTATGTGCACAGCCACAATAATCATGGGTACACATTTTTGTGTGTGTCCATGTTATGAACAACAGTTTGAAAACCGGTGATGTAACAGTTATTTTAATGTTCTTCGTAAATTAATTAACCAGTGCTGTGTGAGTGAAGAGTAGAAAGTATTTGAGTTTGTTGAATACAAGATCTGCAAAGAGTTACTCAATATTTATGTGTTGTTCATTTGGTGTCTTTGTAACAAAAAGTGTACCCATGATTGTGGCTGTGCACTTATGTGTTTGGGTGCAAAATAGTAAATAAAAATCAAAAAAGTGTTATCTGATTCATTTGTTCTCCGATTCATTTATTCACTCATCCCTTCATTCATCCATTCATTTATTCATTAATTCATCAAGCAATTATTTTCAATTGGCAGAAACAAATAAAATAATACAAAAGAAAAACTAAGTTATAATGGGTATTATTTAGAACATTAAAAGAAGCAAAGTAGACCCCATAGACCTGAGTAAGCAGAGAGTATGATTATTATTCAATGAATTGACATGTACTTGTGTACAAATCATTTAACAAGCTTTTTCAGCACCTACAAAATCCGCAAACCAAATAACTAAATTGGAATGGCCTTACCTGGAAAGCATGCTTCAGTGAACCGAAACACAGGTCTTGAGCAGTTGTCACCTTTTGTTGTTATGTCCTTTTCCCTCATGAAACGGTCTATTTCAGACTGAAATAAAAATTATTTTAAGACACACAATTGTTTAAAATAGTGCTGAACATTTATTAGGTAAGCTTGTTTAGCCAATAACAGGCATAAGAATCGACGAAGATGAAAAATCCGGGAAAAAAATTGAACTTCTAATGCTAAAAATTGCATGTCCGGATTGTGGGGCCATGTCAGGGAATTGGGCAAGGTGACCAAGGTTGATAGGATAAGGCATGGAAAAGGGGATGGAAAAGGGGACGTTTCAGCTGACATGTTCTCAGTTGAAAATGCCCTCCTAGATTTACGCCTGGAATTACCAGGCATGTGTTTTTGTGGCATTCCTTAGACAGGTGTTCTACAAGCGTGATTGTCCTTGACTGTATTTAGTTTCCTTGTCCACTTGAAAAAGTCTTGGCTCAAGGTGTTGGCTTTTTAATACAGTTTTTAGTAAAGCGCCCTCTCTTGGTGGAACGGGACGACGACATGGGCAAAAGTATAATGGGACATTGTACTTAACTAAAAAATGAACAGGCTTAATCAAAGACTATCCTGGAGAATTTTACAAGGTCTAGCCTTCGAGTCACGTATCAAAACTAAATCGCAAATTGCTTCACTATGACAGGTTCCCTTTCTCTGCTCTGTGCGAGTGTTTTGCAGTAAATTACTTGCTGCTTGATGAAAAATAATTGAAAAAATACGGACCAGCCATCCACATTCAAGACGGGAAAAATGCGGAGCCGGGAAAAATGCGGAGCCAGCGTGAAAAACTTGGAATTGGAAAATATAAACGTGGATTTCCGCGTAAACGCGGAAGTCTCACATGCCTGATTACACGGAGGCCACAGCCTTCGTTGACCTGGTCTGGGCCTTGGAGCCCCTTCAAAAGTTTCCCATAGACTTTAAGGGCCCATTGCAAAATAAAAATGACCTTGCCCTCTCAAAGATGAAATTCCAGGCCTGTAGACTACACAATCGTTCACTAAAACAGTCCACAGCTTTATATAGATGTTTACACAAAAGCTTGTTATAACAAGAATGGCCTCTGGTATTTGGTAATTTTGTTTCAAATTTTGTTTTCTTCTTTGTTGCCGTCAATGCTGTCATGAAATGTTAGGTTTTTTTACTCTTGGCAGTGTGGATACAAATATCAAATTAGTTTCGCATTAAAACAAGGGTGAATTTTTTATTTATGTTTTACTCACCTGTGGCCTATTTGTAACATCAGGATGTTCCTTATAAAAGTTCTTTTCAAATGGAGTGAGCCTTGCAGGATCCCAACGTATCTTTCGTAGTCTTTCTCCAGGCTGACCAAACTTCTCTCTTAGCCCTCCCATACTTCCGAAACTGCCACCTCTTCCCCCTCCACGCCCACCAAATCGAGGAGGGCCACCTCCTCCACCAAAACTATTTCCACCACGAAACCTGAAAAATTGTGCGTTTTATTGGTATTGGTTTATTAACATTTCACTCGTGGACCACAGGCCAAATTACTAAACATAATACAAAATAAAAACCAGGGCTCTATCTTAATAGTGGTCTGCTGGCAAAATGCCAGTGAAACAGCGGCGGACCAGCCAAAATACCTTGCCAAAATGGTCTGGCTGGCCAGTCAAAAATATTTGCAAGAGTATGACAAAACTCTGAATATCTTAACCAATGCTGTCAAAAAGCTTCGCCCACAGAACTTTGAAGTTTCCGTCCAGGCAGTGCACATACAGTAAAGCTCAGAGTATAAGCCACACACAAAACACGATCATCGTGTACCGTGTGGATTAAGACACGATGGGGGATTAAACAGGCTTATAGTAATTCGATACCATTTCCTAAGCCCACACGAAACACAATGTATCCCTACAAAGAACCTGTTCACGGACGAATGCACACATGAACTTGCTGTTTGCAGGTTTCGAAATTAGCGGTCGGCGATCAGTCAAAGCACTTCCTTGAAAATTCACTTGAAAGTGCCGCGGATCACGATGTACACAACGCGCGACACACAAACATTCACATCTTTTCCAATTTACAGGAGTGTAGTCTTTGTTATCACGCGACTTTGCGAGCTATATAAAGCTAAGAAACATTGAATGCTAGAGGGCGTTTCAAAACAATACAATAGCATGAGAAATATACCAGAGCATTACGCGATAGCATACAAAATCCGGTTACAGACGCCTTGACGAAAGACTCTACGTTTCTGTGCATGCAGAAGGTTATTCCCCCGAACATGCAATACGCTGGTGTCGCGATAAAAGCTAATACAGCACTTGCGTCGCTGGTCCGCACGCAAATTCTGTTGACACTGACAGCATGGTCTGCGGAGCACAGTTCCACTGTACATTGGACTCTTGGGGCTGGCAATGAGCTAGCCAGCGAATTAATCATTGGGGAAACTTGAATGTCCCGGGGCTGGCAATGAGCTAGCCAGCGAATTAATCATTGGGGAAAATTGAATGTCCCGTCCGCGCGGCGAAACGTCTGTGTGGGTCCTTTCTCAATGGTCCGTGTAATTTACTTACACGAACCTCCTCAGTTAAAAAACAAAAAAACAAAAAACAAAACAATTTCCGCAAATGTTTGTTTGTGACTACAGTGGGACCTTTTTTGACAATGTGTTTCAGCTTGCTCGTGCGGTTTCAACTGTGTTTCGTCAGCGGACTCCCGCCATTGCCTAATGGGTGAACCCTGTAAATGGTTCCTACTAGAAGTGGTTTCACCTAACACACACGGACCTTCAAAGGGGGATTGGATGATTGTCGATGGCCTTTTTCAAACCAAGACAGCGTTTAGCGCTAGCCATATGCCGACATCGTGGGTGCTACATTTTGTACATGCACATGGCTGCCAAGTGTCAAGCGGATGTGTTACTGTTGGAAACCAAGTCGGATAACAAGTCCTCTTTGATAAGGAAGTTTATTGTCTGCTAATCCTTTGGCTATAATGGGTTAATTGCGGGGGATCGTGTTTCAGACGGATTAAGACACACTATTTTTCGACTGTTTTTCGTGTTCATGTTTCACGTCACGATGATCGTGTATCGTGGGGGCTTTTACTCTGGCCGGTACTGTAGTACAGCACAACATAGTACATCCTGCACACACAATGCACACATAGTGTATGTGCTATACGGTATATAGCTCACAATACCGCTAGATCAGCCAATGGAAAAATTGTTTCTCACTACGATGGAATTCAACAGCCGATAAAAAATTTTGTTTCTGGTTTTGTAAATAAGACAGTAGAGTTTGTGTCTAGTTTTACCTCCATCGATTAGCCCATGTACTGTGTAGTATGCTGACTTACTGTGTCGGTACATAGTTTCCCCTCAACTTTTTTTTCACTCGCTGACTGAAAGACTCAACCAAAATTTTTTTATGCAAGGACCTTTATGGGAAAAAGTATTGATGTTTGAATAGCCTTACTCCAAAGCTGTTTATAGCACAGAATTCACAGGCCTGAACCACACTGTGCAGCTATTCTTTACTCAGGTATGAGAATTTACGAAAAATCCGAAAATCAATTTCGTACGAAAACAATCTGAAAAATCTAACACTAAAAATGCAGGTTTGGGGTTGAACAAAGAAAAATTGACTAGAGTGGGATTTGAACCAAAGACCTCCTAGACTTGGTTCCTAGTCTGCGGGTGACGGATTTTGGATTTTTAACGGTGGACATTTACCGCCACATGTTGCAGCCCGGTAGTAAAAATTCTCTGTGAACACGTTTTAGTTGCTTGTACTCGCTGTCACAACACACGCATAAGCCTGTGCGGTTACGGTTATTTTTGTAAACGTGTTACCATTTCTGAAACGGTCGGTTACACGTAACCGTCCGTTTCAGACACAAAATTTAGGGTTTAAAAAAAATCATTTACGCAACCGTGCATGCGATCGTAAACATTGCGTCTTTATAACACTAACACTACAGTATTTTGACTTGGCACAACCACGCCGCAAAATAAACCTATAAAACAACGAACAAAAATAAAATAAAGAGAAACAAATCTTACATTATACAATTAACTAATCTTTCCATTTATCCAGGGGATCCTAAACTCTGTCATTTTTGTAAAATGAAGCCTAAATGTTGCGTATAGTTTTTCGTAAAACCAGCCGACATTTCGGATTTCCAAGTGTGCTCCGCAGACCACGCTGTCAACGGATTTTGCGTGCGGATCAGCGACGCCATTGCTGTATACGCTTTTATCACGACACCAGTGATAATGATTATTGCACGTTCGGGGGGAATAACCTTCTGCATAGAAACGTAGTCTTTCGCCAAGGCGTTTGTAACCGGATTTTGTATGCTATCGCGTACCGCACTGGTTGTTTCTCATTCTATCGTATTGTTTTGACACGCCCTCTAGCGTTCAATGTATCTTAGCTTTATTGTAGCACGCAAAGTCACGTGATAACAAAGACTACAGACCTGTAAAGTGGAAACGATGTGACTGCTTGAGTGTCGCACGGGTAGCATGTTGTGTACATCGAGATCACGATGTGGTCATGCGTTCCGCGGCACTTTCAAGTGAATTTTTTTACGGTTATCCGAACCGTAAACGTGTAGCGTGGTTGCATTTGCAACAAAATAAAGTTACATTCATTACACACAAGGTAATGAAGATTTGAAGATTTATTTTTATTTTCTTTTATCACATCTGAAAAACAAGGAAGGTGCACATATTTTTAAGTAGCCCGCCGGGCAAGTTGAGAAGTGGTTTTTACTTGCCTGCAGCAGTTTTTACTAGCCAATGTACGCCGGGCTAGCGTTAAGGTCGAGCCCTGGCCTTCAATAAAAATGCATATTCAAACTCAACCGTTTATACCACGGGATATAGTACAGAAATACAACATTGATGCACATTGTAACTGAACTGCCAGTAATTCAAATTGAGTTTAGAATAAAAAACTCACAAATCGATTCTTGTTATTAAATTCAAAATAAATAAAAACGTTGGAGAAAAATCACTGGACGATTCCATTCAAACCAATAGGTCAACAGTTTTTCGTCTAGTAGGAATCAGGTATTATATTAAGTTTATTTTTCAACATGTTGTACTATTTTAGCCATAAATTATAAATACAATACGTACCAAGCACTATAAAAAATTACAACCAAGTTGAGACCAATGCGATTTTATAGAAAATGCTGATGTGACTGTAACCTACTTGCATTAGACGCGGCCAACATTGGTTTTGTGGCCTCCTGATTGGTCATCTCTCTGGTATCAGTGTTGTTATGTAAATTTCAGTTGTGAATAAATGAATATCCCGTACACACAAGAGGGTCAAGTCTGAGATTGCGAGTTAGGGCGTTTAATAGCTAATCTGTGGGGGCGTTTTGCGTGGCTGATTCAGAGAAATAACCGTGATCTCAGACTTGAAATCAAGTCTAACGACCTCCGGATTAACGTACTGACGCTCTACCAACTGAGCTATCTAGCCCTATGGCGGTCTCCCTATTTTGTAAATATCTTTGTTCGGGGGTGCCAGTCAGAAGCCGTACAACCGTTAACTGCCGTGTAGCCAGGGATCACACCCAAGTTCACGATACAACCTGGGAAGCAGCAGCCAAGGGGATGCACATACGAATTTTGGGCAAGGTGACCCAGGCGTCAGCACCGCACTCAAAGGCGGTAGTGGGACTAGGTCAAGTTAATAGGGGGAAAATACTTCATTGTTTTCATTTTCCATCAGACCGTAAATTTTCCTCACTCTTCAATTTTAAATCAAAGTCCCCAGTTTAAAACTGTGCACTACAATTTTAAAAACTTGGTAGTCCTTGCTCAATGGTCTGCAATTACACTTCAGAAAAGTTGTAACTTGTTGTTTTTGTAAGTCCTCAGCCAAAAAAAGGGGAGGGAAAACGGAAAGACGTGTAAAAAAAGAGGAGAAAAAAATTACGTGGAAGAAACGATACGTCTCGTTCATGCATTGAGCGCAATCAATGGATTTGCACAGCGAATTAGGCAAAATTGCGCGCAAACTGTAGTTTGCGCTCTACAGATTTTGTAGTTAATCTGCCCAACCTTGCAAAATGTGCGCAATCTTGCGCTCTTTAGATTGGCAGTTCAAGCGGCCGATCGGGCAAAAATGTGCACAATCTTCAGATTGCGCAAATCCATGAAATACGCTTCACACAGCGCCTTGTACACACGTGCGCGCTGCCTTTTGAATTATGAGTATTTTTCGCTCGTAGTCGAGTCATAGGACATCGCAGGCTCAAATCACGGAGATATCTTTAAATTTTTCTGGATATGTTCTAGTTTTTATTTCAATGTTGACTAAAACATGTTAAATTGGTAAAAGTCAGACATTTTTTTCTAGGTAATAATTATTTGTGATCGTCTTCTTTGACTATTAAATATCTACAAACCAATCTCTTCATTAAAATTGAGAGCTCCGAAAGGGTCTTTAAAAGTGCCGACAAATTATTAGTCAGCAGCCGAAAGATGCCGACGCCATGGCGGCCATCTTGGATTTTATGACTGATAATACACACGCAAGTAAGGCCAAACAAAAAAGGGGTTTCCGATTACATGTCATTTAAAAATAGGGTCGGTAGGTCGGAAAGTTTATTTATATTCGATACGATTGACGATACGTCCACGATCGTTCATGTGTTGAGCGCAATCAACGGATTTGCACATCGGATTTGGCAAAATTGGCAGTTAATCTGCCCGACCTTGCAAATTGTGCGCAATCTTAAGTTTGTGCTCCTTAGATTGGCAGTTCAAGCGGCCGATTTTGCAAAAATGTGCGCAATCTGTAAATTGCGCAGACACGTGGAATGTGCTTCACACAGCGCTGTGTATGCGCGCATTGCATTGTTTGTATTTTTCGCTCGTAGTCGAGTCGTTGGACATCGCAGGCTCAAATAATTATTTTTTAAGTTGGACGAATATTAAGACCCCTGCCAAATACCCATCAAAGGTGTAATTGGTCTATCCTCATAATATGACATGTCACACATATGCACCTAGTTCATGCCCAAATGAAATCTAAAAGCAATCAGACATTTCACAAAGTCATTGCTCATGCCAAAATGTAGGTTTTTAAAGACCCTTGATATGCAAATTATAAGCTGTGCTACTTTTGACAGTAGATTCTATTTTTTGTTCATTTTTTCTTCAAATAATTTGTCAATGATGTTTAGAGTAATATATATGTAGATTCATTACACATTGAAAATCAAATCCATGTTCTTAGAATGTGTGTCATGTTTTTTGAAAGTGGTAAAAATTTGGCAAATCTGGTGACTAGTCTGACAAAAATAGTCGAAATTGCAATTTCGCCACTTTTTTGCACTGCATGACTCGTAACCCTCCGGTCTCCGACTGTCGGGAGGATGGAGGGTTACGATTATTGAACTACATGATGTGAGCCTGCGATTTCTTACGACTTGACTACAGTACTCGTACTACGAGCGAAAAACACGCTGCTCGCTTTACTACAGTCAGACAGTCTACACTCCATATTTGTTCCTTTGGGCACGAGTGCATGAGAGTTCTATCCGCGAGAAGAAATGTGCAATTAAATTATCCTTTTTAAAGGTCTAAATTTAGCTTATAGCTCCCAATTCCTTCAGAGGAATATTACAAAAAGGGAAAAAAAGTCAAACATCCATAAGTAGGCCTAAATAAATCCCTTATATTAGGCATGTCAGGTCATTTTTAAATTAACAACTTTTCATAAATTTGTTTGCATTTTTGGGAAGATCTTGACAACAGATGAACAAAAGTAAAAATATTATCAAATTTGGCCGAGTAGTTTTCCGGTAAAAGCACTTCGAAATTAGCTTATTTTAGATGTTTTTCCGAGTAAATCGTAAACATTGGTACTTTGCTTCGAAATTTCACTTGAATTCTACCCAAAAACTAAAACAAAAATGGATAGCATGTGTATGTTGGAAATATTTTTGATAAACAAAAATTCACTTCTTCACATATTATTACTTTTCTTTCCTTTATGACTTTCAAATTAAACAGTATTTCACCACAAAGTTTGACTTTTGTACCTTTTCTCCCATTCATTTTCCTATGGTCCGTTGAAAAAAAACTAAGTGCACGATCGGTCGCACTAAATACTGACAACTCACGACCCCTCACGACAACAAATTTTAAATACACTTTAAAAGAACATTTGAACATAAGTCAACCGATGTAGAAGAGTCATATGCATCTAAATCACCTTCAAACTATACGGTCATTGCCGGGCGCCAGACCTCACTCCCCGAAACCAGGTTTTCATAAACAGCCGGACCCACAATGCATCTGACTTCTCGTTGCGAGAAGTCAGATAAAAAAATATGGCTGGACATGATCAACGGAAACCGGGAATGTCTCAAAAATCATCCTTTTTTAGCCGCACAAATTTCCGTGAGTACAATTTCATGCCTGGTGTTACATCTTAAACATATGGAGAGGCCAGTTGGCAGTTTTGAAGGTAATTCGTTGGGTATTTCCGTCATTCTGGGGCATTTTTGGTGTGACATCTCTGATTTTTTATGAAAATATTGCACTTCCCCATATTTTTGGTAGGTTTCGCTGGGGCGCTAGTACGACAGAAAATGTCAAAATTTTGAAAAAGGAGTACAGCGCCCCAGTTACTGGGTCTAGAGTACGACATGCCTACTTAGTACTTACTGGTACTACTAACTATGTTAAGTGGCAGTGCGGATACGGCAATGTTGTTGTCCAATTTTCATCAAACAAAGTTTAAAATACTCCACATGAAGAAACCTTTCCAATCATGACTCTCTTGATGCAGTGGAGAGAAATGGAATTTTCACCTGAAACCATTAATTACCAATAAAATATTTGCCAGCATGACCGTCATTGCATGCATCATCACAGCAACACGCCAACAGCATGATCAGGCGCATAATGTGTCGTAATTCTTAATTGGCTTTCACTTACCCTCCACCTCCTCTCCTGTCAGACCGTCCGGAGGCATCAAAGTGTCTCTCTCTTTCATATCTAGACATGTTTCGAAAAATTTCGACAATATTAACAGGAAATGGAGAAGATTTTACACTCAAATTCAGCACGTGTAACACAACCGTGACAATGGATAAAATGGCCGCTGTTCGCTGAGACTTGATGCCCGGCCCTTTCACCCTCCTGCGCGTGATTTGGGCATGTGCAAAAAAGTAACGCTTATTTCATCACACTATTTGTATTCATCCGCCGAGCAGCAGAATGGGCACGCATGTCTGTTCCGACGATATGGGCCAGTGGGTTTCGGTTTTAAAAAGGAGCTCAAAGCGTCCTACCTACACCCCTTTACGGTGAAGGTTGGTGAAGGTTTTATACTTAAAATAATATTACGAAAGCCCATTAGCCCATATCGAAAGCTCTTTTGCAAATATGTTTGGCAATTATTTTCTTTTTAAGTATGTTTGGCGAGACTTGTCTTTTACAAAAATGTTTGGCGATGTGCATGAGTGCATCACTTATAGCAAACAACTATATTATTTAATAGGTGTTATTTTTATTTTTTTTCTATTATCAGTAGTGGCATCTTAAGCGGAACTGCGAGCTCGCAGGTCTCTTCCAGCCGCGAGAAAATCACACCAATATTGTAGACGACGCTATCTTTATTTGTATACTAGAAGTTGCAAACGTCGGGCAACTGCATGAATTATAGATAGGTAGATGCACTTTATGATGCATTCAGAGTGGTATCAGTCAGTAATGATAGAGAAACAGTGCGCCATCCGTTACGGAAACCCTTTATTGTATGCCCGTTGTGTTTCTCTTTTAATTTAACACACGGTAGTTTCTCATTCAAACTGGTTGCGTTATACCTCCTTCACTTGGTTTACCGCCACTTAAAGGCCTAGCTGTACACTAAATTGGTAAAATCGAAAAACACAATGTTCACAGATTCACACGTAACTTTCATGATTTAAAGTAAGTGATGGTAGAAAGGGTTCCTTAAAATATTTCTGCCTAAAATGCTATCGTTTCTGAGAAACGAGTAAAACAATAGTAACTATCGCGCGCGATAATTTGAAAAAACAGAAAAAACATAAGATCTCTTTTCACTATTTTTTCGTGACCTCGATGAGCAATTGAGCTCAAACTTTCACAGGTTTGTTTGTTCATGCATATGTTTAATCACACAAAATGTGGACACTGATTTTGAGCTGTTACCAAAAGTGTACAATACCTTTAAAGGCCATGTACACTATTGGTAAGATCGAAAAACACAATGTTCACAGATTCACACATAACTTAAAGTAATTTATGGTAGAGAGGGTTCCTTAAAATATTTCTGCCTAAAATTCTATCGTTTCTGAGCGCGCGATAATTTGAAAAAACAGAAAACACATAAGAGCTCTTTTCACTATTTTCTCGTGACCTCGATGACCAATTGAGCTCAAACTTTCACAGGTTTGTTTGTTCATGCATAATTATGTTGAATCACACACAACATGAACACTGTCTGCGACTATTTTGTCAGCTCTACCAAATTGGTTTTTGCTAACAAAACACTGCTGGCAGTGTAAGCACTTTATGTAATCCACCATAACACAAACTGACAAACCTGTACAAGTTTGAGATCGATCGGCCATCCGGTCACGAGAAAATAGTGAAAAACCGATTACACATTTGCATGAAATCATATAGATTCAATTAATGAATAAAACGCTCACTGGGCGATAAACTCCAATCCGGAAAATTATAGTTTATTCATTTCTCATCAAATTAATATGACATTTCAGACAGAAGTATTTCAAGGGATGTTTTCTACTATCATCATCATTAGACCGTGTAAGTTTTATGTAAATCTGTGATCAAAAAGTATTTACAAGTTTTTTTCTTACCAATTCTGTAATGTTCCTTTAACATTAATAGTGGCGGCCGCGAGTTATTATAATTGCGGCCGGCGCCACTTAATTGTGGCGGCAAGCAGATGAAAAAGAAACAACACGCTGTGGAAAAGAAACATTTCCACGTATAAACACTTCCTCGTCAAAGAGAAACGCAACACGGCACTTGAATGGGTTTCCGTAAATACTGGATCCGGAAGGCGTTCAACAAAGGGATTCAGAGACGCAGATATTACGTAGGCCTATATTATAAGTGGTCTCAAAACATTGTTTTGTGAACGACGAATCCATCCACGTTCAGCGAGATGACAGCCGCGGGTGCCAACTGCATCTCTGGCCGTAGTCTTGGTTCCAAGACCTTCGTACCGAAATGGATCAATTCCAACAACGCATCGAAATGGATCAATTCCAACAACAGAGGGCGTAACTATCCTTGGTTTGATTTACTACAACCAGTCGTCACACCGCGACGAATTCAAGAAGAAAAGCGCGCCCTCTGTCGGGTTATCACGAGTATGAGATAGTGACGTCTTGGACCAAGACTACTCTGGCCGTAGTCTTGGTTCCAATACACTCAAGATGTGAAGATACGAACCATTTTCAATTCCAAAGTCTGACCGGCGAATAACTGACGCTGCCATTAGGCGCGCAAAGCCGGTATCTGGCGTTATTCACGAGCCTCGAAGTGCGACGTCAGATGTTCAGACTACTATCTCAGGAGCCAATGCAAATGCATGTCAATACCAAGAGAGTTACACAGGGCATATTATGAAACCAAGTTACATGGCCCGACAAGAAGCATGTTTTGCCATAAAGAGCTACTTGAACGAGAGTAAAGAAAACGTAACATTTGCTGAATTCATTTACAAGCGCTCACTGAATACAGACATAAAGTTCGCATCGTATAAAAATGTTCTATAAATAATTTTTAAAACGATTATTTTGACAACTATACTCGACTTTGCTTTTCGTTTAGTTTCGCGAAAAGCCCCGTGACGTCATAAATCCGTGAGATGTGTTGGAGCGGTGTTTTTATACCACTGGACGTGCAGTATGTTACATTGCAATGAAAAGAGCCCAGTTTTTGCCAACCATAAAAGTGGTGTACCTAAGTTTTCTTTAAGATTGATTTAACACAGATGATTGTTAACAGCACAACCAATAATTTGTCAAGATTTTTAGATATGAGTTAAGAATAAACATGTAATACAGTTTTTCAAAATCTAGCATTGATTCCATTTATTTTATTCTCAAGGGTACATGTCTTCCTGATTTTGACCTATAAATGTAAACACATACTTAAGGATTTGAAAATTGTCGGTCTAAACTTGATGACTATACTGTGCCGGCCTTATAAACACACTGATTGCATTATAATAGACTTTACTGTCTTCAATATTATCAAAAGGGATTGCTTTCAATAAAAGTTTGGGTTCAAGAAGGGCCTTGACTCTAACACAATGCTTTAGTGAATACAGCTTAGTTTTACAGGACAGACAGCTGATCGAGTTTTACTGTCCTATAAAAGGTGGACAGGTAGCTACATGAGGCCATGACGCCCAAATTATTATAGTTCACGCTGCGCTGGGACAAACCATTCCTATTAGTTATCTGTGAAAATAATGTGTGCTGCAAATCATTATTTTGGTCAGCTCACAGTTGGATCGAGTGTAGTCAACGATCGAAACGATCCCCTGTATTAGAAATTGGGGTAAATCGGATTTGGATGTTTCACCGTACACCCACCAACGGCACATAATGATGGCATCCCACATATCAGGTACAACAAGGCCGCTGTTGGCATACCGATGTTGTATCGACGTTAGTCTTGGTCCAAGACGTCACTATCTCATACTCGTGATAACCCGACAGAGGGCGCGCTTTTCTTCTTGAATTCGTCGCGGTGTGACGACTGGTTGTAGTATAACGTCTTGGATATCTTGTTTTAGAGGGCGTGGCAAAATTATGGTAATGAAGCATCAAGTCATGTATTATTCATATTAGTGACTAAATGGCAAGCTTGCAAGACAAGCAAGATGTGAAAGGTCACGGGGTCGTCGAGACGAGCTTGACACTGTGTGTTGTTGTGCATGCTAGCTGTGTTACATCGCATGAACTCTCGTTTTGATTGACCACCATAATATGGCTTCTATCGCATTATCAACGCATTTAGCAAGTGATTCTGAAATTATTCAAGCTAAATGATATGCATTTTGCTTGCAGTCGGAATTAGGTTTATCGGTTGGTCATTGTTATTGGACGTTTGAATCTTGTACATTGTCGATGTCAAACTTGTAATTTGAAAAAGATTATCTTTGAATTTGAATTAATACGGCATTCTACCATCTGACATGCCCTGAAAATAAACTATTGGCAATGAAACAATTCTACCATGCACTACACGAATGATGATTTTTGTGTAGCAATAACATTGATTTTCTGTAGCGGGATAATTTACTGCATTATGTAGGCCTAATTCACTGATATGTGTTCACAAAGAGAGGTGAACTCAAGACTGTTTGGATCATGTACTGTTCGTATGGCCATCACTCCAACATGCTACTTTCAACAGTACATATTTTGCTGCATGATCAAATGGGCGTTTCAAATACCGCGCGCCCTGTGCATGGCCTACATGCAGTTTCTCTATTGCAAGGTCAAAGTGCATATATATAAATGTAATACATTTTACGCAAGTACTGTAGCCAGCCTACTGTGCATGTACAATGTACGTGTACATAGTGTGGAAATCTATGTCTGTTCAATAATGCGTTATCGTAATCACTATTAAAATTAATGGCAATAAACCCTCTTGGTTAGAAGTACAGCAACTTTTAATTGATAGTATAAAGCGTTTTGAGAAACATTTCACATCGAAATAATGTGGTTATCGAAAAAGATATTAGTTTTTATCCTCCAAAATTAAAATCTGTGAAAAGTTACTGCAAAAACGATCAGATTGTGTATTACGGATTATTCTTCCTGCGTTGACATTCGCTCCGGATTTTCGGCGATATCTAAAAAACTCGACCATCTCTTGAAATGAATTTTTCACAGGTTAGTTTATTTGTAGATAGCTACATTTGTATAGGATTAAAACAATCGAACGGTTTCAAAAACCAAACGTGTACTTTCCCTGTAACTCACATGAACTCCATTTTACTTGTGAAAGCATCTCAAATAAACTTCGTTATTAAACAATTCCTGCACTGTTCCTGTAAACCTTCAACAAACAAGGACTAAGTTAAATATTATTATATAAACAAATCAGCAATTCCAGAATAATCTATAGAATTGTTCAGTCCAAAACTTAAGGCAAACCCATTGTCAAGCTCTATTCAGAATGCATTTTATTCATTTGGGCCTATAATAATTCCTGACGAGAAGGTACTTTTCGCCACAATACTATTCACAACAACGTTCCCTGTTATAAACTCATGGCGATTCATGAATAATTCACGAAAAGGTGCAAACTCGATCGTTGATTGGCTCCCCCGGAAAGTCGGGGGAAAAACAATGAAACACTTAAGCACCCTTTTACAAGATACCCAAGACCTTCGTGGAAGCTAAATCGAACCAGGGATAGTGACGCCCTCTGTTGTTGGAATTGATCCATTTCGATGCGTTGTTGGAATTGATCCATTTCGGTACGAAGGTCTTGGAACCAAGACTATATCGACGTTGGCGAAGGGTGACAAAGTTGTTTGTTATACCATGGAGGTTATACCTCTGTCTTGAATGCTGTATTTTCATTAGCGCATCGAACGATCACATGCCGCGGGCAGCAACTGTGTACCACTCTTACAACTTTCTAGTGCAGCAAAGGATCGAGATTATCATCGTTTCGATGAAAGTGGAGTCCTTCAGATGAGGAAAATATTACTAAGAATTCAAGACAGAGGTATAACAAAACAATTGTTGCCTGCTGTGACATGGTCCAAGGGTTTTGTACACCCTCGGGGGGCAAATGGCACCCTCGGCTTCATTTGCCCCCTCGGGTTTAGCCTTGATATCAAGGCTGTGTAGACAAGTACTCTAGCTAAAACCATAGAGCAAGGATACTAAAACCTCAGCCGCCCGAATGCGATACAACCCCAGTCCCCCGACTGACTCTAAAAAATACACAGCGCCTGTACAATGTAATGTACGCAGCCCCACACACACACACACCGCTATTCCACACATCGCTATCGCCCACAATCCTAGCCCGCTCACGGGCTGGGATTGTGGGCGATAGCGGTGTGTGGAATAGCGGTGTGTGTGGGACTGTGGAAACGAGCGTGTGTGTGCTTCCTTGGGTGAGAGCGTGGTGTGCTGTTTAAAGACAGTCGGGGGACCGGAACAGGAGTTGGATTGCATTCGGGCATCGCATTCGTGCGGCTGTGGTTATGCACATTTTTAGCTTTATATTCAGCAAATTATTACACAGCCTTGCAATCAAGGCTACCTCGGGTTACACAACACCATGGATCATGTCATCAACAAAACGTTGATCCGACGTTATAAAAGTGTGTCGGCAAAACCCGTTGTCAAATTGAACAACTGTCAACGAAGTTAAGTTCCATTGCAAACGTTGACGTTGCGCCGACTTTGTTGCGAAGTTGGTGAAATTTATGACGGAAAGAAAACATTGTTCTGACGTCAGAATTTTGTCTGCCGAACAGTTGTAAAAATGACCCGAAGTTATGTCAAAATACAAACGTTGGCTCGACGGTTGGTTCTATACAAAACACAAACGTTAAAACACTGACGTTGTTATTACGATGTTGGTGAAAGTTATGATGGAATGGAAACATGACGTCAGAATACTATGGCCTAAAGTTGTAATATTTTGGCCTTTTTGCCATCAAAGTAATGGCCCGACGTTTGTTAACTACAAAGACAAACGTCAAAACACTGGCGCCTGTTTTGATTTCGTTAAATTTGACGTTTAACGAACACATTGCTTACGTCAGAATTACGTCGGCAGAACAGTCGTAAAATTGACCTTTGTGCCGCTGCCGTACTGTGAGTGACATCAGATCCAAAAGTTATATTTCAAGAAAAAAAAACCGTTGTCGTGTTTCTCTATGGGAGAATTGTCCGTTGCTGCAAACCATCTCGACAGTTGGTTCAAGATGGACTACAACGGAATAATGATAAAGGCTGTGTTGCTGTTTTCGTTCGAGAAATGTATAATGATTACTAATTATTATTATTCAATAAAACCTGTTCATTCATGCAAAAAACACAAAATTGATCGGCGTTCTACGACCCAGAAAAACTCAGTTTCGGCAAACATGAATAATTCATACTTTGTGTGTGACGTACTACCCATGACGGGTCGATCGTGGGAGTGCACTTTTACCGTACAATGCAATACGGAATAACAGTGGCCAACTATTTTCGACCGAAAAACAGCAAAAAATGTCCGATTAGCAGCGAGTATTGGGAAGACCACAGTATAGATGAGGAAGGGGAGGCACTTTTGAGGACAATGATGGCTGTTCTAGCGATAAGGGGAGCTCACCAGACGAGAGAGAAGGCGAAGACGAAGAAGAATAAGAACGTGGCGCTGAGCCATACCGGTTCGAGCCACATGCGGTGCCTGCTGTTAGTGTTAACCAGCCCGGTGAGGTGATCGTCAGGCCGAAGACAACGAGCCAAACCCTGATGATCGACGGCTAAACACAGACTGGTAAGCCCACAAAATGTCCAAAAATAGTTGTATTGTACTTGTAGGCCATACTTGACAAACACATGAACGAACATGATGGGGACCAAAAGTTTATTTTCGACCTCCATTCATGTACATAATACAGTGCTAGTGTACGTGTAACACATGCACAACAGTCAGTGGAAAAATGTGTGTGTGTGGGGGGGGGGGGTAATTACTGTCTTGCTTTTTATGACTTATTGGCAAAATTAGCCAGTATTTATGAGGACATGATTGGAATCACTGCCCAAAATTCATGATCCGTTCATGGGGGATGTATTTCAAGATCAATTTTCAAGAAGTTCAACCCCAGTGACAAAGTTACTAAAACTATTCCAAACTTGTTATATCTTATTGTACATGCATTTAATGTATGTAACTGTTTACTTTGGATCATGATTGCCTTTTGGCATGGTTATAGTTTTAAAGCAATTTAGGTTCACATGGTGTTAACAAACAATATCGACACTCCACCATGCAAACCACAAATCTTATATTAATAATTTTGTATGTTTTTATGTTTTTATAGAAAATATCGACATGTTGCATATCGGCAAGTGGTGAGGTGGTGTTAGGGCTATCTTGGCCGCTTCAACCGGTTGCCACTGCCATCATGTGTAATAGCAGCAATACGAAGGACATTCCCAAATCCTGATGGACGGTATAAAGGATTTTCGTATCCACCATTGGATTAGGCGGCTTTGCTTTGGTTTATTGTTTTAACTTTCCCCAATTACAATGATCCGGAGGTAGTCAAAAATTATTTTGTGCTTTTATAAACCATAACAATTAATTGATGTGTGTACAAACTTGGTGTGGCAGAAAGATGCCAAGAACTGAAATTTAAAGAAATCTTAGTACATGTGCTTTTGTAATAAATGACAACACAAAATATGTATGTATTTGCAACCAACAATAGAGTTTATTTTTGAGGTTAAAATATCAATATTACAAAAGTTGCATCTTGAAGACGAAAACAACTGAATCAAAATCATGTAGATACAGTACTTGGTTAAACCAAACTAAAATACAAGAATAGAATAACAATAATATGTACAGGCCATGTCATTCTGTCTTTGAACAAAGTTGATTCTACTACCCTGCCAACACGCCCCCCCCCCCTAAAAAAAAACACCCACCTAAGCATGCACATGTAGGCCTACCAAATCATTTGTTTTAGCTGTTTTTCTCTTAGTACATTTTGGGGGCAATAAATTGTAAAATTCAAGAATAGAATAACAATAATGTGTACAGGCCAAGTCATTCTGTCTTCAAACAAAGTTGATTCTACTACCCTGCCAATGCTTGTGTAGTGGACGTGCTTGCACACCTTAAATATATAAAGAAGAAACAAATTCAAATACATGGTTATTACATACACAAAACCATTTTGTCACAGTTGTTTATGTTAAAAAAAACATTTAATAAACAGTCAGAAAGTTGACAATAAATTTGAGATGTCAGTCTTGAAGCAAAGTTGTAGTATCGTAAGGTTTGTTAGTCCTCATCCCTTAGCCCTAATGCCCCCTCCTAAAATCTACCATAGTTCATGTTAGTATGATGTATCCAAACACTTGGACTTCAATATCATTTGAATGTCTTTCCCCATGCTGAGATTGGATGCTTTGGGTGTAATAGAGCTCTATAAGCACAGCGGCACAATACCTAATCTATAAGAATAAGGCAAAACCATGGGGAGAATCTTACAGGCCATGGGATATTTAGGTTAAACTTTACCTTTGTTGACTGGATGAAACATCTTGCGGTTGGTCTGGGTCTTCTTGGTCTGGGTCTTCTTGGACCGGCATCTTTTGGATGGTAGTTGGTTTTGGAGACATCAAGGTCTATTTCGCACCAATGTGTTGACACAGTTTGGGTTGTTTGATCCTGTAATGTAGAAACTGACTGGGTAAATCTTAAATACATTATGAGTGAACTAAGAAAATCTAACTAGAGCGAGATGTGAACCTGCTACTTCCGGGTTGACGTGCCGGTGCTCTACCAACTGAGCTTACTATCCCTATGTTGGCCGTCTCCATATTTACTGTCAATATTTTTTGTTGAGGGGTGCCAGTCAGAAGTCGTGCAACAGTAACTGCCCTTTAGCCAAGGATCACACCCAAGTTCATGAAGTTATGATACTACAACCTGGGAAGAGGCATGCACCAAAAGGGACGCAATAGATCACATGCTTTTTGGAAAATTGAGAACTGTCAAATTGTCAGCTTGATAAAATAATATAGCCTAAATGCTGTTTTTGTTACTGTTATTTCTACGGTACGGTTACATATACATGTAAATAGCCTGAATGATAATTAAATTAGAATATTACCTCATCGGCTGATGAGCTTGAGCTGTCTCGTGGTAGTGGTGGATGCTGCGTTACTCCATGCTTACTCTCACTATCAGAGTCAGCAAACGCTTCTTCCAAAACTTGTAAAAGAAATTAAAAAACCGAGATATACAGAAGTTCTTTAATACATATTTTTTGTCAATAATAAACCCAGGTCAGATTCTGAGCATGCACAGCTGCGGCCATAGTCATTTGACATGATGATTGACGACCACATGAAAAGACTAGAGATTGTTTACCATTTTTCTTATTTGGACTAAATAAATCATGGAGATAGAAATCTCAAAAGCAGCTGAAGTGATCATTTCGAATGTTTTTATTAACAAGAACTTACCCGAATTCTCTCTGTCTCTCTTCTGGAATGCTGTCCCAGTGAAGCCCCAACGTTACGTTTCAAGGGGTACCGGTCACTTCGGCACCTTGCAAACTCGGCACCCACAAACTCGGCACCTTGCAATCTCGGCACAACAATCTCGAGTCTGCAAGGTGCCGAGTTTGCAAGGTGCCGAGTTTGTGGGTGCCGAGTTTGCGAGGTGCCGAAGTGTCCGGTATTCTCTACTTCTTGCCGAGAAGGTGAAATCCTTTCGTGTATTATTCACGAACTTCACCCATTCCTTTGATATCGCAGGATCCCGCGGAAATTGAACAAAATGAATCTCTGGATTCGTAGAACTATTTCTAGTGCATCCACCAACAACACATGAAGTCGGCATTATTGTAGCTGATACACACACAAAAAAGCTTCGTAAAAACTTCACGCCTCTGCATGAAAACGCATAAATAATACACACGAAATAACATGGCGTATTTTGTTTACCTCGGTTGCTCATGGGTAGTACGTCATCACTTTTCGCTGGTTTACAAGTCCGCTGGTACTATATCGTGGATTTTATTGTGGGTTTCAACGGATCTTTGCCGGGCACCAGTACAGGGCGGGAAATTTCAAAATCGAAGAATCGAGGTCTAATTTTGTTGGTCAAATTGCAACAAAATTATTTAGAGAAAAACATGACCACAACAATAAATTGTTACCTAAACACAACATAAACAAGGTTCGATAGTAAATTTAATGTTTGAGTTATCGCTGTAGTCCATCTTTAACTTCGGCGTCAAAATAAAGTAGGACGAACAAGCGTGTAACAATCGATAGTGATCCAGACTAAACTTGGCTGAGTGCCATCCCGCCAATATGACACGCGGGCTGCCGCTAGCTGCGTGTGTGTTGGATGGATGCGGTACCCGGCCTCCCACCCCCACCCCACCCCCCCCCCCAAGCCGGCCGAGGGAGCCTGCGTGCTGTCATCCTTTCTCTATGCTGTCATGAACGTAATATGAATGCTGAGCACACACAAACCAAACACCCAAATAACTCCATCACACACGTCTTCGTATTTGATTTGACGAATTAGCTTGTTTTGATATGTGACAGGCATCTTCTGCTGTGATGGAAATAGTTGCATAGATTCATTCCAGATTATCATTTTATTCGTAAGTGAACTATCCATTTTCACTCCGTATCATTCATGGCTTATTTTGTCAAAAATAAGAACTCTTCGGAACAACAGGGCACAGAAAAGGGCTAGTGACATTTTAGGATTATTTCAAGTTAGACCCAGCTGCACAAGCAGAACTAATCAAGTTTTACAATAATTATATATTATCCCAGCGCCCAAGGAACTTTGCAAAAACGATTTAAGTCACTAATTTCTTTCGCATACTATCGAATCCCCATCTACAAACGACGGTGTCCTATAGTTTACGTGAAGTTAACTCCCACACATGACGGCAGAAGTGTTTCTAGTTTTTCCAAACCTTGAGGTTATAGGGCCTAATTGTTGGCCCGATGATTACAAAAAATCTAAAAGTGTACCAACATCGAAAATACATTTAAACGACAAGTTACATTTTTTTGCTCAAGTAACTGTTTAAAAGGACCGTTCGTTACGTTTGGTAGTTCGGTAAGAAGTACAGAAGTTTCTGTTAGTATAGAACACTTAAAGAAATATTTCACTTCGAAGTGATGTGGTTATGGAAAAAGATCTCGGTTTTTGTCCCCCAAAATTTGAATTTGAGGAACGTATTAAAGGGACACACCGGCTTCGGTGTGCTTTTGGGCTACAAAATAGATTAAAACATGATTCCAAATGTCTCCCTGGAATGGAGAAGAATAGTTCATAAAAGAAACCATACAATTTTGCCGTTTTTGTGCATTTTTCAAAAAACGAAGGTAACGTGACTTTTCGGAACCAAAATCCGAAAAGTCACGTGATCTTCAGAGTTAGTTTTACTTCCTTTTTGGACCTTTTTGGTCTCAACGTTTCGACTATAGACATATTTATTGGGGAAGACTATATGACTTGTGATTTGTAAAATTGTTCTTCGACAGTGTTTTGCATTAATAATTGCTTTCCTTAGCTGACCTCATTTAAAATGCACGAACTATGCAAAAACGGACCAATCAGAACGCTTTTTGTGGCCCTGTAGTAAGCGTGTGGTATGAGAAAGACAATCGCTCGCCGCGCATAAGTAGCTGCGCGTTTTCATTGTTTTGTAGTTACCATCCACATGAGGATTACGTAATAAACCAACCATGCATGACCGTGGCCCGGCCGCTACCTTTACGCGACCGAACCACAAGTCAGTCACGTTTTTTAATCCAACCTGTGTGTTCCTATATCTTCTCATTGAGTGTCGTACCAACCTTATGCTTCAGCGACGTGCTCACCCCTCCGACGACGACAACGAATGACAACAATGTTTTTGGTAACTATATTACCTAGACTGGTCCGCTGTCCTTATCCGCAAGGATAAGGACATGCACTGGTCTATTAATTAAATAGATGGTCACTGCTAATGGTCCCCTGTCCGACTGGTCCCCTGTCTGTTAGACCGCAATGGGATGCGAGGTCAAAGGTGCGTTTGTCAGGATTCCTCCAAACGCTCGACGCCGGTCTCTGGCGTAAAACACGAGCCTCGGAGTGTCAGATGTTCGGGCTAACTATAACCATTATAACCATGGAGGAAGATTTCTTCATCCATTGTTTAACCCAGTAGCCGTGACCACAACATTGGCGACGAGGATAAATTGTGCGTGAAACTTTCAAAGAATAATTTTTTAAATAGGCCTAAGAAATATATATCCTTGTAAAAAATACGAGGACAATTTCATTTGTTTTATGTTGAAAGACAAATGTGCGTTTCGACGAAACGTTTACTCATAATATTCACGCGGTATTTACGAACATACAATTAAGTTTGGTGTCCGCTGAATTGATAACATTCATCTAGTGCTGAACTTTAGGAATTCATGAAGTTCATTTTGATAAGCTTTTAGTCAGAAAACGAATATTTTTGTGTGACACTTCATAGGCTATCCAAATAATTTAATTCCGTTTAGACTGTCCTTACAAAAAGTGTAGAAGAAACAAAATTGTTGATGGTAGGCCTTCCTGCTTTATGTGCTTCAGGTGTAGGCCTACACTAGAAAACCAAAAGTTTATACGCTTCACCTTATAATTCGGCGTTTGTTGAATCTGTAGGGTAATTGTCCAAGACTAAGCGGATAAATGTACATTATTTGGTATTGTTCGCTACGATAATTTATTGTATTACTTTTGTTTTGTATAAATTTGCCGAAAACTGCTATAACAACCCATGCTGCGCGGTGCGTTAAAACAAAAGTTCAAACTATTACGGTTTTGTCACAAAATTTTACCGCAAGTCAGGTCAATCTGTTGTGCTTCACTCCCGACAGGGGCGCTTGCTGTAATTAGAGAGTGATATCCGATACTTAACGTAAAGCAGATTTCGAACCATTTTCGTAACATATTCAATTACTTGTACTCCAATCATGGTCATCAACATAAATAGAACGCTTGTAAAACAACCGACTTCTTTACCGGGCATTGGGACTAAATTTGCCGATGTTATCTTTTTATTACGATCTAAGAAGGGGACCAAAAACAACGACGATTTTCAGGAATTTCCAAACCTTCAAACAAAACTCAATGAATTACATGGAAGGGTATCATTCTAATTGAGTACACAGCAGACGTTCCATCTGCCCTTCCACCTAAAAATTCCGAGCAAGCATCCCCCAAAACAACAAAAAAGAAGTTATGGGCCCAATAAATATGCTTGCAAAGCAAATGAACGAATTGGGCAAAATAATGCAAGAAACACTGTGGCAATAACGGGCGCCATTAATGAACTAAAAATTCAGTCTCGGCTTTCTGAAAACCGCCGGACTAACCTTATTCAGGGTAATACAATGTGCCTCATGGTGCACGCCACAACTCAAAATGCCCGCCCCACTAGATTCAAAGGCCCAGATTGCTGAACAAAAACCCCACATTCCCGTGACGCAACTTGATTCAGTACAAACAACAGGCGATGCAGTAATAGATGCGGAGCTTAATTAAAGTCGTTGAAGAAAAAGCCCCTCCACTCCCACCACACCTAGTGAACGCAAGTTATTAACAGGCAATGGCATGCAAGTCCTGGGCAGCCAGTAGCAATGAGCGCACAATTGGTGCTCGATATGGGGCAGAGGGAAACCCTCCCCCCTGCTATTGTGTCTTCATTGTGTGCTTGGAATCTCAGGAATTCTTTTGAGGATTTTTTTGGGGGGGGGTAGTTCTATACAAGAGGAAAATAGTGTGTTATAGTATGGGAACATTGGGGGGGCCTCTACCCCATATCGGGCAGGCTATATGAGCGCAAAAACCAATTCTGTAATGTTCCTTTAATATATGTTGTCAGTACTGGGGGACTTGAAGAATGTTTGGTGTGTTTATGTTTAGTAACCTTCAAATGACAATATGGGGCAATACCTATTGACACGTAGGCCTATGTAATTATTGGGGAAGACTATGACTTGTGATTCGTAAATTGTCCTTTTGACAGTGTTTTGCATTAAATTGTGTTCGTTTACACAACTCAAATACAACTTTGACATCCACTTCGGAAAGTGGACAATGTTACCTCCGTGACATAGTGACAGCTATTGTATGATACATTTTTAAAAATTAGTTGATACATTAAAAGAAAATAGATCAGTGAAGTAAGAAAAATGGGCAGGAGATAACATTTAAAGTTTGTTAAGTTTTCTTATACCTCTTGCCTCTATTTTTATTATCACCGATTAACATTAGCGACACCGATAGCGCACACAATATACCAATTGCCGCTATACACGCACCGCATGCGATAAACCAGGCTGTGCTCGAAGGCTAGCAGTCACCCCTGTACCACCAGTACGACTGTTATAAACGCTTTCCTTAGTTTACCTTATTTAAAACGACCATTCAGAACGCTTTATTGTAGCCCCATAGTTAGCGTGTGGTATGGGGAGAAAATCAGGCAACTCCGAAAATTACTCCATACAACAGGAGCTTTCCATGCTGGCGCTGGAATCATCGCCAAATGCTGCAAATAGGATGACCAAAATATATTATTTCATTGAGTAGGTGCGCTCACTCTCGTAAGATTCGTATTCAGAGAGTCCGTGCACGGAAGCGTGGGGAGCTAGCTGGTAAACCTTGGGGGCATGTCCCGCACCGGTGCAGTGTCTCGCCGGGCCAGAGAGACAAACCACGGAGGCATGAACTCGGAGCCTGTGGAGGGGTAGGGAGCCAGACCATTGATTACGTTTTGTTTTACGAGGGTTTTAGTCTGTAGCCCTAGCTATTATCCCCTGACTATTGTCACGTTACGTGATGCCTGCGCTACACACACGCGGCGGGACGACGACGAATGTGGATAAGACTGTGTTTATGTCGGTTTTTTAATTACACGTGAATTTGTGCTTGATGGATATGAAGACTGGATCCTTATGCCTCGCCATTGATATAAATAATAAATAAACACTTAAAACAATGTCACGTAAACTTGACAGTTGCAACGGCTGGAAAAGCGTATACGCTGACCTTTGACCGCGTTTTGGTTTTTCACATTTTTCGTTAATTACGTGACATTTTGATGATTTTTTTTTTACAACAACCATCGAAAAATTATTTTCTGTGATTCAACATCACTAAATTAGGTAAGTAGTTAGCCGGTGTGTCCCTTTAAGGAAATTCTCAGTCATAAAGCATCCAACAAATACCGGTAGTGCCCCTCCAACTAGACAGAAAATACAAACCAAAATGTGGTTCGGATAAATCTCGTGATCATCGGAGTTAATTTTACTTCCAGCCGTATAAAAATAAGTACTGAACCAGCTTTAAATCTTTTTTTAAACACTTATTCATGAGTATTTGAGATTATGGATACAAGTTGTAAATAATTATGAAAAAATAGAACGTGGATTCGCATTCAGAGAGTCCGTGCAGGGGAAGCGTGTTTTACGGCACTGGTGTGCCGTGGGAGCTAGCGGAAAGTAAACCTTGGGGCGTATCCCGTTCAGCTGGTGTGTCTCGTGGGGCCGGAGAGACAAACCCTGCGGCATGAACTCCCCAGCTTGCCGGTTTAGCAGTGAGCTAAGGAGGGTTAGGGAGCCAGACCATTAATTACGTTTTGTTGTACGAGGGTTTAACTTTTAGTCTGTACCTCTAGCTATTATCCCCTAACTATTGCCACGTTACGTGTTGACTGCGCTACACACGCGACGGGACGACGACGGACGGGTGTCATCCAGCCATACAGCTTGTCTACGTCTATGAGCTGCACGGGATGTCCACATATTACAAGTTGGTGTGCACCGGACTAGACTGAATTGTGTTTATGTCAGTTTTTTTTATAACACGTGAATTTGTGCTTTGATAGATATGAAGACTGGATCCTCATGCGGCGCCATTGCTATAAATAATACATAAACAGAGCACCAGTCTACTTACAACATTGCGCAACAATGTCACGTAAACTTAAAAGTTGAACGGCTGGAAAAGCGTATAAGCTGACCTTTGACCGCGTTTTTTTCCCTTCACATTTTTCGTTAATTATGTGATATTTTTATGATTTTTTTTTTAAACAACAACCATCTAACAATTATTGTTTGTTATTCCGCATCCCTAAATGAGGTAAACAGTATGCCGGTAGTTCCCTCTGAGTTAAGGATCATCTCGAATGGAAACTAGGTGAAAATGTTTTTCATAATTTAATCATATCAATAAATGCATCACGCACAGCAAGTACTGATCTATGTATTTGCGTATAGAGCCAATTATACACCGTTTGTGTCGAGTCTCTCTCTGACCCAGAGGCAACTGCATGCGATGCCTTTACAATTTCTTTGACAAATGAAGTTATTGTGCTTTTCCACTTTCTGCTGTCATTGACAAGGTACTGCAGAAAATCGAGACAGGTGGAGCCATGTGAATATTTACATTAGCATTGTGGCAAACCCACCACTATAGTTTCCCAGGATGCTGCGTTTGATAATAGCACGGCCATTGTACTACCAAAGACTTCCGGATTGTTGAGCCACGTGCTCCGCCAGGTCAGCAGTATGGAGCCCATTACACTGTACAGTCCATCACTTGAAAAAGTTTAAACAACCGGGCATACATTAAATCTGTTTGATATTTATCAACCATGAAAGTCAGAAACAACAAAATTTTGATTAAAATAGCTAGTCTAATGAAATCGTCTAAATTAGTCCATGCCCCATTTGCCGGTACCATCTCAAGGGACTAATTCTAATATCACTTTTCTTGTTGCAAAATAATCCATAACTTACCATAAACTACGATAGCCTGTCAAAAAATTAGATTTCTACCATTTTTCGAAAGATTTTCACCGTAAAATCTAAAACCTCTTCCCTAGCCGCTTCCGTTATTGATAAGTCAACGGCCGTTTAGATAGTAACCATTTGTTAAGCCCATGTGTTTGCACGGAGATTGAATATTTTGAGTATGCATACTCAAACAGCCGTTGTATTTGTCACATGCAAGCATGCTGCATGTCAACAATGTTTCTCTTTGTCAATAATTGCTGATGTATACTTTTCATCAACAATCATCAAGAGGAATTAATTGGTTTAAGTGTCATTTTGTTGAGAAATGCCTTCGTTATTCGTTATATAACATTGTATTTGGTTTATAAATGTTATTTGTAAAGTTTAGAGAAGGTCGTGGTGCAGGTTTACAGATAATAGGTCCATAGAGGAATTAAGGAGAGTATGCAACACCTGTGTGATGCCGGTCTTATCCAACTGAAATCAACAATAAACTTTGAAAAGAGTTCAGATGCGTTCTCTGTTTTTTCTCAGGTCTCCCTAGAAGTGCTTTAAATACTTCTGACAAAGAAAAGTGGATTAAGGGAGGAAAATGTCCATCAAATCTGTGGGCCTACCGTATCGGGGATGAGGGTGTGGGGTGGGGATGACAGAGGGTGCCCCTCTGTAAAACAACGTACAGAGACAAGAAAAGAAAAACAATTGCGTTATATAACTTTTTTCTTTTCCCACTAAAAACCATCAGAAAAAAAGGAGAGTGGAAGAAGCGTAATACTAAAGTATAAAAAGAACAGAATAACAAGTTTCCCGCATGCCAACCCCTTACTAATTTCCTTGCCAGGGGAGCCACTGCCCGGCGCCGGTAGATGATTTCTAAGTAATTTAGGAAAATAGTAAAGGCTTAAAAATACCGATATATTTCATTTAAGAGGGAATCGAATCCTAAAGACTGTGAAATAGACAAAATTACGAGCAGATGAGCAGCGCCCTTTTAAAATTTCACTATACATCACAGTGTCAAGGTTATGGCAACAATAACTATCAATTGGAAAAGCAAACATGTTAGAAAGTTTTAAAAATGAAACGACGTCAAAAAATCAAAATCGATACAAAATAAAATCAAATAAATCAGGTCTCATGCGTTGCCCTCCACGGCGGACAAACCAAAACAGCACACTAAAAAACTCTTGGGTCGGCCTTTTTGTTGTGATTCATATTTAATGAAATTTACAAATTTTCTGTGTAGTACATCTTTGAAATCCAGGTATTTTAGGACCACAATTATACATCAAAATGTGAACAGCATTGATCTATAGATCGTCACCGGCCGCTGCACCCTTGTTGTACACAGTCAGCATAATGGGCAGACGGGGCATCACATATTCACGGCACGTTCTTACTGGTTTTTTGACTCAATGTGCACTTTTTCCCCTCATTTTTAATCAACAGTCATATAAAAAATAGATTACCTCTAATTCTTGGTAAATACACACACTGATTATTTACTCATAAAGGTCTAAAATCAACTGTAAACTGTCGAAATTTTGTCGCCTGACAGCGAAAACAAAATGGCTGGCGATCTGTTTTTATTGAGAGGCAGCAAAGTGACAAATACAACGGCTGTTTGAGTATGCACACTCAAATTATTATTTCTTCATGCAAACACATGGGCTTAAGAAATGTTAATGCCTAAACGGCCGTTGACTTTATGAATAACGGAGATGTTTTAGATTTTACGGTGAAAATCTTTCGTAAACTGGTAGAATTTTTTTATGGTAAGTTATGGATCATTTGCTACAAGAAAAGTGATATTAGAATTAGTCCCCTCGATACGGTACCAATATGTGAAATTTCAGCATCTGGCTCATAAAAAGTATGTATTATTCAAACCCTCTTAGAATATTTAAAAATAGTGTTTGTTGAATCTCAAAGGAGATTCAACAAACACTGGATGAGATGCATTCATGACTGTGACCACCTCTCAAAGAAAGCTCACAAGTTTCTCTCCCCAGTAGACTGTAGAACAGCAAGATTTTACCTTCTTCATTTTTCACCCCTCTCTCACTTGCTCTCAGACTTATTTTGTATGAGAAAACAGTACCTTCTGAAGCAAAGTGTTAAATCTAAGCTTGATTGGAGAGAAACAAATTTAAAAAGTGTTTTGAGACTGATACAACGATCTGATTGCTCTCAGACTTATTTTGTATGAGAAAACAGCACCTTCTAAAGCAAAGTGTTAAATCTTAGCTTGATTGGAGAGATACAAAATCAAAAGGTGCTTTGAGAAAGATTCACTACTGTGATTGCTCTAAGACTCATTTTATATCAGAAAACAGTACCTTCTGAAGCCATGTGTTGAATCTTAGCTTGATTGGAGAGATACAAATTTAAAAAGTGTTTGAGACTGATTCAATGCTCTGATAGCTCTGAGACTTATTTTGTATAAGAAAACAGTACCTTCTGAAGCAAAGTGTTCAATCTTAGCTTGATTGGAGAGAAACAAATTTAAAAAGTGTTTTGAGACTGATACAACGATCTGATTGCTTTCAGAAATGAAGAACAGCAATGAATGAAGAACAGCAAGATTTTACCTTCTCATTTCATTTCTATTCGAAAAAACAACCATTCTCACATCAACTCGCTCAACTGTGTACAAAAAGATAGCTCAGTGATAGTCCCCAAATTTTGCATTCACACACATCAGATGTTCACTGCTGACAGGAGAATAGGTTGCTTTCCCGCACACGCCGGTCTCAGCATGAAAGTAGTCTCAGATGGAGGTAGGTCTCGGATCTTCGCAGCTGCAGATAGTACCCCCCCCCCCCACAAAATGATGATGTCTCAATCCCCTTTGCGACAGGGTATTTAGTGTTCAACATAAATGCATCGTTTGTAGAAAACATCAAGGAGTCAACTCCTTTAACTGCAGTCCATAGGAATACCACCAGACGAGGTCTGTCACCTGTACCACAACTAATCTAATCTGATTAATCTGAGAGTTTGGGATCAATATATGGCAATTGTTGTAACCCTAAAGACCGTCCTAACTTTTGACAAAACTGACTAAGATCCAAAGGAATAAACCCAAACACGGTTTTGCACCCAAAATGTAACTGATAAACACTTGAAGTAATAAGATCTAAACATTTGGGAAACTCACTTCAGAAAAATTCAATTAATTGAATCAACAGGTTCGAAGACGCAGAAAGACAGAAGTGGGACAGCATGTAGTTTCTCAGAGCATGAATCAGTTCAAACACTTTTAAATTTGTATGCTCCAATCAAGCTAAGATTCAACACATGGCTTCAGAAGGTACTGTTTTCTTATATAAAATGAGTCTTAGAGCAATCACAGTAGTGAATCTTTCTCAAAGCACTTTGATTTTTTTTTGTCTCAATCAAGTTAGATTCAACACATGGCTTCAGAATACTGTTTTCTCATACAAATAAGTCTTAGAGCAATCAGAGCATTGAATCAGTCCTAAAACATTTTATTGTCTCCAATCAAGCTAACATTCAAACACATGGCTTCAGAACATACTGTTTTCTGATACAAAATGATTCTCAGAGCAATCACAGCAGTAATTCTTTCTCAAAGCACCTTTCGATTTTTTTTGTCTCCAATCAAGCTAAGATTCAACACATGGCTTCAGAATACTGTTTTCTCATAGGAAATAAGTCTTAGAGCAATCAGAGCATTGAATCAGACTCAAAACACTTTTTAAATTTGTATCTCTCCAATCAAGCTAAGATTCAACACATGGCTTCAGAACGTACTGTTTTCCCATACAAAATAAGTCATAGAGCAATCAGAGCATTGAATCAGACACAAAACACTTTTTAAATTTGTATCTCTCCAATCAAGCTAAGATTCAACACATGGCTTCAGAACATACTGTTTTCTGATACAAAATTAATCTCAGAGCAATCAGAGCAGTAATTCTTTCTCAAAGCACCTTTCGATTTTTTTTGTCTCCAATCAAGCTAAGATTCAACACATGGCTTCAGAAGGTACTGTTTTCTCATACAAAATAAGTCTTAGAGCAATCAGAGCATTGAATCAGACACAAAACACTTTTTAAATTTGTATCTCTCCAATCAAGCTAAGATTCAACACATGGCTTCAGAAGGTACTGTTTTCTCATACAAAATAAGTCTTAGAGCAATCAGAGCATTGAATCAGACTCAAAACACTTTTTAAATTTGTATCTCTCCAATCAAGCTAAGAATCAACACATGGCTTCAGAAAGTACTGTTTTCTCATAAAAAATAAGTCTTAGAGCAATCAGAGCATTGAATCAGTCTCTGATAGCTCTGAGATTCATTTTGTATGAGAAAACAGTATGTTCTGAAGCCATGTGATCAATCTCAACTTGATTGGAGACAAAAGAAATCAAAAGGTGCGTTGAGAAAGATTCACTGCTCTGATTGCTCTGAGATTCATTTTGTATGAAAAATGAAAACACTTTCAAAATTTATTTGTCTCCAATCAAGCTAACATTCAACACATGGCTTCAGAAAGTACTGTTTTCTCAAACAAAATAAGTCTTAGAGCAATTCACAGTAGTGAATCTGTCTCAAAGCAACTTTTGATTTTTTTTTTTGTCTCCAATCAAGTTGAGATTCAACACATGGCTTCAGAAGGTACTGTTTTCTCATAGAAAATAAGTCTTAGAGCAATCAGAGCATTGAATCAGTCTCAAAACACTTTTTAAATTTGTATCTCTCCAATCAAGCTAAGATTCAAC
The DNA here is from genome assembly GCA_032158295.1 of Pycnopodia helianthoides. NCBI lineage: Eukaryota > Metazoa > Echinodermata > Asteroidea > Forcipulatida > Asteriidae > Pycnopodia > Pycnopodia helianthoides. The sequence goes on along the minus strand of CM063245.1, from coordinate 7,453,047 downwards.
ACATGGCTTCAGAAGGTACTGTTTTCTCATACAAAATAAGTCTTAGAGCAATCAGAGCATTGAATCTTTCTCAAAGCACCTTTTAAATTTGTATCTCTCCAATCAAGCTAAGATTTAACACTTTGCTTCAGAAGGTACTGTTTTCTCATACAAAATAAGTCTGAGAGCAATCAGATCATTGTATCAGTCTAAAAACACTTTTTAAATTATTTGTCTCCAATCAAGCTAACATTCAACAAATGGCTTCAGAAGGTACTGTTTTCTTATATAAAATGAGTCTTAGAGCAATCACAGTAGTGAATCTTTCTCAACGCACCTTTTGATTTCTTTTGTCTCCAATCAAGTTGAGATTGATCACATGGCTTCAGAACATACTGTTTTCTCATATAAAATGAATCTCAGAGCTATCAGAGACTGATTCAATGCTCTGATTGCTCTAAGACTTATTTTGTATGAGAAAACAGTACGTTCTGAAGCCATGTGTTGATTCTTAGCTTGATTGGAGAGATACAAATTTAAAAAGTGTTTTGAGTCTGATTCAATGCTCTGATTGATCTAAGACTTATTTTCTATGAGAAAACAGTACCTTCTGAAGCCATGTGTTTGATTCTTAGCTTGATTGGAGAAAACAATTTTAAAAATTTTTTGTCTCAATCACAACATTGAATGCTCAAGACTTTTTTCTATAAAAATGAATATCGAAGCATTGAATCATACTCGAAATCAAATTTTAAAATCTATTTGTCTCATCAAATCACAACACATGGCTTCAGAACGTTGTTTCTATTGAAATATTTAGAGCAATAACAGTACTTTCTCAAGCCATTTTGAATTTCTTTGTCTCCAATCAAGTTATTCAACACATGGCTTTAGGAAGTTACTGTTATTCTCATACAAAATATCTAAGAGCAATCAACATGTACATTCTCAAACACTTTTGAATCTAACTTGATTCCAACAACTAAAATCACAAAGGTTCATTGTTCTTATAAAAATGAGTCAAGCATACAGTAGTGATCTTGCTCAAGACCACTTTTAAATTTGTAAATCAACTAAGATTACCTTCTTGAAGTCATGTTTTTATTGGAAGCATCAGATCATTGTATCGTTAAAACACTATTTTAAAATTATTTTGTCTCCAATCAAGCTAACATTCAACAAATGCTTCAGAAGTACTGTTTCTTATATAAATGAGTCTTAGAGAATCCAGTAGTAAATCCTTTCTGAACGCACCTTTGATTTCTTTTGTCTCATCAGTTGAGATTGACACATGGCTAGAACATACTTTTTTCAATAAAATGAATCTCAGAGCTACAAGACTGATTCAATGCTCTGATTGCTCTAAGACTTATTTTGTATGAGAAAACAGTACGTTCTGAAGCCATGTGTTGATATCTTAGCTTGATTGGAGAGATACAAATTTAAAAAGTGTTTTGAGTCTGATTCAATGCTCTGATTGATCTAAGACTTATTTTCTATGAGAAAACAGTACCTTCTGAAGCCATGTGTTGATTCTTAGCTTGATTGGAGAGATACAAAATTTAAAAGTGTTTTGAGTCTGATTCAATGCTCTGATTGCTCTAAGACTTATTTTCTATGAGAAAACAGTACCATCTGAAGCCATGTGTTGAATCTTAGCTTGATTGGAGAGATACAAATTTAAAAAGTGTTTTGTGTCTGATTCAATGCTCTGATTGCTCTATGACTTATTTTGTATGGAAAACAGTACGTTCTGAAGCCATGTGTTGAATCTTAGCTTTATTGGAGTAATACAAATTTAAAAAGTGTTTTGAGACTGATTCAATGCTCTGATTGCTCTAAGACTTATTTTCTATGAGAAAACAGTACCTTCTGAAGCCATGTGTTGAATCTCAACTTGATTGGAGACAAAAAAATCAAAAGTTGCTTTGAGAAAGATTCACTACTGTGATTGCTCTAAGACTCATTTTATATTAGAAAACAGTACCTTCTGAAGCCATGTGTTGAATCTTAGCTTGATTGGAGAGATACAAATTTAAAAAGTGTTTTGTGTCTGATTCAATGCTCTGATTGCTCTAAGACTTATTTTGTATGAGAAAACAGTACCTTCTGAAGCCATGTGTTGAATCTTAGCTTGATTGGAGAGATACAAATTTAAAAAGTGTTTTGAGACTGATTCAATGCTCTGATTGCTCTAAGACTTATTTCTATGAGAAAACAGTACTCTCGAAGCCATGTGTTGAATCTCAACTTGATTGGAGACAAAAAAAAAATCAAAGTTGCTTTGAGACAGATTCACTACTGTGAATGCTCTAAGACTTATTTTGTTGAAAACAGTATTTCTGAAGCCATGTGTTGAATGTTAGCTTGATTGGAGACAAATAAATTTTGAAAGTGTTTTCATTTCTTTACAAAATGAATCTCAGAGCAATCAGAGCATGTGAAATCTTTCTCAACCACCTTTTGATTTCTTGTCTCAATCAGTTGAGATTGATCACATGGCTTCAGAACATACTGTTTCATACAAAATGAATCTCAGAGCTTCAGAACTGATTCAATGCTCTGATTGCTCTAAGACTTATTTTGTATGAGAAAACAGTACTTTGAAGCCATGTGTTGAATTCTTAGCTTGATTGGAGAGATACAAATTTAAAAAGTGTTTTGAGTCTGATTCAATGCTCTGATTGCTCTAAGACTTATTTTGTATGAGAAAACAGTACCTTCTGAAGCCATGTGTTGAATCTTAGCTTGATTGGAGACAAAAAAAATCGAAAGGTGCTTTGAGAAAGAATTACTGCTCTGATTGCTCTGAGATTAATTTTGTATCAGAAAACAGTATGTTCTGAAGCCATGTGTTGAATCTTAGCTTGATTGGAGAGATACAAATTTAAAAAGTGTTTTGTGTCTGATTCAATGCTCTGATTGCTCTATGACTTATTTTGTATGGGAAAACAGTACGTTCTGAAGCCATGTGTTGAATCTTAGCTTGATTGGAGAGATACAAATTTAAAAAGTGTTTTGAGTCTGATTCAATGCTCTGATTGCTCTAAGACTTATTTCCTATGAGAAAACAGTATTCTGAAGCCATGTGTTGAATCTTAGCTTGATTGGAGACAAAAAAAATCGAAAGGTGCTTTGAGAAAGAATTACTGCTGTGATTGCTCTGAGAATCATTTTGTATCAGAAAACAGTATGTTCTGAAGCCATGTGTTTGAATGTTAGCTTGATTGGAGACAAATGAATTTTAAAAAGTGTTTTGAGACTGATTCAATGCTCTGATTGCTCTAAGACTTATTTTGTATGAGAAAACAGTACCTTCTGAAGCCATGTGTTGAATCTCAACTTGATTGGAGACAAAAAAAAATCAAAAGTTGCTTTGAGAAAGATTCACTACTGTGATTGCTCTAAGACTCATTTTATATAAGAAAACAGTACCTTCTGAAGCCATGTGTTGAATCTTAGCTTGATTGGAGCGATACAAATTTAAAAAGTGTTTTGACACTGATTCACTGCTCTGAGAAACCTACATCGCTGTCCCACTTCTTGTCTTTCCTCGCGTCTTCAACCTGTTCGATTTTTAGATTAATTGAATTTTTCTGAAGTGAGTTTCCCAAATGTTTAGTTTTATTTACTTCAAGTGATTTTATTTTCAGGGTTACATTTTTTGGGTGCAAGATCCGGGTGGGGTTTATTTTCCTTTGGAACTTAGTCAGGTTTTGTCAAAAAGTAGGGACGGTCTTTAGGATTACAAACACAGTGCCATATATTGAACACCCCAAACTCTGCAAGATAGATAGATTTAGATTAGTTGTGGTACAGGTGACATGACCCCCTCGTCTTCGGGTGGTACTACCAGTATGGCTGGTAAAGGAGTCTGACTCCCTGATGTGTTTGTCTACAAACGATGCATTGTTATGTGTGGGAACACTTAAAATTACCCTGTCGCAAAGGGGGGATGAACATCATCATTTTGTGGGGGGGGGGGGTGACTTCTGCCCTGACGAAGATCCCTGAGACCTACCTCCATGCTGAGACTACCTCCATGCTGAGACTGGGTGGGCGTAGGTAAAGGGCAACCTACGGGTTCTTCCTGTACAGCACGTTGAAGCCGATCTGATGTGTGAAGAATATGATGGTTAGAACTATTTATTTTACGAATTGGAGGAAGTGAGGGGTGAAAAATGAAGAAGGTAAAATCTTGCTGTTCTTCATTCATTGCTGTTCTTCATTTCTGAAAGCAATCAGATCGTTGTATCAGTCTCAAAACACTTTTTAAATTTGTTTCTCTCCAATCAAGCTAAGATTGAACACTTTGCTTCAGAAGGTACTGTTTTCTTATACAAAATAAGTCTCAGAGCTATCAGAGCATTGAATCAGTCTCAAACACTTTTTAAATTTGTATCTCTCCAATCAAGCTAAGATTCAACACATGGCTTCAGAAGGTACTGTTTTCTGATATAAAATGAGTCTGAGAGCAAGTGAGAGAGGGGTGAAAAATGAAGAAGGTAAAATCTTGCTGTTCTACAGTCTACTGGGGAGAGAAACTTGTGAGCTTTCTTTGAGAGGTGGTCACAGTCATGAATGCATCTCATCCAGTGTTTGTTGAATCTCCTTTGAGATTCAACAAACACTATTTTTAAATATTCTAAGAGGGTTTGAATAATACATACTTTTTATGAGCCAGATGCTGAAATTTCACATATTGGTACCGTATCGAGGGACTAATTCTAATATCACTTTTCTTGTAGCAAATGATCCATAACTTACCATAAAAAAATTCTACCAGTTTACGAAAGATTTTCACCGTAAAATCTAAAACATCTCCGTTATTCATAAAGTCAACGGCCGTTTAGGCATTAACATTTCTTAAGCCCATGTGTTTGCATGAAGAAATAATAATTTGAGTGTGCATACTCAAACAGCCGTTGTATTTGTCACTTTGCTGCCTCTCAATAAAAACAGATCGCCAGCCATTTTGTTTTCGCTGTCAGGCGACAAAATTTCGACAGTTTACAGTTGATTTTAGACCTTTATGAGTAAATAATCAGTGTGTGTATTTACCAAGAATTAGAGGTAATCTATTTTTTATATGACTGTTGATTAAAAATGAGGGGAAAAAGTGCACATTGAGTCAAAAAACCAGTAAGAACGTGCCGTGAATATGTGATGCCCCGTCTGCCCATTATGCTGACTGTGTACAACAAGGGTGCAGCGGCCGGTGACGATCTATAGATCAATGCTGTTCACATTTTGATGTATAATTGTGGTCCTAAAATACCTGGATTTCAAAGATGTACTACACAGAAAATTTGTAAATTTCATTAAATATGAATCACAACAAAAAGGCCGACCCAAGAGTTTTTTAGTGTGCTGTTTTGGTTTGTCCGCCGTGGAGGGCAACGCATGAGACCTGATTTATTTGATTTTATTTTGTATCGATTTTGATTTTTTGACGTCGTTTCATTTTTAAAACTTTCTAACATGTTTGCTTTTCCAATTGATAGTTATTGTTGCCATAACCTTGACACTGTGATGTATAGTGAAATTTTAAAAGGGCGCTGCTCATCTGCTCGTAATTTTGTCTATTTCACAGTCTTTAGGATTCGATTCCCTCTTAAATGAAATATATCGGTATTTTTAAGCCTTTACTATTTTCCTAAATTACTTAGAAATCATCTACCGGCGCCGGGCAGTGGCTCCCCTGGCAAGGAAATTAGTAAGGGGTTGGCATGCGGGAAACTTGTTATTCTGTTCTTTTTATACTTTAGTATTACGCTTCTTCCACTCTCCTTTTTTTCTGATGGTTTTTAGTGGGAAAAGAAAAAAGTTATATAACGCAATTGTTTTTCTTTTCTTGTCTCTGTACGTTGTTTTACAGAGGGGCACCCTCTGTCATCCCCACCCCACACCCTCATCCCCGATACGGTAGGCCCACAGATTTGATGGACATTTTCCTCCCTTAATCCACTTTTCTTTGTCAGAAGTATTTAAAGCACTTCTAGGGAGACCTGAGAAAAAACAGAGAACGCATCTGAACTCTTTTCAAAGTTTATTGTTGATTTCAGTTGGATAAGACCGGCATCACACAGGTGTTGCATACTCTCCTTAATTCCTCTATGGACCTATTATCTGTAAACCTGCACCACGACCTTCTCTAAACTTTACAAATAACATTTATAAACCAAATACAATGTTATATAACGAATAACGAAGGCATTTCTCAACAAAATGACACTTAAACCAATTAATTCCTCTTGATGATTGTTGATGAAAAGTATACATCAGCAATTATTGACAAAGAGAAACATTGTTGACATGCAGCATGCTTGCATGTGACAAATACAACGGCTGTTTGAGTATGCATACTCAAAATATTCAATCTCCGTGCAAACACATGGGCTTAACAAATGGTTACTATCTAAACGGCCGTTGACTTATCAATAACGGAAGCGGCTAGGGAAGAGGTTTTAGATTTTACGGTGAAAATCTTTCGAAAAATGGTAGAAATCTAATTTTTTGACAGGCTATCGTAGTTTATGGTAAGTTATGGATTATTTTGCAACAAGAAAAGTGATATTAGAATTAGTCCCTTGAGATGGTACCGGCAAATGGGGCATGGACTAATTTAGACGATTTCATTAGACTAGCTATTTTAATCAAAATTTTGTTGTTTCTGACTTTCATGGTTGATAAATATCAAACAGATTTAATGTATGCCCGGTTGTTTAAACTTTTTCAAGTGATGGACTGTACAGTGTAATGGGCTCCATACTGCTGACCTGGCGGAGCACGTGGCTCAACAATCCGGAAGTCTTTGGTAGTACAATGGCCGTGCTATTATCAAACGCAGCATCCTGGGAAACTATAGTGGTGGGTTTGCCACAATGCTAATGTAAATATTCACATGGCTCCACCTGTCTCGATTTTCTGCAGTACCTTGTCAATGACAGCAGAAAGTGGAAAAGCACAATAACTTCATTTGTCAAAGAAATTGTAAAGGCATCGCATGCAGTTGCCTCTGGGTCAGAGAGAGACTCGACACAAACGGTGTATAATTGGCTCTATACGCAAATACATAGATCAGTACTTGCTGTGCGTGATGCATTTATTGATATGATTAAATTATGAAAAACATTTTCACCTAGTTTCCATTCGAGATGATCCTTAACTCAGAGGGAACTACCGGCATACTGTTTACCTCATTTAGGGATGCGGAATAACAAACAATAATTGTTAGATGGTTGTTGTTTAAAAAAAAAATCATAAAAATATCACATAATTAACGAAAAATGTGAAGGGAAAAAAACGCGGTCAAAGGTCAGCTTATACGCTTTTCCAGCCGTTCAACTTTTAAGTTTACGTGACATTGTTGCGCAATGTTGTAAGTAGACTGGTGCTCTGTTTATGTATTATTTATAGCAATGGCGCCGCATGAGGATCCAGTCTTCATATCTATCAAAGCACAAATTCACGTGTTATAAAAAAAACTGACATAAACACAATTCAGTCTAGTCCGGTGCACACCAACTTGTAATATGTGGACATCCCGTGCAGCTCATAGACGTAGACAAGCTGTATGGCTGGATGACACCCGTCCGTCGTCGTCCCGTCGCGTGTGTAGCGCAGTCAACACGTAACGTGGCAATAGTTAGGGGATAATAGCTAGAGGTACAGACTAAAAGTTAAACCCTCGTACAACAAAACGTAATTAATGGTCTGGCTCCCTAACCCTCCTTAGCTCACTGCTAAACCGGCAAGCTGGGGAGTTCATGCCGCAGGGTTTGTCTCTCCGGCCCCACGAGACACACCAGCTGAACGGGATACGCCCCAAGGTTTACTTTCCGCTAGCTCCCACGGCACACCAGTGCCGTAAAACACGCTTCCCCTGCACGGACTCTCTGAATGCGAATCCACGTTCTATTTTTTCATAATTATTTACAACTTGTATCCATAATCTCAAATACTCATGAATAAGTGTTTAAAAAAAGATTTAAAGCTGGTTCAGTACTTATTTTTATACGGCTGGAAGTAAAATTAACTCCGATGATCACGAGATTTATCCGAACCACATTTTGGTTTGTATTTTCTGTCTAGTTGGAGGGGCACTACCGGTATTTGTTGGATGCTTTGTGACTGAGAATTTCCTTAAAGGGACACACCGGCTAACTACTTACCTAATTTAGTGATGTTGAATCACAGAAAATAATTTTTCGATGGTTGTTGTAAAAAAAAAATCATCAAAATGTCACGTAATTAACGAAAAATGTGAAAAACCAAAACGCGGTCAAAGGTCAGCGTATACGCTTTTCCAGCCGTTGCAACTGTCAAGTTTACGTGACATTGTTTTAAGTGTTTATTTATTATTTATATCAATGGCGAGGCATAAGGATCCAGTCTTCATATCCATCAAGCACAAATTCACGTGTAATTAAAAAACCGACATAAACACAGTCTTATCCACATTCGTCGTCGTCCCGCCGCGTGTGTGTAGCGCAGGCATCACGTAACGTGACAATAGTCAGGGGATAATAGCTAGGGCTACAGACTAAAACCCTCGTAAAACAAAACGTAATCAATGGTCTGGCTCCCTACCCCTCCACAGGCTCCGAGTTCATGCCTCCGTGGTTTGTCTCTCTGGCCCGGCGAGACACTGCACCGGTGCGGGACATGCCCCCAAGGTTTACCAGCTAGCTCCCCACGCTTCCGTGCACGGACTCTCTGAATACGAATCTTACGAGAGTGAGCGCACCTACTCAATGAAATAATATATTTTGGTCATCCTATTTGCAGCATTTGGCGATGATTCCAGCGCCAGCATGGAAAGCTCCTGTTGTATGGAGTAATTTTCGGAGTTGCCTGATTTTCTCCCCATACCACACGCTAACTATGGGGCTACAATAAAGCGTTCTGAATGGTCGTTTTAAATAAGGTAAACTAAGGAAAGCGTTTATAACAGTCGTACTGGTGGTACAGGGGTGACTGCTAGCCTTCGAGCACAGCCTGGTTTATCGCATGCGGTGCGTGTATAGCGGCAATTGGTATATTGTGTGCGCTATCGGTGTCGCTAATGTTAATCGGTGATAATAAAAATAGAGGCAAGAGGTATAAGAAAACTTAACAAACTTTAAATGTTATCTCCTGCCCATTTTTCTTACTTCACTGATCTATTTTCTTTTAATGTATCAACTAATTTTTAAAAATGTATCATACAATAGCTGTCACTATGTCACGGAGGTAACATTGTCCACTTTCCGAAGTGGATGTCAAAGTTGTATTTGAGTTGTGTAAACGAACACAATTTAATGCAAAACACTGTCAAAAGGACAATTTACGAATCACAAGTCATAGTCTTCCCCAATAATTACATAGGCCTACGTGTCAATAGGTATTGCCCCATATTGTCATTTGAAGGTTACTAAACATAAACACACCAAACATTCTTCAAGTCCCCCAGTACTGACAACATATATTAAAGGAACATTACAGAATTGGTTTTTGCGCTCATATAGCCTGCCCGATATGGGGTAGAGGCCCCCCCAATGTTCCCATACTATAACACACTATTTTCCTCTTGTATAGAACTACCCCCCCCCCCAAAAAAAAAATCCTCAAAAGAATTCCTGAGATTCCAAGCACACAATGAAGACACAATAGCAGGGGGGAGGGTTTCCCTCTGCCCCATATCGAGCACCAATTGTGCGCTCATTGCTACTGGCTGCCCAGGACTTGCATGCCATTGCCTGTTAATAACTTGCGTTCACTAGGTGTGGTGGGAGTGGAGGGGCTTTTTCTTCAACGACTTTAATTAAGCTCCGCATCTATTACTGCATCGCCTGTTGTTTGTACTGAATCAAGTTGCGTCACGGGAATGTGGGGTTTTTGTTCAGCAATCTGGGCCTTTGAATCTAGTGGGGCGGGCATTTTGAGTTGTGGCGTGCACCATGAGGCACATTGTATTACCCTGAATAAGGTTAGTCCGGCGGTTTTCAGAAAGCCGAGACTGAATTTTTAGTTCATTAATGGCGCCCGTTATTGCCACAGTGTTTCTTGCATTATTTTGCCCAATTCGTTCATTTGCTTTGCAAGCATATTTATTGGGCCCATAACTTCTTTTTTGTTGTTTTGGGGGATGCTTGCTCGGAATTTTTAGGTGGAAGGGCAGATGGAACGTCTGCTGTGTACTCAATTAGAATGATACCCTTCTCATGTAATTCATTGAGTTTTGTTTGAAGGTTTGGAAATTCCTGAAAATCGTCGTTGTTTTTGGTCCCCTTCTTAGATCGTAATAAAAAGATAACATCGGCAAATTTAGTCCCAATGCCCGGTAAAGAAGTCGGTTGTTTTACAAGCGTTCTATTTATGTTGATGACCATGATTGGAGTACAAGTAATTGAATATGTTACGAAAATGGTTCGAAATCTGCTTTACGTTAAGTATCGGATATCACTCTCTAATTACAGCAAGCGCCCCTGTCGGGAGTGAAGCACAACAGATTGACCTGACTTGCGGTAAAATATTTTGTGACAAAACCGTAATAGTTTGAACTTTTGTTTTAACGCACCGCGCAGCATGGGTTGTTATAGCAGTTTTCGGCAAATTTATACAAAACAAAAGTAATACAATAAATTATCGTAGCGAACAATACCAAATAATGTACATTTATCCGCTTAGTCTTGGACAATTACCCTACAGATTCAACAAACGCCGAATTATAAGGTGAAGCGTATAACTTTTGGTTTTCTAGTGTAGGCCTACACCTGAAGCACATAAAGCAGGAAGGCCTACCATCAACAATTTTGTTTCTTCTACACTTTTTGTAAGGACAGTCTAAACGGAATTAAATTATTTGGATAGCCTATGAAGTGTCACACAAAAATATTCGTTTTCTGACTAAAAGCTTATCAAAATGAACTTCATGAATTCCTAAAGTTCAGCACTAGATGAATGTTATCAATTCAGCGGACACCAAACTTAATTGTATGTTCGTAAATACCGCGTGAATATTATGAGTAAACGTTTCGTCGAAACGCACATTTGTCTTTCAACATAAAACAAATGAAATTGTCCTCGTATTTTTTACAAGGATATATATTTCTTAGGCCTATTTAAAAAATTATTCTTTGAAAGTTTCACGCACAATTTATCCTCGTCGCCAATGTTGTGGTCACGGCTACTGGGTTAAACAATGGATGAAGAAATCTTCCTCCATGGTTATAATGGTTATAGTTAGCCCGAACATCTGACACTCCGAGGCTCGTGTTTTACGCCAGAGACCGGCGTCGAGCGTTTGGAGGAATCCTGACAAACGCACCTTTGACCTCGCATCCCATTGCGGTCTAACAGACAGGGGACCAGTCGGACAGGGGACCATTAGCAGTGACCATCTATTTAATTAATAGACCAGTGCATGTCCTTATCCTTGCGGATAAGGACAGCGGACCAGTCTAGGTAATATAGTTACCAAAAACATTGTTGTCATTCGTTGTCGTCGTCGGAGGGGTGAGCACGTCGCTGAAGCATAAGGTTGGTACGACACTCAATGAGAAGATATAGGAACACACAGGTTGGATTAAAAAACGTGACTGACTTGTGGTTCGGTCGCGTAAAGGTAGCGGCCGGGCCACGGTCATGCATGGTTGGTTTATTACGTAATCCTCATGTGGATGGTAACTACAAAACAATGAAAACGCGCAGCTACTTATGCGCGGCGAGCGATTGTCTTTCTCATACCACACGCTTACTACAGGGCCACAAAAAGCGTTCTGATTGGTCCGTTTTTGCATAGTTCGTGCATTTTAAATGAGGTCAGCTAAGGAAAGCAATTATTAATGCAAAACACTGTCGAAGAACAATTTTACAAATCACAAGTCATATAGTCTTCCCCAATAAATATGTCTATAGTCGAAACGTTGAGACCAAAAAGGTCCAAAAAGGAAGTAAAACTAACTCTGAAGATCACGTGACTTTTCGGATTTTGGTTCCGAAAAGTCACGTTACCTTCGTTTTTTGAAAAATGCACAAAAACGGCAAAATTGTATGGTTTCTTTTATGAACTATTCTTCTCCATTCCAGGGAGACATTTGGAATCATGTTTTAATCTATTTTGTAGCCCAAAAGCACACCGAAGCCGGTGTGTCCCTTTAATACGTTCCTCAAATTCAAATTTTGGGGGACAAAAACCGAGATCTTTTTCCATAACCACATCACTTCGAAGTGAAATATTTCTTTAAGTGTTCTATACTAACAGAAACTTCTGTACTTCTTACCGAACTACCAAACGTAACGAACGGTCCTTTTAAACAGTTACTTGAGCAAAAAAATGTAACTTGTCGTTTAAATGTATTTTCGATGTTGGTACACTTTTAGATTTTTTGTAATCATCGGGCCAACAATTAGGCCCTATAACCTCAAGGTTTGGAAAAACTAGAAACACTTCTGCCGTCATGTGTGGGAGTTAACTTCACGTAAACTATAGGACACCGTCGTTTGTAGATGGGGATTCGATAGTATGCGAAAGAAATTAGTGACTTAAATCGTTTTTGCAAAGTTCCTTGGGCGCTGGGATAATATATAATTATTGTAAAACTTGATTAGTTCTGCTTGTGCAGCTGGGTCTAACTTGAAATAATCCTAAAATGTCACTAGCCCTTTTCTGTGCCCTGTTGTTCCGAAGAGTTCTTATTTTTGACAAAATAAGCCATGAATGATACGGAGTGAAAATGGATAGTTCACTTACGAATAAAATGATAATCTGGAATGAATCTATGCAACTATTTCCATCACAGCAGAAGATGCCTGTCACATATCAAAACAAGCTAATTCGTCAAATCAAATACGAAGACGTGTGTGATGGAGTTATTTGGGTGTTTGGTTTGTGTGTGCTCAGCATTCATATTACGTTCATGACAGCATAGAGAAAGGATGACAGCACGCAGGCTCCCTCGGCCGGCTTGGGGGGGGGGGGGGGGGGGGGGGGTGGGAGGCCGGGTACCGCATCCATCCAACACACACGCAGCTAGCGGCAGCCCGCGTGTCATATTGGCGGGATGGCACTCAGCCAAGTTTAGTCTGGATCACTATCGATTGTTACACGCTTGTTCGTCCTACTTTATTTTGACGCCGAAGTTAAAGATGGACTACAGCGATAACTCAAACATTAAATTTACTATCGAACCTTGTTTATGTTGTGTTTAGGTAACAATTTATTGTTGTGGTCATGTTTTTCTCTAAATAATTTTGTTGCAATTTGACCAACAAAATTAGACCTCGATTCTTCGATTTTGAAATTTCCCGCCCTGTACTGGTGCCCGGCAAAGATCCGTTGAAACCCACAATAAAATCCACGATATAGTACCAGCGGACTTGTAAACCAGCGAAAAGTGATGACGTACTACCCATGAGCAACCGAGGTAAACAAAATACGCCATGTTATTTCGTGTGTATTATTTATGCGTTTTCATGCAGAGGCGTGAAGTTTTTACGAAGCTTTTTTGTGTGTGTATCAGCTACAATAATGCCGACTTCATGTGTTGTTGGTGGATGCACTAGAAATAGTTCTACGAATCCAGAGATTCATTTTGTTCAATTTCCGCGGGATCCTGCGATATCAAAGGAATGGGTGAAGTTCGTGAATAATACACGAAAGGATTTCACCTTCTCGGCAAGAAGTAGAGAATACCGGACACTTCGGCACCTCGCAAACTCGGCACCCACAAACTCGGCACCTTGCAAACTCGGCACCTTGCAGACTCGAGATTGTTGTGCCGAGATTGCAAGGTGCCGAGTTTGTGGGTGCCGAGTTTGCAAGGTGCCGAAGTGACCGGTACCCCTTGAAACGTAACGTTGGGGCTTCACTGGGACAGCATTCCAGAAGAGAGACAGAGAGAATTCGGGTAAGTTCTTGTTAATAAAAACATTCGAAATGATCACTTCAGCTGCTTTTGAGATTTCTATCTCCATGATTTATTTAGTCCAAATAAGAAAAATGGTAAACAATCTCTAGTCTTTTCATGTGGTCGTCAATCATCATGTCAAATGACTATGGCCGCAGCTGTGCATGCTCAGAATCTGACCTGGGTTTATTATTGACAAAAAATATGTATTAAAGAACTTCTGTATATCTCGGTTTTTTAATTTCTTTTACAAGTTTTGGAAGAAGCGTTTGCTGACTCTGAGAGTGAGAGTAAGCATGGAGTAACGCAGCATCCACCACTACCACGAGACAGCTCAAGCTCATCAGCCGATGAGGTAATATTCTAATTTAATTATCATTCAGGCTATTTACATGTATATGTAACCGTACCGTAGAAATAACAGTAACAAAAACAGCATTTAGGCTATATTATTTTATCAAGCTGACAATTTGACAGTTCTCAATTTTCCCAAAAGCATGTGATCTATTGCGTCCCTTTTGGTGCATGCCTCTTCCCAGGTTGTAGTATCATAACTTCATGAACTTGGGTGTGATCCTTGGCTAAAGGGCAGTTACTGTTGCACGACTTCTGACTGGCACCCCTCAACAAAAAATATTGACAGTAAATATGGAGACGGCCAACATAGGGATAGTAAGCTCAGTTGGTAGAGCACCGGCACGTCAACCCGGAAGTAGCAGGTTCACATCTCGCTCTAGTTAGATTTTCTTAGTTCACTCATAATGTATTTAAGATTTACCCAGTCAGTTTCTACATTACAGGATCAAACAACCCAAACTGTGTCAACACATTGGTGCGAAATAGACCTTGATGTCTCCAAAACCAACTACCATCCAAAAGATGCCGGTCCAAGAAGACCCAGACCAAGAAGACCCAGACCAACCGCAAGATGTTTCATCCAGTCAACAAAGGTAAAGTTTAACCTAAATATCCCATGGCCTGTAAGATTCTCCCCATGGTTTTGCCTTATTCTTATAGATTAGGTATTGTGCCGCTGTGCTTATAGAGCTCTATTACACCCAAAGCATCCAATCTCAGCATGGGGAAAGACATTCAAATGATATTGAAGTCCAAGTGTTTGGATACATCATACTAACATGAACTATGGTAGATTTTAGGAGGGGGCATTAGGGCTAAGGGATGAGGACTAACAAACCTTACGATACTACAACTTTGCTTCATGACTGACATCTCAAATTTATTGTCAACTTTCTGACTGTTTATTAAATGTTTTTTTTAACATAAACAACTGTGACAAAATGGTTTTGTGTATGTAATAACCATGTATTTGAATTTGTTTCTTCTTTATATATTTAAGGTGTGCAAGCACGTCCACTACACAAGCATTGGCAGGGTAGTAGAATCAACTTTGTTTGAAGACAGAATGACTTGGCCTGTACACATTATTGTTATTCTATTCTTGAATTTTACAATTTATTGCCCCCAAAATGTACTAAGAGAAAAACAGCTAAAACAAATGATTTGGTAGGCCTACATGTGCATGCTTAGGTGGGTGTTTTTTTTTAGGGGGGGGGGGGGCGTGTTGGCAGGGTAGTAGAATCAACTTTGTTCAAAGACAGAATGACATGGCCTGTACATATTATTGTTATTCTATTCTTGTATTTTAGTTTGGTTTAACCAAGTACTGTATCTACATGATTTTGATTCAGTTGTTTTCGTCTTCAAGATGCAACTTTTGTAATATTGATATTTTAACCTCAAAAATAAACTCTATTGTTGGTTGCAAATACATACATATTTTGTGTTGTCATTTATTACAAAAGCACATGTACTAAGATTTCTTTAAATTTCAGTTCTTGGCATCTTTCTGCCACACCAAGTTTGTACACACATCAATTAATTGTTATGGTTTATAAAAGCACAAAATAATTTTTGACTACCTCCGGATCATTGTAATTGGGGAAAGTTAAAACAATAAACCAAAGCAAAGCCGCCTAATCCAATGGTGGATACGAAAATCCTTTATACCGTCCATCAGGATTTGGGAATGTCCTTCGTATTGCTGCTATTACACATGATGGCAGTGGCAACCGGTTGAAGCGGCCAAGATAGCCCTAACACCACCTCACCACTTGCCGATATGCAACATGTCGATATTTTCTATAAAAACATAAAAACATACAAAATTATTAATATAAGATTTGTGGTTTGCATGGTGGAGTGTCGATATTGTTTGTTAACACCATGTGAACCTAAATTGCTTTAAAACTATAACCATGCCAAAAGGCAATCATGATCCAAAGTAAACAGTTACATACATTAAATGCATGTACAATAAGATATAACAAGTTTGGAATAGTTTTAGTAACTTTGTCACTGGGGTTGAACTTCTTGAAAATTGATCTTGAAATACATCCCCCATGAACGGATCATGAATTTTGGGCAGTGATTCCAATCATGTCCTCATAAATACTGGCTAATTTTGCCAATAAGTCATAAAAAGCAAGACAGTAATTACCCCCCCCCCCACACACACACATTTTTCCACTGACTGTTGTGCATGTGTTACACGTACACTAGCACTGTATTATGTACATGAATGGAGGTCGAAAATAAACTTTTGGTCCCCATCATGTTCGTTCATGTGTTTGTCAAGTATGGCCTACAAGTACAATACAACTATTTTTGGACATTTTGTGGGCTTACCAGTCTGTGTTTAGCCGTCGATCATCAGGGTTTGGCTCGTTGTCTTCGGCCTGACGATCACCTCACCGGGCTGGTTAACACTAACAGCAGGCACCGCATGTGGCTCGAACCGGTATGGCTCAGCGCCACGTTCTTATTCTTCTTCGTCTTCGCCTTCTCTCTCGTCTGGTGAGCTCCCCTTATCGCTAGAACAGCCATCATTGTCCTCAAAAGTGCCTCCCCTTCCTCATCTATACTGTGGTCTTCCCAATACTCGCTGCTAATCGGACATTTTTTGCTGTTTTTCGGTCGAAAATAGTTGGCCACTGTTATTCCGCATTGCATTGTACGGTAAAAGTGCACTCCACGATCGACCCGTCATGGGTAGTACGTCACACACAAAGTATGAATTATTCATGTTTGCCGAAACTGAGTTTTTCTGGGTCGTAGAACGCCGATCAATTTTGTGTTTTTTGCATGAATGAACAGGTTTTATTGAATAATAATAATTAGTAATCATTATACATTTCTCGAACGAAAACAGCAACACAGCCTTTATCATTATTCCGTTGTAGTCCATCTTGAACCAACTGTCGAGATGGTTTGCAGCAACGGACAATTCTCCCATAGAGAAACACGACAACGGTTTTTTTTTTCTTGAAATATAACTTTTGGATCTGATGTCACTCACAGTACGGCAGCGGCACAAAGGTCAATTTTACGACTGTTCTGCCGACGTAATTCTGACGTAAGCAATGTGTTCGTTAAACGTCAAATTTAACGAAATCAAAACAGGCGCCAGTGTTTTGACGTTTGTCTTTGTAGTTAACAAACGTCGGGCCATTACTTTGATTGCAAAAAGGCCAAAATATTACAACTTTAGGCCATAGTATTCTGACGTCATGTTTCCATTCCATCATAACTTTCACCAACATCGTAATAACAACGTCAGTGTTTTAACGTTTGTGTTTTGTATAGAACCAACCGTCGAGCCAACGTTTGTATTTTGACATAACTTCGGGTCATTTTTACAACTGTTCGGCAGACAAAATTCTGACGTCAGAACAATGTTTTCTTTCCGTCATAAATTTCACCAACTTCGCAACAAAGTCGGCGCAACGTCAACGTTTGCAATGGAACTTAACTTCGTTGACAGTTGTTCAATTTGACAACGGGTTTTGCCGACACACTTTTATAACGTCGGATCAACGTTTTGTTGATGACATGATCCATGGTGTTGTGTAACCCGAGGTAGCCTTGATTGCAAGGCTGTGTAATAATTTGCTGAATATAAAGCTAAAAATGTGCATAACCACAGCCGCACGAATGCGATGCCCGAATGCAATCCAACTCCTGTTCCGGTCC